>CP136061.1:14401439-15063939 GCA_032622095.1 Siphonodentalium dalli
GTTAAGCAATGCACGCCGGAGTGGTCTATTATTAATTTAGAGCGGTGTTATAATGTGATAAAAGCAGACGACATGTTAAAAGTGCAGAATGATCCCTAGTTATTGAAGTTACTGTTCAAATAATAAGTTCAACAAGCGTGTGTTGAACTTATGAACTGAACATTCATATTGGATAACTACACACCAATAATGATTTAGAATAAAAAAGGTTAATATGCATTTATGTGACGACCACTTATAATTTACCTAAATAATGTTAATATTGGCTGATTGTTACACAATTATTATATAAGAATTTAAAACTTCTAGTTCCAAAATATGGACTAATGGAAATAAACATATTGATTAACCAAGTATGAGTGCATGCACATCAGCCAACTTACTCGATGCATCTCAGTGCAAAGGGGGGGGGGGGGTCTCTCAGTGTCTCACGTGTACCCCTATGGAGCCCGAGACAGCGAAAACAATGCACTGATAACTGTCGTCTGCTTGGGTCCGTGTGAGGCTCAGCACGGGAGTGTTAAGCCCCTGTCACACTCAGGTCGGCGCTTGCATTGCGCTGCAAAAGTATCAAAGCGCACACATAAACGCACTAAGGTCTCCAAGAACCGATTGGTGACGCAGTGGACACTGGCTACGACGGGCGAGGGTCTCCATGGTCGCCCATAGGCACCAGAGCGCCGCGCTTGTTTTGTGCATGCACAAAACAAGCGCAGAGGCTCTGCGTTCTGACCAAGGCGTAGTAAGCTTACTGCAGTTGCAGATGAATTTTTGCTGTGACCACGAGTAGCGTGTATCAGTCCTTGCTACGTCAGCGGGGCGCTCATGTCGTTCGCGTTGCGCTGTCGTGGCGACGATACTGTGCCTGGTCAGAACGCCGAACATCTGCGCTTGTTTTGTGCATGCAAACGCGGCGCTCTGGCGCTCAGAGGCGATCACGGGGACCCTCTCCCATCCTAGCCAGTGTCAACTGCGACGTTACTGCGTCAGCAATCGGCTCTTAGATACCTTAGTGCGCTTTGCTCTGCGCTTTGATACGTTTACATCGCAATGCAAGCCCCGGCCTGATCGCAGCGGAGTGTGACAGTGATTTAATCGGACAGCTAATCTATTGCGGATTGTTGGGTATATTCCCCACATATATTCCTAAGAACTGACTATGACTGGAGAACGCAGGAGACGCTATTTATACTCACCGCGCCCGCACAGAGAGCGTTTTGCAAACGTATTGAGAACGTACTAGCAATACAATGACAGCGACTTGAACGCAATAAGAGCGTGAGACTTGACAAAGTAGGAACGCAAATAGGAGCATACTTTGTTTTAAAAGTTTGACAATTTGGGACAGTTTTCTGCGCTCCTCCTGCGTGTTACTCATATTTTGGTACTTTTGCAGCGCAGTGCAAGCGCCGCCTGAGTGTGACAGGGGTTTTACTAGCTACAATCTGTGATCAGTGAGATTTAACATTTTCTATACTAAATCGGTTATCCCCGTGAGGGAAATGTTTGTTGAACTTATTATCAACATTTACTATGGGATAGCTACACAAACTGGCCGACTTGAGGCATCTCAGTGCTGTCACTACTTTCATCTCTGTATCACACTCAATGAAGTCAGATCTCGTTCTAGGTTGGTTGTACCGGAATCATGAGCATTGCTAGGGCTTGACAAACTACGTTCATGGTAACTTCAACAAAGGGTCATAACTCTAGAGAAAATTAAATCTTGAGCTGTATTTTGGGCTAATGAACTCAGATACCAAATTTCATTCCATTCAGTTCAGACTTACTAAAGTTATCATTCGGAAACGACAATTGAGTGCAATTCCAACAAAAGAGCATTAATTATGGTGAACATTGGCGGGCGGAACCAGAATTCTAACTTGACCTGTATTTTATGCTAGTAACCCGCATACCAAATTTTACATTATAGCACTACCCTCTAAGTCGACTAATGAATGCCCAAATATAATTGACGTGTTTCACAAATTAACACAATTATTATATTCACCATTATGCGGGTGGATGTATTATTATATTCACCATTATGCGGGTGGATGTATTATTATATTCACCATTATGCGGGTGGATGTATTATTATATTCACCATTATGCGGGTGGATGTATTATTATATGCACCATTATGCGGGTGGATGTATTATTATATTCACCATTATGCGGGTGGATGTATTATTATATTCACCATTATGCGGGTGGATGTATTATTATATTCACCATTATGCGGGTGGATGTATTATTATATTCACCATTATGCGGGTGGATGTATTATTATATTCACCATTATGCGGGTGGATGTATTTTTATATTCACCATTATGCGGGTATATGTATTTTTATATTCACCATTATGCGGGTGGATGTATTATTATATTCACCATTATGCGGGTGGATGTATTTTTATATTCACCATTATGCGGGTGGATGTATTATTATATTCACCATTATGCGGGTGGATGTATAACACCTGTGTTGTCGCATCGTATGTCCCGCGCATGGGACTGAACTCTGCACGGAGCTTGCGATTACCGTTGCTCTTCTGTTTGCCTTAGACGCCAGAATGTCAAAATGGAGTCATATTAATTTTGGTGTTCAGAGTTCGTAGTTTAGTTGTCTGTGAGTTTCAATTATTCAAATAACGCCAGGTCTAACAATGGTGGCACAAAGGGGGGGGGGGGGGTAACTCATCCCCACAGGAGAGTGCAATGCATAATAACCGTACTCTAATTCACTCACCATCTTCACTTCAAGGACGAATGTGTTTCTAGTTGGTGCAGATACATGTAGTGCCTTGGTCACTGGGAGTCAGATTTCTTAAATTAATTTACATGATAAGTTTATGTTAGAGGTATGGAGTCACGGACTCAGTATACGCGTGCATTGCTTCAACGTGCTTTCATCAGTGAGCGTGAACAAATTCACATTTCTTATCGAAATGGCCATGTATCGATCGGAATGACACATTGGGAAGTCCAGGTCAATTTGGAGCCGATCCAGAGGGGTAACTCACCCCCTGAAGAATGCAATGAACCACAACTTATTTTCTGAACTCATATATTGTGTATGGATGGTCCTTGTGTGACTGGGTACCAAATTTATTTCCATATGCTGTTGTGTTTTCAGGTTCAGTCGTCGATGGCAGTCCAAGAAAACTGAGCAGGGTGAGTTCGTTATTACAAAACAACTTTCAGCTCGCGGTTGATATTCCCACGCTGGAACGAGGCTAGATGGTCTCTCTTGTATGGTGCTATTCAGCTCGATCGAGGTCGATGATTCTTGTATCTGGGAAATATAATTCGCAAACCGCACTTCTAACTGGAATACCTCAAGCATCCAACTGTTTGTATTTCCCAAACGAGCTCTCCCTCCCTAACTAGCTCTCCCTCCCTAACTAGCTCTCCCTCCCTAACTAGCTCTCCGTCCATAACTAGCTCTCCCTCCCTAACTAGCTCTCCCTCCTAAACTAGATATCCCTCCCTAACTAGCTCTCCGTCCATAACTAGCTCTCCCTCCCTAACTAGCTCTCCCTCCCTAACCAGCTCTCCGTCCATAACTAGCTCTCCCTAACTAGCTCTCCCTCCCAAACTAGATATCCCTCCCTAACTAGCTCTCCGCCCATAACTAGCTCTCCCTCCCTAACTAGCTCTCCCTCCCTAACCAGCTCTCCGTCCATAACTAGCTCTCCCTCCCTAACTAGATCTCCCTCCCTAACTAGCTATCCGTCCATAACTAGCTCTCCCTCCCTAACTAGCTCTCCCTCCCTAACCAGCTCTCCCTCTCTAACTAACTCTCCCCTCCCTAAATAGAATTCCCCGCTCTAACTAGCTCTCCCTCCCTAACTAGCTCCCCATCCATAACTAGCTCTCCCTCCCTAACTAGCTCTCCCTCCCAAACTAGATATCCCTCCCTAACTAGCTCTCCATCCATAACTAGCTCTCCCTCCCTAACTAGCTCTCCGTCTATAACTAGCTCTCCCTCCCTAACTAGATGTCCCTCCCTAACTAGCTATCCGTCCATAACTAGCTATCCCTCCCTAACTAGCTCTCCCTCCCTAACCAGCTCTCCCTATCTAACTAACTCTCCCCTCCCTAAATAGAATTCCCCTCTCTAACTAGCTCTCCCTCCCTAACTAGCTCTCCATCCATAACTAGCTCTCCCTCCCTAACTAGCTCTCCCTCCCAAACTAGATATCCCTCCCTAACTAGCTATCCATCCATAACTAGCTCTCCCTCCCTAACTAGCTCTCCCTCCCAAACTAGATATCCCTCCCTAACTAGCTATCCCCTCCCTAACTAGCTCTCCCTCCAAAACTAGCTCTCCCTCCCTAACTATATCTCCCTCCCTAACTAGCTATCCCTCCCTAACTAGCTCTCCCTCCCTAACTAGCTTTTCCCTCCCTAACTCACTTTTCCCTCCCTAACTAGCTCTACCCTCCCTAACTAGCCTTTCCCTCCCTAACTGTCTTTTCCCTCCCTAACTAGCTCTACCCTCCCAAACTATCGCTCCCCTCACAAACTAACCCTCCCATCCCAAACTAGCTATCTCCTCCCTAACTAGCTCTCCCTCCTTAACTAGCTCTCTCCTCCCTAACTAGATGTCCCATCCCTAACTAGCTCTCCCTCCCTAACTAGCTCTCCCTCCCTAACTAGCTCTCTCCTCCCTAACTAGCTCTCTCCTCCCTAACTAGCTCTCTCCTCCCTAACTAGCTCTCTCCCCCCAAACTAACTCTTCCTCCCTAACTATCTCTCCTCCCTAACTAGCTCTCCCCTCCCTAACTAGCCCTCCCATCCCTAACTAGCGGTTGGGAATTTTCCTGACATATTTCCGTGACGGTAGTCTTCAGACAAACACAGCGAGAAGGAACACTATTTGTTGTAGTTGCATACGTGATGGTGACATGGAAGGCACACATATATATATATATATATATATATATATATATATATATATATATATATATATATATATATATATATATATATCTATTATATATTTTGGAAGATCTGTCTGTGTGTGGTCTGTGTGTGGTCTGTGTGTGTGTTCGCTATGAACTCGAAAACGGCCGACCCGATTTCGATGAAACTTGGTATGTGGGGGTATTTTCGGCCGGGGGTGGCATAGGCATATTAATTTTCAGATCCGAGGTCAACTTTTCACGTGCCAAGGTCAAATCTGTTTTTACGCTGTGTTACGGGACATTCATTTGAGTTCGGTGCTTACAAATCGATTCGAAACAGCGCGAATAATTAAATGCCAGTCATAATAATGACACTGTGATAATCTTTCGTCTTTCCTCTTTCCAACGAAATATAATGCGTATGTATCCATTTTAGTTATCTGCCTCAATTATCAAGAAGAAGTGGTAATATCTTCCATCAGGATAAAAACAATGCGTAACTTCTATGACGTCGTTAGAGTTCATAACGTTAGATCACGTTAACGCTTAACCGGCCGATGCATTTGACTGTTTCAGACGTCTTGGCGATATCTCGGGCACCGATGGTAATTTATCTTTACGTTGAAACTTGATAATTAATGAGCGTGTGTATATGAGGCGCGTTTATATACTTGAGTGGAAATCAAGTCGGGTTAAAAGGTCAAATCGGGTAAAACCGGATGGATTTCGACGGGTACTTTTGTCGGGTACTTTTGTTCGGGCAGTGTTTTGGACGGGTCAAATCGTGACCCCACTTGACCTTGGCCTTCAAAATAGACAATTCAAGGTCAAACCCCGGACGAAGTCGGGTCACCTTCTAGTATATATATATATATATATATATATAATATATATATATATATATATATATATATATATATATATATATGTTTACACTCATACTGTATTCGCGCTGTGAAACGTGGACAGAAGACGTTTGTTGGTTTAAATCGCAGACCCCACCTTAATCTGATATTGTATGGACTCAACTCAACTTGCAACTTAATAAGAGTGAAACTATAAGAAAGTTGTGTTGATTCTGTTGCGTTGTATGGATTCTGTCATGTTACGTGTGCAATGGCCGCGGTCCACACACACTGTCAGACTAACTTGGAGCCATACTCCATGGAACCCAACAAAATCAACACCAATTTCTTAAATAAATGATTGTTTCTTGAATCGGTGAACCTGCCTGTTCTCTGCTTCGTCTGATTCAGTCAAAATGAAATCAGGCAGGTGGTTCACTGGAGATGAATTTAGTGACGCTGTCACGCTCAGTGGGCTACCATCACTAAATTCACTCTCTGTGGACCTCATTCGGCTTATGTCTAATCTTCTGGGAAGAATCTTTTGTCTCGAATTAAAATTGTTTTAGTTATCCAGTTGAAGTGGGTGATGTTAACCTATTGTGCATGTTATAAAATTCTGAAAATTAGGCAACATAGAAACTGAACAGGCGGGTAAATTAAACTAAAATCAATGTTAAATTGAGACTTTATAGATACTTTGCAGAAAATGTGGCCTGATCAGAACGAGGTACCCAGATGGCGCAGTTGGTGACGCTATAATAACACGATGTGGGGGATAGCATAACTAAATTCACCCTCTGGGGACCTCATTATGCATATGATAGACACTTTATTCCATCAGTGACTGGCCATCGAATATGGATAACGCGGCTATATACATATGATCAATTATGAACTGAAATCACGTGATCTACTGGGTGACAGGAGACGAAGTTTAGATTAACTATGTACGTCACGCGATATCACGACGTCACGCGATATCACGATCTGGAATTTAAATTAAATCTAATGTCTGTCGAGGTCGCTTACATGATTATATTTGACATTATTGCCGATAATATATGCTCAATCTATGTCGCATTAAAGTGATGTGAAACACTCCAGGATGGTGATCACATAGAAATGGAGAATCTTGCTCAAAGTAGTTATGTTTACGAATATTATATCCAAATTGACACACACAACGTCATTTTTATATATTAATTAAAGGCAGTGACTCTCGGTGTTGAAACAAGTTTCGTTAGTTTATCGCCGATACAAGTAGTTGCTTCCAGAATCAAGAAGTACATATTTACAATTGACCGTAGTTCAGACGATGTTTTCTGTGGTTGTTGCGGTCGATTTGTTTGAGATTTTCGGCGATGGTGAGAGGAATGCTACATTCCTCCAGATGGCATAGCACCCGAATTATAACTTATCGGATTCACGCACACAAACAAGTCCATATGTCGTTAAAGTGATATATGTAAATCAACACATCATACTCACATGTATACGTGTAACCGATCCTGTATACGTGTAAAGATCGTGTATACGTGTAACCGATCATGTATACGTGTAACCGATCCTGTATACGTGTAACATATCGTGTAACCGATCATGCATGTATACGTGTAACCGATCTTGTCGAGTAACGCGATGTCACTTGCTGTGCCTTGTTCTGCTGATCTCTTCATTTCGAACATCGATATATTTAGGAATCAGGGAGCTAAATGTGTTCTGGAGTCGGGGAGCGAGTACACCGTGGAATGCTAAAGGTGAAGGTAACTGAAGAATGACCTTCACCTGATACATGCGACACGTTATTAAAGGATGACATCGCGTTTATTTGATTTTTACATAATATCTAAATAATTTAAACTGGTGAATGAATGGGGGAACGGATTTGTGTGAGCGGGAAATGTATTTAACTAGCTGTTGTAGATCTGGGTTTTTCCAGATCAAATTTGGCTGTGAGATAGCCCTGTCGTACACTTGGGGATTTATTTTAAAAAGTAAACACATGACCTATGATTTTTCTTGCATTTTCGTGATCAACTGGTGTCAATCTAGCTTGGTAAACATCACTGGTATGACCTGCAGGCTTCAATTCAGCGAATTTGGCCGAAAAGTTAACACTGTCGCCTATGGGAAATCATTTAGTTCCGTGATTCCTTTAGACAAAGGACGACTGGTGGTGATTTCCGGAAGTTTGCGACGACTATCGTTGATTTCCGCTTGTCTCCGACGCAAATGGCGTATGACCCTAATCTGATTCTTATCGCGGCGAAGATACCAGATCTTATCACCAGGACTGAAATATAAATCACCTTATGTGAGTCCTCATGTCCTGGAGCAAAAACGGTCATAGTTAACTATCAAATCACCTTATAGAGCCGGCATGTACTGGGACAAAAACGGTCATAGTTAACTATCAAATAACCTTATAGAGTCGGCATGTACTGGGGCAAAAACGGTCATAGTTAACTATCAAATCACCTTATAGAGTCGGCATGTACTGGGACAAAAACGGTCATAGTTAACTATCAAATCACCTTATAGAGTCGGCATGTACTGGGACAAAAACGGTCATAGTTAACTATCAAATCACCTTATAGAGTCGGCATGTACTGGGACAAAAACGGTCATAGTTAACTATCAAATCACCTTATAGAGTCGGCATGTACTGGGACAAAAACGGTCATAGTTAACTATCAAATCACCTTATAGAGTCGGCATGTACTGGGACAAAAACGGTCATAGTTAACTATCAAATCACCTTATAGAGTCGGCATGTACTGGGACAAAAACGGTCATAGTTAACTATCAAATCACCTTATAGAGTCGGCATGTACTGGGACAAAAACGGTCATAGTTAACTATCAAATCACCTTATAGAGTCGGCATGTACTGGGACAAAAACGGTCATAGTTAACTATCAAATCACCTTATAGAGTCGGCATGTACTGGGACAAAAACGGTCATAGTTAACTATCAAATCACCTTATAGAGTCAGCATGTACTGGGACCAAAACGGTCATAGTTAACTATCAAATCACCTTATAGAGTCGGCATGTACTGGGACAAAAACGGTCATAGTTAACTATCAAATCACCTTATAGAGTCGGCATGTACTGGGACAAAAACGGTCATAGTTAACTATCAAATCACCTTATAGAGTCGGCATGTACTGGGACAAAAACGGTCATAGTTAACTATCAAATCACCTTATAGAGTCGGCATGTACTGGGACAAAAACGGTCATAGTTAACTATCAAATCACCTTATAGAGTCGGCATGTACTGGGACAAAAACGGTCATAGTTAACTATCAAATCACCTTATAGAGTCGGCATGTACTGGGACAAAAACGGTCATAGTTAACTATCAAATCACCTTATAGAGTCGGCATGTACTGGGACAAAAACGGTCATAGTTAACTATCAAATCACCTTATAGAGTCGGCATGTACTGGGGCAAAAACGGTCATAGTTAACTATCAAATCACCTTATAGAGTCGGCATGTACTGGTGCAAAAACGGTCATAGTTAACTATCAAATCACCTTATAGAGTCGGCATGTACTGGGACAAAAACGGTCATAGTTAACTATCAAATCACCTTATAGAGTCAGCATGTACTGGGGCAAAAACGGTCATAGTTAACTATCAAATCACCTTATAGAGTCGGCATGTACTGGGGCAAAAACGGTCATAGTTAACTATCAAATCACCTTATAGAGTCGGCATGTACTGGGACAAAAACGGTCATAGTTAACTATCAAATCACCTTATAGAGTCGGCATGTACTGGGACAAAAACGGTCATAGTTAACTATCAAATCACCTTATAGAGCCGGCATGTACTGGGGCAAACACGGTCATAGTTAACTATCAAATCACCTTATAGAGTCAGCATGTACTGGGGCAAAAACGGTCATAGTTAACTATCAAATCACCTTATAGAGTCGGCATGTACTGGGGCAAAAACGGTCATAGTTAACTATCAAATCACCTTATAGAGTCGGCATGTACTGGGACAAAAACGGTCATAGTTAACTATCAAATCACCTTATAGAGTCGGCATGTACTGGGACAAAAACGGTCATAGTTAACTATCAAATCACCTTATAGAGTCGGCATGTACTGGGACAAAAACGGTCATAGTTAACTATCAAATCACCTTATAGAGTCAGCATGTACTGGGGCAAAAACGGTCATAGTTAACTATCAAATCACCTTATAGAGTCGGCATGTACTGGGACAAAAACGGTCATAGTTAACTATCAAATCACCTTATAGAGTCAGCATGTACTGGGACAAAAACGGTCATAGTTAACTATCAAATCACCTTATAGAGCCGGCATGTACTGGGACAAAAACGGTCATAGTTAACTATCAAATCACCTTATAGAGTCAGCATGTACTGGGACAAAAACGGTCATAGTTAACTATCAAATCACCTTATAGAGTCAGCATGTACTGGGGCAAAAACGGTCATAGTTAACTATCAAATCACCTTATAGAGTCGGCATGTACTGGGACAAAAACGGTCATAGTTAACTATCAAATCACCTTATAGAGCCGGCATGTACTGGGACAAAAACGGTCATAGTTAACTATCAAATCACCTTATAGAGTCGGCATGTACTGGGGCAAAAACGGTCATAGTTAACTATCAAATCACCTTATAGAGTCGGCATGTACTGGGACAAAAACGGTCATAGTTAACTATCAAATCACCTTATAGAGTCAGCATGTACTGGGGCAAAAACGGTCATAGTTAACTATCAAATCACCTTATAGAGTCAGCATGTACTGGGACAAACACGGTCATAGTTAACTATCAAATCACCTTATAGAGTCAGCATGTACTGGGACAAAAACGGTCATAGTTAACTATCAAATCACCTTATAGAGTCAGCATGTACTGGGACAAAAACGGTCATAGTTAACTATCAAATCACCTTATAGAGTCAGCATGTACTGGGGCAAAAACGGTCATAGTTAACTATCAAATCACCTTATAGAGTCGGCATGTACTGGGGCAAAAACGATCATAGTTAACTATCAAATCACCTTATAGAGTCAGCATGTACTGGGACAAAAACGGTCATAGTTAACTATCAAATCACCTTATAGAGTCAGCATGTACTGGGACAAAAACGGTCATAGTTAACTATCAAATCACCTTATAGAGTCAGCATGTACTGGGACAAACACGGTCATAGTTAACTATCAAATCACCTTATAGAGTCAGCATGTACTGGGACAAACACGGTCATAGTTAACTATCAAATCACCTTATAGAGTCGGCATGTACTGGGACAAAAACGGTCATAGTTAACTATCAAATCACCTTATAGAGTCAGCATGTACTGGGGCAAAAACGGTCATAGTTAACTATCAAATCACCTTATAGAGTCGGCATGTACTGGGGCAAAAACGGTCATAGTTAACTATCAAATCACCTTATAGAGTCAGCATGTACTGGGGCAAAAACGGTCATAGTTAACTATCAAATCACCTTATAGAGTCGGCATGTACTGGGGCAAAAACGTTCATAGTTAACTATCAAATCACCTTATAGAGTCGGCATGTACTGGGACAAAAACGGTCATAGTTAACTATCAAATCACCTTATAGAGTCGGCATGTACTGGGACAAAAACGGTCATAGTTAACTATCAAATCACCTTATAGAGTCAGCATGTACTGGGGCAAAAACGGTCATAGTTAACTATCAAATCACCTTATAGAGTCAGCATGTACTGGGGCAAAAACGGTCATAGTTAACTATCAAATCACCTTATAGAGTCAGCATGTACTGGGGCAAAAACGGTCATAGTTAACTATCAAATCACCTTATAGAGTCAGCATGTACTGGGGCAAAAACGGTCATAGTTAACTATCAAATCACCTTATAGAGTCGGCATGTACTGGGACAAACACGGTCATAGTTAACTATCAAATCACCTTATAGAGCCGGCATGTACTGGGACAAACACGGTCATAGTTAACTATCAAATCACCTTATAGAGTCAGCATGTACTGTGACAAAAACGGTCATAGTTAACTATCAAATCACCTTATAGAGTCGGCATGTACTGGGACAAACAAGGTCATAGTTAACTATCAAATCACCTTATAGAGTCAGCATGTACTGGGGCAAAAACGGTCATAGTTAACTATCAAATCACCTTATAGAGTCGGCATGTACTGGGACAAACACGGTCATAGTTAACTATCAAATCACCTTATAGAGTCGGCATGTACTGGGACAAAAACGGTCATAGTTAACTATCAAATCACCTTATAGAGTCAGCATGTACTGGGGCAAAAACGGTCATAGTTAACTATCAAATCACCTTATAGAGTCGGCATGTACTGGGACAAACACGGTCATAGTTAACTATCAAATCACCTTATAGAGTCAGCATGTACTGGGGCAAAAACGGTCATAGTTAACTATCAAATCACCTTATAGAGTCAGCATGTACTGGGGCAAAAACGGTCATAGTTAACTATCAAATCACCTTATAGAGTCAGCATGTACTGGGGCAAAAACGGTCATAGTTAACTATCAAATCACCTTATAGAGACAGCATGTACTGGGGCAAAAACGGTCATAGTTAACTATCAAATCACCTTATAGAGTCGGCATGTACTGGGACAAAAACGGTCATAGTTAACTATCAAATCACCTTATAGAGTCGGCATGTACTGGGACAAACACGGTCATAGTTAACTATCAAATCACCTTATAGAGTCGGCATGTACTGGGACAAAAACGGTCATAGTTAACTATCAAATCACCTTATAGAGTCGGCATGTACTGGGACAAAAACGGTCATAGTTAACTATCAAATCACCTTATAGAGTCGGAATGTACTGGGGCAAAAACGGTCATAGTTAACTATCAAATCACCTTATAGAGTCAGCATGTACTGGGACAAAAACGGTCATAGTTAACTATCAAATCACCTTATAGAGCCGGCATGTACTGGGGCAAACACGGTCATAGTTAACTATCAAATCACCTTATAGAGTCGGAATGTACTGGGGCAAACACGGTCATAGTTAACTATCAAATCACCTTATAGAGTCAGCATGTACTGGGACAAAAACGGTCATAGTTAACTATCAAATCACCTTATAGAGTCAGCATGTACTGGGACAAAAACGGTCATAGTTAACTATCAAATCACCTTATAGAGTCGGCATGTACTGGGGCAAAAACGGTCATAGTTAACTATCAAATCACCTTATAGAGTCGGCATGTACTGGGGCAAAAACGGTCATAGTTAACTATCAAATCACCTTATAGAGTCGGAATGTACTGGGGCAAACACGGTCATAGTTAACTATCAAATCACCTTATAGAGTCAGCATGTACTGGGGCAAACACGGTCATAGTTAACTATCAAATCATCTTATAGAGTCAGCATGTACTGGGACAAACAAGGTCATAGTTAACTATCAAATCACCTTATAGAGCCGGCATGTACTGGGACAAACAAGGTCATAGTTAACTATCAAATCACCTTATAGAGTCAGCATGTACTGGGACAAAAACGTTCATAGTTAACTATCAAATCACCTTATAGAGTCGGCATGTACTGGGGCAAAAACGGTCATAGTTAACTATCAAATCACCTTATAGAGCCGGCATGTACTGGGGCAAAAACGGTCATAGTTAACTATCAAATCACCTTATAGAGTCAGCATGTACTGGGGCAAAAACGGTCATAGTTAACTATCAAATCACCTTATAGAGTCGGCATGTACTGGGGCAAAAACGGTCATAGTTAACTATAAATCACCTTATAGAGTCGGCATGTACTGGGGCAAAAACGTTCATAGTTAACTATCAAATCACCTTATAGAGTCAGCATGTACTGGGACAAAAACGGTCATAGTTAACTATCAAATCACCTTATAGAGTCAGCATGTACTGGGGCAAAAACGGTCATAGTTAACTATCAAATCACCTTATAGAGTCAGCATGTACTGGGGCAAAAACGGTCATAGTTAACTATCAAATCACCTTATAGAGTCAGCATGTACTGGGACAAAAACGGTCATAGTTAACTATCAAATCACCTTATAGAGTCAGCATGTACTGGGACAAAAACGGTCATAGTTAACTATCAAATCACCTTATAGAGTCAGCATGTACTGGGGCAAAAACGGTCATAGTTAACTATCAAATCACCTTATAGAGTCAGCATGTACTGGGACAAAAACGGTCATAGTTAACTATCAAATCACCTTATAGAGTCGGCATGTACTGGGACAAAAACGGTCATAGTTAACTATCAAATCACCTTATAGAGTCAGCATGTACTGGGACAAAAACGGTCATAGTTAACTATCAAATCACCTTATAGAGTCGGCATGTACTGGGACAAACACGGTCATAGTTAACTATCAAATCACCTTATAGAGTCAGCATGTACTGGGACAAAAACGGTCATAGTTAACTATCAAATCACCTTATAGAGCCGGCATGTACTGGGACAAAAACGGTCATAGTTAACTATCAAATCACCTTATAGAGTCGGCATGTACTGGGGCAAAAACGGTCATAGTTAACTATCAAATCACCTTATAGAGTCAGCATGTACTGGGACAAAATCAGTCATAGTTAACTATCAAATCACCTTATAGAGTCAGCATGTACTGGGGCAAAAACGGTCATAGTTAACTATCAAATCACCTGATAGAGTCGGCATGTACTGGGACAAAAACGGTCATAGTTAACTATCAAATCACCTTATAGAGTCGGCATGTACTGGGGCAAAAACGGTCATAGTTAACTATCAAATCACCTTATAGAGTCAGCATGTACTGGTCCAAAAACGGTCATAGTTAACTATCAAATCACCTTATAGAGTCGGCATGTACTGGGGCAAAAACGGTCATAGTTAACTATCAAATCACCTTATAGAGTCAGCATGTACTGGGACAAAAACAGTCATAGTTAACTATCAAATCACCTTATAGAGTCAGCATGTACTGGGGCAAAAACGGTCATAGTTAACTATCAAATCACCTTATAGAGTCAGCATGTACTGGGACAAAAACGGTCATAGTTAACTATCAAATCACCTTATAGAGTCGGCATGTACTGGGACAAAAACGTTCATAGTTAACTATCAAATCACCTTATAGAGTCAGCATGTACTGGGGCAAAAACGGTCATAGTTAACTATCAAATCACCTTATAGAGTCAGCATGTACTGGGACAAACAAGGTCATAGTTAACTATCAAATCACCTTATAGAGTCGGCATGTACTGGGACAAAAACGTTCATAGTTAACTATCAAATCACCTTATAGAGTCAGCATGTACTGGGGCAAAAACGGTCATAGTTAACTATCAAATCACCTTATAGAGTCAGCATGTACTGGGACAAAAACAGTCATAGTTAACTATCAAATCACCTTATAGAGTCAGCATGTACTGGGACAAAAACAGTCATAGTTAACTATCAAATCACCTTATAGAGTCAGCATGTACTGGGACAAAAACGGTCATAGTTAACTATCAAATCACCTTATAGAGTCGGCATGTACTGGGGCAAAAACGGTCATAGTTAACTATCAAATCACCTTATAGAGTCAGCATGTACTGGGACAAAAACAGTCATAGTTAACTATCAAATCACCTTATAGAGTCAGCATGTACTGGGGCAAAAACAGTCATAGTTAACTATCAAATCACCTTATAGAGTCGGCATGTACTGGGGCAAAAACGGTCATAGTTAACTATCAAATCACCTTATAGAGTCGGCATGTACTGGGGCAAAAACAGTCATAGTTAACTATCAAATCACCTTATAGAGTCAGCATGTACTGGGGCAAAAACGGTCATAGTTAACTATCAAATCACCTTATAGAGTCAGCATGTACTGGGACAAAAACGGTCATAGTTAACTATCAAATCACCTTATAGAGTCAGCATGTACTGGGACAAAAACGGTCATAGTTAACTATCAAATCACCTTATAGAGTCAGCATGTACTGGGACAAAAACGGTCATAGTTAACTATCAAATCACCTTATAGAGTCGGCATGTACTGGGGCAAAAACGGTCATAGTTAACTATCAAATCACCTTATAGAGTCAGCATGTACTGGGACAAAAACAGTCATAGTTAACTATCAAATCACCTTATAGAGTCAGCATGTACTGGGGCAAAAACGGTCATAGTTAACTATCAAATCACCTTATAGAGTCAGCATGTACTGGGACAAAAACGGTCATAGTTAACTATCAAATCACCTTATAGAGTCGGCATGTACTGGGACAAAAACGGTCATAGTTAACTATCAAATCACCTTATAGAGTCGGCATGTACTGGGACAAACAAGGTCATAGTTAACTATCAAATCACCTTATAGAGTCAGCATGTACTGGGGCAAAAACGGTCATATTTAACTATCAAATCACCTTATAGAGTCGGCATGTACTGGGACAAACACGGTCATAGTTAACTATCAAATCACCTTATAGAGTCAGCATGTACTGGGACAAAAACGGTCATAGTTAACTATCAAATCACCTTATAGAGCCGGCATGTACTGGGACAAAAACGGTCATAGTTAACTATCAAATCACCTTATAGAGTCGGCATGTACTGGGGCAAAAACGGTCATAGTTAACTATCAAATCACCTTATAGAGTCAGCATGTACTGGGACAAAAACAGTCATAGTTAACTATCAAATCACCTTATAGAGTCAGCATGTACTGGGGCAAAAACGGTCATAGTTAACTATCAAATCACCTTATAGAGCCGGCATGTACTGGGGCAAAAACAGTCATAGTTAACTATCAAATCACCTTATAGAGTCAGCATGTACTGGGGCAAAAACGGTCATAGTTAACTATCAAATCACCTTATAGAGTCAGCATGTACTGGGGCAAAAACGGTCATAGTTAACTATCAGATCACCTTATAGAGTCAGCATGTACTGGGGCAAAAACGGTCATAGTTAACTATCAAATCACCTTATAGAGTCGGCATGTACTGGGACAAAAACAGTCATAGTTAACTATCAAATCACCTTATAGAGCCGGCATGTACTGGGGCAAAAACGGTCATAGTTAACTATCAGATCACCTTATAGAGTCAGCATGTACTGGGGCAAAAACGGTCATAGTTAACTATCAAATCACCTTATAGAGTCAGCATGTACTGGGGCAAAAACGGTCATAGTTAACTATCAGATCACCTTATAGAGTCAGCATGTACTGGGGCAAAAACGGTCATAGTTAACTATCAAATCACCTTATAGAGTCAGCATGTACTGGGGCAAAAACGGTCATAGTTAACTATCAAATCACCTTATAGAGCCGGCATGTACTGGGACAAAAACGGTCATAGTTAACTATCAAATCACCTTATAGAGTCAGCATGTACTGGGACAAACAAGGTCATAGTTAACTATCAAATCACCTTATAGAGTCAGCATGTACTGGGGCAAACAAGGTCATAGTTAACTATCAAATCACCTTATAGAGTCAGCATGTACTGGGGCAAACAAGGTCATAGTTAACTATCAAATCACCTTATAGAGTCAGCATGTACTGGGGCAAACAAGGTCATAGTTAACTATCAAATCACCTTATAGAGTCAGCATGTACTGGGGCAAACAAGGTCATAGTTAACTATCAAATCACCTTATAGAGTCAGCATGTACTGGGGCAAACAAGGTCATAGTTAACTATCAAATCACCTTATAGAGTCAGCATGTACTGGGGCAAACAAGGTCATAGTTAACTATCAAATCACCTTATAGAGTCAGCATGTACTGGGGCAAAAACGGTCATAGTTAACTATCAGATCACCTTATAGAGTCGGCATGTACTGGGACAAAAATGGTCATAGTTAACTATCAAATCACCTTATAGAGTCAGCATGTACTGGGGCAAACAAGGTCATAGTTAACTATCAAATCACCTTATAGAGTCAGCATGTACTGGGACAAAAACGGTCATAGTTAACTATCAAATCACCTTATAGAGTCGGCATGTACTGGGGCAAAAACGGTCATAGTTAACTATCACATCACCTTATAGAGTCAGCATGTACTGGGGCAAAAACGGTCATAGTTAACTATCAAATCACCTTATAGAGTCGGCATGTACTGGGACAAAAACAGTCATAGTTAACTATCAAATCACCTTATAGAGCCGGCATGTACTGGGGCAAAAACGGTCATAGTTAACTATCAGATCACCTTATAGAGTCAGCATGTACTGGGGCAAAAACGGTCATAGTTAACTATCAAATCACCTTATAGAGTCAGCATGTACTGGGGCAAAAACGGTCATAGTTAACTATCAGATCACCTTATAGAGTCAGCATGTACTGGGGCAAAAACGGTCATAGTTAACTATCAAATCACCTTATAGAGTCGGCATGTACTGGGACAAAAACAGTCATAGTTAACTATCAAATCACCTTATAGAGCCGGCATGTACTGGGGCAAAAACAGTCATAGTTAACTATCAAATCACCTTATAGAGTCAGCATGTACTGGGGCAAAAACGGTCATAGTTAACTATCAAATCACCTTATAGAGCCGGCATGTACTGGGACAAAAACGGTCATAGTTAACTATCAAATCACCTTATAGAGTCAGCATGTACTGGGACAAAAACGGTCATAGTTAACTATCAAATCACCTTATAGAGTCGGCATGTACTGGGACAAAAACGGTCATAGTTAACTATCAAATCACCTTATAGAGTCGGCATGTACTGGGACAAAAACGGTCATAGTTAACTATCAACTCACCTTATAGAGTCAGCATGTACTGGGGCAAAAACGGTCATAGTTAACTATCAAATCACCTTATAGAGTCGGCATGTACTGGGACAAAAACGGTCATAGTTAACTATCAAATCACCTTATAGAGTCAGCATGTACTGGGGCAAAAACGGTCATAGTTAACTATCAAATCACCTTATAGAGTCAGCATGTACTGGGACAAAAACGGTCATAGTTAACTATCAAATCACCTTATAGAGTCGGCATGTACTGGGGCAAAAACGGTCATAGTTAACTATCACATTTCATTTTGGTTTTGAACCTCAAACCACACATGTAAATTCTCGACTGTGTCATGTTCAGGAATCGAAATGAGTTAATAACATGTCATGTGAATGAAATGCTTTTTTATAAACAATTTAACCCTTCAATGACTGGAGCTTCCTGTATGTACTTTTCCGAACCCCCTCTGCCAATGCATTATGCATACTTATGGACCCTCTCATATATAATATGATACATTGGCCTAACAATATTTACCGTGACATTGTAAGCCAGAGCATTATCTTAAGCATGCGAGTTTCCATGTGGGAGACTCACGTACACAAGTTATTATACTGTCACAAGATATGTAACCCTGTACCCAACAGAACGGCCCTGTGCCAATGCATTCTCTTATATATGCGAATCGACCATAGGTCGCCTCGCATATATAAGAGAATGCATTGGCTTAACACATTAAAATTTATAAAATTGTTAAAGAATGTAAGAAAAATGGTAAAAAGTGTTAAAAAAAGATTTTTGTTATGCCAATGCATTCTCTTATATATGCGAGGCGACCTATGGTCGACTCGCATATATAAGAGAATGCATTGTCACAGGGCATAACTGTAACTATCACAATGTGGTCAAGGAGCCGGTTCCAATGATATCCATATTTGTATGGTTCTATTGAGACAGACCGAAGATATTTTAGGCTGTTGAAGCTTTATTTGGCCGGTTTTGGCCGGTTTGTTGGGTAAAGGGTTAATCGCGCTCAAATGTTCAGAGACACATTGCGATAGTATTTACTAGTTCCCTGTTGGCCCCTTTTCTGTAGTCGTTTCACGGTGTCATAGTTAGACGTGTGAATGTTATTGACGTTTCCTTTGTCAGACTGACCATTCATGTCGGCGTTCATACGGCATTCGGGGGGGGGTGGCATATCGTGTGATATAGTGATACGTGTGTATGGTGTCAGTGTTATACCACTGTCAGTCAGTAACATCATATCATGTTTTAAAGTCATGTTTTAAGTCATGTTTCAAAGCCTACTGTCAACTATAGTCACAGAGGAACATCTAACACACACATGTATAATAAAAAACATCCATTACCCTGCAGGGAGCCCCACACATATATAGAAGCATATAGAAGAGTGTCGTCTGCTTATTTTTGTCTGGGGCTCTGCATGGGTGAAATTATAAAACTGTTAAAGAATACAAGAACAAATTATTAAAATTGTAAAAAATTGTTAGGCCAATGCATTCTCTTATATATGCGAGGCGACCTATGGTCGACTCGCATTATTATTATATAAGAGAATGCATTGGCACAGGGTAAACAATATGTAGACGGTGGCAATCTTCACATTTTCAGGTCACGGCATATCGTGATATATAAATGTATGCGACTGGTGGTGGCATTGCCACTGTATGGGGATTATGCAAGTCATATCAATATATGTACATGTATATGACGTGGTAACGGCGTTGCCATCGTCAGTCAGGTCACAGAAGCGGTTGATATGTATGTTGATGGCATTGGTGTCCATGCACTGGCAGCCATGTCACAGAGACGAGGTCACAGTGACTGCCGGCAGTCCGATTATATCCAGTCTAATCCGATTGTGATCGAGCTCTCTAAAGCCTGGGTCGATGACGAGGGGAGTGTGTATTCAATCAAATGTGTTGCGATGGGTTGTCTGGCGATGATTGCATAAGTCCCTCTCATTTATGATATTCAGGTTAGGAGTTTAATTGTACTAAGCTCTGTGTTTTCATGCTGCGGGATAAAAACAGGACCCAGTCAAGTGTACACGGTGTTAATATTCTTATTGTATCTTAGTCTTATTCTTATCATATATCGCATAATTACGATCACTTTTTATCAGATCTGGATATTCCTAAATATATATATATATACAATAGCCATATGTAGCTATTGTAGCTACATCTGGCTATTGATGATGGATGAATCTGGTTGAAGAGAGATAACCCAATCCAACAAATAATCAAGAACATGATTTGATAATACTCTTAGTAAATTATTGTTTGCTATGTTCATGCATAATTAACAAAATATTCCAATATTGTTACTTTTTCATGACAAATGTACCTAAATAGAAGAATAAGATTAGATTATATATGGACGGATCTGAGTCCCATATCACATAACATAACCAATAATTAAACAGATGCATGTGTTTAGCTATGCTTCTCTGATATTCCGCAAGCTGGTGCAACCGAAATGTCATCGGCAGTGATTTCATAAGTTGTAACAACATAACACCCCTTATCATTAGTTGTAACAACATAACACCCCTCATACTTAGTAACAACATAACACCCCTCATACTTAGTAACAACATAACACCCCTCATACTTAGTAACAACATAATACCCCTCATACTTAGTAACAACATAATACCCCTCATACTTAGTAACAACATAATACCCCTCATACTTAGTAACAACATAATACCCCTCACTCACCCTTAGTTGCAACAGCTCGCGGTAATGCATGCATGCAATGCAGATTGGTAAAATAATGTTTTACGATAGTCAAATGTAGCTACAATAGATACACATAGCTATTGTAGCTATAGTTGGTATTGTCAGACCTGTTTCTGGTGAAGTCCGAATATTTCCCTAAAATTTATTCAGTCGTTATCCCCGTACTGCATATTAACCCCTTGGTTACCCTTTATTTACCCTTTGTGGAGCCGCATACGGAGAACAATGCACTGGTAAATGTCGTCTGATTGGGTCAATGTTAGGCACCATATGGGAGTGTTATGTAACCCTTTCATGGCGGGAGCAGCGGTGGTGCATACTTAAATATACATAGCTGTCTGACTGCTGTCGTCTGCTTGTTTCCTGCTGAATAATATGTCTAACTATTAAGCAACCATTGTGGAATGTTGCACGAACGTCGTTTGGAAATATACATAGCTGTCTGACTGCTGTCGTCTGCTTGTTTCCTGCAGGAGAATATGTTCTGCCCTTGACGCATATACTAATAGTTGGCTATACTTAGTGGGAGCAGTTATTTGTATTCTTGTGGTGAACCATACATTATGATGTCACATTGGATGTCCGTTAGTCCAAGATGGGAGGTCTAACACCAGTCCTAACTTGCAGCGAACTGCTGCCAAATCTTAATTGTGATGACATATACTGACTGTGGCCTCCAATCAAACTGTGAATATCCACGTACCTTATATTCTGACTTTGGCCTCCAATCAAACTGTGAATATCCACGTACCTTATATACTGACTTTGGCCTTCAATCAACCTGTGAATATCCACGTACCTTATATACTGACTGTGTCCTTTAATCAACATGTGAAGCTATGTTCTGTCGGTATTTTAGATAAGATCACGGGCGATGCCAGGATTCTAGCTGGCTTAGTACAACGTCTTGCAGGTAACGAGTCGAAACGTAATGTGACATGCGCTTAACATGGCATATAGTCAGCAAACTGCAACTGATGATGGTCTTATCAAAACATTTTGGCGTCTTTTTAACTCATTGGGTGTATTTTTCAAAAATTTATAAATTCTACTTTTGGCATTACATGAATCTTGTTTTTGTGGGGTACGTTCTAAAACTATTTTCAAAATTCCAATAAACCGCTCCGGGATCCAGCTTCCACCTCATGTCATCATAACGAGGAGCAATTTGTCTGCGAGAAATTGGGACCTTGGTCATCATCACATTTAGCCTCGAATCTTCTTTAATATGCCTATAGCAGACAACCTCCCCTTTCTTTTGACATCCATACATTTGTGCACCACCTTCATTATGTGGGGAAATTATGTGACGGATAGGTTGTGAGCCATTGTTTCTTTCACTATATTTATTTTGACGGATAGAAAGGCTTTGTGGTCCTTTCTGACAATACTTATGAATTAACTCATGAAATAACACGGGGACGTTTGCGGATTTTACAGCGAAAAGTTCCTGGTTCGACACCATATATACATACTCGGTGACATAACAAACGGCACGGCATCGGAAAGATATCGTGGGAATTCGGCCATTTTCGGATAAGTTCGTTACTTCCCATTGATGACGGACATGCTACATTTATACAACGGGAACGCGGCCAATTTGAATTTTCGGACACCTCCCAATTTTGACGGACATACCACAACTATGATTATTCGGTCCGAGAGATCATTATTGATTGAATATGCTATATAGTCCGGGGAATTGTGATATGCATATAATACTAAAATATCAGCCACGGATAATTCAACGTAGCTGTTATGACAACGCGGGAATCTGTAACATATAGTAATTCGTGCGCCCTCTGCGATCTCAGAGGAATCCGATACCTCTCGCTGACAACAACGGCACCTCCGATGATTATATAAACAATATAGCCTGGCCACGACTGCGTGTGGTATTTAAAGTTGCACATGCTGTGTTCTGTATGTGTACACCATGGTGTAAGCAATTCATGAGAATCAGGGTTCTCTACAATTTTATTTATACTATTTTTATTTTTGACTGACTAAAACTGCTCTGACGGCAGACTGTCTGTTCATCATTAGCAGAATATAAGCTTCCGGTGAGCAAGGCATGGTACCTTGTGTGTGGGCCCAGGACACTGTGACATCACCCATTGCTCATTCTGAATATGAGCACCATAAAACAAATATTCGAACACGTATACACAGTGTTGTACACTATTTATATAATGACGATGTTAGTTGCAAACTCCAGGCAGAGTTTTTTCCCATCGCTCCGCTGAGATACCACTGTCATAAGGACATTTGGTAAGGAGTTTTTACGTGATCTTAGTTCTTATGTTTTCGGATTAAAATTGTCTGACTCAGTTCGCATTGTTCTTATCAATACCGAAAGAGTCACCATTATTGCAAACTTTGGTGGCCAAAATAAGATAATAGATGACTAAATATAGTTCCGACGATATCTAAAAATAGATGTATCGTCCCGCAAAGTACCATCCTTGTGGCAGTGCTATATCACAGCGATAGCGGAGAGGGCGCTACATGGAGTTTGTTTTGGTTGTAGCAAACCGCCATAATTAAAATTGCTAATCTTGTCGTTTTGTGCAAACATGATTAAAACATTGTAAAATATATCTCTTCACGAATGGTTCAAGCAAATAATTGCGGTACATTAACAGCAGTATAACAATTCATTCAGAAGGACCCGCCAACGCGATGGCAAATTAGCAGGTCCACTTAATCACTTAACCAAAATACAGATAATAAATAGGATAGGGAACGGACCATCTCTTGTTGTGTGAGATATTTGCCTCGTGACATGCCTACACCTTGTAACCTCGCGTTGGCGGTCGCGTTGTTTGCGTTTAATTACACTCTGTTTACGTCGCGGTGATATTCGATGCTGTCAAGGAATCAATTTCAACAATCGAGTAACGAAAACCACAGTCATCCAACAATCGATTGTAGTAGAAGGAATTGTGGTCGAAACCAATATTGTTAATTCGTTTCATTGATCTCCCATGATGCCTTTCGTACAATCTTAGGTCCATTCTCACTTCACTGTATACTCAATTGCCTTGACAGACAGTTCTGTTTTGGTGAAGCAAGGACGATGTTACATGGGTGGCGGTCGACTAGAGTAAACGATAGTCAATATACTAGTACCTTGTACATTCAACTTTTATTTATATTGTGCTGTACCATTCTCACTTCAATGTATACTCAATTGCCTTGACATACAATGGTGTTTTCTGTTAAAGGGGTACTGTACACTAAATCTGGCCATTTGTGGGACCTCCGCCTTTTACACTCAACAGAATATATGCAACAAATGAATGAATTTGAGCCATGGATTAGTGCAAAATACAGTCATGTTCTCTATGAATGATGCAAATAACATGGTAATTATAATGAAAATGAATAAATGGCTGGAGTCATAAATTAATTTTCATTATAATTACCATGTTGTTTGCATCATTCATAGAGCATATGAGTGTATTTTCCATTAATTTCATTCATTTCTTGCATATATTATGTTGAGTATAAAAGGAGATGGTCCCATAAATTGCCGGATTTAGTGTACAGTACCCCTTTAAGCAAGGACGATGCCACAGGGGTGGTGGTCGACTAGAGTAAACGATAGTCAATATACAAGTACCTTGTACATTCAACTTTTGGCCTCTAAGGCGAAAAGTTGGTGCACGGAAATCGGCCGCCGGGGGAATACAAATTTCAAATGTTGCCCTCTAACGCGAAAAGTTGGTGCACGGAAATCGCCCGCCGGGGGGAGTACAAATTTCAAATGTTGCCCTCTAAGGCGAAAAGTTGGGCGAAAATGACCACCCTCGAAAATATAGTGAGGTGTTAGATTGAAAATAACCAACCGGTCGGATATTCAGTACTTATCCAGATTGTATAAGAAGTGGAATGTTTTACGGTGCTAGTGAGATTGATTCTGGATTAATTACATGTACTGATTGAGTTGGAACCTCCCATAGTTTGTGAATGTACATATATATGCTTAACGTGCACATATATTGTACTGTGCCATTTTCACTTCATTGTATACTCAATTGCCACGAAGTTCTCCACAGACAGTGGTGTTGTTTTTGGCAAAGCAATGACGATGTGACAGGTCGACTAGAGTAAACGATAGTCAATTATATATTAGTACATTGTACATTCGACTGACCACCCTCTAAACCAACAGAATATCCACTGTTGGACACAACTCAAACTTGCACACTATATATCACACTTCTGGGGTTGTGTGTGGTGTTATATTCAGGATATTCGAGATCATGTCGCTGATGCAGCTGGGTGGATTCGCTGAGTGATTCTCTGGTTCCAGATGCGGCTGACATCGTGGCCGGAAGTCATGCAGTAAATATATGGATATATTTCATGATATCATCATACATATGATCTACATTGAGAATAAACACCTCCTCTGGCAGTAAATGCATTTGTCAATCTCATAATATAAGTATAAATATGGTCTATATTGAGGATAATCATTTGAATTTGCGTTGGAGTGTATCACACATAACTTTCCTTTAAACAATAATTGCAAGGGTTGGAAATCTCATGTAGGAACATTCAGTATAATAAGGTTCCTAGATGGTAAATTTGGTTACGCTAGACGGCCGGGTGGGATAGCGTCTCCAAACCACCCCCTCCGGGGACCTCACTCTGCTAGACGGCCGGGCGGGATAGCACCACCAAACCACCCCCCTCCGGGGACCTCACTCTGCTAGACGGCCGGGCGGGATAGCATCACCAAACCACCCCCGTCCGGGGACCTCACTCTGCTAGACGGCCGGGCGGGATAGCATCACCAAATTACCCCCTTCCGGGGACCTCACTCTGCTAGACGGCCGGGCGGGATAGCATCACCAAATCACCCCCTTCCGGGGACCTCACTCTGCTAGACGGCCGGGCGGGATATCACCACCAAACCACCCCTCCGGGGACCTCACTCTGCTAGACGGTCGGGCGGGATAGCACCACCAAACCACCACCTCCGGGGACCTCACTCTGCTAGACGGCCGGGCGGGATAGCATCACCAAACCACCCCCCTCCGGGGACCTCACTCTGCTAGACGGCCGGGCGGGATAACATCACCAAATCACCCCCTTCCGGGGACCTCACTCTGCTAGACGGCCGGGCGGGATAGCATCACCAAATCACCCCCTTCCGGGACCTCACTCTGCTAGACGACCGGGCGGGATAGCATCACCAAATCACCCCCCTTCCGGGGACCTCACTCTGCTAGACGGCCGGGCGGGATAGCATCACCAAATCACCCCCTTCCGGGGACCTCATTCTGCTAGACGGCCGGGCGGGATAGCATCACCAAATCACCCCCTTCCGGGGACCTCACTCTGCTAGACGGCCGGGCGGGATAGCATCACCAAATCACCCCCTTCTGGGGACCTCATTCTGCTAGACGGCCGGGCGGGATAGCATCACCAAATCACCCCCTTCCGGTGACCTCACTCTGCTAGACGGCCGGGCGGGATAGCATCACCAAATCACCCCCTTCCGGGGACCTCACTCTGCTAGACGGCCGGGCGGGATAGCATCACCAAATCACCCCCTTCCGGGGACCTCACTCTGCTAGACGGCCGGGCGGGATAGCATCACCAAATCACCCCCTTCCGGGGACCTCACTCTGCTAGACGACCGGGCGGGATAGCATCACCAAATCACCCCCTTCCGGGGACCTCATTCTGCTAGACGGCCGGGCGGGATAGCATCACCAAATCACCCCCTTCCGGGGACCTCACTCTGCTAGACGGCCGGGCGGGATAGCATCACCAAATCACCCCCTTCCGGGGACCTCACTCTGCTAGACGGCCGGGCGGGATAGCATCACCAAACCACCCCCCTACGGGGACCTCACTCTGCTTAAATATACTTCAGTTGAAAATTCCCAACACAGTGAGGTGTTAGATTGAAAATGTCCAAACCGGTCGGATATTCAATACTTGTCCAGATTGTATAAGAAGCTGAACGTTTTACTGTGCTAATGCGATTGATTCAGAATTATTTACATGTACTGATTTAGGTACTCACATTGTGTGTGAATGTATTTATGCTTATTGTGCACATATGGTGTACTGCACCGTGTGTTTGTGTATTTATATGGACATACTTGTCTGAAATAAAGCATTAATAATAATAAATTATTTAATTTGTACACAGTTGAACTGTATATTTGCAGACATTGAGTCAATATTAGTCTGAAATTACCTCTGTGTGTCAACTCTACGAAGATGTTTGGTTAGAACCTTTCCAATTTTAAACAGAAAACGACAGCCACTCCGCAATCGACTGTAATAGGGGGGGGATGTTATCGAAACCATTAATGTTAATTCGGTCGTATTGATCTCCTTTGATGCCTTTAATACAATCATAGTCCCCTCTCACTTCACTACATACTCAATTTCCACGAAATGCTAAATCAGACCGGTGTTTATGGCATAGCAATGACCAAACTCCATGCAGGGTTTACCTCCCTTGATGACTCGGTAAGACCGCTGATACCGGCGAAATCTTACCCACATGTGGTGGACTTCCGCGATATAAATATATATATTAAGCGAACAAAGCAACATGTTAGCCTTACTAAGCACAAACATATCGAAGAACATTTGTGTAATTCCGTACCTTAACCTATGGAAATCCATCTAGAAACAACGACCTATATTGCGAAACTGTGTGATTTGGTTCTCCGATCATATTATCAAACCCAAAGTCAAAACGCACATGAACAACAACAATCATGGCAAGTCAAACACAAGAGTTCTAATTTGTTGCCATTTTGCTAAGGAATGTGCAATCATTGTCAAAAAAACTACCGCTCTAATTCTCCATTCTGTCATTAAGTTTCTAGTGCGGGAATTGTTCTCAAAGCACATAGGAAATCTTACTTTTGTCAATCGCGGTTTCGCCATTTTGTCTGGAAAAACCCGCGCTAAATATAGAAAATCACAGACAAGTACCAGCCGGAAAATCACAGACAAGTACCAGCCGGAAAATCACAGACAAGTACCAGCCGGAAAATCACAGACAAGTACCAGCCGGAAAATCACAGACAAGTACCAGCCGGTGACAGAGTCAGAAATTAAGCATGACTGGTGCGCTCTGGTAGATAATAAGCAATGACGTGGTGACAGGATGGAGGTCACGTGTTGTGTCTGATCCCAACTATACGTTCATATTCCATCATTGTCAATGGTTGCATCTGTTGAATTTTCAAACCGAAAATGAACTGAGGTGGTTCTGATAGAGGTTGAATATTTTGCTTCGTTCAGCCTGAAACTATCATCCGTTTGGCAATTCCCAACCATAGTGAGGTGTTAGGCTGAATCCGTACAACTATTGGATAGTCGTGAGTTATATGCAACTTTTAGAAACAGGGTTTAACTTACAAACTATTGTGTTAATTACCAGCTGTATGGTAATGCTGTCATATCTCCCATTTTAATCAGACCAGAGTAGTCATGCCATCATCGAACGTAGGCGGGGGTTGTTATCGAAACCACTATTGCTATTTCGTATTGATCTCATTTGATGCTTTCCGTATACGCTTAGTCTCCATCTCGCTTCATTATATACTAAAATGCCACGAAATGCTATGACCGACACTGTTGTTTATGTCATTTCAATGACGATGCGTCAGGGTGGATGTTGTGACAGGCTGGAAGTTGTGACAAGGTTGATCTTCTGGTATGATGAAGGCTGTGACAGGGTTGTTCTTCTGGTACTATGGAGGCTGTGACAGGGTTGATCGTCTGGTACTATGGAGGCTGTGACAGGGTTGTTCTTCTGGTACTATGGAGGCTGTGACAGGGTTGATCTTCTGGTATGATGAAGGCTGTGACAGGTTGATCGTCTGGTACTATGGAGGCTGTGACAGGGTTGATCGTCTGGTACTATGGAGGCTGTGACAGGGTTGATCGTCTGGTACTATGAAGGCTGTGACAGGGTTGTTCTTCTGGTACTATGGAGGCTGTGACAGGGTTGATCGTCTGGTACTATGTAGGCTGTGACAGGGTTGTTCTTCTGGTACTATGAAGGCTGTGACAGGGTTGATCGTCTGGTACTATGGAGGCTGTGACAGGGTTGATCGTCTGGTACTATGGAGGCTGTGACAGGGTTGATCGTCTGGTACTATGGAGGCTATGACAGGGTTGATCGTCTGGTACTATGGAGGCTATGACAGGGTTGATCGTCTGGTACTATGGAGGCTATGACAGGGTTGATCGTCTGGTACTATGGAGGCTGTGACAGGGTTGATCGTCTGGTACTATGTAGGCTGTGACACGGTTGTTCTTCTGGTACTATGGAGGCTGTGACAGGGTTGATGTTCTGGTACTATGGAGGCTGTGACAGGGTTGATCTTCTGGTATGATGAAGGCTGTGACAGGGTTGATCTGCTGGTACTATGGAGGCTGTGACAGGGTTGATCGTCTGGTACTATGGAGGCTGTGACAGGGTTGTTCTTCTGGTGCTATGGAGGCTGTGACAGGGTTGATCTTCTGGTACTATGGAGGCTGTGACAGGGTTGATCGTCTGGTACTATGGAGGCTGTGACAGGGTTGTTCCTCTGGTACTATGGAGGCTATGACAGGGTTGATCGTCTGGTACTATGGATGCTGTGAGAGGGTTGATCGTCTGGTACTATGGAGGCTATGCCAGGGTTGATCGTCTGGTACTATGGAGGCTATGACAGGGTTGATCGTCTGGTACTATGGAGGCTGTGACAGGGTTGATCGTCTGGTACTATGGAGGCTGTGACAGGGTTGATCGTCTGGTACTATGTAGGCTGTGACAGGGTTGATCTTCTGGTACTATGGAGGCTGTGACAGGGTTGTTCTTCTGGTACTATGGAGGCTGTGACAGGGTTGATCTTCTGGTACTATGGAGGCTATGACAGGGTTGATCGTCTGGTACTATGGAGGCTGTGACAGGGTTGATCGTCTGGTACTATGGAGGCTATGACAGGGTTGATCGTCTGGTACTATGGAGGCTGTGACAGGGTTGATCGTCTTGTACTATGGAGGCTATGACATGGTTGATCGTCTGGTACTATGGAGGCTGTGACATGGTTGATCTTCTGGTACTATGGAGGCTGTGACAGGGTTGATCTGCTGGTACTATGGAGGCTATGACATGGTTGATCGTCTGGTACTATGGAGGCTGTGACAGGGTTGATCGTCTGGTACTATGGAGGCTATGACAGGGTTGATCGTCTGGTACTATGGAGGCTATGACAGGGTTGATCGTCTGGTACTATGGAGGCTGTGACAGGGTTGATCTTCTGCTACTATGGAGGCTATGACATGGTTGTCACCGATAAAACTGGTTGTACTCTCTGGTCTGATCGTAAATGTTTTTCAGCCGATGTGTCCAGTAAACGTCCGACCAGAAATGTTGAACAGTACGTTTCTGTTCTGATACTTTTGATATTATCAACTGATCGATTCGGGATATATGCCAAAATGAACTATAGTCCTTCAGGAACAAAACGTGTGTTTAGTTTGAATACAATTTGGTTTAATGTTAGCTACAGATTGACAACGCCAGGTGGTGGGAATTTGGGCCATCTGATGTAGTTACCTTGTCTTATATATATTGCTTTAGGGTGGTGGGGTCTATTGTTCCAAATACCTGTGGGTCGATGATGTGGCAGGGATGGAATTTGTAACGGAGATGAATTTTGTGACCGGGTAGATGTGATATGACGGAGGCTGTGACAAGGTGGAGGTTGAGTCATGATGGAGGCTGTGACAGTGTGGATGTTGTGACATGATATGTATGCTGTGACAGAGAGGATGTTGTGACAGGGTGGATGTTGTGACAGGGTGTTTAATGTGACAGAGTGGATGATGTGGCACGGTGGATCATCTTTCATGGTGGATGATGTGACAGGGTGGATGTTGTTATATGGTGGATGATGTGACAGGGCGGATGTTGTTACACGGTGGATGGTGTTGCAGACTGGATGATGTGACATGGTGGATGTTAATACAGGACGGATGATATGACAGGTCATAGTTTTTTTACGGGGTGGATAATGTGCCGGAAAGTGGGTTGTGATAGAATGGAGATTGTGGCATGGTGGGTGAAGTGACAAGACATGTCTGGCAGGGTTGATGATGTGACCGAGTGGATGTTGTGATAGTGTGGAGGGTGTTACGGGTGGAGGTTGTTGCATATTGGATGTTGTGACATGACATATGTTGTGACCATGTGGATGTTGTGACAGGGGAAATGTTGTGACCGTGTAGATGTTGTGACACGGTAGATGTTGTGATATGATTGATGATGTGACCGGAATCTGTTGTGACATGGTAGATGTTGTGATATGATGGATGCTGTGGCATGCTGGATGTTGTGACATGATGGGTGATGTGACAGGGTAGATGTTGTGACAGGATGCAGGCTGTGACAGGGTTGATGCTGTGAAAGGGATTTATTCTATGAAGGGGGGTGGATGTTGTGACAGTGATGCATGTTGTGACGTGGATGGATGTTGTGACAGGGATGGATGGTGTGACATGATTCAGGCTTTGACATGGTGTAGGTTATGACATGATAGAGCTTGTGACAATGCGGATGTTGTGACAGGATGGAAGTTGTGAAAGGATGGAGGTGTGACATGTGTGAAGGCTGTGACAGGGATGATGTTGTGACAGGTTGGAGTTTGATGACAGGTTGTATGTTGTGACAGACTTGCGGACATGGTGGAGATTATCACAGGTTGGAGGCTGTGTTGAATACATGAAACGTCTCATTTATTTATGTAAAGAACTATCACATTTTCACTCCCCGCGTGTAGCCGCTCGTAATAAAAATCGATATGTCTTTCCAGACACTGCATGTATTCTTATGTTGACTGTATGTATTCATAATGTGTTTTTCATTCTTTGAGTCAAAATTTTAAATTGAAAGTATCGCTAGTTTGTTAGTTGCCAACTCTATACGCATGGTTAGATTGTTCCAAATTGTAATCGGAACAATTATTCCGCTATCGATTGTAGTAGGACGGATTGTTATCGCAACCAACCTATATTATTAGTTCATTTCCATTGATCCTCTCTGATACATCTCGTAGAATTTTATGACTTTTTCTGAAAAGACCAGTGGCTTGTTGATTGCCAACTATATGGAGATGCTGTGTTGGATATTTCCCCATTTAATCTGCGAACGTGGTCACCCCTCCATCGATTGATTGGGGAGCGATTGTTATCGAAACCAATATTGTTGATTAGTTCGCATTTATATCCGCTGAGGCCGTTCTTACAATCATAGGTCCCTTTGCAGTCCATTACATATTCAATTGCCATGTCGTGTTGTGAGATACGTTCGCGTTTATGGACTTGATTTGAGGAGCATTAAATAAACTGAAATGGGTGAGGTGGGCGTTGATTGGTCAATTTCCCTGCATCACTGCTGGCTTCTATTGTGCGATGTTCAGAGATTTATGACATTGTGACCCTTCGCAGCAGGTTGTTTGCATTTGTTACCAAACTGAGGGACAAATATCCATTGTTGTGACGAGAAGGTCTTCATTTAGGTGAGGATGCCCTTGGAATTCCCTTACTGCACCCCTTGAACCAGACCAACATTTCTAAGTCAGGCAATTTCCAGTTGCATCCCGCCTTTGTAGCAGTTTTCTAACTTGTGCCTCAAGCCGTCCGTCTGCTACACATTTCCAACTAATATCCCCATGGTTGGAAAAGTCCAAATGATGTCCATTTCGGTCTAAAATATTGACAGAAAGAAGGAAAATATTCGTTGCGCGAATACTTTACATGAAATTTCCATCTGCTGAAACATTGATGGATGTTAGGAGAGTGAAGACATTCAACCTCCTATCAGAATCTCTCTTGTCTGAAACGAGGACATGATACACAATATTAGCCATGATGTGTGGTTCGCGGGGTTGATACGTATATAATCCCGTGAGGCTACATCGCGACATTCTGAAAATTGAGAAACTCACAATATAGTAAAACGTCCCTAAACCGAACACCATTCGGACCGGCCCTTCTGTTCGGCTTAGAGAGGTGTTCGGTTTACATAAAATCGCAAAACCATCGGAATATATTGCCGCCGGCAGTAAGATTTATCGAGACACGAACACCTCATTACTGATTTCTTAATCTTTATTCAATAAACTACAAAATAATTGCAATACATTGCAATAGATAATTTAAACATGCTATAATAAGAAACAAATATATGTATAGAGACCAGGAAACACGGAAACGATACAATTTACGGTGGTTCGCGGTTTTTGAAAATGATGCTGATGGTAGATTTAAGCTCTGAGATATCGTTTTCCCGACGGCTCATACTAATTTCCATATAATTCAGGAATTATTCGCGGAATCATGTCTTATACGAGCGAACTGATCATATAATGAAGATAATCGGAACTAAAACTAGCGAATGCATGCAAAGTAAAATTATTTCCATCCCTTGTATTCCAATGTTGCAGCATGTTCCACAAGTTTTCTAATTGATGGAAATGTCATCCTTACAATACCAAGATTCCAACTGACGATCTTTCCCATCCGCAATTCATCTAAAAGAGGAAAATATTATAAACTTGATCCAATGTTTTGCGCGAATAATTTTCATGATATTTGCAGCTGATGAAATTGATAAACATTGAACATATTTGGTGCGTGTTGAGACTGTTGGCAGGTCATGGCTAGAACCCAGATGTTTGACTTACAAACGGAGGGGCTGTGACCGAGAGGTCGACAAAATGGACTACGTGATTATAAGACCTGGTTTCAGACGAGGTTACAACGACTTATTGATGTCTAACATACATGGGTGTTCGCATGGTTGAACCGTATATAATCTTGTAAGACTACACCGCGTCATGGTGAAGACCTGATATATAATCATAATACACTAATTTCCATAGAATTCACGACAAATTCGTTGAATTATGGCTTATACGAGTGCGAATGTAGCATATGGATTCATATAATGAAGGAACTGTCATCCAATTACTGAGACTCAGACGGAAATTCACAAATGGCATGCTCCCACCCGCTCCAAGACGATATGCGAACAATAATGAACTGTGATATTATAGCCGTAAGGCTTTGCATACGAAATCAGGCACACGAGTTACCATCTGACAAACAACAGAATGTCGGTTTGGATCGATGACACGATGTCATCGGTGCCGATTCGATAACCATATCCGAGGCATGCCGGCTCCAGAGATAACCATATCCACGGCATGCCGGCTCCAGCGACACATCGAATTAAAGCAGAGGTTGCGTCGATATAGACACGGTACCGATGCCCGATACATTTAAGTAAATCCGAGGGTTCTTCAGATTAACTCCGGACAGGTGCTGGACTTATGTTTGTCCTGTTGAGTAATGTCCAAAAAGAGAATTATATGGACGCATTTATTGGCTCAAAACCGAGGATATTCCCTGGATTGTCTTCTATCTCTGGCGGATATTGCGGTAGGTTTTACAATTTATTTTATATTGGAGAGAGGCGTTTCTAACTTTCTAAGTTTTTATTTAAAAACTTGGGCTTCGTTCCCTTTAGCATATTAATGTTTAAACAGTTAGTTTCCGATTGAAGGTTTGAACTTTCGTTGAAGTGGTCGCTCTAAATATGAAAAGTAACAAAACAAATCACAAAAACAAGCACACTTGTTATTGATAATCATGCTTTACGAATGTGGTATAAGTGACTGTCTCAAACCTAATAATGAAACGTACTGTATGTGAAGTTCGTTAATATACCAGAGAAGCTCGCCTGATGACTTCAATTGCTGGCTATTTATTTCTGATTTCCAACATTTTAAATACCTATTTTCGCGCTTGGTCTTAGTAAACATTTTCCAAAGTATATAATTTACGCCTCCTAATGTTATCAAGCTATGCTGACAATCAAACATAAAAAATATTTTTGTGTAGACTTTACTGTAGCAGTATAATGTTTGCAAACTATACTAAAAAACACTTATAAAGAGCGTTCCATTTGCATGCATATGCATTTTATATACACTTATCTCTATACAATTCATATTATATTTGGGTCACCTTTTCAGTTTAATCCCTTCATACACTGCTAATGAACTTCGGGGTCCAGCCCTTTATATGTAACAGTCCTCAATTTATAATGTTGTTACCCCTTATTAATTGTAAGTGCATTACAATTCGTGCAATTATGTACGATATGAACATAGCTGTGTTACAGCACAAAATTTATCATCTGGCAGTACAGCCAATGCATAAGCATACACTTTTGTTTACAATTAAGAATTTTTTCCCGATAGTACAATCAGGAAGGTCTATGTGTACGTTTTACAATAATTCGTGTATAGTATCATTTTTGTGGATATTGCTTGGTGTGTGGCCCTCGTGATATTACTATCCCTATGATTTAAACTAGCTGAACGGTTTGACTGGTACGCTGCCGTTCTATACTTATTCTATATTTATTTTGACATTCAAAATTGTCCGTGTGGCGCTTCGGAATGTGTACCTAGGTTTATTACGCACCTTTGTCCATGTTACCGAAGACAGGTTTACCCCTGTACTCTACGGTGTTCCCAGCCCCCCTGGATCTCTATATTGTTACAACAAAGTGACTTCCCCAAACCCGTGGCTATTCCCCGGGTTATAAAGCCCCACCATGTGGACGAACTGACTCTCAAACCCGCGGCTATTCTCCGGGTTATAAAGCCCCATCATGTGGTCAAAGTGACTGCCCCAAACCCGTGGCTATTATCTGGGTTATAAAGCCCCACCATGTGGACGAACTGACTGTCCCAAACCCGCGGCTATTATATGGGTTATAAAGCCCCATCATGTGGTCAAAGTGACTGTCTCAAACCCGCGGCTATTCTCCGGGTTATAGAGCCCCACCATGTGGTCAAAGTGACTGCCACAAACCCGCGGCTATTCTCCGGGTTATAAAGCCCCATCATGTGGTCAAAGTGACTGTCTCAAACCCGTGGCTATTCTCCGGGTTATAGAGCCCCACCATGTGGTCAAAGTGACTGCCCCAAACCCGCGGCTATTCTGCGGGTTATAAAGCCCCACCATGTGGTTAAAGTGACTTCCCCAAACCCGTGGTTATTCCCCGGGTTATAAAGCCCCACCATGTGGACGAACTGACTCTCAAACCCACGGCTATTCTCCGGGTTATAGAGCCCCACCATGTGGTCAAAGTGACTGCCCCAAACCCGCGGCTATTCTCCGGGTTATAATGCCCCACCATGTGGTTAAAGTGACTTCCCCAAACCCGTGGTTATTCCCCGGGTTATAAAGCCCCACCATGTGGACGAACTGACTCTCAAACCCGCGGCTATTTTTCGGGTTATAAAGCCCCATCATGTGGTCAAAGTGACTGCCCCAAACCCGCGGCTATTCTCCGGGTTATAAAGCGCCATCATGTGGTCAAAGTGACTGTCTCAAATCCGCGGCTATTCTCTTGGTTATAAAGCGCCATCATGTGGTCAAAGTGACTGCCCAACCCGTGGCTATTATCTGGGTTGTCTAGCCCAATCGCGTGGAAGAAGTGACGTCCCAAACCCACATATATTCTCTGTGTTATCTAAACCTTTTGGAGCAGATTTAAATTATAAACATAATTTACCTTTTCTTTTGTATATGGTTGTGATCGTAATTGTTCAACTAGTTGCACACACTTAAAGATCTACTTCGTATAGCATGAGATTTCGGGGGTATACACCCACGGGGGAGTAACATAACTTAACTTACCAAACTCTCGCCGGGGGGGGGGGGGGAGTAACATAACTTAACTTACCAAACTCTCGCCGGGGGGGGGGGGTAACATAACTTAACTTACCAAACTCTCGCAAGGCTTCAACTCCCAATGAATGGTGATGTTTTGATGATAGATTCAGATGGACTAAATTTTCTCTCTCGCTTACTTTGGTTGAAAATTCCGGTGTGTTTCTCGAGTGTTCTAACTATTAGCATTCTTAATTCTAACTGCTTTGGATTACCATACATTGTGTAATTACTCTGTTTACAGTTGGAAAATACATTTGCCAATGAACAGTGTACACCGTTGTATTGCAACATGCAGTATAGGACAATACATGTATAGGCACTTCCTTGCAATATCATTATATCGCAACATAATTAGAAATCGTTACTTCAATACATACATATTCATCTTCATGTTACAAAGATATTTACAAATGGATGGATAAGTGGGAAACGTTCCGAATATTAAAAGTTTTATATGGAAAGTCATTCTGATAGAAGAACAAATTGAAACATATGCATATTTGATTGTATATGACCTGTTTGTTATATACAAATGAATACACAGTTGTCGTCCTTTGTTAAAAATAGGGATCGGTACACATGATCAAAAGGTGTCGTCTGCTAATAATTGAATGTTCTTGTCTCCACCTTCTCGTTTGTAGTTCTTTGAATGTATTAACTGAGTATTCGTTAATTATGCATTTCATGACAAGAGCTGCGCTGGTACAGCATTACATGTCACATAGAGAGCCTTGTATATTAAGAAAATGCACTGGCTTGCAATGTCAAGGCCCATATTGTTAGGCCCATGTAGTATATATATGTTAGGCCCATGTAGTATATATATGTTAGGCCCATGTAGTTTATATATGTTAGGCCCATGTATTATATATATGTTAGGCCCATGTAGTATATATATGTTAGGCCCTTGTAGTATATATGTGACCCGCCATATCAAATCCAGTCGGAAGTCGGGATTTGTTAACCCTGTGCCAATGCATTCTCTTATATATGCGAGTCGACCATAGGTCGCCTCGCATATATAAGAGAATGCATTGGCCTAACAATTTTTTATCATTTTTTTTAAATAAATGTTTCTTACAATTTTTAGGACATAAAATAAAAAACATCAATTACCCTGCAGGGAGCCCCACACATATATAGAAGCATATATAAGAGTGTCGTCTGCTCATGTTTGTCTGGGGCTCTGTATGGGTGAAATTATAAAATTGTTAAAGAATACAAGAAACAATTATTAAAATTGTAAAAACTTGTTAGGCCAATGCATTCTTTTATATATGCGAGGCGACCTATTTTATAATTTCAACCATACAGAGCCCCAAACAAACATGAGCAGACGACACTCTTCTATGTGTTTCTATATATGTGTGGGGCTCCCTGCAGGGTAATGGATGTTTTTTTTATTTTATGTCCTAAACATTTGTAAGAAACATTTATTTAAAAAACATGATCAAAAATTGTTAGGCCAATGCATTCTCTTATATATGCGAGGCGACCAATGGTCGACTCGCATATAAGAAAATGCATTGGCACAGGGTAAAACAATTCCGAATTCCGACTGGATTCACATATATGAGTCTCCCGGTGGGAAATTCGCATATATAATATAATGCATTTGGTATAGGTTTTCGCAAAATTGCAGAAAGCTCCAATGATGGAAGGCCTAATAGAGGTTTATGTGTTCTACATAATGGCATGCACCTTCATATGACACACAGTCTGCATGGCTGCATTGGTGACCAGAAGCTCACATAGATCATAGATAATCTCCGATTGATGACCAGAAGCGCACATAGATCATAGATAATCTCCGATTGATGACCAGAAGCTCACATAGATCGTAGGTGATCTCCATTATTATTGATGGTCGATGTCTCCAGACATATTCATTTCCTGTGAATCGTCGATTTATTGCAGCTAGTATGTACGTTTCTCCATCTCGGTGTTGGAATCACCATTATAGTACAAAATAATTATTCGTCGTCTCGCATCAAGTTCACGTTAAACATCAAATTGATGACCGAATAATCACCGATGGGTTCTTAACATTGATTCACATACATTCACGCGTAGGGACGTTGAACAGAACACTAATTATTGAATGTGTTATCACTCTCAAATAAAGCAATTGATTTAGGTACCCAATAGAACCAAAAGCCGCGATAGTACCAGACAGTTTGTTACTATAAGCCTTTAGTGCCTCTTTAGCGTTATAGAACCAGATGAGTTGGTACTCCACAGAGGGCCAATCGTTGGCTCCATGCTGATTGGGTGAGACCGTGGGTGTGTCAATGTCGAGTGCCGTGTGCAAACGATCAAATTAAAGTGAAAAAATGGCCGCCCGTCGACTCGCGGTCATAGATCTGTCTGATTATTTCATTTAGCACTATGCAATGGAGTCTTTGTGGTTTTATACTTAATTCGATGTTTAAACGCGGCAGCATCATTTGGAATCTAACATGTCACATTGCTAAATTTGCCGGTATCAGGGATGTTTTGTTCTCTGGAGTATCAAATTGCTGGAGCTACGCGTAGCACCTAAATACTTCAGAATAACTGTCTTAATATAAGAATAACTGTCTTGATATTTTGGTACTTCAGATAATATATAGAGGCGTATCATGAAAGCATCTATTTCTTGGCACTTCATATCGCGAGCGTCATGGCTTCGGTGACATAAATGCGGGGTGGGTATTATATGCACAATGCCCGTGTAGAACTTAAATAATTAGTAGGTAATCCAGAGTACCAACAATTTGGTACTCTAGAGTACCAAGAAGTTGGTACTCTAGAGTACCAAACATTTTGGTACTCTAGAGTACCTAAACTTTTGGTACTCCCGAGTACCAAAAAGTTGGTACTCCCCCTGGGACAAAGCTTAGTACCTACGTAGGTACTCTGAAGTACCTAATGATTTAAGAGTGTACCCGAAACTCCATCGAAATGTTTCATTATGGAGTTTCGGAGCTTGGCGTATGCTTGTGGTATCTGAAGACCCACGATGAGAGAGGGTGTGAACGAGATGAGAAAGAGAGAGGGAGAAATGCTTTATTCTCGGATCCATGCTACATAATAGAATATTGAGACAGATATAGGTATATACAAAGAGAGGAAACATATGTTTACAATTTAAATCTCCGATGTACATGACCTAATCAGATAACTACGCTTACATACATGTACCATCTATATAATACATAATTATGTAGTCACCAATGTCACTACAGCAACACAGATAAAACTGAATACTATATACATATACCATGGGTGTTGCATGTCATTAGAGCGCATTGCACGAGCCCATGGCGATAACCGATTTGGAAAGTTACAAAGTTCATTATCAATTTACTATAGGTGTAAATGATGAACGGTTTGAACCATATAGGCTTCAAATCATGGTGCATACTTCAACCATGTATTTATTCTTCGAATGCATCGCATTCATGCCGGGAATTCGTGCGTCTGATATTTGCAGCGTGAGGTCACCAGAGGGTGAATTTAGTGAAATGCTTTATTCTCGCATCCATGTTACATAATAGGATATTGAGACAGTGTTAGGTATATACAAAGAGAGAAAACATGTTTAAATTCCGATTGTACATGGCCTAGTCAGATACCTACGCTTACATACATGTACCATATATATAATACATATGTAGTCACTAATGGCAATACTGATCATACTGAATAATATACTATAGGAATATACCATGGGTGTTGCATGTCATTAGAGCGCATTGCACGAGCCCATGGCGATAACCTATTTGGAAAGTTACAAAGTTCATTATCAATTTGCTAGGTATAAATGATGAACGGTTTGAACCCTATATGCTTCAAATAATGGTGCGTACTTTAACCCTATATTTATTCTTCGATTGCTTCGCATTCATGCCAGTATTTAGTGTGTCTGATATTTGCAGCATGAGGTCCCCAGAGGGTGAAATTAGTGACATTGCAAATTATGGTATACATAAACTCAAATGAATGGGAAAATTAACTAAAACAATGTTAATATTAAACTCTACATACTTCCCAGAAGATGAGGCTTAATGTGCATGAATGTCCCCATAGTGTGAATTGCATGATGCTAGCCCACTGTGCGGGATGACATCACTAAACTCACCCTCTGGGGATCTCATTATACAAATATCAGACATACTAAATCCAGGTTTGATTGCCTCGCGTTGTCTACATTTATAATCATATAGCGCGGCAAATGTTTAAATCACAGTTCAGAATGAGGCTACGATGGTTGTTTGGGTGCGTTCGATTTGTTCTGTATTGAACAGGGCGGTGGATCTCCTCGATGAGCATGAGTTTATTGTATTTGCGTGACTGTAATTGCTCATAGCGTCATGTACTAAGGATTGACAAGTTTATTGGTAAACACATCATAATTAAATGCTGTATATATGCATATATATGTTATACATTCAAATCAGATAGCAGCAATATTATGCGTGTGATATGCATCTAAATGTATGTACAGTAGGGAGACTGATTGGAAGTTTAAAAGTATACTGAGCTAATTGTTATAAAATTACATCAAATACATCTAGTTTCCTTCTGAGTCTGTGGGCTCAATTGATTACTGGAAACCCAAGTAAAATCGACTATTGTGAAGATTTAATTATTCGAATAGATTTTTCCTTTGTTCAAAGTATATTTACAATACCGTATGGTATGAAACGTTCATCATGTTGTTTTACATTTATGGCATATCCTATCTTATCTATCTGGTTTTGTATCGTTCAGTTTCAATCGGCACGTTATGGTCACTTACTATCATTGCATATAATTTATATGGTGAGTGATTTTGGAATATTATCTTAATATATTTCTGACATTCAAATTTACAATACATCTTGTCATATAATTGTAATGTTCTTTAACTCGCTTTGGGACAATATGTTTCTATTGTATTTTTAATTCGTCCATATAAGATTCATTCAATGAAACTTCCAAGTTGTTCAGATCTAATTTTTTTAATCTGTATTCAATTGTTCACAACCATATCGCCAAATGGCTGCCTCCGACCCATTTACCCTCTGCCATGTTCGCCGTCTCATAACGGCTTGCATCGTGATCAGCATGCATGCGTATGGAACACAGTGCCTCGTTAAACAGCGCGACCACCAATGTCAGTGATGTGCGTGCGCTTTGTCGCGCAACAATAACACCGTTAGTGAACCAAGATAGTCTCCATTATCTCGCTGTACATTAGGACCATCTCATATTGACATCGATGCACCACATTCCTGTGTATCATGGCCATGTAACATGACGAGAGAGCATCAATAACGTGTAGCTGTTCAGCACATTAACATGAAGGTCATTGGTTTGCTATCAATTTGCCACAAGATGATAAGTTTGTTAGAGACAAAGGCGAGACTCAAGTATACAATGTACGTCACTGGTACAACAGGCGCATCTTAATCCTGTCCGTATGGCTCTCCAATCACATTGCCTAATATAACCAAACGTTTAAACCAAATACAGGTGCATTTGTAACTGTTAACAGCGCCGCGATACAGGTGTTGGTGGTGTGTCCGGTTTTCTTCATAAAGGTAACTCCGCGTGTGAACCATGCTAGGCTATATCACATCACACATATTAGTCCGAGGAGCCCTGACGTATTATAATATGCTCGACCAGATTATCTGTCAGCAGCTAACAACATCGATACACTGTATACCATACACTGGTCTAATATAACAATATCGATACACTGTATACCATACACTGGTCTAATATAACAACATCGATACATTGTATACCATACACTGGTCTAATATAACAAACGTTTGAACCAAGATGTAGGTATAGGCAGCTTTTCACAGCAATGCCACAATCGTTGGTTGGGTGCGTTTGATGTGTTTCGCGATGGTATCTCCGTCCGCACTGAACACAAGTACTTCAGAACTGCACTAGAAACTTCTCACATTTCACCTATGCATCCGACATATGTGAGGCCCCCACCCTCACCCCCTGGAATACGGAATACCACTTAACACAGATGGTGGAATACGGAATACCAGTTAACAGCCATATGGAATTTTGCGGATACATTTTCCATTGCCGTACGAACGCCGGTCATCCCGCAGTGTCCACGTCTAAAATGATATAAAATGAAGATGATCGACAACCTGTATGTCAAACCGTTAATTTATTGTGACAAAAATCGCATTTATATTATTATTATGATCATTTTTTGGAAGGTGTCGAAGTGTTTTGGAATACCGAATACCTCCTAACAGAGGGGCCGAATACGGCGTACCTCATAACATGGCATGGAATACGACGTACGAAAGGGGGGTGGGGGCTTCATATATGAAACATGGCCATATAACATATAGATATCGGAGCCTCCAAGAACAATGGTGTGCCTCGGTCAGTGAACGTTACTAAACATCTCAAATGGACACCCATGCATCAGATGTCTAACCTGGTGACAGTATAAATGGACACCCATGCATCAGATGTCTAACCCGGTGACAGTATAAATGGACACCCATGCATCGGATGTCTAACCCGGTGACAGTATAAATGGACACCCATGCACCAGATGTCTAACCTGGTGACAGTATAAATGGACACCCATGCATCAGCTGTCTAACCTGCATGGTGACAGTATTTGTGTATATAACTTACATGAATCTGGTTAGGTGCGTTCGATTTTCTCCACGGAGGTAACGTTGTTAGTGAACAAAGCCATTTTCGATTACGTCGTTACTGCACTAGAAACATCTTACAGTAACGCCCATCTATTAGCTCTCTGTATACCGTGGTCATGTAACATGTCGCGACAACATGTGTATATATACATTACATGCAACCGTTCAGAATGCCATTTCCTAACCGATAATATGAGTTCGATTTGTTATATGAAAATAACCCCTGCTTTAGCGGACATGTTTAGTTTCCATTTGTCGTTATATTAGTGCACTAGAAACAACCTGCATTAACACACATGTATCAGATCCCTGTACCATGTTGCGAGATTATAAATTATATGCAGCTTTTAAGATTACCATGCACCACCAAAGTCGATTTGATAAGGGAATGTACCTCCGTTACGGAACCACGCTTGACTCCATTACCTCGCGTATGCACAAGAACAATCTCAAATTGACATTCATGTATATACATGTATCAGCTCCCTATGTGACATGGCTATGCAATAATGTGACACAATGTGTTCGTGTGGATTACTTGTAGCTGTTCAAAGTTACACTGTCAAAGCGATGAAATGCGTTAGACTTCTAACCCAGTTAGTGAATCAGGGGAGACCCAATTACCTTGTTGGTATACCCTGCACTTCTTACTGAGTGGAGCCTTATCGTCAGTTACTATGACCGACCTCGTTATCAATCATCGACATTTTAAAAGGACATCCCTCATTGCCATATAGAAACATGTTTATCCAAAACGCGTTTGGCTGGTCACAGCGCCGCTACAATGGTTCTTGTGTGCGATCGATTTCCACGAAGGTATACATGTAACTGAGTGAAGCTAACTAGAGTCCCTTCCATCGTTAATGCATCAACACATCCGATATTAACACCAACTCACACGTAAATGGTTGTGTACCATGGTGACTGAGTTTGCACAATTAACACCCACTCACACGTAAATGGCTGTTTATCATGGCGACTGAGTTTGTACAATTAACACCCACTCACACGTAAATGGTTGTGTATCATGGTGACTGAGGTTGCACAATTAACACCCACTCACACGTAAATGGCTGTGTATCATGGTGACTGAGTTTGTACAATTAACACCCACTCACACGTAAATGGCTGTTTATCATGGCGACTGAGTTTGTACAATTAGCACCCACTCACACGTAAATGGCTGTGTATGATGGTGACTGAGTTTGTACATTTAACTCTTCCATGACTGTAATCTTCAACAATTCTGCGAAAACCCTGTGCCAATATTATCTTATATATGCGAGTCTCTAATGTATAGGAAGATTCTCATATATAAGATAGTACGTTAGCCTAACAAATGATTACCTTGACCTTGTAAGCCAATGCATTATCTTATAAACGTAAGGTTCCATATGGGAGAAGACTCGCATATATATGGAAAAACACTGGATCTATGCAGAGTAATACCCTGTGCCAATGCATTCTCTTATATATGCGAGTCGACCACAGGTCGACTCGCATATATAAGAGAATGCATTGGCATAACAACTTTTCATCATGTGTTATTATTTTTTACAATTTTTTAATAATTGTTTCTTATATTCTTTAACAATTTTAATTACACCCATTCAGAGCCCCAGGAAAACATGAGCAGACATAACTCAATACACATGCTTCTTTATATGTGTGGGGCTCCCTGCAGGGTTATATGTATGTTCCACCAGCGCAGCCCCCACCACAAGCCCCGTCGTGAAAGGGTTAAATTACATGCTTGAAGCTTCCGCGGCGACACACCAAGGTCAATGATTACTTTGGCATTAGTGAACCGGTCTATACTCCATTAGTAAACCGGGCTATACTCCATTACCTCGTTAGTATTCGTGGTGCGTCTTACTCCCCGGAGCCTTAACATAAATTCGTATTCTCAACTTCATTATCAACCATCAATTAACCGCGGATCTCCAGTGTCAAATAGCAAACATACAATCCAAATGTTACTGTACCACCGCTACAAATTCGATCGTGTGTGTTCGGTTTGCTCCACGAGATTGTAACTCTGTTAGTGAACCAAGCCAGTTCTCATTACGTTGTTACTGCACTGGAAACATCGTACTGTAATGCCCTCATATTGGCTCCCTTTTACGTAACGGTGAACATGTAACACATCGAGAGACTTCTTGCAAGGCCGATGGTGCGTTAGAGTTTTACGTAAAAGTAACTCCGTTAGTGAACATAAGTCGACGTCATTACCTCAGATTGAAACCCGGGTATCAGCTCCTTTATAAAGTTGATGCGCAGCAAGGCGACATCATGTGTCCATATAACTAGCATATAAATGTATATGAAATGCATTCGATTCCTAACTGGGTTAGTGGACCACGCTATGCCCCATTACCTCGTTAGTACATCGGAACGTCTTACTACAAGGCGGAGCCTTAACACAAATTAATATGCTCAACCTCATTATGAACCAGCAATTAACGCCGGATCTGCATTGATCACCGATACACATTATCACCTTAGACTCGACTCACGGCCCAATCAATGAACATATACAATGGGGCTGGCATCCCACCACATAATGAATGCCACAATGGATCCGACAATTTCTGAAGAGCCCCCGTAAAGGCGTGGCGGGCCATGTAGGGTGTGAGTGTGAGCAGTCCGTTTCCGCTTCGTTTTGTGTCGTTTTGTGTACAATTCTGGCATTTCTGGGATGTTTACGATTTGGTTACATAATGTGTCACAGGTTATGGGTGAGTAACCGTGCTTTTTTGCTCTTTTTGCATGCGAGTTATTATTTGGCGTACAGTTTGACACTTTTTTGTGTAAAAACATTGATGCCAAACCTTTGATCCCATTAATGATAGGTCAAAACTTGACTTTCAAAATGTGCAGTGTGTTCTTGGTTTACCAAGCGATCAGTTTCCGCAAAGAGTGTGTATGCATTTGATACCAGATAGTGATGTCTATTGAAGAACATAATGTCTTCAGTATAATTATTCAGTATAACGCTTGTGACGAATGTTTGGTTTCTTGAAAGAAGTTGATTGTAGATGTGGGCCCTGGTCAGTCTCCATGGTTTCTGCTGATTCATTTTAATCCCCACCACGCGAGTTCACCGTGGACCACAGCGTATTTTAATGATACACGTGCACTGGGCTTAGTGGGGTTCCCTGGTATGAGCTTTTTGCATTTTGCACACTACTTGCATGCTGTAATTTATAGACTTAACCATAAATGGCATATGACATATATGTTGGTGTCAATTCAGATTGAAGAACTTCGACAATAATTGGCAGCCTGATCCAAAGCACCATCCTTTGCTGACACATTTTAAGTTTTAATTGGAATCTCAGGCATACAATACTTAGGTTAGTGGTTTATTCAAATTGGTTTAGGGTATCGTGCAATGAGAGTCGGTATGGATCCGAGAACTTCTGAAGAGTCCCATATAATGTATGCGTGGCGGACCATGTGGTATATAATGATGCCGCTTAGTGTGATCAGTTCGTTTCCGCTTAGTGTTGTTTCGTTTTCTAAAAATGCTGGCATTTCTGGGATGTTTGCGATTTGGTCGCAGAATGTGTCATAGATTATTGGTAAGTACATGTGCTGAACATTGGTTCGTTGATGACTGTGTGGATGTAACTGCTGTTTCAACCTTGTGTTTTGTTATATTGTTTGCTGAATATTTCATACTTTGAATATTATATGTTAGCGTTTTATGCCAAAACAAGACTGAAATGAGAGATACACACTCTCATAAATCCTAACAGTCCAATGGTAGTTTTAATTATGGTTACACATTTCTTTAACAAGCTATTAGACTGCTAAATAATGCCAAATATAATTCTCACATGGAACCCTTATTTAAACAAAGTAAAATATTGAAAGTTAGTAACCTACATTCATTGAAATCATCCCTTATTGCATATGATTGGAAAAACGGACTCTCACCACATTCATTGAATAATCTTTTGGAAAATACCCCGCGGACTGGTAGGGCTTCCCGCCAAGTAAACAATCTTGCACATAAGACACCCAGGATAAATTATACTGAGCGATTGCCACTTCACCAAATCCCAAACGCCTGGAATTCGTTACCTCCACCAATGAAAACCTCTATCCCAAGATCTACATTTAAACGACTTATAGTAGATAGTTATATTGGAAACTATAAAAGCAAAGTCACTTGCGAAAATCGATATTGCTCTGACTGTACGAACCAATAAGTAACAAAGTATTATATATAAACCCTTCTTACATGTATATCGCTTTTGTCACATTCTATGTATATTTTTATGTACATTACTATTACATTATTACAAAGTATTACATTATCTTAATGTATAATGTCGAGAAATGAAGTATACAATAACAGTATACAAGTAGATGCACGACCCCTCTTTTATGCTAACATATATGTATCGATGAGAGCTGCTGAACAAAGATAAAACATGCCGTTAAAGGGGTACTGTACGCCATTTTCATTAAATTTCCGGTGACAACAACGATCTAATATCGATAATATATAGAAACATAAGTAATTTGAGTCGAAGATTTATTCTGTAAACGCTCAGGTTAATAGGCTATCTTAACATTTAATAATTTAAAAGTTAATAATTTGATATAAATTGAATTTATGACTGGAGCCATAAAATGGCGTCAATTAAATTACGAATTTGCGTAATCAAATAAAGTAAATGAGGGATACTGGCTTGTTAAACCGATCGCACACACGATCGCTTAAAATATTATGATGATACGGGGAGAACACTCAAGCCACTCACTGACTAGCGACGATACAATAACTTAAATGATTATATGGGACTAGTATGCCTATAATATAACTTTTATTTGATTCATTTGGTTGAAAACTGTACAAAAATTACTCGACAACGACAATTTGTATTTTTGCATTCCGGTAAATTTGTCATCCGTAACACTACTTCGTACTCAACAGACTTTCAAATAATGAAAAAAGTGTTACCTTATTCTCAGACTCGGAGACTATAGAAACCAACAACAACATTTGGCGTACAGTACCCCTTTAATTGTTTTTGCCTGGGCGATGTTGGGAAGACGGCCATTAGGTCACACCACCGCCCGGATTATGTATGTGCATTGTATTTTCTACTAATAGTTTTATAAATCCTATTGTATATGTACATGCTTTATCCAGTAAATTATTTATCTATCTATCATTTTTAACAAAGATTTTTCGTTCGTTTGATTAAAGATATCCATTTATATTAACGAACGTACTTGACTCAGTATTGTTCTATATTCATTGTTAGATTAATTGGGGTATTATCGTGATGCGTATGAACTATGAATGATTAAACGTAAGGTTTCAAACCAGCAGATTCGAGTCGCATGGCTATTGATTATCTAATACAAGTACACCCTAATGCATGGGCGATGGACTCTCTTGTTGTATACGCACCACTCCCATGGTACCCCAACCCAGATCCTGCATTCCTATTTTGCCAACTATATGTTCTATGTATATTCATTAGACTCCACACATATGGTATGCCTATGATAAATCGTGAAATTGAGCTACCCACCCGTCCATTTCCATAGTCACACCATCTCGGTTTGAAAGTGAAATCATCTCAGCCGGGGCACCCTCCAGCGTAACGTGGGTCGCGGTGTCCATAAAGGGCATCATTCAGCGTAACGTGGGTCGCGGTGTCCATAAAGGGCATCATTCAGGGTAAAGTGGGTCGCGATGCCCATAACGGGCATCCTCCATGGTACACTGGGCAGCGATGTCCATAATAGGCCACCAATATATGCACAAAATGTACCATATTGGCATCCAGGGTAAACTTCTGAGATGGTTTGAAAATTATCTTTCTAATCGCAAACAGTGTACAGTCCTGAATGGACGGGAGTCTTGTATAAAAAGGGTTTCAGCTGGAGTTCCACAAGGAGATTCATTGGGCCTCGGCTATTTAACAATTTTATAAATGATATTGTAGAGAATATTGAATCGAATATTAGACTCTATGCAGATGACACATCGTTATTTATAACTGTTGAAGATGACCTAATGGCGGCCAAAATGTTAAACCGAGATTTACAGCGAAATAAATGGCAGGTAAAATGTTATCCATCTAAAACAGAATCATTAACAGTAGGTAATAAAGACCTGGTCATAAATTACCCTCAATATCTATATAACAAGGAAATTAAAGAAGTTGATAATCATACGCACTTGGGTTTGATGTTTCATTATTCTGGTTGTTGGGATTTTCATGTATACAATATTTTTGATAAAATATGCCCAATGATTAATTGTCTTCGATGCTTAAAATACAAACTAACCAGACATGCACTGGATACCTTGTATATGTCCTTTATTCTGCCAATTTTTGACTATGGTGATCTGATGTTGGATAATTGTTCTCAAGGCCTAATTACTAATCTTGAATCATTGCAGCTGGATGCCCTGGGAACCATCAGTGGCATCATTAGAGGGACAAGTCATAATCTTATATACACGGAAAATGGTTATATCCCTTTAAAAGATAGGCATAATAGCAGAAAAACTATTGTATTTCACAAGGCTGGTATCAAAAATGAGTTGATATTCCATGCGCAGTGGAGATAATATATCTAGATATGCGCATGTGACTAATCCCTTAAATTCCTACTTAAAATCATTCTTCCCATCTGGTATAGAATTATTGAATAGGTTAGATCCATCGGCGCGCTCTTGTCTTTCGATATCCAAATTGAAAAATGAACTCAGCAAAATGGACAATAGACCTCCGATATACATTACTGTAGGTGACAGATGAAACCAAATCATTCATTCGAAAATTAGAAATGCCTGAATTAGATTCTCAAAAACTATCGAGGTTTCTTACTGATGATCCTAGTTGTAGATGTGGAAATATGTATGAAGATGTTGAGCATTACTTTTTTTTACTGTCCTTTATATAGTCAACAAAGAGAAGCTTGATGTAAAAGATTACATGAATTGTTTGTGAACATAACCATTGAAATTCTCCTGCACTGGGTCAAAATATGAACTGTGACATTTGTAAGATAGTCCATGAATATTTCAAATCCACCAATAGATCCAATACCAAACAATGAGTTCATACTCAATATGTTTCCATATGAATTAATGTCCACCTTACTGCTCAAATCCCCCCACATCATCTGAAACATCCCTTATTCAGATGACCCATACAGGCAGGCCTCTGTACCCCCTGATTGTCGGTGTTTGCACATTTGCACTTTTGTGTTGGTCACGTTATGTAATGTTTTGTTATTGTCTGTTGATGGGTCCGGGCCTATATAGGTTTGCCTGTTGCCTTGACCTGGTACTATGTCATACATTTTGCACAATAAACCATTTTTTATCAATAAGAGGCCACCCAAAAGCGTAAAGTGTGGCGTGGTGTCACGAAGAGGCCATTCTCCAGCGTGCAGTGGGGAGTGGTGTCCATAACAGACCATAATCCAGTGTACAGTGGGGCGTGGTGTCCATAAAAGACCATCCACCAGCGTAGAGTGGGGCTCAGTATCCAGAACTGGCTTTCCCCAGCGTATAGTGGGGCGTTGTGTCCATAAGAGGCCACACAGCAGCGTGATATGGGACATAATGTCCATAAGAGGCCATCCAACAGCGTAAAGTGGGGCGCGGTTTTAATTGAGTAATGACTTTACCAAGAAAATCCAATAAGCAATATCCAGCTAATCAAGAAAAGTATCAACAAATACGTTTTTCTTCAATTACCAGGGGAATGTGGAGTCCTGCGATCCCTGGAGGAATTTATGCCAATAACAATCAGTCTGATCTGAAATCAAACAAAGGTCGCCCTCTGCCGCCGACCCTAGTATGTTCGCTCTATGAGTCAGTTCAATGGCGAGGATTGTGGCATGTACCGTTTTGCCGATAATGCACAAGTCGTGTATCGTGTCTCACGTATTCATGAACGGCCGACATGTGTCATACAAAGTCAATCGATGGATAAAATCAACGTATATGTCAACGTAGACAGGTGTAATGAGGTCGATCACAGCACGAACACTCGTGCAAGGTGTTCTCATAATCACATGTCTTCATATTCACCTTACACTGTTAAAAAAATGGCCGGTCTGACAACACGAAGGACCACTATGGTTGGTTCTCGGTTATTTTCAGTTGATTGCATACGCGCGTTATGATAATATGTTGTATTGACCTTTGCAGTTGTATTTGTATTTAAGTGAAATAAATTACAAAATAGTATGACATAACATACAATGAGAAGAACACGTGGGACTGGAGCACAAGTGGGACTGGAGAACAAGTGGGACTGGAGAACAAGTCAAATATATCAACTTACAAAATGAATCACGATCCTGTCCCTTGAAAGTGTTTCATCAAGGCCTCGTGCATTTGTTATACATAACGAAAACGCGACACATGTGTTATACATGACGATATCGCGACATCAAGGCCTCGTGCATGTGTTATACATGACGATAACGCGACATCAAGGCCTCGTGCATGATGTGTTATACATGACGATATCGCGACATCAAGGCCTCGTGCATGTGTTATACATGACGATAACGCGACATCAAGGCCTCGTGCATGTGTTATACATGACGATAACGCGACATCAAGGCTTCGTGCATGTGTTATACATGACGATAACGCGACATCAAGGCCTCGTGCATGTGTTATACATGACGATAACGCGACATCAAGGCCTCGTGCATGTGTTATACATGACGATAACGCGACATCAAGGCCTCGTGCATGTGTTATACATGACGATAACGCGACAATGCCTCGTGCATGCGTTATACGTGACGATAACGCGACACAAAATTGACACGCCTCTGATGAGTCAGTGTTTTAATCAGAACTGGTTGACGATATACACACACCTGGCATTATGGTGCCGGACATTTGCAGAGTGGGGCTATATAGCGTAACTAAATTCGTCCTATCTGGAGCTCATTCTGCATGGCCTCTTCTACTGTGGAATACCTAAACTCATATGTAAGTTCCCAGATGGTGAATATTGTGATGTGTGTACCAATTTGGCACCTCGATTATGCAATGTGTCGTCTGCCAACTTGTGGATTTAGAGAAACTAAGAAGAAAGAAACTAAGAAGAACTAATACATTTGTTAATTTCCCAATAAAGATACTGCCCAGAGAAGATGGGGCCCAAACCCAGAAATGATGGTGAATTTAGTAATGCATGCTAGCGCGATGTGCTCTGACGACCTCGTTCTGAAATGATGGTGGATTTAGTAATGCATGCTAGCGCGATGATGGTGGATTTAGTAATGCATGCTAGCGCGATGATGGTGGATTTAGTAATGCATGCTAGCGCGATGGTGGTGGATTTAGTAATGCATGCTAGCGGGATGATGGTGGATTTAGTAATGCATGCTAGCGCGATGATGGTGGATTTAGTAATGGATGCTAGCGCGATTATGGTGGATTTAGTAATGCATGCTAGCGCGATGTGCTCTGATTGGTGGATTTAGTAATGCATGCTAGCGCGATGTGCTCTGACGACCTCATTCTGTAAATGTAGGGCACCATATTGTCAGGCCTGTGTATATAGACAAATGCGACCCGCCATATCACCCACAGGGAGCCTCACACAGATGGAAGCATGCACTACATAGTGTCGTCTGCTCCAGGCTGTATGGGGCTCTCTATGGGTTAATATACCCGCCATATCAAATCCAGTCGTAAGTCGAGATTGTTTTTACCCTTTGCCAATGCATCTCTTATATATGCGAGTCGACCATAGGTCGCCTCGCATATATAAGAGAATGCATTGGCCTAACAATTGTTATCCTTTTTATTAAATAAATGTTTCTTACAATTTTTAGGACATAAAATAAAAAAAACATTCATTACCCTGCAGGGCGCCCCACACATATATAGAAGCATAAAGAAGAGTGTCGCCTACTCATGTTTGTCTGGGGCTCTATATGGGTGAAATTATAAAATTGTTAAAGAATACAAGCAAAAATTATTAAAATTGTAAAAAATTGTTAGGCCAATGCATTCTCTTATATATGAGGCGACCTATGGTAGACTCGCATATATAAGAGAATGCATTGGCACAGGGTAAAACAATCCCGACTTACGACTGGATTTGATGTGGCGGGTCACATATGGCCAGAACAATAGAAAGGACCACCAGTTAGTTCATGGCTAAGTTTCATTGATTGCACAGGTGTGTGATCAATGATGTACTCATGTATTATGAGGTCGGTCAAGGGCACAGGGTGTTTTGTTGGCACGTTCCAATCTATTGTACTAGGAGAGGGGCGTCATACATTGTAAAACATGTGCCCAACCCCATTTGTATATTATACATATACAACATGTTTCAAGTCAAGTCTTGGTTAATATCATTTGATCGCGTATACGCCCTATCACTAACTAAATGCTAGAGTGTCCTAAATATGTTCAGTAATTTGTGCAGTTGTTGGAAGTGTTATCGGATGAGGTAGAGCATTCTAATTAAACATAAACTAAATCCGCCATTGTCTGAGGTTACACACTGCCTCGTATTTAACATTGGCCGCATGGATAACAAAAACAAATAAAAAAGACCAGAATGTTGCCTGCGAAATGTGTGATTGCATTCCGCTGGGGTTTTCACATGCGCACGGTGGATAATATTTCTAGACGTATTTGCCTTATCACATTGTATGTGCAGCAACAAATAAGGCAAGTATGTAAATTGCATGAAGTATAACATCATCCGCGGACTCACATCCGTATGTTTATGGTGAATATTAATTCGGCCAGAAATAACGACAAGCTATGTACGACAGATTTAAAGGCCCAATTAATTTTCGACTCCCAGATCACATATGTAAAATGTATGTTTATTATATAGCACTTGACATAGGAAGCTGAGAAACATTGTATTTTCAACTTTTATCCGGTGTAAAAAACTGTGAACGTTGTTTTTGTTGAGGTACCGACTTGTTTTTTGTGCTTAAGTTTCATCTGGATTGTAGCTCAGCGTGAATTATTTTCAATTATTCTTGTTTCGATTGGCATCGTGCGGTATACGTCTCACATTGGTATCTATAAATCAATTGTGTGAGGAAAACAGTTAGCGATAAGTTAATTGGCATGAATTTAGTCATATAAATGTATTTTCTACTTAGAAGCCATAGTGTATTCGTTATAAAGTTCAAATCCATTGGTGACGAGCCGAGAATCGTTGTCATTTGTTGGGGACAGAGATCAATGCTGTTACTTTTACCCCATAAAGAGCATCTTAATGGAAGTATCACCTAACGGTACTCATCACATGCGCGGCTCAGCAGCTTCAGTCAATAACCTTTTGTGAGTGCGCATAGTTGTGGCTAGTGGGCGTATGCCAATACTATCTCACCATCACCCACAATGAAGGAACTACTTTTTACAGACTTGACACACTTATCCATTTTTAATGAACATTGTACGTATAGTATGGCACTTCTATAGAGAACCGTATGTAGAGGCGAAATGTCTGAAGACATTATGTGTACAATAGAAATGGGGTCCCGATCGATGGCACACTGTATTTAACAGCGGGCACACATACCTGTTTCATTCTTCTAACATTTAACAAACTCGACAACAGAAACGATGGCCACCTTAAGACAAACCAATATACCCCCCTTATCAGAGAATAGCCTGTTTTATATACACGTGCGACGCTTAACGTGTGTGCATGTAGGCTGCTGCAAAAATCACTTTACGTGGATATTCGTTAATTTAGTGGTATGGTGAAACCACGAAATCTAGAGCCATCAAGTTTTGTCTACGTTGGTTGATTGTTATGCTCGGACCACTATACCGTATATTGCGACATGTCGGAAAATTGGTGTTTTTAAAAACACGTACGGCGAGACTAAACGAGACTAAACGAGACTAAACGCAATCAATTTACATAAAATCGGCTACCCGAGCTTTCTGTGTTGAGTGCTTCACAGTGAATCGATCTCCAAAACCAATCGCCACGGTATTGAGTGTATTGCTTATCGCACGCATTCTACGTACTGCGCCTTGACATCCACTTTATCAACAATGACTACCCACTGAAAGTGGCCTTAGCACTCGGTATTGTCAAACATGATGAGCGAGAAAATTCACGTTCCCAATTTTTGTGTGAGAAATAACGAAATTTGGTGCCGACTAATTGAAGTAAGCCATTCACGGAATATGTATAAGAATTGTGGTAACATCTTATATGGCAGCGGGTGTATCCCAAATACATTATGCTAACCGTTCTTTACTAAATGCATTCTCCCATTCACTATACAAGTATACATTGTAATGGTCTATTATTAATTTGGAGATGTGTTCAGGATTCACAAGTAGACGCCATTCAGAAAACTGATAGTACAACAGCAAAATGATATATGTTCGTTCGTGGGAAATGTTCAGATAATAAGTCAAACTGCATGTGGTAGTTTGTTGAACTTATTATCTGAACAATTCCCAAAGGAACTACTCGCCAATGAATATTTAGTATAGAAAGGTTAAATTCCATATATGCATGTATTTACGTGCCTGTGATATGAATAACTTTCAGGTTGCGTTATTGATGGATTTCTTCAGCTTTCATAGTCATGCCATTTTATTTAAAGGTCACGTGACTACAACTGGTATCAATCTGGAACAAAGTTTGTGTCCATCTAAAAGTAACAATTTGACACAAGTTGACCCATCTGTAAAAGATACAGAAACAACATTGTAAATGGCAATTGCATAACAAAAAAATTACCTTGAAAATTCCTAGTTTCCTGATTCACTGTAAACACGTGCTCGGACTAAATTTTCAAATAATTATGAAATCTGCTTTCTTCCACTAAAAGTATCACTGACTCAGCGAATAAAAGTGAATCCAACAAATTAATATTGCTTTTAAAAGAAATACATATTTTTGCAGCAAATAATTTCAAGTTGACTATTCTCATGGTAAACATGTGGATATGGTCATGTCAAGCGAGGTATCTTGATCTTTGAAAGCAAATCTACCATAACCATAAATATATCTTCAAATTATTGGATTCATTGAGCAGTTCGAATAGGTAATAGACTAACACCAGCTTCTAATGAAGAAGCTTCCGTCGTCGGTAATGGTGATATAGCAGCCGGCGAGTAACGCCCCTAAGGAGCCTGTAATTCATCCCATCAATTAGCCACACACGTAGCAATTCCGTCCTCCCCATCCGCGGCCTAATCATTCCCGTGGTATGATCTCCTACCCCCAATAACCTGTTAATGTTGTAGATTAGCACTTCACGTTGTGGTGTGGTTGAAGGACAAAACCCCCGAGTAGTTTCTATATGTTTAATCGTCGCAGCTCCATGTTATAATGATCAGCGACATGGCTCCCAGGGGCGTCTAGTGGTGATATCAGTAGTGTAACAATTATACTTTGTACAACAACTGTATTTTGAATCAGTGATGTCTTTTTAAACTGTGGGTATATCCTTGGTAGGGTCGGTCCATCAGTTGTAGTAAATTGAAAAGGTAACAGTTTCCCCAAAAACAAAAGTAATTGTGCCAACGATATATAAAATGACGAATAAATGAGATGAGATTTTAAAGCGGGAACTTAACCCCGGATGAGAATAACGTTCTCAAGCTTTTACGTACGGACCCGAATAACACAGAATGAATGCCGGAATACATATTAAATATCAGAAGAGTAAGATTCAGTTATACTGTATGGAGTCATTGCCGTGTATAATATGATCGCCGATAAATATACTATTGAATTTTGACAGCATGACTTTGAATCACGAAAATATTTAATTTAGACAATTTTCATGGGCACATAAAATAATGGTGTGGGACCGTCAAACTGATGAAACGGTATGGGACCGTCGATTGTGCCGTCCGAAACCGTCGAACCGACATTATTGTCATACAGTGTATGTCGTTAAGGTGCGGGTCGTTGGTTATGTAAAGTATATGGTCATGATGTTATTAACATATTTGTGATCTGCATTTATGATTAAGATAATAATTGTTAGCAATTGTTATCCATTCGCAGATTTTACCTGCGGTTATTAATTAGTGATATTAGTGGAACAACAACAATTCCTTCAGTGTTCTCGTGTGTGTTTCATCACAGGAACTTAGATATGTTTGGAACTGTTAACTTTGGTCTTGTGTGTTCAAAGTATCTCACGAGTAAGAAACCTGGTGGGTCCGTTGGGAACAGTGCACCAGACATGTTGGTCAGCGATGTCACGCATCGATAGTACATTATATGAGGCGTAACATTTCGTTATATCTCGCCGACTCTTCTCGTTAACGAGACTGTCACGCCTAATATGTACGTGGGGGTAATGTACACAGTCTACCGGGTCAGTTCGGCCAATTACCTGGCGCATTTCAGTATCACATGTATGCAGACGATACCCAAATGTACATATCAGTTGAGCCATCGATCTTAGACGAAGCAATTTCTCAAGTTCAGACATGCGTTTCAGAAGTTAAAACATGGATGGAGATCAACAAACTCAAACTTAACGAAAGCAAAACTGAAATTATGCTTTGTGGAACTAACGCTCGGTTGAAGGGGGTCAGTCTTAATGCCACGCTCATCGGCGACAGTGTAATTGAATTTTCTGATGTTATTAAAAACCTCGGTGTGACCATCGACAAAAACTTCTCAATGTCATCTCACATCAGCAACCTATGCAGGTCCTTATATATGGAGCTCCGGCGCATTTCGCATGTACGTCCATATATCTCCGAACAATCCACACAAATATTGATGTCCTCATTTGTGTTATCCAAAATCGATTACTGTAATTCTATTTTAGCAGGACTCCCAGATTATTAACTTCACAAACTTCAAAAAATTGTTAATATTGCTGCAAAAATTGTGTGCCGTGCAGGCAAATTTGATCATGTTACCCCACTGTTGTATAAATTACATTGGCTTCCCATATTTGAACGAATTGTGTACAAACATGCTACTTTGTGTTATAGAAAGTCGGATATTGATAATGCTTTGCCACCATATATTGATACATTGTTGGTCAAATATGTACCTGCTCGACCACTTCGATCACAGGATGCGAATGCGATGGTTGTACCTAAACGAGATCTGATGTACTTTGGTCGCCGTTCTTTCGAGGTCTACGGGCCGACCATTTGGAACAACCTTCCCAAAGAGGTGAAACAGTCTGACTGTTTGGAAACATTCAAATCGGCCCTAAAAACTCACCTATTCATCTCCCATTTCGGACAAATAACATCAGAAAACGTTGAGGAGACTTAATTATTGAAATACATGCATATTATTTATTGCGTATATGTTATAGTGTGAATGTGTGTGACTGCGTTTGTGTGAATTGTTCAGCGCCATGAGCCATACGGGATATGGCGCTATACAAATACTCTATATTATTATTGCCACTATGCCCCGACCATAAGACCTTCCAGTCCTACATGGACGTAACCAAGCGGTACATGCATGTACATGTACACCATGTAGAAGACGACGACGATGATGCTAATGGCGATGACTAAGACGAAAACGACGATAGTGACGATGACGACGGCGATAATAATGATGATGATAACAAGGACGATGGTGATAACCATCATCATTTACTTAAGTGTTACTTTCACTTGATGGGATCAATGGACCAACTTCGGTGCTGTTATGCACCAGCTTAACTGGCGTTGTGGTACATTTGTGTACAGCTTCCTTTGTATATATGATCCATGCATATATGATGTACTACTATTTAGTACTATGTTGTGCCATTAAGTTAAACAATCTGACTCAGTTCATACCCTTCGTAACATGATGATCCGAGTGAGCACATATAGATACTACCTACAGTTTTTGTCTGAATACCGAAATAGCTCATGAGTGTCTGGACAGAAATATCGAATTTTCACGAGCGACTGCATGCAGTGACACATCGATATTTCTTTTCAGACACGAATGAGAATTTTCAAGTATTCAAACAAAACGTTTATGTATTATTGTCATCATATGCGTCTTATTAACTCTCACTTAATTATATTATTAACTCTGCTTAATTAAAGAGCGCATGCATGTCAGTGTTTACAGATGAGCATCGCCCGCCATACACTGGGTGTATTAATTCGCACTCGCATAATCCGTCGGCATGCTGCAATGAAATAGCGAAACTTGTAATAATACATATATAGTAATAACACGATTCTGCCGGGCATCCTTGCGCATTAACGACCATCCTGGAACGACTGCCTCTCGGGCCGCTAACAGGCCTTCGCGGGCTGTTAGTCATTCCTGGTTGGTCGTTAATAAACAATAACGCCCTCCAAAAACATGTTCCTGTTATTGTACACAACATCCCAAAATATAACATCGTTAACTGTGTCCAGACGGAACGACAGTAATGTCATTGGAAGAGTAGACGGATTTTGTCCTCGACTTCATATAGAGCTGCTGATTAATTTATAACTAAGAGCCGGTGTTATTTTGAGAATTGTGTTGATTGATTCACCTGATATGATTGTCTCCCTCTGGGAGTTGGCGGATGTTTCTGAATGAATGAGTATAATTATCAAGATTAGACCGAGACGTTTGACAAAGGATGCTGCCACGTGTCACTGTGAATATCAGTTGGACTAATAGTTTGTATTGATGGTCATCGAGATAATGTGGCCGCCCACCAGAATCGTGACTTCCGAGACACGTTAACGTATTGCAAATATATCACATCGGGCGACTCGTAACATCCCAGAAATATACATAGCTATACATCGATGGTCATTTCTGATCGACAATAGGTTGAATTGTTGTTTGTTATGACTTTTTTTTGTAATAACCATGGAACATATGATATGTACGAATAGAGGAGAAAATCTGAACAGTATATTGATAAATATACACACTCCGTTTGCACTCTCTGCAGACATACCAGCATTGATACATGACTTGCATAGAACCAAAATAACTAGATCGGGAAAGTCCAGACTGAGGCTACGGTTAGACAAATGTTCGGGAATTGACTTAAGAGGGAGGTAAAGTGGCATCATTTGAATGGGGAATTCAGTGTTAATTTTGTAGAACAGATTGATCAAACCTGACAAAGCGCATGTGACCATATCATACTTTTTTGGAAAGTTTGAAGACTTATCTGGTGACAACGCGAAGCGGGATTTTGATTTTCATCCCAGGTTGGATACTATTGGACATTATTAAACAGTAGGTCACTATTGTTTATCACTGTTTACAATATTTCAATCAAATGTCATATGCTCAAACATTCCAACAAGACATGAAGTATTATGCTAAGGTTTGTAAATATTGAGTAATCTTGTCTTGGAAATTAACACTCAATTTCCCATTTAAATGTTGCCACTTTACCTACCTCTTAAAGGTCAACGACGTGCTAAATATGGATCATAAACTGTCGGTATTATTTACAGTCACCACCATCATTCTGCATGCTATAGTGTATATTGAAAATTGGTTTAAAGATACGGGGGGGGGGCGTTGACGGTGGTTATGCTGTTAAAATATTCACCTCCGTAAAACGCCGCCATAAACAGAAATAATAGTAAAATATAGACATACCTTGTTCTTATACCAATCAGAAATATGGCATAAACAGTATGTTATTGTCAATATTTTCCCTTTGTTATGTAAACAAAAGCAAAACACGTTACGTTGCCTGGATTTTGTTTAGATAATAAAGAGCGTGTATATCATCTGTGTGTGATTAACCAATAGAATTGCGCTGTGTTATGTAAACAGAAGCAAAACTCCTGTAACACTAGCAGGTTCTTGTTTAAGTACACCATCGTACGACTTGGCGACAATATACTATTTACGCGCTGATTGTGTTTGGCATATGAACAAAGCTATATATATATTTTAATATTCCTTCCGTTGATGGCGATTTGAACAAATATTAATATTTCTACAACGAACGGCGCCTGTGCCTTTTACATGCTCTGGTGGCCGCAAACATTAACGTATATCACAAATATATGCTTAACCACACCGGGAGACGTGTACGATCCAGATACGTGGTACAGACAGGGGGCACTCATGTAATTTATATAGACACGGGTACGCGTGATGGTAAGCCCTAAACATCTAAACACACGCATGTAATGTATATAGACCCAGTACGGGTGATGGTAACCCCTAAACATCTAAGACACACGCATACAATGTATATAGACACAGTACGGGTGATGGTAACCCCTAAACATCTAAGACACACGCATACAATGTATATAGACACAGTACGGGTGATGGTAACCCCTAAACATCTAAGACACACGCATGCAATGTGTATAGACACAGTACGGGTGATGGTAACCCCTAAACATCTAAGACACACGCATGCAATGTATATAGACACAGTACGGGTGATGGTAACCCCTAAACATCTAAGACACACGCATGCAATGTATATATACACAGTACGGGTGATGGCAACCCCTAAACATCTAAGACACACGCATGCAATGTATATAGACACAGTACGGGTGATGGTAACCCCTAAACATCTAAGACACACGCATGCAATGTATATAGACACAGTACGGGTGATGGTAACGCCTAAACATATAAGACACACGCATGCAATGTATATAGACACAGTACGGGTGATAGTAACCCCTAAACATCTAAGACACACGCATACAATGTATATAGACACAGTACGGGTGATGGTAACCCCTAAACATCTAAGACACACGCATGCAATGTATATAGACACGGGTACGCGTGATGGTAAGTCCTAAACATCTAAGACACACGCATGCAATGTATATAGACACGGGTACGGGTGATGGTAAGCCCTAAATATCTAAACACACGCATGTAATGTATATATATATATATATATATATATAGACAGGGGTATGCGTGATGGTAAGCCCTAAACATCTAAGACACACGCATGCAATGTATATAGACACGGGTACACGTGATGGTAAGCCCTAAACATCTAAACACACGCATGTAATGTATATATATATATATATATATATATATATAGACAGGGGTATGCGTGATGGTAAGCCATAAACATCTAAGACACACGCATGCAATGTATATAGACACGGGTACACGTGATGGTAAGCCCTAAACATATGATACACACGCATGTAATGCATATAGACACAGTACGGGTGATGGTAACCCCTAAACATCTAAGACACACGCATGCAATGTATATAGACACAGTACGGGTGATGGTAACCCCTAAACATCTAAGACACACGCATGCAATGTATATAGACACGGGTACGCGTGATGGTAAGTCCTAAACATATAAGACACACGCATGCAATGTATATAGACACGGGTACGGGTGATGGTAAGCCATAAACATATAAGACACACGCATGTAATGTATATAGACACAGTACGGGTGATGGTAACCCCTAAACATCTAAGACACACGCATGCAATGTATATAGACACGGGTACGCCTGATGGTAAGCCCTAAACATATCAGACACACGCATACAATGTATATAGACACGGGTACGGGTGATGATAAGTCCTAAACATATAAGACACTCGCATACAATGTATATAGACACGGGTACGCGTGATGGTAAGCCCTAAACATATAAGACAGACGCATACAATGTATATAGACACGGGTACGCGTGATGGTAAGTCCTAAACATCTAAGACACACGCATGCAATGTATATAGACACGGGTACGCGTGATGGTAAGTCCTAAACATCTAAACACACGCATGTAATATATATATATATATATATATAGTCAGGGGGTATGCGTGATGGTAAGTCCTAAACATCTAAGACGCACGCATGTAATGTATATAGACACGGATACGCGTGATGGTAAGCTCATACCATATAAGCCGCACGCATGTAATGTATATAGACACGGGTACGCGTGATGGTAAGTCCTAAACATCTAAGACACACGCATGCAATGTATATAGACACGGGTACGGGTGATGGTAAGTCCTAAACATATAAGACACACGCATACGATGTATATAGACACGGGTACGCGTGATGGTAGGCCCTAAACATATAAGACACACGCATGCAATGTATATAGACACGGGTACGCGTGATGGTAAGTCCTAAACATCTAAGACACACGCATGCAATGTATATAGACACGGGTACGGGTGATGGTAAGTCCTAAATATCTAAGACACACGCATGTAATGTATACAGACACGGGTACGCGTGATGGTAAGCCCTAAACATCTAAACACACGCATGTAATGTATATAGACACAGTATGGTGATGGTAACCCCTAAACATCTAAGACACACGCATGCAATGTATATAGACACAGTACGGGTGGTGGTAAGCCCTAAACATATAAGACACACGCATGCAATGTATATAGACACGGGTACGCGTGATGGTAAGCCCTAAACATCTAAGACACACGCATACAATGAAAATAGACACGGGTACGCGCATTGTTGGAGTATGCCAAGAGGCCAATTAGTTTAAATAGTTTTTCTATTCCATGAATAATAAAAACATAGAAATATTACATCATGGATCGGATTCGACATCAAGCATGTAATGGCTAACAGCTGGACATGTTCCAGGAGCAGGGCTGTTAGGTTGGACATTTGGGGCCAGTTTGAATGTTTGAAATGTCACTGTGATACAAATGAAGTTTCCCTGAGTTTGGAAGTGTGGTTTTCACGGACGAAAGCACATCAAGACATTCTGGAGAGTCCGCAACACAGTTCTTCTGGCCACTTCTCTGTATTTTTTAGAATAGAATAGAATAGTTTTATTTGTTTGTCAATCAAGACACCCTGACGGGCAGTGTAATTATAGGTACAATATAATAACATAATACAAATGTGGTTGATTTTGTTGATTTGTGTAATAATAATAAAAAATGAGAATAAAATAAAATAAAAATAAAAATACCGCCACACATTCAGCTGTCTACGCACATTGACATTGATCTGATATGTTAAACAACTCAGATACCGCATTTTTTGATCGGTCATGTAAATCACCGGTCTTATATATCGACATGTCCGTATAACTGAACAGTGATTTCTGTCCCAATACATATGTCGTATTTACGTCTGCTTCCAGCCCTATTTAGCATTGACTCATTTGTAGGAGCGCTCAGCATATATGTTAACCAAAAGACTAAGAACTTTGTAAGGCCACTCTTCCTACAATGTGATGACGTAAAACTGAAGGGGTCTGTTCAATTATATCAGCAATCAACCAAATCGGCGCACCAGTGTAAAAGTATAATGCATGATCGATTATCTTAGAAACACAAAACGCGAACTGTATAGAGGATTTTTAGAACACAAATTCAATAAACAACAACTCCATTATCATGGAAGTAATATGGGAATATATTCTGAACACTGACGAATGATGAACTATACAACAAGTAATGCCAGCTTTCAGACATCATTACTGAACAAGTATACATATTATCTGTAAAAAAAATCCAGTAACTTCCCAACCAATATTATACAAAGAACACTAAACCAATATGAATACGTTTTCACTGTTCGTCAGTCTTCACATTATTCAGTGCATATTACCATTTTTGTTTTGTAGATATGGATTTTGTGTTAAAATAAAAAATTATTTAACAAAACCTCTATAAAGTTAATATTATGTATTCCTGATCCAATATGAATTATACTCATAATGAATGGACTAATCTGCTAAGGGATACCTAGACACATGTTTAAGTTACCAGATGGTGATGCACACACAATATAACCTCCGTCATGCATTGTGTCGTCTGCCAATTTGTTGATATAGAATGTTCGCTATAAATATCGCATTAACATCCGACATCAGGATTAGTCCCGACATAAACCGCTGTCGCCGAGAAAACACAAGATTTTATGACAGCCTTTTTATTGGCTTTTCATGTACTATTGTGGTAGTTCTGCGCACATCAAACAACTCAGTCGCGGTGATAAACACTGAACACATGTTCACATTATATTTACCCCAATGGACTAGAAACGAGCTACTTGTAAGCTATAATCAACGTCGGATTTCCTGCATAGAGCTCTCTCCTTGGTTACGTGTCTACCCACATCAATGGTAACATGCGCGTCTAGTCTTGGCGACTTGCACGGTGTTCGGTTGTGTAATATTGAGGGCGTCACTTCCCCATGTTTGGTACGCGGTATTCAGCCATTTTCAGACTGTACGAGGCATTCATGCATATCCGTTAACTGGTATTCATGATTCACATCTTAAATGTAACCATGTATTTGGGATTCAACAACAAGGCTGGTACAACATTACACAAATGTTGATCATGTTCCAGCCCAAGTGACAATGCTAATGTAATTCAGTCTAAGACCTCTTGGTTTGTGACAATGCTAATGTAATTCAGTCTAAGACCTCTTGGTTTGTTGATGTAATTCAGTCTAAGACCTCTTGGTTTGTGACAATGCTAATGTAATTCAGTCTAAGACCTCTTGGTTTGTGACAAAGCTAATGTAATTCAGTCTAAGACCTCTTGGTTTGTTGATGTAATTCAGTCTAAGACCTCTTGGTTTGTTGATGTAATTCAGGATTCACGCATCGCTGGTAGCTGAAATTCAGGGTGTATATGGATAGGGAGCGAATGGAGACGAGTGTCACTCCACGCGTCGACCTGAAATGAGAGTGTCCCTCCACAGGTCGACCTGAAATGAGAGTGTCCCTCCACAGGCCGACCGAATTGAGAGTGTCCCTCCAAATGGCGACCTAAAATGAGAGTGTCCCTCCATAGGTCGACCTGAAATGAGAGTATCCCTCCAAATGTCGACCTGAAATGAGATTGTCATTCCACATGTCGACCTGAAATAAGAGTGTCCCTCCACAGGTCGACATGAAATGAGAGTGTCATTCCACATGTCGACCTGAAATGAGAGTGTCATTCCACATGTCGACCTGAAATAAGAGTGTCCCTCCACAGGTCGACATGAAATGAGATTGTCCCTTCACATGTCGACCTGAATTGAGAGTGTCCCTTCACAGGTCGACCTGAAATGAGAGTGTCCCTCCACAGGTCGACCTGAAATGAGAGTATCCCTCAACAGGTCGACCTGAAATGAGATTATCCCTCCACAGTCCCTACACAGGTCGACCTGAAATGAGAGTATCCCTCCACAGTCCCTACACAGGTCGACCTGAAATGAGATTGTCCCTCCACAGGTCGACCTGAAATGGGAGTGTCCCTTCACAGGTCGACCTGAAATGAGAGTATCCCTCCACAGTCCCTACACAGGTCGACCTGAAATGAGAGTGTCCTTCCACGTGTCGACCTGAAATGACCCAGTTGTATCCTTTAATGTCGAACTCTTAATCCCGTCGTTTACTGCACTTTTTCCCGATATTGCGTGTTGCATAGTGCTACCGTGATGGGGAATGTTACACGTTATTAAGCAATTTGATAGTGGACCAACAACTCCCACCGACCAATGAAGCAGTGAAAGCAGTCATGGGTATAGATCGGTTCGACTAGACACACACGCGAATGGAGATGGGAATATACCATTAATTCAACCGAAGCAATAGTTAAAAGTGGGCAGTGAATTATATTTGAATATATAGTATGTCTGATAACATCGTTCATAGCAATATCTACAGGAGCGCACTAGTCACACGTCGTGCTTTCTCTGTCATTGGCTTGGTACCAGTATATGTTTTCTATATTTAACGCGAGTCTTTCCCGAAACAAATGCAAACTCGACCCTCCCCCAAATTTAAATGTTCTACTCGCCTTGAGAACAATTCACTCACAAAAAACTTATTGATAGAACGGAGGTTTAGAACAGCAGGCGTTTTTACCCTGGGCCAATGCATTCTCTTATATATGCGAGTCGACCATAGGTCGCCTCGCATATATAAGAGAATGCATTGGCCTAACAATTTTTATCATTTTTTTAAAAATAAATGTTTCTTACAATTTTTAGGACATAAAATAAAAAACATCCATTACCCTGCAGGGAGCCCCACACATATATAGAAGCATATAGAATAGTGTCGTCTGCTGATGTTCAACAGGATGTCAACCAATTAGTACTCTTGTGTTTGATTGACAGATGTTTTCCTTGCGATTGTTGTCCGTGTGCTTTCATACATTTGTATTGATAAAAGTACCGGACAACCAAAGCACTCCATTGCGCTAAATAGTTCTATGGTTCTATTGGGACACACTTTCCAAACGTAATGAACTGAATTACACAACCGTTGCTATACAATGTGAGTGCTTTATCAGGGCAATATATAACTCTTTAATATTAATATCCACAAAATGTTGGTAAAATATAGCAGATATATTAGCGAGTCATCCATTGAGCTATACCATGCATGGTTGGCTGTGTATCACTATGTATTCCACACCCATTGACGTGAGTCCCATGTGTTCAACGGAATTCCAGCCATTGAATACATATTAGTGTATACCTCTCTTGTGGAATACAAGCCGGAATTATTCTTGTTGACGTTGTCGCCAAGAAAGATGACGTACATTACGTCTATCATTCGCTTCCGGTGACCCCCGCCCCATAATTACTGGTTATTTGTCAGACTTAAATCACAATAAATGTAGCTATAATAACAGTGAAGGTGACATTCATTTATTGAACTTATCTGACTGAACGGTGTAGAATAAATACAAAACACAACTTGCTTTATAATCTCGAATATTTTATCGAACTCGTTGCGGACGGCGCAAAGTTATATTTCGCTCTCGCGAAATATATCCTTGCGCCATCCGCAACTCATTCGATAAAAGAGTCTCGATTAAGATGCGCGTTGTGTTCTGTCTATTTATTCACGGATTAAACTGTGGCTGAGTATACACATTCACATTTACCACAATCTCACTCTTGGATTTAGAGTATCGGTCTGACATATATAGATGGCTGTCAAATATATTTCAATTCCATGTTTCATTGCAGGTATCAAGAGAACGTCGCTCAATACCTTACTCTAGTGATTCCAGTGATTCGGAAACAGATCCATGCCCCAACCTCATCCGTCGTGGGCGGCGTCTAGCTGTGATTGACACAAAGGTGAGTGTAGTAGTTAAGATATGTTAATTACTATCACCTTATACATAGACACACCAGTTTTTAACATTCATCTTAAAGACGAAAACTAAAAGAACAGAAATGAACATTCAACATCTCAGTCGGGTGGCTATCTTATACCTTTCTTCGCTAAGAGAACGTCGCTCAATACCTTACTCTAGTGATTCCAGTGATTCGGAAACAGATCCATGCCCCAACCTCATCCGTCGTGGACGGCGTCTAGCTGTGATTGACACAAAGGTGAGTGTAGTAGTTAAGATATGTTAATTACTATCACCTTATACATAGACACACCAGTTTTTAACATTCATCTTAAAGACGAAAACTAAAAGAACAGAAATGAACATTCAACATCTCAGTCGGGTGGCTATCTTATACCTTTCTTCGCTAAATGGATTCTCCCATTCAGCTATACAGATACATATTGGAATTGTCTAACATACATTTGGAGGAGGTGTCAAGAAAACAATTATCAGAAGACGGTCATACAAAAACCAATACAAGAACAGAGGGATTCATATGCGTTGGTGGACAATGTCGTTAGCTGAATTTAATATCGGAACATTCCATAAAGGAACCACCCATCAATGAGTATCTAGCACATCAAATATTAAACAATATATACTCAACATATCAATGTTAACCTGTCACATACAAGTATAAACATAGTGTTTAGACTACTACTTACCCATCTTTGAATGGGGTACCCCTTACTCAAAGGGTGGATATAAAGTTCGTTCCACACCGGGCGCGAGAGAGCGATTATAACGGCCGTTTTCCAACGTCCGTATCAGTTCAAAGCGCGCGATTTTTGTGTTCACACCGCAAGCGACTGAAACGCTTCGTCGCGCGCGATAGTCAGGTTATTATTCTGTGTGTACGCTAATTTCAGGGGAGTCAGATGGCTGCATGGGGGATACCCCCACCCCACACACTTATGATTAATGTGTAGGGTTTCTACACACAACGTGTAGCCCTGCTACACAACCGTTATTCATTTTTTATCTTAAACATATTTTACACCATAAATGGGTCAATTTATACACATTTATGCACACTGGTGTGCATAAAATCAACACCTATGCCTTACACATTTTGTGTAAATTCTTACACATATATATCGTAGACAAGAATGTAAAGTTCAGTATTCCGAACTGTGGGTATATAGTATTCATGGCAAATGGAGATTTATATGTTAAAACTTTATTGGCGTACAATGGTACGTAATATTTTGCTCTGTCATGTGTGAGTTTTCGTTTTAAATGAACAAACCATGGTCGTGGCGTGGTTGCACGTGATTAGTATTAACGTATTACAACAATCATATAAACAAGAGTAAGAGCAGTATTCTTCATGAAAGTTTTAACAAATATATCCTCATATATCATTAATACAATACTCACAAGTCGGAATTCTGAATTACATTCCTTGTCTACAATGTGTTTATTCTCGTCACTCAAAATGACATGGGTATTGAGAAAACATATACTCAAACAATATCGCCGTCATGTAGCAGACTATGGATCTGGACGCACGCAATGGGCACGATCTACGTTATTACGCAAGAGTGTGTAATACAATGTACACGTTATGTGTAGAACGGCACTTGGTCAATGTATGTGTATGTAAAACTACACATTGCTCTGTATATTAACCGGGTTTACACATTTGATGTGTAATCGTTTCTACACATTAGTTATAATAGTGCACCCACCCGGTAATACGCGATTATTATTAGTTGATGAATGCATTGTCTCATGTTTACCACAACGTCTTTTGGAATGAACTAGCCTCGTTATATTCTTTATCATTTCCCCTGATTATACCAAAATATAATTCACCAGCCAATGGAGCAGATTATACGGTCCATGATTTTAGTTCTTTACAAGGAATAAACTGAATATAGTAATCTAAGGTGGAATTTCAGTCACGAAAAATCACAAAAATAAATGGTTTAATTATTTGGTCATAGCGTACATATAGTCATACAGACACACATGGCATACATACATGCATACATACAGTCATACAGACACACACAGTCATACAGACACACATGTGACATACAGACACGTGTACATGGCGTTGTACTTCGATTATTAGCCTCTCGCTAAAGTCCTCCATTATCGCGGCGACAAATCAGTGTGCCGTCATCAAATAGAAAAATTACGGTCGTATAAACACCCTATTTGAGAGCGTCCAATTATCTCGCTGGTTTGCAACAAAGCGAGAATTCGAGGAAGCATAAAATCACTGTTATAATCGCCTCGTGGTCAGCAAGTCGGTCGCTTGCGGTGTGAACATAAAACTCGCGCGCTTTGAACTGCTACGGACGTTAGAAAACGGCCGTTATAATAGCTCGCGCCCGTTGTGGAACGACCTTAAGACGCAACTAAAAATTCCTTCAGTCATCAGCCGTACGCTTAGTTGCCTATAAACTAATGATAGGGGAATTATTTCAACATATCTACCCTCTGTGGTGAATAACATTCAAAACAAAACAGCAGAATGGGGAAAAGCCGAAAACATATATCGCTCAACACATGCACGTGTATATATAGGTAACTGGTATAGTGGGCATGCACAAGTGAATATGCAGTCGGTATTAAACAAAGGAAGGGACACTTGATTCGCAGAGCTGCATGGGCACGCACGTGCGTTTGATGGGGCTCAGGGATCGGTGGTTTCTAGATACATTGGCTCAGGGATCGGTGGTTTCTAGATACATTGGCGTGACGACTCAGTTCTGGTTAAAACACAGACTCCACATCTATGCTGCAGTGAGTCTGGGGTAAATGGGGGGATTTCTATTACCACCAGCATAATTACGTCAGTCTCACACAATCACACCATCATCGGGAAAGCGATGTATCCTATCAGGCGATTGTTGGAATGCCTTCACACTGGTAGATTCGTCACATTGCTAAATAAATTTGCTTAAACAGTGTCTGCCATACTGTCACAATGCAGAAATTATTTTAGCCACACAGAGCTAACTCTTGCTGGTGGAAATATATATCCCCCAGTTACACCAGACTCACGTCAGCATAGCTGTGGAGTCTGTGTTTTAACCCTTTACCCAACAGAACGGCCCTGTGCCAATGCATTATCTTATATATGCGAGTCGACCATATGTCGCCTCGCATATATAAGAGAATGCATTGGCTTAACACATATTAAAAATTATAAAATTGTCAAAGAATGTAGAAAAATATTAGAAAAATTGTTTTTAGGCCAATGCATTCTCTTATATATACGAGGCGACCTATAGTCGACTCGCATATATAAGAGAATGCATTGGCGCAGGGCATAACTGTAACCATCACAATGTGGTCAATGAACCGGTTCCAATGATATCCATATTTGTATGGTGTTATTGAGACAGACCGAAGTTATTTTAGGCTGTTGAAGCTGTATTTGGGCGTTTTTTGCGGTTTTGTTGGGTAAAGGGTTAACCAGAACTGTTGACGACTCTAACAGTAACCACACACTCTGTGATCATACACTAATGAATCTTCAAACGCGTTGGTCATGCGCCTGATTCGACAATCAATATAACAAACTAACAAACTAAAAAAAAGGAGATCAACAACAAAAACAAAAATAAACAAAGAAAACAGACGAACACAAGAGCCACAGGAACAAATATATTCCCTTTCTTCTGGAAAAGTCCGTTGGTGTGTTGATGTTCACGAAATACCATTCAAACGTTCCAACTCTTGGATATTTCCAACATGAACACCCCCATAAAGTAAAGTACTTTTACCAAAAGTAGAATAATATTTATGCTGATGCTGGCTGTTAAAAATAACATATTTCCCACCAATTACTTAAATAAACAAACAATTAGTCCAGTTTCGACCTAATTGTGTCAGGCATGATGTTCCCAAGTTGACGTATTGACAAGTTTGACCCAACCCCTTCCCCTCCAAGTCAGCACGTCCCTGTTTTCTGTGTTCCTATTTGTTCCTTATTTCTTAGATCAGCGTCTTGTTGTTGATGTCGCTTGTTTCGTTTGTTGAATGGGATTGCCCCACTGACATGTTGTTGCTTCTTGTCGCTGTTCCACTATCAATGCATATGTGCCGCGCGTGGGCTGACGACATAACAAAGAATCGATATGCATATATCCTCGTGAAGTAGTTGACTCCATGCCTCTATACGCTGCGATTTATTCCTTATTTGCTTAACATGGTTTGGTGATTGGAGGGATGTAGGGCTATAATCTCGAGTTACTTCCTGACGTTGCCTCCGGGCGGAAGGCCATCAAGTTATTAATTACAGGACCACGAACTTACGCCACTAATGTAATCTATAAACCCTCGCTTCAGACGGGCAGTCGGATAACTGCTATATGGAACTCATAGAGTGGATGATCTAGTCGGATAACTGCTATATGGAACTCATAGAGTTGATGATCTAGTCGGATAACTGCTATATGGAACTCATAGATTAATTACCCAAGAAAAATGCCATAATTGTATGCGATGCGAAGAAAAATCGCTCACAAATTCACTTAAATCGTGAAAGTGTGGATGATCAAGTCGGATAACTGCTATATGGAACTCATAGAGTGGATGATCTAGTCGGATAACTGCTATCTGGAACTCATAGAGTGGATGATCTAGTCGGATAACTGCTATATGGAACTCATAGAGTGGATGATCTAGTCGGATAACTGATATATGGAACTCATAGAGTGGATGATCTAGTCGGATAACTGCTATATGGAACTCATAGATTAATTACCCAAGAAAAATGCCATAATTGTATGCGATGCGAAGAAAAATCGCTCACAAATTCACTTAAATCGTGAAAGTGTGAATGATCTAGTCGGATAACTGCTATATGGAACTCATAGCGTGGATGATCTAGTCGGATAACTGCTATCTGGAACTCATAGAGTGGATGATCTAGCCGGATAACTGCTATATGGAACTCATAGAGTGGATGATCTAGTCGGATAACAGCTATATCGAACTTATAGAGTGGATGATCTAGTCGAATAACTGCTATATGGAACTCATAGAGTGGATGATCTAGTCGGATAACTGCTATCTGGAACTCATAGAGTGGAATATCTAGTCGGATAACTGCTATCTGGAACACATAGAGTGGATGATCTAGTCGGATAACTGCTATCTGGAACTCATAGAGTGGATGATCTAGTCGATAGAGTGGATGATCTAGTCGGATAACTGCTATCTGGAACTCATAGAGTGGATGATCTAGTCGGATAACTGCTATATGGAACTCATAGAGTGGATGATCTAGTCGGATAACTGCTATATGGAACTCATAGAGTTGATGATCTAGTCGGATAACTGCTATATGGAACTCATAGAGTGGATGATCTAGTCGGATAACTGCTATATGGAACTCATAGAGTGGATGATCTAGTCGGATAACTGCTATATGGAACTCATAGACTGGATGATCTAGTCGGATAACTGCTATATGGAACTCATAGAGTGGATGATCTAGTCGGATAACTGCTATATGGAACTCATAGAGTGGATGATCTAGTCGGATAACTGCTGTATGGAACTCATAGAGTAGATGATCTAGTCGGATAACTGCTATCTGGAACTCATAGAGTGGATGATCTAGTCGGATAACTGCTATCTGGAACTCATAGAGTGGATGATCTAGTCGGATAACTGCTATCTGGAACTCATAGAGTGGATGATCTAGTCGGATAACTGCTATCTGGAACTCATAGAGTGGATGATCTAGTCGGATAACTGCTATATGGAACTCATAGAGTGGATGATCTAGTCGGATAACTACTTTATGGAACTCATAGAGTGGATGATCTAGTCGGATAACTGCTATATGGAACTCATAGAGTGGATGATCTAGTCGGATAACTGCTATATGGAACTCATAGAGTGGATGATCTAGTCGGATAACTGATATATGGAACTCATAGAGTGGATGATCTAGTCGGATAACTGCTATATGGAACTCATAGAGTGGATGATCTAGTCGGATAACTGCTATATGGAACTCATAGAGTGGATGATCTAGTCGGATAACTGCTATCTGGAACTCATAGAGTGGATGATCTAGTCGGATAACTGCTATATGGAACTCGTAGAGTGGATGATCTAGTCGGATAACTGCTATCTGGAACTCATAGAGTGGATGATCTAGTCGGATAACTGATATGAGGAACTCATAGAGTGGACGATCTAGTCGGATAACTGCTATATGGAACTCATATAGTGGATGATCTAGTCGGATAACTGCTATCTGGAACTCATAGAGTGGATGATCTAGTCGGATAACTGCTATATGGAACTCATAGAGTGGATGATCTAGTCGGATAACTGCTATCTGGAACTCATACAGTGGATGATCTAGTCGGATAACTGCTATCTGGAACTCATAGAGTGGATGATCTAGTCGGATAACTGCTATCTGGAACTCATAGAGTGGATGATCTAGTCGGATAACTGCTATCTGGAACTCATAGAGTGGATGATCTAGTCGGATAACTGCTATCTGGAACTCATATAGTGGATGATCTAGTCGGATAACTGCTATCTGGAACTCATAGAGTGGATGATCTAGTCGGATAACTGCTATCTGGAACTCATAGAGTGGATGATCTAGTCGGATATCTGCTATCTGGAACTCATAGAGTGGATGATCTAGTAGGATAACTGCTATCTGGAACTCATAGAGTGGATGATCTAGTCGGATAACTGCTATCTGGAACTCATAGAGTGGATGATCTAGTCGGATAACTGCTATATGGAACTCATAGAGTGGATGATCTAGTCGGATAACTGCTATATGGAACTCATAGAGTGGATGATCTAGTCGGATAACTGCTATATGGAACTCATAGAGTGGATGATCTAGTCGGATAACTGCTATCTGGAACTCATAGAGTGGATGATCTAGTCGGATATCTGCTATCTGGAACTCATAGAGTGGATGATCTAGTCGGATAACTGCTATCTGGAACTCATAGAGTGGATGATCTAGTCGGATAACTGCTATCTGGAACTCATAGAGTGGATGATCTAGTCGGATAACTGCTATCTGGAACTCATAGAGTGGATGATCTAGTCGGATAACTGCTATCTGGAACTCATAGAGTGGATGATCTAGTCGGATAACTGCTATATGGAACTCATAGAGTGGATGATCTAGTCGGATAACTGCTATATGGAACTCATAGAGTGGATGATCTAGTCGGATAACTGATATATGGAACTCATAGAGTGGATGATCTAGTCGGATAACTGCTATATGGAACTCGTAGAGTGGATGATCTAGTCGGATAACTGCTATCTGGAACTCATAGAGTGGATGATCTAGTCGGATAACTGATATGAGGAACTCATAGAGTGGACGATCTAGTCGGATAACTGCTATATGGAACTCATATAGTGGATGATCTAGTCGGATAACTGCTATCTGGAACTCATAGAGTGGATGATCTAGTCGGATAACTGCTATATGGAACTCATAGAGTGGATGATCTAGTCGGATAACTGCTATCTGGAGCTCATACAGTGGATGATCTAGTCGGATAACTGCTATCTGGAACTCATAGAGTGGATGATCTAGTCGGATAACTGCTATCTGGAACTCATAGAGTGGATGATCTAGTCGGATAACTGCTATCTGGAACTCATAGAGTGGATGATCTAGTCGGATAACTGCTATCTGGAACTCATATAGTCGATGATCTAGTCGGATAACTGCTATCTGGAACTCATAGAGTGGATGATCTAGTCGGATAACTGCTATCTGGAACTCATAGAGTGGATGATCTAGTCGGATATCTGCTATCTGGAACTCATAGAGTGGATGATCTAGTAGGATAACTGCTATCTGGAACTCATAGAGTGGATGATCTAGTCGGATAACTGCTATATGGAACTCATAGAGTGGATGATCTAGTCGGATAACTGCTATATGGAACTCATAGAGTGGATGATCTAGTCGGATAACTGCTATATGGAACTCATAGAGTGGATGATCTAGTCGGATAACTGCTATATGGAACTCATAGAGTGGATGATCTAGTCGGATAACTGCTATCTGGAACTCATAGAGTGGATGATCTAGTCGGATATCTGCTATCTGGAACTCATAGAGTGGATGATCTAGTCGGATAACTGCTATCTGGAACTCATAGAGTGGATGATCTAGTCGGATAACTGCTATCTGGAACTCATAGAGTGGATGATCTAGTCGGATAACTGCTATCTGGAACTCATAGAGTGGATGATCTAGTCGGATAACTGCTATCTGGAACTCATAGAGTGGATGATCTAGTCGGATAACTGCTATATGGAACTCATAGAGTGGATGATCTAGTCGGATAACTGCTATATGGAACTCATAGAGTGGATGATCTAGTCGGATAACTGATATGAGGAACTCATAGAGTGGACGATCTAGTCGGATAACTGCTATATGGAACTCATAGAGTGGATGATCTAGTCGGATAACTGATATATGGAACTCATAGAGTGGATGATCTAGTCTGATAACTGCTATCTGGAACTCATAGAGTGGATGATCTAGTCGGATAACTGCTATATGGAACTCATAGAGTGGATGATCTAGTCGGATAACTGCTATCTGGAACTCATAGAGTGGATGATCTAGTCGGATAACTGCTATCTGGAACTCATAGAGTGGATGATCTAGTCGGATAACTGCTATCTGGAACTCATAGAGTGGATGATCTAGTCGGATAACTGCTATCTGGAACTCATAGAGTGGATGATCTAGTCGGATATCTGCTATCTGGAACTCATAGAGTGGATGATCTAGTCAGATAACTGCTATATGGAACTCATAGAGTGGATGATCTAGTCGGATAACTGCTATCTGGAACTCATAGAGTGGATGATCTAGTCGGATAACTGCTATCTGGAACTCATAGAGTGGATGATCTAGTCGGATAACTGCTATATGGAACTCATAGAGTGGATGATCTAGTCGGATAACTGCTATCTGGAACTCATAGAGTGGATGATCTAGTCGGATAACTGCTATATGGAACTCATAGAGTGGATGATCTAGTCGGATAACTGCTATCTGGAACTCATATAACTGCTATCTGGAACTCATAGAGTGGATGATCTAGTCGGATAACTGCTATATGGAACTCATAGAGTGGATGATCTAGTCGGATAACTGCTATCTGGAACTCATAGAGTGGATGATCTAGTCGGATAACTGCTATATGAAACTCATAGAGTGGATGATCTAGTCGGATAACTGCTATATGGAACTCATAGAGTGGATGATCTAGTCGGATAACTGATATGAGGAACTCATAGAGTGGACGATCTAGTCGGATAACTGCTATATGGAACTCATAGAGTGGATGATCTAGTCGGATAACTGCTATATGGAACTCATAGAGTGGATGATCTAGTCTGATAACTGCTATCTGGAACTCATAGAGTGGATGATCTAGTCGGATAACTGCTATATGGAACTCATAGAGTGGATGATCTAGTCGGATAACTGCTATCTGGAACTCATAGAGTGGATGATCTAGTCGGATAACTGCTATCTGGAACTCATAGAGTGGATGATCTAGTCGGATAACTGCTATCTGGAACTCATAGAGTGGATGATCTAGTCGGATAACTGCTATCTGGAACTCATAGAGTGGATGATCTAGTCGGATATCTGCTATCTGGAACTCATAGAGTGGATGATCTAGTCCGATAACTGATATATGGAACTCATAGAGTGGATGATCTAGTCGGATAACTGCTATCTGGAACTCATAGAGTGGATGATCTAGTCGGATAACTGCTATATGGAACTCATAGAGTGGATGATCTAGTCGGATAACTGCTATATGGAACTCATAGAGTGGATGATCTAGTCGGATAACTGCTATATGGAACTCATAGAGTGGATGATCTAGTCGGATAACTGATATATGGAACTCATAGAGTGGATGATCTAGTCGGATAACTGCTATATGGAACTCATAGAGTGGATGATCTAGTCGGATAACTGCTATCTGGAACTCATAGAGTTGATGATCTAGCCGGATAACTGCTATCTGGAACTCATAGAGTGGATGATCTAGTCGGATAACTGCTATCTGGAACTCATAGAGTGGATGATCTAGTCGGATAACTGCTTTCTGGAACTCATAGAGTGGATGATCTAGTCGGATAACTGATATATGGAACTCATAGAGTGGATGATCTAGTCGGATAACTGCTATATGGAACTCGTAGAATGGATGATCTACTTGTTGCAGAAGTGATTGTACTATTTATGTTCATTTTAGGAACATCCATTAAATGGTTGAGGAGTTTTTCAAAGTTGATGTTCAACATATGAGCACAATCCATAGCTATTTCCCTTGTAAATTTCAGTTATAAATTTGAGTTTTCACCGATTTCTGATTTGTGAATGTGCATTGTGAATTTCCACAGATCATTAACCATTTACCCAACAGAAGGGCCCTATGCCAATGCATTCTCTTATATATGCGAGTCGACCAGTTGATGTTCAACATATGAGCACAATCCATAGCTATTTCCCTTGTAAATTTCAGTTATAAATTTGAGTTTTCACCGATTTCTGATTTGTGAATGTGCATTGTGAATTTCCACAGATCATTAACCATTTACCCAACAGAAGGGCCCTGTGCCAATGCATTCTCTTATATATGCGAGTCGACCATAGGTCGCCTCGCATATATAAGAGAATGCATTGTTTAACACATTAAAAATTGTAAAATTGTTAAAGAATGTAAGAAAAAATGGTAAAAAGTGTTAAAAAAAGATTTTGTTTAGGCCAATGCATTCTCTTATATATGCGAGGTGACCTATGGTCGACTCGCATATATAAGAGAATGCATTGGCACAGGGTATAACTGTAACCATCACAATGTGGTCAAGGAGCCGGTTCCAATGATATCCATATTTGTATGGTTCTATTGAGACAGACCGAAGATAATTTAGGCTGTTGAAGCTTTATTTGGCCGGTTTATCCCATGATCCCATCTCACATATATTGGTATCTATTATATATATTTATCACATAATTTGGCCATAAAAGCAGTTTCATAATTATCGGTAATAGACACGTTTAATATCAGCGCGTGCGTTGACGTCACGGCGTTCTTCAAATAACTTGCGATCGCTGTTGTTTATGATTGTTGTTTTCGATGAATATTTTGCGTTGCTTCGGGTTTATTTGATCATGTGATAAAAGGTATCTCACTCTCGTCCTATTGTATACGTAATTTATCAACCTCGTCCTCTAAATTCTATTTGAGCCTCGGTAAACCTCGGCTCAAATCGAATTTAGTGAACTCGGTTGATAAATTCCGTATAAAATAGAAACTCATGTGAGATCCTCTATATATATCTTTATTTCTGACAATTATGTCCACATTAGTTGTTTACATAAACTAAGGTATATACAACATGTCAATTATAGTGTACACATGGCATATTTCTGCAAACATTTGCTACATTGGACTTAAATATACAATAATGCGTTCCAATATTTTAATAGTTCTGAAGTGTATAATATATCTGACCTCATTATTGCAGATAAAACACAGTTATTCGACTTGCTCACTCTTTCACGAAAACCATACACAAACTTCTCAACATTGGCATCGGCAACACTCTTATCATATACGAACATACCACTTGCACTACATCTTCTGTCATAACCCATACAAAGCCTATATGCATTATTGTACCACACATTGAGCTTATTTAAAGTAGTTTTCTTGACATTAGACCACACCTGGCAACAGTACAAAGGGGAAATATATCTCTGAAAAAGAAACGATTTAGAAAATTTTCTCAACAATAGATTAGCTCTGAGACAAATGTCCCGATATTGACTTTGTATATCCCCATCGTCAGATAGATCGTCGTGAATAACGTGTTCCAGGAAATTGGTACTAGCAACGAACGTAAGATCGTTACCATTGAGATAAAGTTTTGGATTAAGTTTCAAACCGACTTGGGTTCGAGACTTGATTGATCACGTAAATTCCTGGCCCTGAATTGTGATATTAAGTTAGCTTATTCGGTGGCCCTTGTAACAAATACGCATATCTATATTAATCTGGCTATGGGATATGTGCGTCGTACATTATCCCATCGAACAATTTGGAATTATATAAGTATGTAAAGTTTCAGTAAATATAAAGGTTTCGTAAAACAAACGGATGGAATTACGGCTACGTCTAGGGTTCCACGTCATCAAATTGTGCTCACCTTCTTACTGTAGCTATGATGTCATATCGGTACAATGGTTACCGTATTAAATTCGTCGGTGTGTACCAAACAACGTCATTTAAAAGATTTATGATACAGGCACTTAGTTTGTGTAATCATACGACCATCACTGCTCAAGCCTCGGGTAACGAGATTAAATTGGTAGATTTGATTGGATAGGAGGTTACTGTACGCTTCGATTTGATTGGATAGGAGGTTACTGTACGCTTCGTATTGGTCGATTTGATTGGATAGGAGGTTACTGTACGCTTCGTATTGGTCGATTTGATTGGATAGGAGGTTAATGTACGCTTCGTATTGGTCGATTTGATTGGATAGGAGGTTACTGTACGCTTCGTATTGGTCGATTTGATTGGATAGGAGGTTACTGTACGCTTCGTATTGGTCGATTTGATTGGATGGGAGGTTACTGTACGCTTCGTATTGGTCGATTTGATTGGATAGGAGGTTACTGTACGCTTCGTGCTTATATCTGGTGTTCGTGCAATGCGGAAATCGAAATGCGCACGTTTATGCGCCCTTAATATTTCCTCCAGATCGCTGGCGCGCACAAAATTATCCACCAGTTTGTTTCAATCGATACCAATTTTTGCGAGAAAAACTGTATTGCTCGCAGCTCGTATCTACGAGTTGAAGCGGCCATTTGTTATTCCGGGCGGAAGGCCATCATGTTATTAATTAGGAGAGTATGTTAGCTTATTCGATCTATATTTCGCCTTCGGAACCATCGTATGTTCATGCTACAGTACGTAAACCGTGTGCAATAAGCAAGACTCTCAACACGTTGGCAATTTTGTTCTGGGAGGGTGTTCCGCGGTGACCAATTCAACACCGAAAGCTTGGGTGTCGAGAATTAGGGATTGTTGTGGTGTAGTCAGCATGGAACACCGATCGCTTGGGTGTCGAGCATTAGGGATTGTTGTTGTGTAATCAGCATGGAACACCGAACGCTTGGGTGTCGAGAATTAGGGATTGTTGTGGTGTAATCAGCATGGAACACCGAAAGCTTGAGTGTCGAGAATTAGGGATTGTTGTGGTGTAATCAGCATGGAACACCGAACGCTTGGGTGTCGAGAATTAGGGATTGTTGTTGTGTAATCAGCATGGAACACCGAACGCTTGGGTGTCGAGAATTAGGGATTATTGTGGTGTAATCAGCATGGAACACCGAAAGGTTGGGTGTCGAGAATTAGGGATTGTTGTGGTGTAATCAGCATGGAACAACGAGAGCTTGGGTGTCGAGAATTAGGGATTGTTGTGGTGTAATCAGCATGGTGGTGACCGTTTTACTCAAACCTCATTCAAATCACTGCACGGATGTTGTTGTGTTGTTTTATATCGAATGTATGTCTCTCTCACTCACGCACTCTCTCTCTGCACGCCTATCTCTCTTTCCCTCTCTCTCTCTCTCTTTCTCACCCTCAACCTTAACTCCAGTATTACAATGTTATACCCATATCTTAATCCTAAACATGTAAATACATTCCAATCAAACAAGACTATATATCCCGTCTGCTTTACTTCAAGTGATATTTCTGTCACTTGAGGTAACATTTGTTCCACGAGGAGAGGACTTTAAAAAAACATTTTCTTGTTGTGCAATCCTCTTCTTAAATCTCTATGTATCTACATGTGTATTGTGTTTGTGTGGTATGTTTGATTTTTGAACTAAATATTGTTTACACCAAATCACTGTCAATACTGGTGATAGTGGGGTGATCACGGTGTTTACTGTTGTGCTTATCGCACACTCTTTACATATTGTATGGTGTAGTAATGTATGTGATATAATGGTCGTACTTCTCCCATGTAGGAAGTTGAATTAGTAGAGTTTCAGAACAGCAACAAATATTGTTTGTAATCGCGCCAATATGAGATTGGCGCAATAGGAGATTGACGCATGGGGTTAGTTATGGAATTGTTCTATCAGTTGTGACACGCACCAATATTCTCGTTTATTATACCTCATACTGATTGGTCGATAACGAAAATGGACATAAATAATTATCCTACATGACGATCTTCTATCACGTAAATACAAAACAGTTATGTCGTGATTTCAGTTAAAAATAGGCATGCACTGTATATGATTTCTCTTGTATGCTCTGTAAACACGCCCATTAGTATGTCTTTAATCAACTTCATTGATATGGATGAATAAACAAACTGTAAGATATAATTACAAAAAAAATTAATTACAATTTTTTTTCTAAAAATTGCTAAAGAATGTAAGACAAAATTAAAAAGAAAAAGATAATAAATATTAAAGAATGTAAGAAAAATTGATACAAAATTATAAAAAAAATGTTAGGCCATTGCATTCTATTATTTTTGCGAGGCGACCTATGGTAGACTCACATATATCAGATAATGCATTGACACATGGTCTTTTATGTTGCGCCAGCTCCCGTCGTGAAAGGGTTAATAGGTGCACTTGTTTTTACCCGTACGATAGTCGTGATCAGCAATGGTCATGTCTAGTCTGTTTATTGATTTGGTGCAACACAGGGTCAGAATCTGGATAAAGCTAAACTAAAATAAAAAGGACAAATAAACTGTTGATAGGGGACATTCCTGTCTGATTTATGACTCCCTGTGATACGACATGTTGACATTCCGTGTGCTTCGTGGTTACCGGTTAGGCGAAGTGGATGGCGTAGGGAATTGCGAGAGTGGGCGGCATACTCTCCACGTCGAGTAATTGGCAGAGTACGCATGACAGGACCGATCGTAACGTGGGTAATATGAAGCGCCCTCCATTTGGGGAATACAATAGAATACTAGCGCTGATTGCCAAAATATTCTTACCGTTATCTGTTTTTGTTTACATATAATATATTACATTCCTCCTCTATAAATCCCAACAAAACAGTCCACATGGCACATACGTTAAAGTGTTGTTAGACAGCTTAACCCTTGCTGTACTGGAACATCATTTATTAATAATTGTTCAGATTATAAGTTCAACAAACGACCACCTTATTATTTAAACTTTTCCCTCAATAAATATGGCTCCTTCTACAGTTGTATGTGTACGTTGTCTGCTTGCATTACCTTAACATCCCTCCAAAGTCAATAATAAACAATTCCGATGTACACTTGTTAACTGACTGGGAAGATCCATGGTGTTTTCAAAAGGTTAAATTATGCCAGATGTCATTTTTATATATATATATTTTTACATTCTTTAACAGTTATAAAAACATATATAATTTGTTAAAAATGGAACAGTGCATTGCTAACTGTCGTCTGCTTGGGTTTGTTACCAGCCATAATGCTAAGGTCATGGACATGTAATCATTTCTATACTAATTCGATTATCCCAGTCAGTTTAAAGTGATGTGAAACATTCCGATAGGGTGATCAAATAGAAATGAAGAATAATCTTGCTAAAAATAGTTATTTAAAACAAATATTATATCGTTATTGACATGACACACCATCATTCTTATACATTAATTAAATGTACCCACTCTCGATGGCGAAATCGTTTTCGTTACCTTGTCGCCGGTAGTTGCGTCCCGAATCGAGAAGTAAATATTTACAATGGAGCGCAGTTCAGAAGATGTTTTATATGGAGTGTAACGGTCGATTTGCTTGTGTTTTATGGTTTATGGCAATTATGCCAGAGGGGATGTCAGGAATGATAACTTATTGGCAAGGTCGCAAGCACCACACCGACATACCGAGCAGGCAGATAAAAACCCGCGTGATGCATCGACTGGTAACCGGAAGGCGTGAACCCACGGCTATCTAAAAGTCAACAAAAACAGTTAGGATAGTAGAACGGTTGATTATTCATCGGTTATGTGAAGTTTTAATTATGCGATAATAGTATAAGGCATATACATGTATCTATTGAGTATACAGAGAAGTTACACACCCATAGTTACACAAATATAGATAAAGGTCATCGTAGCATGCATTGGATGAGTATATATACCTGTAGTTCCCGATAAATATAGTTAAAGGTCATCGTAGTGTGCATTGGATGAGAATATATACATGTAGGTCCCGATAAATATAGTTAAAGGTCATCGTAGTATATTAGATGTATGGATATTGTTTGCAAATTCCCAAATATATGTTTATGACGTATATTTCCACATTTCCATCCATAGTTATGATGCATAGTAACCCTCCCCATTTATGTATGATGTATACGTCGCACATCTTACAGTTATAATGTATATCACTCCTTTCCCATTAGTTAAGTTCTATGTCAACATGTTAACGTGTATGTCAGATATGATAATTTGGGCAAACTATATATAGTTGAAGGTTATCGTCTCTTATTGGACGAGCAGTTACTCATAATATCGTTAAGGGTTATCGTTGCCTATAGGATGAAAATTGTTAGTAAATTCATAAATATATGGATAGAGTTAAATGGTTTCCATAGATGCATACATACAGCAACAGTTTATCGCTGTCAGATATTATATATTTTGATTTTATAAACCTTATTATAAATGGCACACCTTTTCTGGTGGTATGTTTATGTATATGTTTATTGTTATGCAGTGTTTGACTATCAGTATATCCTGATGGTTTTGGAGGAAAAATAAGTCCGTATTAAAATAAATAATAAATAAACACATCTTCATGCAACACAGCAGCCCCGGGTCAAAGGCCAAACATGCAGCAATGTACCCACTCTCGATGGCGAAATCGTGTTCGTTACCTTGTCGCCGGTAGTTGCGTCCCGAATCGAGAGATAAGCATTTACAATTGAGCGCATTTCAGAAGATGTTTTATATGGAGTGTAACGGTCGATTTGCTTGTGATTTTCGGTGATGTTAGTATAATGCTACATTTCACCAGTTGGCATAGCGTCTGAATACTAACTTATCAGTTTCACGAACCCAAATAAGTCCATAAGTGTACATAAAAAATGTCTACACTGATGATCATAGTAACGACACCACACAATTTAAAGGCTGAATTGAAGCACCCGCTACAATCTTGTTTATTGCTATTTATACATATCACGAAATGCCACCCTTTGAGATTGTATAAAACGACAGGACCTGATCAATAAGATATACATTAAATCGATTGCATTGGGTATATACGACACATATGACATGACGAAACAAGATGTATACACCAAATCGATTGTAATTGGCCTATGAACAGCGTTACACAATTTGTCCGAATGTACAATGCTACTGTTAAATATGATGTTAGATCCGCAGCCATATATGAATAACTAATTGCATGTTACACTCTCCCCATGGCATATCAATGTAACGCGTCGCGCTAACTCTTGGTATTTCCGATGTTATTTGTCTCAGCGATAATTGTCACGAACTGCCATCGAACTAACACCAGACCAATGGTGATTGAAATTTAGATTGAACATTTCCAGTTATGTCAGGGTGTTCAGAGATTTATCTTCATTGATGAGGAGTTATCCATAATTACTGTTCAGACGAGAAGTTCAGCAAACAACCATAACATTTCCCTCACTAAATATCACTCCTTCTACACTTTGATTTATATTTCGTATGTTTTATCAGCATAACACCCACCCAAACCAATACTAGACAATTTCTATGTACACTTTGAAACTGACTGGGACAATCAAATTAGTATAGAAAGGGTTACGTGTCCATGACCATAGCATTGTGGTTGGTAACAGACCAAAGCATACGACAGTTAGGAATGCCCTATTCCCTTTTTAACAAATTATATATATTTGTATAATTGTTAAAGAATATAAAAAAATGATAAAAATTATGAGACTGTTAAAAAATGTAAGAAATAATGATAAAAATTATAAAAATTGTTAAAGAATATAAGAACAAATTATTAAAAAAAATGATAAAATTGTTAAAGAATATAAGAAACAATCATTAAAAAATGTTATAGAATAATATGATCATACACAAGCGTAAGTAACGAACCAAAGCTAAAACAATCACATAGGTGTTTCTGCATGTAGCGTTTAAAACAATTATTATCAAAATCACTTTATAGATTCGCACCAAATAATATTCACATGCATAAGGATTATGTTTTGTGGGGTAATTATAAATAGTTATATATGTTGTCGATAGTGCATGGAACTGAAACTAACCATTAGGCCTATATTACTTGGCGTGCTGGGGTAGTATGTTCATTTCAATCAAAACATGTCATCGTGTCAATTTCAACGATAGTCGACAAACAACGACATCGTGTAACTTTCACTATTGACCGAATTCGCGTGGAACTGAATGTATCTTCTGCTTTGTTCATAAGTATATGTTTTCATTATATTCAAGAAAATAGGATATATATATATGGATTACCAGATGCATGTAAGTGTGCAGACTTATGATAACAATCAAATCCACATTAAATATTATCTTATTTCCTTTTTGCACGGTATAGTCTCTACATAACCATGCAGTATTGATCAACTGCTGTGCACCAGTTGGAAAATAAAGCTTTGAAATACACGTAGAACGTGTTGAGTTGTGGTGATTTTAGTGTATTTATGATTTGACCAGTAGAGTGCCGGAGTAGACCCGTTAGATATTCATTATGGACCTACTTTCCCTTATAAATAAAAACAAATAAATGATTTTATGACATTTATATAAATAGGAGAATGTTGCACATCGACTGATTTGTATTGGCCTCTTGACAATCGATTACGACAATAACGCGTTAGGCCTACCGATCTACTGTGCGACATTCGCGCTCCCAAAATTCAAAAATTGGAGCGTCGTATTAGTTAATAATTGGTGACGTCACAAAATCAGATGTAGCCTATATACAACCAAAGCGTCCAGCTTTGGTTCGTTAAAAGAAAACATTTACAAAAATTGTAAAGAATGTAAGACAAAATTATTAAACATTTTTGGGCCCATGGATTCTCTTATGTGATAGCTGTTCATTTTCTTGCAGCATTGTGGTGATAAGTTACCGATAACTGGTAATGTTTCTTGCATTACTACTCTGGTAACTGTTAATTGTTCTTGCAGGATTGTGGTGATGTATCTCCGTCGAATATGTCTCCGGACATCAGCCCAGCTAACTCCTGTGATGAATCAGATCCCAGTCCCAGGTAAGTAGTACACCACAAACCCCATGTCGCCACGCCTGCTCTCTGCAGTGCCCTTTTTATCGATGACATGTCCATATAATAATGTACCTGGGACGATACATGTAGCAAAATGTATTGTCGGCAACCAGATTCCGCTCCTTCGGTAGGCGTTTTCCTGTCCTAACTAACTTCTATACTCACGATCAAACAACTTGATCCAACTATTGCTCTCTTGGTGTGAAAACACGATATTTTATTCCCAAACCGATGTCGTCAGGTGTGTGTGTGTATGTATAATGTCAGAAGGGGTTCGCTGTGCACCAGGTTCTCCAGAGATCGTCGTACATTTAGGTCCACACCATTCTACATGGAAAGATACAAGAGGCAGATTTTATTATTGAAAATCAACTTCAGCTTGTTCGATAACAGCCATGACCCAATTAACACAAATGGATTGATTGATTTGTATTTAGATAAATTCAATCAGCATTTTACGATATATAATTACATAATGCATACACTGATAAAAGTAATAAATAAAGTTGACAGAGCTGAACATTTGAATGAGAAGGTATTTGTGTTGGCTTATAAGAGGCTGTAAAGATAGAGATGTTAGAGAGGAGAGTAGGTCGGGAGATTAATCGAAAATAGGAAGATAAATGCTGAGGGCTATCAAGGATGACACAAAAAGTCCCAGAAGGGTCTTATCTCCATTTTGGTCCTTGGTGTAGTCAATATACAATTTCCAACCCCTATTATCTGAGGCATGCACCCTCCCACTGCTGTTACTGACCAACACTGTGGGTCGGTTGAGACTCCGTCCACCATCAGCCCACTATGTCCTTATCACCACACATATGTATATGTTCACGGTGTTTCCCGTATACAATATTGGTATCATAGCTCCGTTCAGCAATGCCACGGCGACACCATACCCTACATGGGAATATGCACACGGCATATTGCATTGTCGACACAAGCTTCCGTTGATCTGATAAGAGCCGCTAAAAGCCCTGTCCCAATTAACGTCCGGAATCTATATACATATAACCATCTGTCCGCCATTTATAACTACCATTAGTTGACTCTTCAACTGATAAGCATTGTGCCAACATTGTGATTGGAGGGTATACACATGCAGCTACTCCTCATGAAATTGACAACTCTTTACCATTATGCCATAGTTGGAGTGTGTATTTGTTAACAACGACAGAAGGAGTTCACTTTGTGACCTTGTTTATAGTTCGTCGTAGCCTATTCATAATGGCACCATGCTGTACATGGCCCTGTTTATAGTTCGTCGTAGTCTATTCATAATGGCACCATGCTGTACATGGGATGATACACGCGGTGGAGTTATCGACATTCAGCTGCCGCTGGATACAAGTCATGGCCTTATTAACTTTTAGAGTATCTATAACGTCGTGATCTCACCGATCTTATTAACCTTTAGAGTACCTATAACGTCGTGATCTCACCGATCTTATTAACCTTTAGAGTACCTATAACGCCGTAATCTCACCCATCTTATTAACCTTTAGAGTACCTATAACGCCGTAATCTCACCGATCTTATTAACCTTTAGAGTACCTATAACGCCGTAATCTCACCGATCTTATTAACCTTTAGAGTACCTATAACGCCGTAATCTCACCGATCTTATTAACATTTAGAGTACCTATAACGCCGTAATATCACCGATCTTATTAACATTTAGAGTACCTATAACGCCGTAATCTCACCGATCTTATTAACCTTTAGAGTACCTATAACGCCGTAATCTCACCGATCTTATTAACCTTTAGAGTACCTATAACGCCGTAATCTCACCCATCTTATTAACCTTTAGAGTACCTATAACGCCGTAATCTCATCGATCTTATTAACCTTTAGAGTACCTATAACGCCGTAATCTCACCCATCTTATTAACCTTTAGAGTACCTATAACGCCGTAATCTCACCGATCTTATTAACCTTTAGAGTACCTATAACGCCGTAATCTCACCGATCTTATTAACCTTTAGAGTACCTATAACGCCGTAATCTCACCGATCTTATTAACCTTTAGAGTACCTATAACGCCGTAATCTCACCCATCTTATTAACCTTTAGAGTACCTATAACGCCGTAATCTCACCGATCTTATTAACATTTAGAGTACCTATAACGCCGTAATCTCACCGATCTTATTAACCTTTAGAGTACCTATAACGCCGTAATCTCACCGATCTTATTAACCTTTAGAGTACCTATAACGCCGTAATCTCACCCATCTTATTAACCTTTAGAGTACCTATAACGCCGTAATCTCACCGATCTTATTAACCTTTAGAGTACCGATAACGCCGTAATCTCACCGATCTTATTAACCTTTAGAGTACCTATAACGCTGTAATCTCACCGATCTTATTAACATTTAGAGTACCTATAACGCCGTAATCTCACCGATCTTATTAACCTTTAGAGTACCTATAACGCCGTAATCTCACCGATCTTATTAACCTTTAGAGTACCTATAACGCCGTAATCTCACCCATCTTATTAACCTTTAGAGTACCTATAACGCCGTAATCTCACCGATCTTATTAACTTTTAGAGTACCTATAACACCGTAATCTCACCCATCTTATTAACTTTTAGAGTAATTATAACGCCGTAATCTCACCGATCTTATTAACCTTTAGAGTACCTATAACGCCGTAATCTCACCGATCTTATTAACTTTTAGAGTACCTATAACGCCGTAATCTCACCCATCTTATTAACCTTTAGAGTAACTATAACGCCGTAATCTCACCGATCTTATTAACCTTTAGAGTACCAATAACGCCGTAATCTCACCGATCTTATTAACCTTTAGAGTACCTATAACGCCGTAATCTCGCCGATCTTATTAACCTTTAGAGTACCTATAACGCCGTAATCTCACCCATCTTATTAACCTTTAGAGTACCTATAACGCCGTAATCTCACCGATCTTATTAACCTTTAGAGTACCTATAACGCCGTAATCTCACCGATCTTATTAACCTTTAGAGTACCTATAACGCCGTAATCTCACCAATCTTATTAACCTTTAGAGTACCTATAACGCCGTAATCTCGCCGATCTTATTAACCTTTAGAGTACCTATAACGCCGTAATCTCACCGATCTTATTATCCTTTAGAGTACCTATAACGCTGTAATCTCACCGATCTTATTAACTTTTAGAGTACCTATAACGCCGTAATCTCACCGATCTTATTAACTTTTAGAGTACCTATAACGCCGTAATCTCACCGATCTTATTAACCTTTAGAGTACCTATAACGCCGTAATCTCACCGATCTTTGTCTGAAAATAACATAGTTCGGACTTAATAACATCGACATTCCTTCGGTTTGAATTTTCAATCGCTGTTTATAATAGCAGCAGATGGCAATTTCCAATGCAATTGAACAGTGGGCCATAGCCGGGGTGTTAGACAAAATCCAGCCCATGTCGCCGGGTCTGTGTGTGAGTGTGCACTCCTGTTCTCCATAGCATCTCTGACCGATGGCATGACCACATCATCATGTACATGGGTAGATACAAGCGGTAGATTGAATTATAGACATCCAGCTTCCACCAGTTCGAAAAATCGCTAAAAGATCTATCAAATTTAGTTCCGTATCTTGTTCCCACATTCCTTCATTCTGAAATGCCGAAACCATATTGTTGTGAAATTAAATATCCAACTGGTGATACTTTGGAATACAACTGTGGAGTAGTTGAGAGCTCACAATCGCTAATTTCCTATTCGTGAGTCCTTGTATATGCACAAAAAGGTAAGCATGCACACTTTTACCATTTGTCTCCATAACCCCCAAACCACGCCATATTCAATAATGAGACATTGCAAAGTATATATTATATATAATCATGTTTCCCCAGCTTTGTTCTGAACATAGGATAATTGAGACATAAGCAAATCGATCTCCCTTCGGTATGAACTGTTCAACTGCTGTTTTTATAAGCTTGCAAATTACAACTATTTGCACATTGTGCATACTTTAAGTGTTAGACAAGATCCCAACCCATATCGCCAGGTTTTGTATGCACAATACCAGAAGGTGTTCGCTGTGTATCCCGTTCTCCAGAGTTCATCGAAGTGTATTTGTGACCCGCCATATCGTAAGTCGTATCCAATCCAATCGTAAGTCGGGATTTTTTACCCTGTGCCAATGAATTCTCTTATATATGCGAGTCGACTATAGGTCGCCTCGCATATATAAGAGAATGCATTGGCCTAACAATTTTTTTGACATTTGTGCATAATTTAAGTGTTAGACAAGATCCCAACCCATATCGCCAGGTTTTGTATGCACAATACCAGAAGGTGTTCGCTGTGTATCCCGTTCTCCAGAGTTCATCGAAGTGTATTTGTGACCCGCCATATCGTAAGTCGTATCCAATCTAATCGTAAGTCGGGATTTTTGACCCTGTGCCAATGAATTAACTTATATATGCGAGTCGACTATAGGTCGCCTCGCATATATAAGAGAATGCATTGGCCTTACAATTTTAATATTTTTTTCTTGTATTCTTTAACAATTTTATAATTTCACCCATACAGAGCCCCAGACAAACATGAGCGGACGACACTCTTCTATATGCTTCTATATATGTGTGGGGCTCCCTGCAGGGATGTTTTTATTTTATGCCCTAAAAATTGTAAGAAACATTTATTTAAAAAAAATGAAAAAATATTGTTAGACCAATGCATTCTCTTATATATGCGAGGCGACCTATGGTCTACTCGCATATATAAGAGAATGCATTGGCACAGGGTAAAAACAAATCCCGACTTACGACTGCATTTAATATGGCGGGTCACATTTATGTCCACACCATTCTCTACATGGAGAGAAACAAGCGGCATACTGTATTATTGACGACAAGCTTCCACTGGTTGGATAAAATTCCTGACCCAAGTAACATCCAGATTCGATATAAAATTTCCAACCCCTGTTATTTGAGGCATGAACTCTACAACTGTCGATGCTGACCAACACTTGGGAGAGGTGTTGATACTTGCAGCCCACTATGTTGCCACGCTGAATGTGCACAAGGAGTTTGCAATGCGCCCTGTTCTCTATAGCCCATTTCCGCAATGTCACTGCCACCCCAACTATCGACAACAGGCTTCCGCTTGTTCGATAGTATGCACTAATAATGCTGTCCAAATTACCTTTCAGAGTCCCTATGTGACTTCGTAATCTCACCAGTTGGTGTCCCGATCTAGCATCGTAACCCCACTATTGAACTTAAGTTTTGCCGCGCAGCCTGTTCTTCGTAGCTCCTTTCCAAGATGTCACGACCACACCACACTTTACATGAGAAGATACACGCGGCAGATTGTATTATCGACAATCGGCTTCCGGGAGTTCGATAGGATTCACTAAAAGCTATGTCCCAATTACCGTCCAGAGTCCCTATGTAACCTCATAATCTCAGCACTCTGAATCATTATCCTATATCAACTATCGGGCATCGGATAATGAATCGCAAGTGTCAAACTAAGCTTCACATTCCTTATTTTTCACCATAAGGTATCGGCAGCATATTACCTGTACAGTACGTAAGAGAGTGGGAGAGTGACCCAATGAACACCGAACACTTGAGTGGTGAGCATTAGGGAGACTTTTTGTTGTTATCAAAACGATGGTGGCAGTTATATCCAAACCTCACCACGACAAACCATTGATCACCGGTGATTACCACGAATATTCTTTTTAAGGAACGTGAATAGTATTTTATGTATCTACACTTTCCACAAATTGTTATTTTCGCTGTCACTAAACGTTTGAACAAGTCCAGACAGGACAATTATCAATATTCAGTAAACAATCGGGTGAATTATACATGTACGTTAAATGCGGATGTTATATAATGTAGCATGTCCACTAAACAAATCGGGTGAAGTATACATTGAATGCGGATGTTGTGTACATTCTTTGAACTGTGAATACGGATCAGTTTCCACATAAACCGCGTACAGTTCAGGGTGACTTGATAGCAAAATTGTTCTATACATACATGTACATTGGTAGCACCGCCTAAAAAACGAGTCTAGACACGATTGGTCATTAAGTCAATACCTCATGACGTACAATTGTTGCGAATCTGAATCTGAATCTAGAAGGTTGAACGTCATTTGACTGTTTTTGGTTTGGCGACTCTAAATTGAACTGCGGCGATACGACCCGTTGTCGAACGAAGAGCCGTATTCCGAGTTCAGGTATGCGACGATCTTATCTGGTTCTGTGCAACCTTGATACATTACGATGAACGCAATCGATGATCTGGTCTGATTCCGTGCAGCCATGTTGCGCTCCGATGTTGGTGGTCGATGCACGCACGAGTAGACAACAGAGAACGCCGATTCGGCTCGTTCGATGAAATCGTTTTGGCGGACACCCAATCGCACACTGGGATGTAATAGGTTTCGTGACTTCTAGCCAGCAATTTACACAACTCCATCTACAAGACGCTGGGAGTTGCGTGCTCTTATAAAAATAACTCGGTCGGCAGTATATGTCAACCGGATTAACGGCTGATGCTCGTAACTGGGCTTCCGTAATTTGTTAACTTGTTTGGGGAAAAAAGATGACGGATGCTGAATGAAGTGTATGATTTTTTGAAAATTTGGAAAGATTGTAGTTGATCCTTGGACAAACAGACACACTCTCATTCTATTTCATTTCCCAGATGATGACAAGTTTGTACATTTCGCCATCGAGCGTGAACATTTCCCAGATGATGACAAGTTCGTACATTTCGCCATCGAGCGTGAACATTGATGTATAGCTACAGTAATGCCATAAGTAATTGACTCCTTAACCACAGCAGAATTGTGGGTAACTTTTCAGGATTAAGTCGGATATATGGCTTGTTGCCATTCATCGGAAAGCACTCCCCAAGAGCTTTCCGATGAATGGCAACAATCCATATTTCCGACTAAATCCTGAAAAGTTACCCATAATTCTGCTGTGGTTAAGGAGTCGATTTATTAGTTCATTACTGTATATTGGTGGTAAATGAACACTGTGTTCTGTGGTTTCTGGAAAAGGTACATCAAAGTCTGTCATTTCGCTTCCACTTGAAACGTTTTAAAGCTATATCACGCACAAACACAAACTGTATGGTCCTAGATTCGCTATCGTATAGTGTATTTCTCTTCAATGCCGCTTTTGATATGCTGTGTGCTTCTCAGCGCATATATACCAATTAGTTCGACTATATGCACAAGCTATTGAAACACATTTCAACATAGAAAATGTAATGCGATGTGTCCCTGTGAAGAGAAGGACAACATGAACATCCCTGCCACAGAAGATTACTCGTTGTATTATTTGTGATTTAACATGGGGATTACTCAATACGTGTGTATATTAAAGACGTTGAACATATAATTAATGGTACCGTGTGTGCCACGACTTTTCAATTTACCGATGAACATCTGATGCTCGATACCGCTAGAAATACGATACCCAGACCAGTCATGGCATGCATAGGACGGGTGACGTATTATACACAGGCTCCATCCAGTGATCTGATGAACATATGATGCTCTATTCCGCTAGACATATACGTTACCCAGCCAGTAATAGCATGCAGAGGACGTATGACGTATTATACACGGACTCCATCCTGTGTACTGATGCTCGATTCCGCTAGACATACGACAAGTTATCAATGTACTGTATGAACATCTGATGCTCTATTCCGCTAGACATATACGTTACCCAGCCAGTAATAGCATGCAGAGGACGTATGACGTATTATACACGGACTCCATCCTGTGTACTGACGAACATCTGATGCTCGATTCCGCTGGAAATACGATACCCATGCAGACCAGTGATAGCATGCATGTTATCACTGCGATATAACACTGCCACAAGGATGGTACTTTGCGGACCGATACATCTATTTTTACATATCGTCGGAACTATATTTAGTCACCTGTTGTCTTATTTTGACCACCACAAGTTTGCAATAATGGTAATTATTTCTGTATTGATAAGAGCAATATGAACTGAGCCAGACATCGACAATTTTATTCATAAAACATAAGAACTGAGAACACGTAATAAATCCTTACCAAATGTCCTTTATGGCAGTGGTATCTCAGCAGAGCTATGGGAGATAACTATGTCTGTAGTTTGGCATAGGACCTGTGACGTTTAATACACGGACTCCATCCGGGGCGATGCTATTGCTGCAAGCTGAATCCTCTCATTGGGTTCAAGTGACACTGCTTGCTCTATGATGCAACGTCGTTCCATGATGCGCACCGTCACGACGGCGAACATACGAGAGTGTCGGTGCGTCATAGAGCCATCGTCTAGTTTAACAAGTCAAAACTCCTCAAGTCAAACCCGCACAATCATGTCACAATGGTTCGACTTCGTTCCAATGCAATTTTATTATATCAAATTGTTGGAAACGTTTTCATCTACCTAACTCTGTAATATAGTCGGACACCTGCAGTTGTTGTAAAATGTTTCCAAATGTGTTATCTACACTAGCACCAATTGATACACAAGTCGGAGGAAAAACAGTTCTTGACAAAACCAGTAATCCATGATGATTGTGCGTTGTACATGACTGTGCGTTGTGCACGGCTGTACATGGATTGCGATATACATGGCTTGCAAATATGCCTCTTACATGCAGTGGTGGTGTACCTCCAGTATCCTGTTTAAAATATAAACGTGTTAACACTTTCTATACTAATTTCTCATTGACGAGTAGTGCCATTAGGAATTGTTCAGATAATAAGTTTATCAAACGATTCCCACCAATACATATGATTGATTATGCTCTTGTAGTATCTGTTTTTGTTCTGTCAGTCTGAGCACCCTCCAAATTAATACAAGACGGTTCCAATGTAACCTTTTATAACCGAATGGGAGAATCCATTTAGTACAGAATGGGTTACTACAGTATCTCTGATGATGCGTATTGATATAGAATTCCAACATATCTGTATTGGTATATGTGGTTGTGAGTGCTAAGATTTAACAATTTGATATTGTACCTGAGTTTTGAGTTTTGAGTTAAAACTCAATATATTTAAAGACACATTTTGTACATGTGAGTACCCCGGCAATTTGAAAGAATGTAGCATTCAACTAATATATCTGAAATTTCAGCCACGTCGAATGTACCGTTTTTGGAAAACACAACGCCTGGACTACGCACAATTATAAACAAACACTCCTCAGTTCGGAGATATTTTTCGCGAATAAACAAACGGCTGTGATTACTCAAATGAAAGTTATGGCCCCTTTGTTAATTTACACTCAATTTTCGTTTCCAGATGATAACATTAATAAGTCTGAACTGAATGGAATGCAATTTGGTATGTGTGTTTTTGGCCATTAACTAAACTACCTGTATTATCAGACAATTAGATCGTAATTTTTATATGAGGGAGTGAGGCTATTTATTTAAATTTTGTTCTCAAAATCTGGAAAACATACTCCACAAATCCATTTTCGTTGTTCAAAATCACACAAAAGTTAATGAGGCAAATTGATAGTAATGTATACGTGTGTAATGAGTTTACGTGCTACCAAGTTGGACACACAAATATGTTAAAATGACTACTTGTGCCGCATTCCCAATCAATAACCCAATCGGAGTGTGTCAGCGATATTGCCTGTTGGGATTCGGCATATTTATAAAGTGTTGTATTTTGCGTTTTTGTTTTCAGCACGTCGTTAAGAGCTCGAAGGAGGAAGAGTTCCATTGATCCGACGAAAGACGATTATCCGGGCGACTTGATGGTTAACGAGAACAACCAGAACAGGCTCATGATGCGGAGCAACACGTTAGCTGATATATACCAAACCAAATATACAGGCTCAAACCCCAGTCTTACTGAAGGTAAGTCAGAACCAATATACAGGCTCATGATGCGGAGCAACACGTTAGCTGATATATACCAAACCAAATATACAGGCTCAAACCCCAGTCTTACTGAAGGTAAGTCAGAACCAATATACAGGCTCATGATGCGGAGCAACACGTTAGCTGATATATACCAAACCAAATATACAGGCTCAAACCCCAGTCTTACTGAAGGTAAGTCAGAACCAATATACAGGCTCATGATGAGGAGCAACACGTTAGCTGATATATACCAAACCAAATATACAGACTCAAACCCCAGTCTTACTGAAGGTAAGTCAGAACCAATATACAGGCTCATGATGCGGAGCAACACGTTAGCTGATATATACCAAACCAAATATACAGGCTCAAACCCCAGTCTTACTGAAGGTAAGTCAGAACCAATATACAGGCTCATGATGCGGAGCAACACGTTAGCTGATATATACCAAACCAAATATACAGGCTCAAACCCCAGTCTTACTGAAGGTAAGTCAGAACCAATATACAGGCTCAAATCCCAGTCTTACTGAAGGTAAGTCAGAACCAAGATACAGGCTCATGATGAGGAGCAACACGTTAGCTGATATATACCAAACCAAATATACAGGCTCAAATCCCAGTCTTACTGAAGGTAAGTCAGAACCAATATACAGGCTCATGATGAGGAGCAACACGTTAGCTGATATATACCAAACCAAATATACAGGCTCAAACCCCAGTCTTACTGAAGGTAAGTCAGAACCAATATACAGGCTCAAATCCCAGTCTTACTGAAGGTAAGTCAGAACCAATATACAGGCTCATGATGAGGAGCAACACGTTAGCTGATATATACCAAACCAAATATACAGGCTCAAACCCCAGTCTTACTGAAGGTAAGTCAGAACCAATATACAGGCTCATGATGCGGAGCAACACGTTAGCTGATATATACCAAACCAAATATACAGGCTCAAACCCCAGTCTTACTGAAGGTAAGTCAGAACCAATATACAGGCTCATGATGCGGAGCAACACGTTAGCTGATATATACCAAACCAAATATACAGGCTCAAACCCCATTCTTACTGAAGGTAAGTCAGAACCAATATACAGGCTCAAACCCCAGTCTTACTGAAGGTAAGTCAGAATCAATATACAGGCTCAAACCCCAGTCTTACTGAAGGTAAGTCAGAACCAATATACAGGCTCAAATCCCTGTCTTACTGAAGGTAAGTCAGAACCAATATACAGGCTCAAATCCCTGTCTTACTGAAGGCAAGTCAGTGCAACTACACAGGCTCAAATCCCAGTCTTACTGAAGGTAAGTCAGAACCAATATACAGGCTCAAATCCCTGTCTTACTGAAGGTAAGTCAGTGCAACTACACAGGCTCAAATCCCAGTCTTACTGAAGGTAAGTCAGCGCAAATATACATACACAAACCAAGTCACTACAACCACACAGGCTCAAACCAAGTCTTACTTTGGGTCAGCCCAAATATACAGACTCAAACTCCAGGCTCACTGGAGGTAAGTCAGTTCAAATATGCATGCCCAAACCAAGTCAGTCCAACTATACATGGTCAAACCAAAGTCTTACCGAAGAAAAGTCAGTCCAACCATACATGCTCAAACCAGGTCGCGACAACTATACATGCTTAAACCCAGTCTTACTGAAGGTCGGTCAGCCCAAATATACAGACTCAAAAGAAGTTATTACAACTATATATGCTCAAAGCCCAGTCTTACTGAAGGTAAGTCAGTCCAAACATACATGCTTGAACCAAGTCACTACAACTATACAGGCTGAAATCATACTGAATGTGGGGGTATATACCAAACCAAATATACATGCTCAATCACAAGAGTCACACAGGATAGTACAACAAAACACGCCGAAACCCCGGTCTCATCGAAAGTAATTAAAATCAACTATATTGAAACAACAGTTGAAAGTCTGAGTTAGAAAATTACATGTCAAGACCGGGCGGGTGTTGGAAATACCATATATGAGACACCTGGATTCCCAAATGTGAATACTGTGACGTGTACCTATTTTAGCATATCGTCGCTTGCCAATCTGGGGATATGGAGGAACTACAAAGGAAAATGGATCCATGTGATGAAGTCTCTAAAGAAACTAAAATAACTTGTGATTGTGTAGAAACTTTCCATAGAAGATGAGGCCTAAGCAGAATGAGGTCCATATAGGATGAATTGAGTGATGCTAGCCCGCTCTGTGGGGGCTGAAGTTCACCCGCTGGGGACCTCATTCTGCAAATGTACGGCACCATAGTGTTGGTGACCGACATCGTGGCCTCTATTTTCAGTAGCACTACGTATTCATCGACCGGAACCGCGCTGACCTATTGTATTGTGTTAAAGTGATGTGAAACACTCCGGTATGGTAATCAAATAGAAATGGAGAATAATCTTGTTCAAATAAGTAATTTTTTGAAATATTATATCCAAATAGACAAACACACTCATTCTTATATATTAATTAACTACAGTGACTCTCGATGGCGAAATTATTTTCGTTAGTTTATCGCCGAGAGACGCGTCCTGAATCGAGTGGTAAATATTTGCAATTGAGCGTTGTTCAAACAATGTTTTCTATGGAGTGGTATGGTCGATTTGCTTCAGATTTTCGCCGATGTTAGTAGAATGTTACATTCCTCTAATTGGCATAGCGCCCGAATACTAACTTATCAGTTTCAAGCACCCGAACAAGTACACACTACGTCTTTAATGAAGATAATTGTTTTTGATATTAAATATTATATTACTCACACATTTTAATATATGTGTATAGCCATATATATATCGTTGTAAATTAAAATTAGTTATCATTATGATGAGTGTGTCCCGCTTATTATTAACGCCACCGGTGTATACTGTGGGCCAAATTATAAAATCTCATGGTCCTATGTAGGTTTTATAAATAGATTGGTCGCTTTAAAAGCTGTAGTACTACCCCGAATGCGGTTATTTTGGGACGCGTTAAAATTGTACTGCGACCCCGAGTCCGGTAAAAGCTGTAGTTGGAATGTCCAAGTTCGTGAAAGTTCTATTGACTATGCCGATGATTTGAGAAGCTTTATTGTTTTAGGATATTGTAGAAAGGTTAATCTGGCCGTGTCAAATTGAGCTATAACGATGGGATATCTCGCAGGACAACACATTTCGGGTTTTCGTGGGGTGTGTATTCGCTGGATGTCTTATAGTTGCAGTATGTAACCATTATGACCGCGTTAATTGCTTTCGACGTTTAGGTATGAACAATGGCTGGGCCATGCACTCTTGGCGGGAACACAATACCTCCGATTTTGTATCCGCATTTAGAAGCTTTCTGGTGTGGTGAATGAAAAACCTGCAGTAATAAGCCGTATTGTTTGTAATCATTTGAAGGATTAGTTGTTTTAACGGAATTCTGAGGCGGTGCATTAATGTAACCAATATATTTTATATTATAATTTATATTTATGGCTAATAATATGATCTTGGGGGCGTTAACATTTCTGACTATGGTTTTATTGTGATACATTGTTTCACAAGGCACGCATGGGACGACAAGATAACTCCCGACTGTGTGTGCTGATGATTACTCTTGGTGGCATTATGTGACTCGGTGGGCAATTGTACTTTTATGGTCAATTATGAAGCGCACCGGGACACGCGTCCAGAGAATCAGATACAATCTCGATCACTTATACCAATATACACGAGCTCAGAGGATCAGATATAATCTCGATCACTTATACCAATATACACGAGCCCAGAGCATCAGATATGATCAAACTCGCTTCATGAAAGGGCCGTCAGGGGAACATTGATGCACATACGCGAACATACGTGCTGTGTTCAGGCCAGACAATATGCAAGCTCCATGCAGAGTTCAGTCCCTTACACAGGACTTACCGCTGCCCGCACCTACACGTAATGTGAAGAAACGTCGCATTTATTTATTTGATATTTTTGTAGGTTATAATTAATTCTGCATTATTCTGAGAAACTGAACTGTCCATATGCATTTGAAAATGGTCTAGATCAAGCCAGAATGAATTGTAACTGGCAAAACACTTGAATAAAAAATGTTAGATAGCGTTACCAAATTTATTCTCTGGGGAATCTCATTCAGCATGGCCTCGTCTGCTGTGGGAGACCTATTCTAAGAAGTAATTTCCTAGATGGTGAATATTGTGATGTGCACCCAGTATGCAATGTGTTGTATGCCAAGCTGGTGATATAGACACATTAAATTCAAAAAGAAAAATAATCTTTCTGATGACAATAAAAACCTAGTTAATTATACGATAAAGATACTTTCCAGACAAGATGAGACCTAAGCTGAATGAGGTCCCCATAATGTGAATTTAGTTATGCTACCTTTTTTATTTTTAGTTTATCTATATCCCCAAATTGGCAGACGACACATTGCATAATCGAGGTTCTCGATGGGAGTACATCACAATATTCACCATTTGGGAACTTCAATCTGAGTCTATGTCTCCCATAGCAGATGAGACCATGCAGACTGAGGTCCCCAGAGGGTGAATTTGGTGATGCTATCCCGCTACATCACTAAATTCACCCTCTGGAGACCTCATTCTGCAAATATCCGGCACCATATTCTCAGTCCCGCTTGTGATCAATTGACAAATATTTATTCTTCTATTTTAGTTGGTAAAAGATCTCGTCAGTCCTTCTCCATTCTCAAGAGGGTATGTATTTATTACATCTCGGTTCCAATGACTCCCAGCAATGACATGCAAACGACATGTATCAATATGATCGACCTAATTTCGTTGACTAACCAAATTACGACCTATATATTTGACCCTATATTCGTGACTTACAGCTCGAATAGAGCCACCAGCAATAAGGTGAACTTATTTTGAATAACTGACTTGATATAATCGCACAAAAAACAAAACTGGTCGATTGTTCGCTTGGTTTTTTGTTTTGCCGCAAACATGGACATGGTTTACTCTGCCAATTGTTCGCTTCGTCTTTGCCGGCGAGCATGGACATGGTTTGATGTACCCCACTGTTTTGATATGTGTATTGACTGTCTAATTGTACACTATTTATAAACATATGCTAACAATAAAATACCCAAAATATCATGCTTGTATTGTACAAGGGATGCATGGCCAATTGGGCCGTATTCATTCCACCCCTGTATGAAAATGGAATTCAAATAATAAAACGACAACGTGGAATGGTATAGCATTTTGATGCACGCAAATAACATGAACCATATCGGAATGGTGTATCCAAACGAGTTGCATAATATTCATATACGATGTTATGTATAATGGTTGCACCATGCATGCACTGAGCTCAATATTACTATATCATAGGTGCAAAGAGTCTGACTGAAGTAATATGGTTTTATATAGATTACTATATCATAGGTGCGAAGAGTCTGACTGAAGTAGTATGGTTTTATATAGATTACTATATCATAGGTGCGAAGAGTCTGGCTGAAGTAGTATGTTTGTATATATTAATGCAAAGAGTCTGACTGAAGTATTATGGTTTTATATATGACTAAAGCCTTTTAAGATCGCTTTCCGTTGTGTTCATCTGATTATATAGGTCAAATTTACGTATCGTCCAACCGAAATGCAAGCTGTACATACCAGGCTTTTTACAAGCAAGTGTATTTGGACATATCTGCACAAACTGGACAGAATGTATTGTGGCATTTATATTTTTGACGAATATCACGAGAAATAATTTCTGTCTATAACTGTTTTAATCGATTTACAAATGTTATGTTTTTATGCAATGAGTAACACATAACGTATTGCAGTTCTCTGAGTATTTTGTTTTTATCGTTCGTGTCAAAGAAAATGTCTTCCACACAAAGAAAGCGTACTGGCACACCAAATCTGAAAGTGATTTTGAAATTAACGATATACGCGTTTTATTTGCAGATGAAATCGAGAAGTAAAGACAAGAATCTAGAGGACGTGTTGAGGGACGTTAAAATATCAGAGTTCAAAGACAGCAACCTGGTCGCTTACAAGGTACGTCGGGCAGTGGGGTCTCGAAATTTAAGGTACATGTGGTAGCGGGGTATGCTCAAATTAAAGTACGTTTGGTAGCGGGTTCTCCTCAAATTAAAGCATACAAGGTACGTTTGGTAGCGGGGTCTCATTCAAGTTAAATGTACGTCAGATAGCGGTGCCTCCTCAAATTATAGGTACGTCGGGTAGCGAGGTACCAGCAATCTAGTCACTTACAAGGTACGTCGGTAGCGGGGTCTCATCAAATTAAATGTACGTCAGGTAGCGGTGCCTCCTCAAATTATAGGTACGTCGGGTAGCGAGGTACTATCAATCTAGTTACTTACAAGGTACGTCGGTAGCGGGGTCTCATCAAATTAAAGGCAGTCGGGTAGCGGGGTCTCAACAACCTAGTCACTTACAAGGTACGTCTGTAGCGGGGTCTCCCTCAAATTAAAGGTACGTTTGGTAGCGGGGTACAAGCAATATAGTCACTTACAAGGTACGTCGGTAGCGGGGGTACCAGCAATCTAGTCACTTAAAATGTACGTCGGTAGCGGGGTCTCGTCAAATTATAGGCACGTAGGGTAACGAGGTACCAGCAATCTAGTCACTCACAATGTACGTCGGGTAGCGGGGTCTCCCTCAAATTAAAGGTACGTTTGGTATCGGGGTACCAGCAATCTAGTCACTTACAAGGTACGTCGCGTAACGGGGTGTCTCTCAAGTTAAAGGCACGTTTGGTAGCTGTGTACCAGCAACCTAGTCACTTGGAAGGTGAGTCTGCTAGCGGGGTCTCCCTGAAATGCTAAAATTAAAGGTACGGTTGGTAGCATGGTCTCATCAACGCAGTCGCTTGCAATGTACCTCGGGTAGCTGTGTCAGAGTAACCATTTATATACTAATGCATCATTGACGGGTAGTTATCCAAGGACATGTTCAGATATTATATATTAGACCATAGGCCGTTTGTTGAACTTATTATCTAAACACTTCCTTCAATAAATAGGGCTCCTTCTAAACTGGTATTTATCTCTCTCCTGCAGCAGCTGTAATCACCTTGCCATCCCTCCAAATCAATAATAGACCATTCCGATGTACATTTTGTTACTGACTGGGATAATCCATTAGTAAAGGAAGGGTTAGTACGTACTCAACTCTCCTGTAATGATTTTCCACTAACCTCTCTTGTTTCAGAACCTCCATTGGTCTGATTTGATCGCCAATAAGGAGAAAGAATCACCACACGAAAACATCGTTATGAACGAAACGGAACGTAAGAGGAGGGAAAGTGTTTGGGAGCTTTTCAAAAGCGAAACGGTTTTCCTGATTGACCACCTAATGGTGCTGAAACATGTAAGTTACATTCTGGGTAATTCAGATTGGACTGTGTTCAATTTTTGGGTAATTTCAATAATCGTCTTCTGATTAGATACTAACAGTTCATTATCGATTTGTGCGAGTTCTTAGACGTGATGAATGGAAATTGGATTCATACCTGATACCATTAGATAAGTAGTGTTGGCTGTCACTTTTCTATCATAATTTATTGCGATTTAGTGTGTGTCAAGATTAAAAGAGAACAAGGTCAGAGAATTCACATGATTCCCGTATATACGCTGAGTTTGCTCAATTAGTCCCAGTCTTTCATATTAATACATTATTATTAGCGCTTTCATGTTAATTCTCGTCAATAGTATGAAGCATCAGTTGAGATAAATCAGTTAGTAGTACTGATGAGACCCGATAAATAATGGTAATGACTATTATATTCTTGTCCTATTTCACCCTAACGTGTCCAGATTAAAACAAATAAAAGTCATGTCAGTTATATGATTTCATTACGCTAAATTCATGTCAGTCTTTTGTGTTACGATCTGTATGGCACCGCTTTCATACTAATCTATGTACCCTTGTAAAAACAATAACTCTATTTTAATAACAGTGACCTTGATAGGACTCCCGTAAATTCACATCACATTTTCTTCCCTGTCAATGTGTATTCCAACGTGACAATTCCGGTTCTAATTTAAGTGACATAATGAAATTATATGAAACCCTTAAACTAACAGCACATCACTAAGTTCATGTCTGCCTTTCAATTTAACCCTTTCAGTGCCAGGTCCGATTTTTCTATCAACCCATATACCCTGTGCCAATACATTCTCGTATATATGCGAGTCGACCATAGGTCGCCTCGCATATATAAGAGAATGCATTGGCCTAACAATTTTTCATCATTTGTTATTATTTTTTACAATTTTTTACAATTTTAATAATTTTTTCAAATATTCTTTAACAGACTTATTTTGTAGGTTTGGTGCCAGGGAATCTTACGTTTTTCATGGGCATCAAAATTATTACAATGAATACTTGGTGATAGTTTTGAGTTATAACATGCCCCTAAGGTGATAGTTTTGAGTTATAACATGCCCCTAAGGTTTTATCCTGTTTGATTTTAAATTCGCTATAGCATGCTTAATCATACCCAAACAAAATTCAACCCAAAAAATCTAAAAAAAACTAATTTTTATTTTTTTTTATTTTTTAATTTGTTTAGGGCCGATTTTACAGACCGCAAATTAGGGCCGATGAGATCGGCCCCTGAAAGGGTTAAACTGACAGCACATCACTAAGTTCATATCTGCCTTTCAATTTAAGAACATTTTGTTTTCATGTTAATTAGTGTTTCATCGTGACAGTTATGTTTCTAATTTGTCTAAAATCGTGAGCATTATATGAATCCCAGTACATCGCCGCCCAATTCACAAATATAGTGAGCATTATATGAATCCCAGTACATCGCCGCCCAATTCACAAATATAGTGAGCATTATATGAATCCCAGTACATCGCCGCCCAATTCACAAATATAGTGAGCATTATATGAATCCCAGTACATCGCCGCCCAATTCACAAATATAGTGAGCATTATATGAATCCCATTACATCGCCGCCCAATTCACAAATAGTGAGCATTATATGAATCCCAGTACAACGCCGCCCAATTCACAAATATAGTTTGAGACAAAGATCGATGTTTACCGATGTCGTGTAACGTCGCACCGCATAGTGAGGGGGGATTCCACATTTTACTACGTACACAAACTAGCTGTTGCCAACATTAAACAAACCAAGTAATATCATATTTATTAATTATATCGCCTCTTAGTAACTGACAGTTTTTTTTCAATTGAGTGGCATCACAATAATCGATATCTTGACATTGTTTTATAGAAGTTATGTGATTTAATGCATGACGTATAATCATATTACTCGGGTTTGTGATGTCGTAAAATCATATTACTCTGATTGGCGATGTCGTAAAATCATATTACTCTGATTGGCGATGTGGTAAAATGATATTACTCTGATTGGCGATGTCGTAAAATGATATTACTCTGATTGGTGATGTCGTAAAATGATATTACTCTGATTGGTGATGTGGTAAAATGATATTACTCTGATTGGCGATGTCGTTAAATGATATTACTCTGATTGGTGATGTCGTTAAATTATATTACTCTGATTGGTGATGTGGTTAAATGATATTACTCTGATTGGTGATGTCGTTAAATTATATTACTCTGATTGGTGATGTGGTTAAATGATATTACTCTGATTGGTGATGTCGTTAAATTATATTACTCTGATTGGTGATGTCGTAAAATGATATTACTCTGATTGGTGATGTCGTTAAATGATATTACTCTGATTGGTGATGTCGTTAAATTATATTACTCTGATTGGTGATGTGGTTAAATGATATTACTCTGATTGGTGATGTTGTTAAATGATATTACTCTGATTGGTGATGTGGTAAAATGATATTACTCTGATTGGCGATGTGGTTAAATGATATTACTCTGATTGGTGATGTTGTTAAATGATATTACTCTGATTGGCGATGTGGTTAAATGATATTACTCTGATTGGCGATGTAGTAAACTGATAGTACTCTCATTGGTGATGTGGTAATATGATATTACTCTGATTGGTGATGTCGTTAAATGATATTACTCTGATTGGCGATGTGGTTAAATGATATTACTCTCATTGGTGATGTGGTTAAATGTTATTACTCTGATTGGTGATGTGGTAAAATGATATTGCTCTGATTGGCGATGTGGTTAAATGATATTACTCTGATTGGTGATGTGGTAAAATGATATTACTCTGATTGGTGATGTCGTTAAATGATATTACTCTGATTTGTGATGTCGTTAAATGATATTACTCTGATTTATGATGTCGTTAAATGATATTACTCTGATTGGCGATGTGGTAAACTGATATTACTCTGATTGGCGATGTGGTAAAATGATATTACTCTGATTGGTGATGTCTTTAAATGATATTACTCTGATTGGTGATGTGGTAAAATGATATTACTCTGATTGGTGATGTCGTTAAATGATATCACTCTGATTGGTGATGTCATTAAATGATATTACTCTGATTTGTGATGTCGTTAAATGATATTACTCTGATTTGTGATGTCGTTAAATGATATTACTCTGATTGGCGATGTCGTAAAGCGATATTACTCTGATTGGCGATGTCGTAAAGCGATATTACTCTGATTGGCGATGTCGTAAAATGATATTACTCTGAATGAATGTAATCCCCTTATACCAAACCATATACCACTTAAGAGATATATATGCATGTAGAACATTTAATGATGTCTACAAATTTACAATGTTTATAATGTACAATGGCTATATGTTATGTATGTCTGTCTGTCTGTTTGTTTAACTGTCTGTCCACCACCACGATAATTTATGTGCATCAGTATGCCTGGTTTGAACGCTTGCACCCAGCATAGTACTACTAACTATAGGGTACTAGAACTTAATATTATTAAGGGGTATAGGACAATACCTTGGAATATTCACATAATTGCCTTAATTATTATAAGGAGATACTATATTAAATGACAAATCCTATATTAATTTTAACGGGCATAGTTATAAGCACAAATAAAATGGACTTAATCATGTTAAAGGATATTTAAGAAAAGGAACTTTACAATTATATAATACTAGCAGGTTAGCCCGCCACCGGCGGCTTGTCCGAAACATGACATTTTGTTTATATATTTTTTAAATTTTTAGCTCCACGCGTTTCAATAAGAATAATTTGTACCCGGTAGCTCCACCCGTTTCCGAGATATGGTCTGCGCATGCGCGAAGCTGGCGTCGCACGGGCTCGGCGACCCGATAAAATTTGTACCCGGCGCAAGATACATTCACATGCCAAATTTCAAGTCGATAGCTCCACCCGTTTCCGAGATCTCGTCTGCGCATGCGCTGCACGGGTGTCGCACGGGCTCGGCGACCCGATAAAATTTGTACCCGGCGCAAGATACATTCACATAGCAAATTTCATGTCGATAGCTCCACCCGTTTCCGAGATCTCGTCTGCGCATGCGCTGCACGGGCGTCGCACGGGCTCGGCGACCCGATAATATTTGTACCCGGCGCAAGATACATTCACATAGCAAATTTCAAGTCGATAGCTCCACCCGTTTCCGAGATCTCGTCTGCGCATGCGCTGCACGGGCGTCGCACGGGCTCGCCAATACGACAACGACCACCGCCTGGTCAAACTACACACACGTACCAAGTTTCGTCCCGATCGGTCGAGAATCGTAGATTTGTATGAAGTACAACACACACACAAACATAAATATATAAGAGAGATATGTAAATTAGACAGATTGTATCAAAATATATAGGAGAGATATGTAAATGATCTACACACCATTACTGGTGTTTGTCAAAGTTTAGTGGGGTATATCAATACTCATTCACGATCATATCATTGAGGGCCGGAGGGTGTGGGCTATCTCTCGAATACAAGGAGTTCTCAAAATATATAGAAGAGACTATAATTTAAAATGTATATACATGTATAAGACACATAAAAGATTGTTATAAATATAATCCATTAAAACATTTATACCCTTTTATGGCATACCCCTATAACGGCATAACCTTTATAGCAATACTGGGCTGCTAGAAACCAAAAACTATATTATACACTATTATAATATTAATAAAATAATTAGATTTATTCATAATTATATAGGGTTTGATACTCACTGCACATAATTGATAATCCACGGAATCTCATTAAGAAGGTTTTGAGGGAAGTTTTATTTTAATAAATATAAAACATATATGTATAAATGTATTTCAAAACAATTCGATCAAAAAGCAGACTATAGACCCATTATTATCAGACTATACTTTGTGTATAAACTAAAACCAAATACCTCATTATTATACCTACAACATATTATTGACTTTACTTTTGACCTACCGGTATATATAGGCTTGTTGACCAACTTTGGTTATAATTTAAAGGTATGCATACTAACAATTTTTTATAATTACCTACGACAATTTTAAGTTAACTTTTTATAAATGCATTCAATTATAACCATAGTGAATACTATGATTGTTACATAACAATAGTAACAAATAATTCAACCTAAATACAATATTGATAATTAAAAGATATTTGACTGACTTCCAGGGTGCTCTATAATTTTATCTTTTATTTCTGCCTTTTTACTTTTGACTGGCTAAAACTGCTCCTACGGCAGACTATCTGTTCATCATTAGCATAATACAGCTTCCGGTGAGCAAGGCAGGGTACCTTTTTTGTGGGCCCAGGACACTGCGGCATCCCCCATTGCTCACTATGAATGTGGGCACCATAAAACAGTGATGTCGTAAAATGATATTACTCTGATTGGCGATGTCGTAAAGCGATATTACTCTGATTGGCGATGTGGTAAAATGATATTACTCTGATTGGCGTTGTGTTAAAATGATATTACTCTGATTGGTGATGTCGTTAAATGATATTACTCTGATTGGTGATGTCGTTAAATTATATTACTCTGATTGGTGATGTGGTTAAATGATATTACTCTGATTGGTGATGTCGTTAAATTATATTACTCTGATTGGTGATGTGGTTAAATGATATTACTCTGATTGGTGATGTCGTTAAATTATATTACTCTGATTGGTGATGTGGTTAAATGATATTACTCTGATTGGTGATGTCGTAAAATGATATTACTCTGATTGGTGATGTGGTAAAATGATATTACTCTGATTGGCGATGTCGTTAAATGATATTACTCTGATTGGTGATGTTGTTAAATGATATTACTCTGATTGATGATGTGGTTAAATGATATTGCTCTGATTGGCGATGTGGTAAACTGATATTACTCTCATTGGCGATGTCGTTAAATGATATTACTCTGATTGGTGATGTCGTTAAATGATATTACTCTCATTGGCGATGTCGTTAAATGATATTACTCTGATTGGTGATGTCGTTAAATGATATTACTCTGATTGGTGATGTCGTTAAATGATATTACTCTGATTGGCGATGTGGTAAACTGATATTACTCTCATTGGCGATGTCGTTAAATGATATTACTCTGATTGGTGATGTCGTTAAATGATATTACTCTGATTGGTGATGTCGTTAAATGATATTACTCTGATTGGTGATGTGGTAAACTGATATTACTCTCATTGGCGATGTCGTTAAATGATATTACTCTGATTGGCGTTGTGTTAAAATGATATTACTCTGATTGGCGATGTTGTTAAATGATATTACTCTGATTGGTGATGTGGTTAAATGATATTACTCTGATTGGCGATGTCGTTAAATTATATTACTCTGATTGGTGATGTGGTTAAATGATATTACTCTGATTGGTGATGTCGTTAAATTATATTACTCTGATTGGTGATGTGGTAATATGATATTACTCTGATTGGTGATGTCGTTAAATGATATTACTCTGATTGGCGATGTGGTTAAATGATATTACTCTCATTGGTGATGTGGTTAAATGTTATTACTCTGATTGGTGATGTGGTAAAATGATATTGCTCTGATTGGCGATGTGGTTAAATGATATTACTCTGATTGGTGATGTGGTAAAATGATATTACTCTGATTGGCGATGTCGTTAAATGATATTTCTCTGATTTGTGATGTCGCTAAATGATATTACTCTGATTTGTGATGTCGTTAAATGATATTACTCTGATTGGCGATGTGGTAAAATGATATTACTCTGATTGGTGATGTCGTTAAATGATATTACTCTGATTGGTGATGTGGTAAAATGATATTACTCTGATTGGTGATGTCGTTAAATGATATTACTCTGATTGGTGATGTCGTTAAATGATATTACTCTGATTGGTGATGTGGTAAAATGATATTACTCTGATTGGTGATGTCGTTAAATGATATTACTCTGATTGGTGATGTCATTAAATGATATTACTCTGATTTGTGATGTCGTTAAATGATATTACTCTGATTTGTGATGTCGTTAAATGATATTACTCTGATTGGCGATGTGGTTAAATGATATTACTCTGATTGGTGATGTCGTTAAATGATATTACTCTGATTTGCGATGTGTTTAAATGATATTACTCTGATTGGTGATGTGGTTAAATGATATTACTCTGATTGGCGATGTGGTTAAATGATATTACTCTGATTTGCGATGTGTTTAAATGATATTACTCTGATTGGCGATGTGGTAAAATGATATTACTCTGATTGGCGATGTCGTTAAATGATATTACTCTGATTGGTGATGTGGTTAAATGATATTACTCTGATTAGTGATGTTGTTAAATGATATTACTCTGATTGGCGATGTCGTTAAATGATATTACTCTGATTGGTGATGTCGTTAAATTATATTACTCTGATTGGTGATGTGGTTAAATGATATTACTCTGATTGGTGATGTCGTTAAATTATATTACTCTGATTGGCGATGTGGTTAAATGATATTACTCTGATTGGCGATGTCGTTAAATGATATTACTCTGATTGGTGATGTGGTTAAATGATATTACTCTGATTGGCGATGTGGTAAACTGATATTACTCTGATTGGCGATGTTGTTAAATGATATTACTCTGATTGGTGATGTGGTTAAATGATATTACTCTGATTGGCGATGTGGTTAAATGATATTACTCTGATTGGCGATGTGGTTAAATGATATTACTCTGATTGGCGATGTGGTTAAATGATATTACTCTGATTGGCGATGTCGTTAAATGATATTACTCTGATTGGCGATGTCGTTAAATGATATTACTCTGATTGGTGATGTCGTTAAATGATATTACTCTGATTGGTGATGTCGTTAAATTATATTACTCTGATTGGTGATGTGGTTAAATGATATTACTCTGATTGGTGATGTCGTTAAATTATATTACTCTGATTGGTGATGTGGTTAAATGATATTACTCTGATTGGTGATGTCGTTAAATTATATTACTCTGATTGGTGATGTGGTTAAATGATATTACTCTGATTGGTGATGTCGTAAAATGATATTACTCTGATTGGTGATGTGGTAAAATGATATTACTCTGATTGGCGATGTCGTTAAATGATATTACTCTGATTGGTGATGTTGTTAAATGATATTACTCTGATTGATGATGTGGTTAAATGATATTGCTCTGATTGGCGATGTGGTAAACTGATATTACTCTCATTGGCGATGTCGTTAAATGATATTACTCTGATTGGTGATGTCGTTAAATGATATTACTCTCATTGGCGATGTCGTTAAATGATATTACTCTGATTGGTGATGTCGTTAAATGATATTACTCTGATTGGTGATGTCGTTAAATGATATTACTCTGATTGGTGATGTGGTTAAATGATATTACTCTGATTGGTGATGTCGTTAAATTATATTACTCTGATTGGTGATGTGGTTAAATGATATTACTCTGATTGGTGATGTCGTAAAATGATATTACTCTGATTGGTGATGTGGTAAAATGATATTACTCTGATTGGCGATGTCGTTAAATGATATTACTCTGATTGGTGATGTTGTTAAATGATATTACTCTGATTGATGATGTGGTTAAATGATATTGCTCTGATTGGCGATGTGGTAAACTGATATTACTCTCATTGGCGATGTCGTTAAATGATATTACTCTGATTGGTGATGTCGTTAAATGATATTACTCTCATTGGCGATGTCGTTAAATGATATTACTCTGATTGGTGATGTCGTTAAATGATATTACTCTGATTGGTGATGTCGTTAAATGATATTACTCTGATTGGCGATGTGGTAAACTGATATTACTCTCATTGGCGATGTCGTTAAATGATATTACTCTGATTGGTGATGTCGTTAAATGATATTACTCTGATTGGTGATGTCGTTAAATGATATTACTCTGATTGGTGATGTGGTAAACTGATATTACTCTCATTGGCGATGTCGTTAAATGATATTACTCTGATTGGCGTTGTGTTAAAATGATATTACTCTGATTGGCGATGTTGTTAAATGATATTACTCTGATTGGTGATGTGGTTAAATGATATTACTCTGATTGGCGATGTCGTTAAATTATATTACTCTGATTGGTGATGTGGTTAAATGATATTACTCTGATTGGTGATGTCGTTAAATTATATTACTCTGATTGGTGATGTGGTAATATGATATTACTCTGATTGGTGATGTCGTTAAATGATATTACTCTGATTGGCGATGTGGTTAAATGATATTACTCTCATTGGTGATGTGGTTAAATGTTATTACTCTGATTGGTGATGTGGTAAAATGATATTGCTCTGATTGGCGATGTGGTTAAATGATATTACTCTGATTGGTGATGTGGTAAAATGATATTACTCTGATTGGCGATGTCGTTAAATGATATTTCTCTGATTTGTGATGTCGTTAAATGATATTACTCTGATTTGTGATGTCGTTAAATGATATTACTCTGATTGGCGATGTGGTAAAATGATATTACTCTGATTGGTGATGTCGTTAAATGATATTACTCTGATTGGTGATGTGGTAAAATGATATTACTCTGATTGGTGATGTCGTTAATTGATATTACTCTGATTGGTGATGTCGTTAAATGATATTACTCTGATTGGTGATGTGGTAAAATGATATTACTCTGATTGGTGATGTCGTTAAATGATATTACTCTGATTGGTGATGTCATTAAATGATATTACTCTGATTTGTGATGTCGTTAAATGATATTACTCTGATTTGTGATGTCGTTAAATGATATTACTCTGATTGGCGATGTGGTTAAATGATATTACTCTGATTGGTGATGTCGTTAAATGATATTACTCTGATTTGCGATGTGTTTAAATGATATTACTCTGATTGGTGATGTGGTTAAATGATATTACTCTGATTGGCGATGTGGTTAAATGATATTACTCTGATTTGCGATGTGTTTAAATGATATTACTCTGATTGGCGATGTGGTAAAATGATATTACTCTGATTGGCGATGTCGTTAAATGATATTACTCTGATTGGTGATGTGGTTAAATGATATTACTCTGATTGGTGATGTTGTTAAATGATATTACTCTGATTGGCGATGTCGTTAAATGATATTACTCTGATTGGTGATGTCGTTAAATTATATTACTCTGATTGGTGATGTGGTTAAATGATATTACTCTGATTGGTGATGTCGTTAAATTATATTACTCTGATTGGCGATGTGGTTAAATGATATTACTCTGATTGGCGATGTCGTTAAATGATATTACTCTGATTGGTGATGTGGTTAAATGATATTACTCTGATTGGCGATGTGGTAAACTGATATTACTCTGATTGGCGATGGTGTTAAATGATATTACTCTGATTGGTGATGTGGTTAAATGATATTACTCTGATTGGCGATGTGGTTAAATGATATTACTCTGATTGGCGATGTGGTTAAATGATATTACTCTGATTGGCGATGTGGTTAAATGATATTACTCTGATTGGCGATGTCGTTAAATGATATTACTCTGATTGGCGATGTCGTTAAATGATATTACTCTGATTGGTGATGTCGTTAAATGATATTACTCTGATTGGCGATGTGGTTAAATGATATTACTCTGATTGGTGATGTCGTTAAATGATATTACTCTGATTGGTGATGTCGTTAAATGATATTACTCTGATTGGCGATGTGGTTAAATGATATTACTCTGATTGGCGATGTCGTTAAATGATATTACTCTGATTGGTGATGTTGTTAAATGATATTACTCTGATTGGTGATGTTGTTAAATGATATTACTCTGATTGGTGATGTTGTTAAATGATATTACTCTGATTGGTGATGTTGTTAAATTATATTACTCTGATTGGTGATGTGGTTAAATGATATTACTCTGATTGGTGATGTTGTTAAATGATATTGCTCTGATTGGCGATGTCGTTAAATGATATTACTCTGATTGGTGATGTTGTTAAATTATATTACTCTGATTGGTGATGTGGTTAAATGATATTACTCTGATTGGTGATGTTGTTAAATGATATTGCTCTGATTGGTGATGTGGTTAAATGATATTACTCTGATTGGTGATGTTGTTAAATGATATTACTCTGATTGGTGATGTTGTTAAATGATATTACTCTGATTGGCGATGTCGTTAAATGATATTACTCTGATTGGTGATGTTGTTAAATGATATTACTCTGATTGACGATGTCGTTAAATGATATTACTCTGATTGACGATGTCGTTAAATGATATTACTCTGATTGGCGATGTCGTTAAATGATATTACTCTGATTGACGATGTCGTTAAATGATATTACTCTGATTGGTGATGTCGTTAAATGATATTACTCTGATTGGTGATGTTGTTAAATGATATTACTCTGATTGGTGATGTCGTTAAATGATATTACTCTGATTGGTGATGTTGTTAAATGATATTACTCTGATTGGCGATGTTGTTAAATGATATTACTCTGATTGGTGATGTTGTTAAATGATATTACTCTGATTGGCGATGTTGTTAAATGATATTACTCTGATTGACGATGTCGTTAAATGATATTACTCTGATTGGTGATGTTGTTAAATGATATTACTCTGATTGGTGATGTCGTTAAATGATATTACTCTGATTGGTGATGTTGTTAAATGATATTACTCTGATTGGTGATGTCGTTAAATGATATTACTCTGATTGACGATGTCGTTAAATGATATTACTCTGATTGGTGATGTTGTTAAATGATATTACTCTGATTGGTGATGTTGTTAAATGATATTACTCTGATTGGTGATGTCGTTAAATGATATTACTCTGATTGGTGATGTTGTTAAATGATATTACTCTGATTGGTGATGTCGTTAAATGATATTACTCTGATTGGTGATGTTGTTAAATGATATTACTCTGATTGGCGATGTCGTTAAATGATATTACTCTGATTGGTGATGTTGTTAAATGATATTACTCTGATTGGTGATGTCGTTAAATGATATTACTCTGATTGGTGATGTTGTTAAATGATATTACTCTGATTGGTGATGTCGTTAAATGATATTACTCTGATTGGTGATGTCGTTAAATGATATTACTCTGATTGGCGATGTTGTTAAATGATATTACTCTGATTGGTGATGTCGTTAAATGATATTACTCTGATTGGTGATGTTGTTAAATGATATTACTCTGATTGGCGATGTTGTTAAATGATATTACTCTGATTGGCGATGTTGTTAAATGATATTACTCTGATTGGCGATGTGGTTAAATGATATTACTCTGATTGGTGATGTTGTTAAATGATATTACTCTGATTGGCGATGTGGTTAAATGATATTACTCTGATTGGCGATGTAGTAAACTGATAGTACTCTCATTGGTGATGTGGTAATATGATATTACTCTGATTGGTGATGTCGTTAAATGATATTACTCTGATTGGCGATGTGGTTAAATGATATTACTCTCATTGGTGATGTGGTTAAATGTTATTACTCTGATTGGTGATGTGGTAAAATGATATTGCTCTGATTGGCGATGTGGTTAAATGATATTACTCTGATTGGTGATGTGGTAAAATGATATTACTCTGATTGGTGATGTCGTTAAATGATATTACTCTGATTTGTGATGTCGTTAAATGATATTACTCTGATTTATGATGTCGTTAAATGATATTACTCTGATTGGCGATGTGGTAAACTGATATTACTCTGATTGGCGATGTGGTAAAATGATATTACTCTGATTGGTGATGTCGTTAAATGATATTACTCTGATTGGTGATGTGGTAAAATGATATTACTCTGATTGGTGATGTCGTTAAATGATATCACTCTGATTGGTGATGTCATTAAATGATATTACTCTGATTTGTGATGTCGTTAAATGATATTACTCTGATTTGTGATGTCGTTAAATGATATTACTCTGATTGGCGATGTCGTAAAGCGATATTACTCTGATTGGCGATGTCGTAAAGCGATATTACTCTGATTGGCGATGTGGTAAAATGATATTACTCTGAATGAATGTAATCCCCTTATACCAAACCATATACCACTTAAGAGATATATATGCATGTAGAACATTTAATGATGTCTACAAATTTACAATGTTTATAATGTACAATGGCTATATGTTATGTATGTCTGTCTGTCTGTTTGTTTAACTGTCTGTCCACCACCACGATAATTTATGTGCATCAGTATGCCTGGTTTGAACGCTTGCACCCAGCATAGTACTACTAACTATAGGGTACTAGAACTTAATATTATTAAGGGGTATAGGACAATACCTTGGAATATTCACATAATTGCCTTAATTATTATAAGGAGATACTATATTAAATGCCAAATCCTATATTAATTTTAACGGGCATAGTTATAAGCACAAATAAAATGGACTTAATCATGTTAAAGGATATTTAAGAAAAGGAACTTTACAATTATATAATACTATAATTTAAAATGTATATACATGTATAAGACACATAAAAGATTGTTATAAATATAATCCATTAAAACATTTATACCCTTTTATGGCATACCCCTATAACGGCATAACCTTTATAGCAATACTGGGCTGCTAGAAACCAAAAACTATATTATACACTATTATAATATTAATAAAATAATTAGATTTATTCATAATTATATAGGGTTTGATACTCACTGCACATAATTGATAATCCACGGAATCTCATTAAGAAGGTTTTGAGGGAAGTTTTATTTTAATAAATATAAAACATATATGTATAAATGTATTTCAAAACAATTCGATCAAAAAGCAGACTATAGACCCATTATTATCAGACTATACTTTGTGTATAAACTAAAACCAAATACCTCATTATTATACCTACAACATATTATTGACTTTACTTTTGACCTACCGGTATATATAGGCTTGTTGACCAACTTTGGTTATAATTTAAAGGTATGCATACTAACAATTTTTTATAATTACCTACGACAATTTTAAGTTAACTTTTTATAAATGCATTCAATTATAACCATAGTGAATACTATGATTGTTACATAACAATAGTAACAAATAATTCAACCTAAATACAATATTGATAATTAAAAGATATTTGACTGACTTCCAGGGTGCTCTATAATTTTATCTTTTATTTCTGCCTTTTTACTTTTGACTGGCTAAAACTGCTCCTACGGCAGACTATCTGTTCATCATTAGCATAATACAGCTTCCGGTGAGCAAGGCAGGGTACCTTTTTTGTGGGCCCAGGACACTGCGGCATCCCCCATTGCTCACTATGAATGTGGGCACCATAAAACAGTGATGTCGTAAAATGATATTACTCTGATTGGCGATGTCGTAAAGCGATATTACTCTGATTGGCGATGTGGTAAAATGATATTACTCTGATTGGCGTTGTGTTAAAATGATATTACTCTGATTGGTGATGTCGTTAAATGATATTACTCTGATTGGTGATGTCGTTAAATTATATTACTCTGATTGGTGATGTGGTTAAATGATATTACTCTGATTGGTGATGTCGTTAAATTATATTACTCTGATTGGTGATGTGGTTAAATGATATTACTCTGATTGGTGATGTCGTTAAATTATATTACTCTGATTGGTGATGTGGTTAAATGATATTACTCTGATTGGTGATGTCGTAAAATGATATTACTCTGATTGGTGATGTGGTAAAATGATATTACTCTGATTGGCGATGTCGTTAAATGATATTACTCTGATTGGTGATGTTGTTAAATGATATTACTCTGATTGATGATGTGGTTAAATGATATTGCTCTGATTGGCGATGTGGTAAACTGATATTACTCTCATTGGCGATGTCGTTAAATGATATTACTCTGATTGGTGATGTCGTTAAATGATATTACTCTCATTGGCGATGTCGTTAAATGATATTACTCTGATTGGTGATGTCGTTAAATGATATTACTCTGATTGGTGATGTCGTTAAATGATATTACTCTGATTGGCGATGTGGTAAACTGATATTACTCTCATTGGCGATGTCGTTAAATGATATTACTCTGATTGGTGATGTCGTTAAATGATATTACTCTGATTGGTGATGTCGTTAAATGATATTACTCTGATTGGTGATGTGGTAAACTGATATTACTCTCATTGGCGATGTCGTTAAATGATATTACTCTGATTGGCGTTGTGTTAAAATGATATTACTCTGATTGGCGATGTTGTTAAATGATATTACTCTGATTGGTGATGTGGTTAAATGATATTACTCTGATTGGCGATGTCGTTAAATTATATTACTCTGATTGGTGATGTGGTTAAATGATATTACTCTGATTGGTGATGTCGTTAAATTATATTACTCTGATTGGTGATGTGGTAATATGATATTACTCTGATTGGTGATGTCGTTAAATGATATTACTCTGATTGGCGATGTGGTTAAATGATATTACTCTCATTGGTGATGTGGTTAAATGTTATTACTCTGATTGGTGATGTGGTAAAATGATATTGCTCTGATTGGCGATGTGGTTAAATGATATTACTCTGATTGGTGTTGTGGTAAAATGATATTACTCTGATTGGCGATGTCGTTAAATGATATTTCTCTGATTTGTGATGTCGTTAAATGATATTACTCTGATTTGTGATGTCGTTAAATGATATTACTCTGATTGGCGATGTGGTAAAATGATATTACTCTGATTGGTGATGTCGTTAAATGATATTACTCTGATTGGTGATGTGGTAAAATGATATTACTCTGATTGGTGATGTCGTTAAATGATATTACTCTGATTGGTGATGTCGTTAAATGATATTACTCTGATTGGTGATGTTGTTAAATGATATTACTCTGATTGGCGATGTTGTTAAATGATATTACTCTGATTGGCGATGTTGTTAAATGATATTACTCTGATTGGCGATGTGGTTAAATGATATTACTCTGATTGGTGATGTTGTTAAATGATATTACTCTGATTGGCGATGTGGTTAAATGATATTACTCTGATTGGCGATGTAGTAAACTGATAGTACTCTCATTGGTGATGTGGTAATATGATATTACTCTGATTGGTGATGTCGTTAAATGATATTACTCTGATTGGCGATGTGGTTAAATGATATTACTCTCATTGGTGATGTGGTTAAATGTTATTACTCTGATTGGTGATGTGGTAAAATGATATTGCTCTGATTGGCGATGTGGTTAAATGATATTACTCTGATTGGTGATGTGGTAAAATGATATTACTCTGATTGGTGATGTCGTTAAATGATATTACTCTGATTTGTGATGTCGTTAAATGATATTACTCTGATTTATGATGTCGTTAAATGATATTACTCTGATTGGCGATGTGGTAAACTGATATTACTCTGATTGGCGATGTGGTAAAATGATATTACTCTGATTGGTGATGTCGTTAAATGATATTACTCTGATTGGTGATGTGGTAAAATGATATTACTCTGATTGGTGATGTCGTTAAATGATATCACTCTGATTGGTGATGTCATTAAATGATATTACTCTGATTTGTGATGTCGTTAAATGATATTACTCTGATTTGTGATGTCGTTAAATGATATTACTCTGATTGGCGATGTCGTAAAGCGATATTACTCTGATTGGCGATGTCGTAAAGCGATATTACTCTGATTGGCGATGTGGTAAAATGATATTACTCTGAATGAATGTAATCCCCTTATACCAAACCATATACCACTTAAGAGATATATATGCATGTAGAACATTTAATGATGTCTACAAATTTACAATGTTTATAATGTACAATGGCTATATGTTATGTATGTCTGTCTGTCTGTTTGTTTAACTGTCTGTCCACCACCACGATAATTTATGTGCATCAGTATGCCTGGTTTGAACGCTTGCACCCAGCATAGTACTACTAACTATAGGGTACTAGAACTTAATATTATTAAGGGGTATAGGACAATACCTTGGAATATTCACATAATTGCCTTAATTATTATAAGGAGATACTATATTAAATGCCAAATCCTATATTAATTTTAACGGGCATAGTTATAAGCACAAATAAAATGGACTTAATCATGTTAAAGGATATTTAAGAAAAGGAACTTTACAATTATATAATACTATAATTTAAAATGTATATACATGTATAAGACACATAAAAGATTGTTATAAATATAATCCATTAAAACATTTATACCCTTTTATGGCATACCCCTATAACGGCATAACCTTTATAGCAATACTGGGCTGCTAGAAACCAAAAACTATATTATACACTATTATAATATTAATAAAATAATTAGATTTATTCATAATTATATAGGGTTTGATACTCACTGCACATAATTGATAATCCACGGAATCTCATTAAGAAGGTTTTGAGGGAAGTTTTATTTTAATAAATATAAAACATATATGTATAAATGTATTTCAAAACAATTCGATCAAAAAGCAGACTATAGACCCATTATTATCAGACTATACTTTGTGTATAAACTAAAACCAAATACCTCATTATTATACCTACAACATATTATTGACTTTACTTTTGACCTACCGGTATATATAGGCTTGTTGACCAACTTTGGTTATAATTTAAAGGTATGCATACTAACAATTTTTTATAATTACCTACGACAATTTTAAGTTAACTTTTTATAAATGCATTCAATTATAACCATAGTGAATACTATGATTGTTACATAACAATAGTAACAAATAATTCAACCTAAATACAATATTGATAATTAAAAGATATTTGACTGACTTCCAGGGTGCTCTATAATTTTATCTTTTATTTCTGCCTTTTTACTTTTGACTGGCTAAAACTGCTCCTACGGCAGACTATCTGTTCATCATTAGCATAATACAGCTTCCGGTGAGCAAGGCAGGGTACCTTTTTTGTGGGCCCAGGACACTGCGGCATCCCCCATTGCTCACTATGAATGTGGGCACCATAAAACAGTGATGTCGTAAAATGATATTACTCTGATTGGCGATGTCGTAAAGCGATATTACTCTGATTGGCGATGTGGTAAAATGATATTACTCTGATTGGCGTTGTGTTAAAATGATATTACTCTGATTGGTGATGTCGTTAAATGATATTACTCTGATTGGTGATGTCGTTAAATTATATTACTCTGATTGGTGATGTGGTTAAATGATATTACTCTGATTGGTGATGTCGTTAAATTATATTACTCTGATTGGTGATGTGGTTAAATGATATTACTCTGATTGGTGATGTCGTTAAATTATATTACTCTGATTGGTGATGTGGTTAAATGATATTACTCTGATTGGTGATGTCGTAAAATGATATTACTCTGATTGGTGATGTGGTAAAATGATATTACTCTGATTGGCGATGTCGTTAAATGATATTACTCTGATTGGTGATGTTGTTAAATGATATTACTCTGATTGATGATGTGGTTAAATGATATTGCTCTGATTGGCGATGTGGTAAACTGATATTACTCTCATTGGCGATGTCGTTAAATGATATTACTCTGATTGGTGATGTCGTTAAATGATATTACTCTCATTGGCGATGTCGTTAAATGATATTACTCTGATTGGTGATGTCGTTAAATGATATTACTCTGATTGGTGATGTCGTTAAATGATATTACTCTGATTGGCGATGTGGTAAACTGATATTACTCTCATTGGCGATGTCGTTAAATGATATTACTCTGATTGGTGATGTCGTTAAATGATATTACTCTGATTGGTGATGTCGTTAAATGATATTACTCTGATTGGTGATGTGGTAAACTGATATTACTCTCATTGGCGATGTCGTTAAATGATATTACTCTGATTGGCGTTGTGTTAAAATGATATTACTCTGATTGGCGATGTTGTTAAATGATATTACTCTGATTGGTGATGTGGTTAAATGATATTACTCTGATTGGCGATGTCGTTAAATTATATTACTCTGATTGGTGATGTGGTTAAATGATATTACTCTGATTGGTGATGTCGTTAAATTATATTACTCTGATTGGTGATGTGGTAATATGATATTACTCTGATTGGTGATGTCGTTAAATGATATTACTCTGATTGGCGATGTGGTTAAATGATATTACTCTCATTGGTGATGTGGTTAAATGTTATTACTCTGATTGGTGATGTGGTAAAATGATATTGCTCTGATTGGCGATGTGGTTAAATGATATTACTCTGATTGGTGTTGTGGTAAAATGATATTACTCTGATTGGTGATGTGGTAAAATGATATTACTCTGATTGGTGATGTCGTTAAATGATATTACTCTGATTGGTGATGTCATTAAATGATATTACTCTGATTTGTGATGTCGTTAAATGATATTACTCTGATTTGTGATGTCGTTAAATGATATTACTCTGATTGGCGATGTGGTTAAATGATATTACTCTGATTGGTGATGTCGTTAAATGATATTACTCTGATTTGCGATGTGTTTAAATGATATTACTCTGATTGGTGATGTGGTTAAATGATATTACTCTGATTGGCGATGTGGTTAAATGATATTACTCTGATTTGCGATGTGTTTAAATGATATTACTCTGATTGGCGATGTGGTAAAATGATATTACTCTGATTGGCGATGTCGTTAAATGATATTACTCTGATTGGTGATGTGGTTAAATGATATTACTCTGATTAGTGATGTTGTTAAATGATATTACTCTGATTGGCGATGTCGTTAAATGATATTACTCTGATTGGTGATGTCGTTAAATTATATTACTCTGATTGGTGATGTGGTTAAATGATATTACTCTGATTGGTGATGTCGTTAAATTATATTACTCTGATTGGCGATGTGGTTAAATGATATTACTCTGATTGGCGATGTCGTTAAATGATATTACTCTGATTGGTGATGTGGTTAAATGATATTACTCTGATTGGCGATGTGGTAAACTGATATTACTCTGATTGGCGATGTTGTTAAATGATATTACTCTGATTGGTGATGTGGTTAAATGATATTACTCTGATTGGCGATGTGGTTAAATGATATTACTCTGATTGGCGATGTGGTTAAATGATATTACTCTGATTGGCGATGTGGTTAAATGATATTACTCTGATTGGCGATGTCGTTAAATGATATTACTCTGATTGGCGATGTCGTTAAATGATATTACTCTGATTGGTGATGTCGTTAAATGATATTACTCTGATTGGCGATGTGGTTAAATGATATTACTCTGATTGGTGATGTCGTTAAATGATATTACTCTGATTGGTGATGTCGTTAAATGATATTACTCTGATTAGCGATGTGGTTAAATGATATTACTCTGATTGGCGATGTCGTTAAATGATATTACTCTGATTGGTGATGTTGTTAAATGATATTACTCTGATTGGTGATGTTATTAAATGATATTACTCTGATTGGTGATGTTGTTAAATGGTATTACTCTGATTGGTGATGTTGTTAAATTATATTACTCTGATTGGTGATGTGGTTAAATGATATTACTCTGATTGGTGATGTTGTTAAATGATATTGCTCTGATTGGCGATGTCGTTAAATGATATTACTCTGATTGGCGATGTTGTTAAATGATATTACTCTGATTGACGATGTCGTTAAATGATATTACTCTGATTGGTGATGTCGTTAAATGATATTACTCTGATTGGTGATGTCGTTAAATGATATTACTCTGATTGGTGATGTTGTTAAATGATATTACTCTGATTGGTGATGTCGTTAAATGATATTACTCTGATTGACGATGTCGTTAAATGATATTACTCTGATTGGTGATGTTGTTAAATGATATTACTCTGATTGGTGATGTTGTTAAATGATATTACTCTGATTGGTGATGTCGTTAAATGATATTACTCTGATTGGTGATGTTGTTAAATGATATTACTCTGATTGGTGATGTCGTTAAATGATATTACTCTGATTGGTGATGTTGTTAAATGATATTACTCTGATTGGCGATGTCGTTAAATGATATTACTCTGATTGGTGATGTTGTTAAATGATATTACTCTGATTGGTGATGTCGTTAAATGATATTACTCTGATTGGTGATGTTGTTAAATGATATTACTCTGATTGGTGATGTCGTTAAATGATATTACTCTGATTGGTGATGTCGTTAAATGATATTACTCTGATTGGCGATGTTGTTAAATGATATTACTCTGATTGGTGATGTCGTTAAATGATATTACTCTGATTGGTGATGTTGTTAAATGATATTACTCTGATTGGCGATGTTGTTAAATGATATTACTCTGATTGGCGATGTTGTTAAATGATATTACTCTGATTGGTGATGTCGTTAAATGATATTACTCTGATTGGTGATGTTGTTAAATGATATTACTCTGATTGGCGATGTCGTTAAATGATATTACTCTGATTGGCGATGTTGTTAAATGATATTACTCTGATTGGCGATGTTGTTAAATGATATTACTCTGATTGGTGATGTGGTAAACTGATATTACTCTGATTGGCGATGTCGTTAAATGATATTACTCTGATTGGTGATGTTGTTAAATGATATTACTCTGATTGGCGATGTTGTTAAATGATATTACTCTGATTGGTGATGTTGTTAAATGATATTACTCTGATTGGTGATGTGGTAAACTGATATTACTCTGATTGGCGATGTCGTTAAATGATATTACTCTGATTGGCGATGTCGTAAAGCGATATTACTCTGATTGGTGATGTCGTAAAATGATATTACTCGGATTGGCGATGTGGTAAAATGATATTACTCTGATTGGTGATGTGGTAAAATGATATTACTCTGATTGGCGTTGTGGTAAAATGATATTACTCTGATTGGCGATGTGGTAAAATGATATTACTCTGATTGGCGATGTGGTAAAATGATATTACTCTGATTGGCGTTGTCGTTAAATGATATTACTCTGATTGGCGATGTCGTTAAATGATAGTACTCTGATTTGTGATGTCGTTAAATGATATTACTCTGATTGGTGATGTCGTTAAATGATATTACTCTGATTGGCGATGTGGTAAAATGATATTACTCTGATTGGCGATGTCGTAAAATGATATTACTCTGATTGGTGATGTTGTTAAATGATATTACTCTGATTGGTGATGTTGTTAAATGATATTATTCTGATTGGTGATGTCGTTAAATGATATTACTCTGATTGGCGATGTGGTAAAATGATATTACTCTGATTGGCGATGTGGTAAAATGATATTACTCTGATTGGCGATGTCGTAAAATGATATTACTCTGATTGGTGATGTTGTTAAATGATATTATTCTGATTGGTGATGTCGTTAAATGATATTACTCTGATTGGTGATGTGGTTAAATGATATTACTCTGATTGGCGATGTCGTTAAATGATATTACTCTGATTGGCGATGTGGTAAAATGATATTACTCTGATTGGCGATGTCGTAAAATGATATTACTCTGATTGGCGATGTCGTTAAATGATATTACTCTGATTGGCGATGTGGTAAAATGATATTACTCTGATTGGCGATGTGGTAAACTGATATTACTCTGATTGGCGATGGTGTTAAATGATATTACTCTGATTGGTGATGTTGTTAAATGATATTACTCTGATTGGCGATGTTGTTAAATGATATTACTCTGATTGGTGATGTGGTAAACTGATATTACTCTGATTGGCGATGTGGTAAAATGATATTACTCTGATTGGCGATGTCGTTAAATGATATTACTCTGATTGGTGATGTTGTTAAATGATATTGCTCTGATTGGCGATGTCGTTAAATTATATTACTCTGATTGGTGATGTTGTTAAATGATATTACTCTGATTGGCGATGTCGTTAAATGATATTACTCTGATTGGCGATGTCGTAAAATGATATTACTCTGATTGGCGATGTCGTAAAATGATATTACTCTGATTGGCGATGTCGTAAAATGATATTACTCTGATTGGTGATGTTGTTAAATGATATTACTCTGATTGGCGATGTCGTTAAATGATATTACTCTGATTGGTGATGTTGTTAAATGGTATTACTCTGATTGGCGATGTCGTTAAATGATATTACTCTGATTGGCGATGTCGTAAAATGATATTACTCTGATTGGTGATGTTGTTAAATGATATTACTCTGATTGGCGATGTCGTTAAATGATATTACTCTGATTGGTGATGTTGTTAAATGATATTACTCTGATTGGCGATGTCGTAAAATGATATTACTCTGATTGGTGATGTTGTTAAATGATATTACTCTGATTGGCGATGTCGTTAAATGATATTACTCTGATTGGTGATGTTGTTAAATGATATTACTCTGATTGGCGATGTGGTAAAATGATATCACTCTGATTGGTGATGTCGTTAAATGATATTACTCTGATTGGCGATGTCGTTAAATGATATTACTCTGATTGGTGATGTTGTTAAATGATATTACTCTGATTTGTGATGTTGTTAAATGATATTGCTCTGATTGGCGATGTCGTTAAATGATATTACTCTGATTGGTGATGTTGTTAAATGATATTACTCTGATTGGCGATGTCGTTAAATGATATTACTCTGATTGGCGATGTCGTAAAATGATATTACTCTGATTGGTGATGTTGTTAAATGATATTACTCTGATTGGCGATGTTGTTAAATGTTATTACTCTGATTGGCGATGTCGTTAAATGATATTACTCTGATTGGCGATGTCGTTAAATGATATTACTCTGATTGGTGATGTCGTTAAATGATATTACTCTGATTGGTGATGTTGGTAAATGATATTACTCTGATTGGCGATGTGGTAAAATGATATTACTCTGATTGGCGATGTCGTTAAATGATATTACTCTGATTGGTGATGTCGTTAAATGATATTACTCTGATTGGTGATGTTGTTAAATGATATTACTCTGATTGGCGATGTGGTAAAATGATATTACTCTGATTGGCGATGTCGTTAAATGATATTACTCTGATTGGCGAAGTGGTTAAATGATATTACTCTGATTGGCGATGTGGTAAAATGATATTACTCTGATTGGCGATGTCGTTAAATGATATTACTCTGATTGGCGATGTGGTAAAATGATATTACTCTGATTGGCGATGTCGTTAAATGATATTACTCTGATTGGTGATGTTGTTAAATGATATTGCTCTGATTGGCGATGTCGTTAAATGATATTACTCTGATTGGTGATGTTGTTAAATGATATTACTCTGATTGGCGATGTCGTTAAATGATATTACTCTGATTGGCGATGTCGTAAAATGATATTACTCTGATTGGTGATGTTGTTAAATGATATTACTCTGATTGGTGATGTCGTTAAATGATATTACTCTGATTGGCGATGTCGTTAAATGATATTACTCTGATTGGTGATGTTGTTAAATGATATTACTCTGATTGGGGATGTCGTTAAATGATATTACTCTGATTGGTGATGTTGTTAAATGATATTACTCTGATTGGTGATGTTGTTAAATGATATTACTCTGATTGGCGATGTTGTTAAATGATATTACTCTGATTGGCGATGTTGTTAAATGATATTACTCTGATTGGTGATGTGGTAAATGATATTACTCTGATTGGCGATGTTGTTAAATGATATTACTCTGATTGGCGATGTTGTTAAATGATATTACTCTGATTGGTGATGTGGTAAAATGATATTACTCTGATTGGCGATGTGGTAAAATGATATTACTCTGATTGGTGATGTGGTAAAATGATATTACTCTGATTGGCGATGTTGTTAAATGATATTACTCTGATTGGTGATGTGGTAAAATGATATTACTCTGATTGGCGATGTCGTTAAATGATATTACTCTGATTGGCGATGTTGTTAAATGATATTACTCTGATTGGTGATGTCGTTAAATGATATTACTCTGATTGGCGATGTTGTAAAATGATATTACTCTGATTGGCGATGTGGTAAACTGATATTACTCTGATTGGCGATGTCGTTAAATGATATTACTCTGATTGGCGATGTTGTTAAATGATATTACTCTGATTGGTGATGTCGTTAAATGATATTACTCTGATTGGTGATGTTGTTAAATGATATTACTCTGATTGGCGATGTCGTTAAATGATATTACTCTGATTGGTGATGTTGTTAAATGATATTACTCTGATTGGTGATGTCGTTAAATGATATTACTCTGATTGGTGATGTTGTTAAATGATATTACTCTGATTGGTGATGTCGTTAAATGATATTACTCTGATTGGTGATGTCGTTAAATGATATTACTCTGATTGGCGATGTTGTTAAATGATATTACTCTGATTGGTGATGTCGTTAAATGATATTACTCTGATTGGTGATGTTGTTAAATGATATTACTCTGATTGGCGATGTTGTTAAATGATATTACTCTGATTGGCGATGTTGTTAAATGATATTACTCTGATTGGTGATGTCGTTAAATGATATTACTCTGATTGGTGATGTTGTTAAATGATATTACTCTGATTGGCGATGTCGTTAAATGATATTACTCTGATTGGTGATGTTGTTAAATGATATTGCTCTGATTGGCGATGTCGTTAAATGATATTACTCTGATTGGTGATGTTGTTAAATGATATTACTCTGATTGGCGATGTCGTTAAATGATATTACTCTGATTGGCGATGTCGTAAAATGATATTACTCTGATTGGCGATGTCGTAAAATGATATTACTCTGATTGGCGATGTCGTAAAATGATATTACTCTGATTGGTGATGTTGTTAAATGATATTACTCTGATTGGCGATGTCGTTAAATGATATTACTCTGATTGGTGATGTTGTTAAATGGTATTACTCTGATTGGCGATGTCGTTAAATGATATTACTCTGATTGGCGATGTCGTAAAATGATATTACTCTGATTGGTGATGTTGTTAAATGATATTACTCTGATTGGCGATGTCGTTAAATGATATTACTCTGATTGGTGATGTTGTTAAATGATATTACTCTGATTGGCGATGTCGTAAAATGATATTACTCTGATTGGTGATGTTGTTAAATGATATTACTCTGATTGGCGATGTCGTTAAATGATATTACTCTGATTGGTGATGTTGTTAAATGATATTACTCTGATTGGCGATGTGGTAAAATGATATCACTCTGATTGGTGATGTCGTTAAATGATATTACTCTGATTGGCGATGTCGTTAAATGATATTACTCTGATTGGTGATGTTGTTAAATGATATTACTCTGATTTGTGATGTTGTTAAATGATATTGCTCTGATTGGCGATGTCGTTAAATGATATTACTCTGATTGGTGATGTTGTTAAATGATATTACTCTGATTGGCGATGTCGTTAAATGATATTACTCTGATTGGCGATGTCGTAAAATGATATTACTCTGATTGGTGATGTTGTTAAATGATATTACTCTGATTGGCGATGTTGTTAAATGTTATTACTCTGATTGGCGATGTCGTTAAATGATATTACTCTGATTGGCGATGTCGTTAAATGATATTACTCTGATTGGTGATGTCGATAAATGATATTACTCTGATTGGTGATGTTGGTAAATGATATTACTCTGATTGGCGATGTGGTAAAATGATATTACTCTGATTGGCGATGTCGTTAAATGATATTACTCTGATTGGTGATGTCGTTAAATGATATTACTCTGATTGGTGATGTTGTTAAATGATATTACTCTGATTGGCGATGTGGTAAAATGATATTACTCTGATTGGCGATGTCGTTAAATGATATTACTCTGATTGGCGAAGTGGTTAAATGATATTACTCTGATTGGCGATGTGGTAAAATGATATTACTCTGATTGGCGATGTCGTTAAATGATATTACTCTGATTGGCGATGTGGTAAAATGATATTACTCTGATTGGCGATGTCGTTAAATGATATTACTCTGATTGGTGATGTTGTTAAATGATATTGCTCTGATTGGCGATGTCGTTAAATGATATTACTCTGATTGGTGATGTTGTTAAATGATATTACTCTGATTGGCGATGTCGTTAAATGATATTACTCTGATTGGCGATGTCGTAAAATGATATTACTCTGATTGGTGATGTTGTTAAATGATATTACTCTGATTGGTGATGTCGTTAAATGATATTACTCTGATTGGCGATGTCGTTAAATGATATTACTCTGATTGGTGATGTTGTTAAATGATATTACTCTGATTGGGGATGTCGTTAAATGATATTACTCTGATTGGTGATGTTGTTAAATGATATTACTCTGATTGGTGATGTTGTTAAATGATATTACTCTGATTGGCGATGTTGTTAAATGATATTACTCTGATTGGCGATGTTGTTAAATGATATTACTCTGATTGGTGATGTGGTAAATGATATTACTCTGATTGGCGATGTTGTTAAATGATATTACTCTGATTGGTGATGTCGTTAAATGATATTACTCTGATTGGCGATGTGGTAAAATGATATTACTCTGATTGGCGATGTTGTTAAATGATATTACTCTGATTGGTGATGTGGTAAAATGATATTACTCTGATTGGCGATGTGGTAAAATGATATTACTCTGATTGGTGATGTGGTAAAATGATATTACTCTGATTGGCGATGTTGTTAAATGATATTACTCTGATTGGTGATGTGGTAAAATGATATTACTCTGATTGGCGATGTCGTTAAATGATATTACTCTGATTGGCGATGTTGTTAAATGATATTACTCTGATTGGTGATGTCGTTAAATGATATTACTCTGATTGGCGATGTTGTAAAATGATATTACTCTGATTGGCGATGTGGTAAACTGATATTACTCTGATTGGCGATGTCGTTAAATGATATTACTCTGATTGGCGATGTTGTTAAATGATATTACTCTGATTGGTGATGTCGTTAAATGATATTACTCTGATTGGTGATGTTGTTAAATGATATTACTCTGATTGGCGATGTCGTTAAATGATATTACTCTGATTGGTGATGTTGTTAAATGATATTACTCTGATTGGTGATGTCGTTAAATGATATTACTCTGATTGGTGATGTTGTTAAATGATATTACTCTGATTGGTGATGTCGTTAAATGATATTACTCTGATTGGTGATGTCGTTAAATGATATTACTCTGATTGGCGATGTTGTTAAATGATATTACTCTGATTGGTGATGTCGTTAAATGATATTACTCTGATTGGTGATGTTGTTAAATGATATTACTCTGATTGGCGATGTTGTTAAATGATATTACTCTGATTGGCGATGTTGTTAAATGATATTACTCTGATTGGTGATGTCGTTAAATGATATTACTCTGATTGGTGATGTTGTTAAATGATATTACTCTGATTGGCGATGTCGTTAAATGATATTACTCTGATTGGCGATGTTGTTAAATGATATTACTCTGATTGGCGATGTTGTTAAATGATATTACTCTGATTGGTGATGTGGTAAACTGATATTACTCTGATTGGCGATGTCGTTAAATGATATTACTCTGATTGGTGATGTTGTAAACTGATATTACTCTGATTGGCGATGTCGTTAAATGATATTACTCTGATTGGCGATGTCGTAAAGCGATATTACTCTGATTGGTGATGTTGTTAAATGTTATTACTCTGTTTGGCGATGGCGTTAAATGATATTACTCTGATTGGCGATGTCGTTAAATGATATTACTCTGATTGGTGATGTCGTTAAATGATATTACTCTGATTGGTGATGTCGTTAAATGATATTACTCTTATTGGCGATGTGGTTAAATGATATTACTCTGATTGGTGATGTCGTAAAATGATATTACTCTGATTGGCGATGTCGTTAAATGATATTACTCTGATTGGCGATGTCGTTAAATGATATTACTCCGATTGGTGATGTTGTTAAATGATATTACTCTGATTGGTGATGTCGTTAAATGATATTACTCTGATTGGCGATGTCGTTAAATGATATTACTCTGATTGGCGATGTGGTAAAATGATATTACTCTGATTGGTGATGTTGTTAAATGATATTACTCTGATTGGTGATCTTGTTAAATGATATTACTCTGATTGGCGATGTCGTTAAATGATATTACTCTGATTGGCGATGTCGTAAAATGATATTACTCTGATTGGCGATGTCGTAAAATGATATTACTCTGATTGGTGATGTTGTTAAATGATATTACTCTGATTGGCGATGTCGTTAAATGATATTACTCTGATTGGTGATGTTGTTAAATGGTATTACTCTGATTGGCGATGTCGTTAAATGATATTACTCTGATTGGCGATGTCGTATAATGATATTACTCTGATTGGTGATGTTGTTAAATGATATTACTCTGATTGGCGATGTCGTTAAATGATATTACTCTGATTGGTGATGTTGTTAAATGATATTACTCTGATTGGCGATGTCGTAAAATGATATTACTCTGATTGGTGATGTTGTTAAATGATATTACTCTGATTGGCGATGTCGTTAAATGATATTACTCTGATTGGTGATGTTGTTAAATGATATTACTCTGATTGGCGATGTGGTAAAATGATATCACTCTGATTGGTGATGTCGTTAAATGATATTACTCTGATTGGCGATGTCGTTAAATGATATTACTCTGATTGGTGATGTTGTTAAATGATATTACTCTGATTTGTGATGTTGTTAAATGATATTGCTCTGATTGGCGATGTCGTTAAATGATATTACTCTGATTGGTGATGTTGTTAAATGATATTACTCTGATTGGCGATGTCGTTAAATGATATTACTCTGATTGGCGATGTCGTAAAATGATATTACTCTGATTGGTGATGTGGTAAAATGATATTACTCTGATTGGCGATGTGGTAAAATGATATTACTCTGATTGGTGATGTGGTAAAATGATATTACTCTGATTGGCGATGTTGTTAAATGATATTACTCTGATTGGTGATGTGGTAAAATGATATTACTCTGATTGGCGATGTCGTTAAATGATATTACTCTGATTGGCGATGTTGTTAAATGATATTACTCTGATTGGTGATGTCGTTAAATGATATTACTCTGATTGGCGATGTTGTAAAATGATATTACTCTGATTGGTGATGTCGTTAAATGATATTACTCTGATTGGTGATGTTGTTAAATGATATTACTCTGATTGGCGATGTTGTTAAATGATATTACTCTGATTGGTGATGTCGTTAAATGATATTACTCTGATTGGTGATGTTGTTAAATGATATTACTCTGATTGGCGATGTCGTTAAATGATATTACTCTGATTGGTGATGTTGTTAAATGATATTACTCTGATTGGTGATGTCGTTAAATGATATTACTCTGATTGGTGATGTTGTTAAATGATATTACTCTGATTGGTGATGTCGTTAAATGATATTACTCTGATTGGTGATGTCGTTAAATGATATTACTCTGATTGGCGATGTTGTTAAATGATATTACTCTGATTGGTGATGTCGTTAAATGATATTACTCTGATTGGTGATGTTGTTAAATGATATTACTCTGATTGGCGATGTTGTTAAATGATATTACTCTGATTGGCGATGTTGTTAAATGATATTACTCTGATTGGTGATGTCGTTAAATGATATTACTCTGATTGGTGATGTTGTTAAATGATATTACTCTGATTGGCGATGTCGTTAAATGATATTACTCTGATTGGCGATGTTGTTAAATGATATTACTCTGATTGGCGATGTTGTTAAATGATATTACTCTGATTGGTGATGTGGTAAACTGACATTACTCTGATTGGCGATGTCGTTAAATGATATTACTCTGATTGGTGATGTTGTAAACTGATATTACTCTGATTGGCGATGTCGTTAAATGATATTACTATGATTGGCGATGTCGTAAAGGGATATTACTCTGATTGGTGATGTTGTTAAATGTTATTACTCTGTTTGGCGATGGCGTTCAATGATATTACTCTGATTGGCGATGTCGTTAAATGATATTACTCTGATTGGTGATGTCGTTAAATGATATTACTCTGATTGGTGATGTCGTTAAATGATATTACTCTGATTGGCGATGTGGTTAAATGATATTACTCTGATTGGTGATGTCGTAAAATGATATTACTCTGATTGGCGATGTCGTTAAATGATATTACTCTGATTGGCGATGTCGTTAAATGATATTACTCCGATTGGTGATGTTGTTAAATGATATTACTCTGATTGGTGATGTCGTTAAATGATATTACTCTGATTGGTGATGTCGTTAAATGATATTACTCTGATTGGCGATGTCGTTAAATGATATTACTCTGATTGGCGATGTCGTTAAATGATATTACTCTGATTGGCGATGTGGTAAAATGATATTACTCTGATTGGTGATGTTGTTAAATGATATTACTCTGATTGGTGATCTTGTTAAATGATATTACTCTGATTGGCGATGTCGTTAAATGATATTACTCTGATTGGCGATGTCGTAAAATGATATTACTCTGATTGGCGATGTCGTAAAATGATATTACTCTGATTGGTGATGTTGTTAAATGATATTACTCTGATTGGCGATGTCGTTAAATGATATTACTCTGATTGGTGATGTTGTTAAATGGTATTACTCTGATTGGCGATGTCGTTAAATGATATTACTCTGATTGGCGATGTCGTAAAATGATATTACTCTGATTGGTGATGTTGTTAAATGATATTACTCTGATTGGCGATGTCGTTAAATGATATTACTCTGATTGGTGATGTCGTTAAATGATATTACTCTGATTGGTGATGTTGTTAAATGATATTACTCTGATTGGTGATGTCGTTAAATGATATTACTCTGATTGGTGATGTTGTTAAATGATATTACTCTGATTGGCGATGTCGTTAAATGATATTACTCTGATTGGTGATGTTGTTAAATGATATTACTCTGATTGGTGATGTTGTTAAATGATATTACTCTGATTGGCGATGTCGTTAAATGATATTACTCTGATTGGTGATGTTGTTAAATGATATTACTCTGATTGGTGATGTCGTTAAATGATATTACTCTGATTGGTGATGTTGTTAAATGATATTACTCTGATTGGCGATGTCGTTAAATGATATTACTCTGATTGGTGATGTTGTTAAATGATATTACTCTGATTGGCGATGTGGTAAAATGATATCACTCTGATTGGTGATGTCGTTAAATGATATTACTCTGATTGGCGATGTCGTTAAATGATATTACTCTGATTGGTGATGTTGTTAAATGATATTACTCTGATTTGTGATGTTGTTAAATGATATTGCTCTGATTGGCGATGTCGTTAAATGATATTACTCTGATTGGTGATGTTGTTAAATGATATTACTCTGATTGGCGATGTCGTTAAATGATATTACTCTGATTGGCGATGTCGTAAAATGATATTACTCTGATTGGTGATGTTGTTAAATGATATTACTCTGATTGGCGATGTTGTTAAATGTTATTACTCTGATTGGCGATGTCGTTAAATGATATTACTCTGATTGGCGATGTCGTTAAATGATATTACTCTGATTGGTGATGTCGTTAAATGATATTACTCTGATTGGTGATGTTGTTAAATGATATTACTCTGATTGGCGATGTGGTAAAATGATATTACTCTGATTGGCGATGTCGTTAAATGATATTACTCTGATTGGTGATGTCGTTAAATGATATTACTCTGATTGGTGATGTTGTTAAATGATATTACTCTGATTGGCGATGTGGTAAAATGATATTACTCTGATTGGCGATGTCGTTAAATGATATTACTCTGATTGGCGATGTCGTTAAATGATATTACTCTGATTGGCGATGTGGTAAAATGATATTACTCTGATTGGCGATGTCGTTAAATGATATTACTCTGATTGGCGATGTGGTAAAATGATATTACTCTGATTGGCGATGTCGTTAAATGATATTACTCTGATTGGTGATGTTGTTAAATGATATTGCTCTGATTGGCGATGTCGTTAAATGATATTACTCTGATTGGTGATGTTGTTAAATGATATTACTCTGATTGGCGATGTCGTTAAATGATATTACTCTGATTGGCGATGTCGTAAAATGATATTACTCTGATTGGTGATGTTGTTAAATGATATTACTCTGATTGGTGATGTCGTTAAATGATATTACTCTGATTGGCGATGTCGTTAAATGATATTACTCTGATTGGTGATGTTGTTAAATGATATTACTCTGATTGGGGATGTCGTTAAATGATATTACTCTGATTGGTGATGTTGTTAAATGATATTACTCTGATTGGTGATGTTGTTAAATGATATTACTCTGATTGGCGATGTTGTTAAATGATATTACTCTGATTGGCGATGTTGTTAAATGATATTACTCTGATTGGTGATGTGGTAAAATGATATTACTCTGATTGGCGATGTTGTTAAATGATATTACTCTGATTGGCGATGTTGTTAAATTATATTACTCTGATTGGTGATGTGGTAAAATGATATTACTCTGATTGGCGATGTGGTAAAATGATATTACTCTGATTGGTGATGTGGTAAAATGATATTACTCTGATTGGCGATGTTGTTAAATGATATTACTCTGATTGGTGATGTGGTAAAATGATATTACTCTGATTGGCGATGTTGTTAAATGATATTAGTCTGATTGGCGATGATGTTAAATGATATTACTCTGATTGGTGATGTCGATAAATGATATTACTCTGATTGGTGATGTTGTTAAATGATATTACTCAGATTGGCGATGTGGTAAAATGATATTACTCTGATTGGTGATGTTGTTAAATGATATTACTCTGATTGGCGATGTCGTAAAATGATATTACTCTGATTGGCGATGTCGTTAAATGATATTACTCTGATTGGCGATGTCGTTAAATGATATTACTCCGATTGGTGATGTTGTTAAATGATATTACTCTGATTGGTGATGTCGTTAAATGATATTACTCTGATTGGCGATGTCGTTAAATGATATTACTCTGATTGGCGATGTGGTAAAATGATATTACTCTGATTGGTGATGTTGTTAAATGATATTACTCTGATTGGTGATCTTGTTAAATGATATTACTCTGATTGGCGATGTCGTTAAATGATATTACTCTGATTGGCGATGTCGTAAAATGATATTACTCTGATTGGCGATGTCGTAAAATGATATTACTCTGATTGGTGATGTTGTTAAATGATATTACTCTGATTGGCGATGTCGTTAAATGATATTACTCTGATTGGTGATGTTGTTAAATGGTATTACTCTGATTGGCGATGTCGTTAAATGATATTACTCTGATTGGCGATGTCGTAAAATGATATTACTCTGATTGGTGATGTTGTTAAATGATATTACTCTGATTGGCGATGTCGTTAAATGATATTACTCTGATTGGTGATGTTGTTAAATGATATTACTCTGATTGGCGATGTCGTAAAATGATATTACTCTGATTGGTGATGTTGTTAAATGATATTACTCTGATTGGCGATGTCGTTAAATGATATTACTCTGATTGGTGATGTTGTTAAATGATATTACTCTGATTGGCGATGTGGTAAAATGATATCACTCTGATTGGTGATGTCGTTAAATGATATTACTCTGATTGGCGATGTCGTTAAATGATATTACTCTGATTGGTGATGTTGTTAAATGATATTACTCTGATTTGTGATGTTGTTAAATGATATTGCTCTGATTGGCGATGTCGTTAAATGATATTACTCTGATTGGTGATGTTGTTAAATGATATTACTCTGATTGGCGATGTCGTTAAATGATATTACTCTGATTGGCGATGTCGTAAAATGATATTACTCTGATTGGTGATGTTGTTAAATGATATTACTCTGATTGGCGATGTTGTTAAATGTTATTACTCTGATTGGCGATGTCGTTAAATGATATTACTCTGATTGGCGATGTCGTTAAATGATATTACTCTGATTGGTGATGTCGTTAAATGATATTACTCTGATTGGTGATGTTGTTAAATGATATTACTCTGATTGGCGATGTGGTAAAATGATATTACTCTGATTGGCGATGTCGTTAAATGATATTACTCTGATTGGTGATGTCGTTAAATGATATTACTCTGATTGGTGATGTTGTTAAATGATATTACTCTGATTGGCGATGTGGTAAAATGATATTACTCTGATTGGCGATGTCGTTAAATGATATTACTCTGATTGGCGAAGTGGTTAAATGATATTACTCTGATTGGCGATGTGGTAAAATGATATTACTCTGATTGGCGATGTCGTTAAATGATATTACTCTGATTGGTGATGTGGTAAAATGATATTACTCTGATTGGCGATGTCGTTAAATGATATTACTCTGATTGGTGATGTTGTTAAATGATATTGCTCTGATTTGCGATGTCGTTAAATGATATTACTCTGATTGGTGATGTTGTTAAATGATATTACTCTGATTGGCGATGTCGTTAAATGATATTACTCTGATTGGCGATGTCGTAAAATGATATTACTCTGATTGGTGATGTTGTTTAATGATATTACTCTGATTGGTGATGTCGTTAAATGATATTACTCTGATTGGCGATGTCGTTAAATGATATTACTCTGATTGGCGATGTGGTAAAATGATATCACTCTGATTGGTGATGTCGTTAAATGATATTACTCTGATTGGCGATGTCGTTAAATGATATTACTCTGATTGGTGATGTTGTTAAATGATATTACTCTGATTTGTGATGTTGTTAAATGATATTGCTCTGATTGGCGATGTCGTTAAATGATATTACTCTGATTGGTGATGTTGTTAAATGATATTACTCTGATTGGCGATGTCGTTAAATGATATTACTCTGATTGGCGATGTCGTAAAATGATATTACTCTGATTGGTGATGTTGTTAAATGATATTACTCTGATTGGCGATGTTGTTAAATGTTATTACTCTGATTGGCGATGTCGTTAAATGATATTACTCTGATTGGCGATGTCGTTAAATGATATTACTCTGATTGGTGATGTCGTTAAATGATATTACTCTGATTGGTGATGTTGTTAAATGATATTACTCTGATTGGCGATGTGGTAAAATGATATTACTCTGATTGGCGATGTCGTTAAATGATATTACTCTGATTGGTGATGTCGTTAAATGATATTACTCTGATTGGTGATGTTGTTAAATGATATTACTCTGATTGGCGATGTGGTAAAATGATATTACTCTGATTGGCGATGTCGTTAAATGATATTACTCTGATTGGCGAAGTGGTTAAATGATATTACTCTGATTGGTGATGTCGTTAAATGATATTACTCTGATTGGTGATGTTGTTAAATGATATTACTCTGATTGGCGATGTCGTTAAATGATATTACTCTGATTGGCGATGTTGTTAAATGATATTACTCTGATTGGCGATGTTGTTAAATGATATTACTCTGATTGGTGATGTGGTAAACTGATATTACTCTGATTGGCGATGTCGTTAAATGATATTACTCTGATTGGTGATGTTGTAAACTGATATTACTCTGATTGGCGATGTCGTTAAATGATATTACTCTGATTGGCGATGTCGTAAAGCGATATTACTCTGATTGGTGATGTTGTTAAATGTTATTACTCTGTTTGGCGATGGCGTTAAATGATATTACTCTGATTGGCGATGTCGTTAAATGATATTACTCTGATTGGTGATGTCGTTAAATGATATTACTCTGATTGGTGATGTCGTTAAATGATATTACTCTTATTGGCGATGTGGTTAAATGATATTACTCTGATTGGTGATGTCGTAAAATGATATTACTCTGATTGGCGATGTCGTTAAATGATATTACTCTGATTGGCGATGTCGTTAAATGATATTACTCCGATTGGTGATGTTGTTAAATGATATTACTCTGATTGGTGATGTCGTTAAATGATATTACTCTGATTGGCGATGTCGTTAAATGATATTACTCTGATTGGCGATGTGGTAAAATGATATTACTCTGATTGGTGATGTTGTTAAATGATATTACTCTGATTGGTGATCTTGTTAAATGATATTACTCTGATTGGCGATGTCGTTAAATGATATTACTCTGATTGGCGATGTCGTAAAATGATATTACTCTGATTGGCGATGTCGTAAAATGATATTACTCTGATTGGTGATGTTGTTAAATGATATTACTCTGATTGGCGATGTCGTTAAATGATATTACTCTGATTGGTGATGTTGTTAAATGGTATTACTCTGATTGGCGATGTCGTTAAATGATATTACTCTGATTGGCGATGTCGTATAATGATATTACTCTGATTGGTGATGTTGTTAAATGATATTACTCTGATTGGCGATGTCGTTAAATGATATTACTCTGATTGGTGATGTTGTTAAATGATATTACTCTGATTGGCGATGTCGTAAAATGATATTACTCTGATTGGTGATGTTGTTAAATGATATTACTCTGATTGGCGATGTCGTTAAATGATATTACTCTGATTGGTGATGTTGTTAAATGATATTACTCTGATTGGCGATGTGGTAAAATGATATCACTCTGATTGGTGATGTCGTTAAATGATATTACTCTGATTGGCGATGTCGTTAAATGATATTACTCTGATTGGTGATGTTGTTAAATGATATTACTCTGATTTGTGATGTTGTTAAATGATATTGCTCTGATTGGCGATGTCGTTAAATGATATTACTCTGATTGGTGATGTTGTTAAATGATATTACTCTGATTGGCGATGTCGTTAAATGATATTACTCTGATTGGCGATGTCGTAAAATGATATTACTCTGATTGGTGATGTGGTAAAATGATATTACTCTGATTGGCGATGTGGTAAAATGATATTACTCTGATTGGTGATGTGGTAAAATGATATTACTCTGATTGGCGATGTTGTTAAATGATATTACTCTGATTGGTGATGTGGTAAAATGATATTACTCTGATTGGCGATGTCGTTAAATGATATTACTCTGATTGGCGATGTTGTTAAATGATATTACTCTGATTGGTGATGTCGTTAAATGATATTACTCTGATTGGCGATGTTGTAAAATGATATTACTCTGATTGGTGATGTCGTTAAATGATATTACTCTGATTGGTGATGTTGTTAAATGATATTACTCTGATTGGCGATGTTGTTAAATGATATTACTCTGATTGGTGATGTCGTTAAATGATATTACTCTGATTGGTGATGTTGTTAAATGATATTACTCTGATTGGCGATGTCGTTAAATGATATTACTCTGATTGGTGATGTTGTTAAATGATATTACTCTGATTGGTGATGTCGTTAAATGATATTACTCTGATTGGTGATGTTGTTAAATGATATTACTCTGATTGGTGATGTCGTTAAATGATATTACTCTGATTGGTGATGTCGTTAAATGATATTACTCTGATTGGCGATGTTGTTAAATGATATTACTCTGATTGGTGATGTCGTTAAATGATATTACTCTGATTGGTGATGTTGTTAAATGATATTACTCTGATTGGCGATGTTGTTAAATGATATTACTCTGATTGGCGATGTTGTTAAATGATATTACTCTGATTGGTGATGTCGTTAAATGATATTACTCTGATTGGTGATGTTGTTAAATGATATTACTCTGATTGGCGATGTCGTTAAATGATATTACTCTGATTGGCGATGTTGTTAAATGATATTACTCTGATTGGCGATGTTGTTAAATGATATTACTCTGATTGGTGATGTGGTAAACTGACATTACTCTGATTGGCGATGTCGTTAAATGATATTACTCTGATTGGTGATGTTGTAAACTGATATTACTCTGATTGGCGATGTCGTTAAATGATATTACTATGATTGGCGATGTCGTAAAGGGATATTACTCTGATTGGTGATGTTGTTAAATGTTATTACTCTGTTTGGCGATGGCGTTCAATGATATTACTCTGATTGGCGATGTCGTTAAATGATATTACTCTGATTGGTGATGTCGTTAAATGATATTACTCTGATTGGTGATGTCGTTAAATGATATTACTCTGATTGGCGATGTGGTTAAATGATATTACTCTGATTGGTGATGTCGTAAAATGATATTACTCTGATTGGCGATGTCGTTAAATGATATTACTCTGATTGGCGATGTCGTTAAATGATATTACTCCGATTGGTGATGTTGTTAAATGATATTACTCTGATTGGTGATGTCGTTAAATGATATTACTCTGATTGGTGATGTCGTTAAATGATATTACTCTGATTGGCGATGTCGTTAAATGATATTACTCTGATTGGCGATGTCGTTAAATGATATTACTCTGATTGGCGATGTGGTAAAATGATATTACTCTGATTGGTGATGTTGTTAAATGATATTACTCTGATTGGTGATCTTGTTAAATGATATTACTCTGATTGGCGATGTCGTTAAATGATATTACTCTGATTGGCGATGTCGTAAAATGATATTACTCTGATTGGCGATGTCGTAAAATGATATTACTCTGATTGGTGATGTTGTTAAATGATATTACTCTGATTGGCGATGTCGTTAAATGATATTACTCTGATTGGTGATGTTGTTAAATGGTATTACTCTGATTGGCGATGTCGTTAAATGATATTACTCTGATTGGCGATGTCGTAAAATGATATTACTCTGATTGGTGATGTTGTTAAATGATATTACTCTGATTGGCGATGTCGTTAAATGATATTACTCTGATTGGTGATGTCGTTAAATGATATTACTCTGATTGGTGATGTTGTTAAATGATATTACTCTGATTGGTGATGTCGTTAAATGATATTACTCTGATTGGTGATGTTGTTAAATGATATTACTCTGATTGGCGATGTCGTTAAATGATATTACTCTGATTGGTGATGTTGTTAAATGATATTACTCTGATTGGTGATGTTGTTAAATGATATTACTCTGATTGGCGATGTCGTTAAATGATATTACTCTGATTGGTGATGTTGTTAAATGATATTACTCTGATTGGTGATGTCGTTAAATGATATTACTCTGATTGGTGATGTTGTTAAATGATATTACTCTGATTGGCGATGTCGTTAAATGATATTACTCTGATTGGTGATGTTGTTAAATGATATTACTCTGATTGGCGATGTGGTAAAATGATATCACTCTGATTGGTGATGTCGTTAAATGATATTACTCTGATTGGCGATGTCGTTAAATGATATTACTCTGATTGGTGATGTTGTTAAATGATATTACTCTGATTTGTGATGTTGTTAAATGATATTGCTCTGATTGGCGATGTCGTTAAATGATATTACTCTGATTGGTGATGTTGTTAAATGATATTACTCTGATTGGCGATGTCGTTAAATGATATTACTCTGATTGGCGATGTCGTAAAATGATATTACTCTGATTGGTGATGTTGTTAAATGATATTACTCTGATTGGCGATGTTGTTAAATGTTATTACTCTGATTGGCGATGTCGTTAAATGATATTACTCTGATTGGCGATGTCGTTAAATGATATTACTCTGATTGGTGATGTCGTTAAATGATATTACTCTGATTGGTGATGTTGTTAAATGATATTACTCTGATTGGCGATGTGGTAAAATGATATTACTCTGATTGGCGATGTCGTTAAATGATATTACTCTGATTGGTGATGTCGTTAAATGATATTACTCTGATTGGTGATGTTGTTAAATGATATTACTCTGATTGGCGATGTGGTAAAATGATATTACTCTGATTGGCGATGTCGTTAAATGATATTACTCTGATTGGCGATGTCGTTAAATGATATTACTCTGATTGGCGATGTGGTAAAATGATATTACTCTGATTGGCGATGTCGTTAAATGATATTACTCTGATTGGCGATGTGGTAAAATGATATTACTCTGATTGGCGATGTCGTTAAATGATATTACTCTGATTGGTGATGTTGTTAAATGATATTGCTCTGATTGGCGATGTCGTTAAATGATATTACTCTGATTGGTGATGTTGTTAAATGATATTACTCTGATTGGCGATGTCGTTAAATGATATTACTCTGATTGGCGATGTCGTAAAATGATATTACTCTGATTGGTGATGTTGTTAAATGATATTACTCTGATTGGTGATGTCGTTAAATGATATTACTCTGATTGGCGATGTCGTTAAATGATATTACTCTGATTGGTGATGTTGTTAAATGATATTACTCTGATTGGGGATGTCGTTAAATGATATTACTCTGATTGGTGATGTTGTTAAATGATATTACTCTGATTGGTGATGTTGTTAAATGATATTACTCTGATTGGCGATGTTGTTAAATGATATTACTCTGATTGGCGATGTTGTTAAATGATATTACTCTGATTGGTGATGTGGTAAAATGATATTACTCTGATTGGCGATGTTGTTAAATGATATTACTCTGATTGGCGATGTTGTTAAATTATATTACTCTGATTGGTGATGTGGTAAAATGATATTACTCTGATTGGCGATGTGGTAAAATGATATTACTCTGATTGGTGATGTGGTAAAATGATATTACTCTGATTGGCGATGTTGTTAAATGATATTACTCTGATTGGTGATGTGGTAAAATGATATTACTCTGATTGGCGATGTTGTTAAATGATATTAGTCTGATTGGCGATGTTGTTAAATGATATTACTCTGATTGGTGATGTCGATAAATGATATTACTCTGATTGGTGATGTTGTTAAATGATATTACTCAGATTGGCGATGTGGTAAAATGATATTACTCTGATTGGTGATGTTGTTAAATGATATTACTCTGATTGGCGATGTCGTAAAATGATATTACTCTGATTGGCGATGTCGTTAAATGATATTACTCTGATTGGCGATGTCGTTAAATGATATTACTCCGATTGGTGATGTTGTTAAATGATATTACTCTGATTGGTGATGTCGTTAAATGATATTACTCTGATTGGCGATGTCGTTAAATGATATTACTCTGATTGGCGATGTGGTAAAATGATATTACTCTGATTGGTGATGTTGTTAAATGATATTACTCTGATTGGTGATCTTGTTAAATGATATTACTCTGATTGGCGATGTCGTTAAATGATATTACTCTGATTGGCGATGTCGTAAAATGATATTACTCTGATTGGCGATGTCGTAAAATGATATTACTCTGATTGGTGATGTTGTTAAATGATATTACTCTGATTGGCGATGTCGTTAAATGATATTACTCTGATTGGTGATGTTGTTAAATGGTATTACTCTGATTGGCGATGTCGTTAAATGATATTACTCTGATTGGCGATGTCGTAAAATGATATTACTCTGATTGGTGATGTTGTTAAATGATATTACTCTGATTGGCGATGTCGTTAAATGATATTACTCTGATTGGTGATGTTGTTAAATGATATTACTCTGATTGGCGATGTCGTAAAATGATATTACTCTGATTGGTGATGTTGTTAAATGATATTACTCTGATTGGCGATGTCGTTAAATGATATTACTCTGATTGGTGATGTTGTTAAATGATATTACTCTGATTGGCGATGTGGTAAAATGATATCACTCTGATTGGTGATGTCGTTAAATGATATTACTCTGATTGGCGATGTCGTTAAATGATATTACTCTGATTGGTGATGTTGTTAAATGATATTACTCTGATTTGTGATGTTGTTAAATGATATTGCTCTGATTGGCGATGTCGTTAAATGATATTACTCTGATTGGTGATGTTGTTAAATGATATTACTCTGATTGGCGATGTCGTTAAATGATATTACTCTGATTGGCGATGTCGTAAAATGATATTACTCTGATTGGTGATGTTGTTAAATGATATTACTCTGATTGGCGATGTTGTTAAATGTTATTACTCTGATTGGCGATGTCGTTAAATGATATTACTCTGATTGGCGATGTCGTTAAATGATATTACTCTGATTGGTGATGTCGTTAAATGATATTACTCTGATTGGTGATGTTGTTAAATGATATTACTCTGATTGGCGATGTGGTAAAATGATATTACTCTGATTGGCGATGTCGTTAAATGATATTACTCTGATTGGTGATGTCGTTAAATGATATTACTCTGATTGGTGATGTTGTTAAATGATATTACTCTGATTGGCGATGTGGTAAAATGATATTACTCTGATTGGCGATGTCGTTAAATGATATTACTCTGATTGGCGAAGTGGTTAAATGATATTACTCTGATTGGCGATGTGGTAAAATGATATTACTCTGATTGGCGATGTCGTTAAATGATATTACTCTGATTGGTGATGTGGTAAAATGATATTACTCTGATTGGCGATGTCGTTAAATGATATTACTCTGATTGGTGATGTTGTTAAATGATATTGCTCTGATTGGCGATGTCGTTAAATGATATTACTCTGATTGGTGATGTTGTTAAATGATATTACTCTGATTGGCGATGTCGTTAAATGATATTACTCTGATTGGCGATGTCGTAAAATGATATTACTCTGATTGGTGATGTTGTTTAATGATATTACTCTGATTGGTGATGTCGTTAAATGATATTACTCTGATTGGCGATGTCGTTAAATGATATTACTCTGATTGGCGATGTGGTAAAATGATATCACTCTGATTGGTGATGTCGTTAAATGATATTACTCTGATTGGCGATGTCGTTAAATGATATTACTCTGATTGGTGATGTTGTTAAATGATATTACTCTGATTTGTGATGTTGTTAAATGATATTGCTCTGATTGGCGATGTCGTTAAATGATATTACTCTGATTGGTGATGTTGTTAAATGATATTACTCTGATTGGCGATGTCGTTAAATGATATTACTCTGATTGGCGATGTCGTAAAATGATATTACTCTGATTGGTGATGTTGTTAAATGATATTACTCTGATTGGCGATGTTGTTAAATGTTATTACTCTGATTTGCGATGTCGTTAAATGATATTACTCTGATTGGCGATGTCGTTAAATGATATTACTCTGATTGGTGATGTCGTTAAATGATATTACTCTGATTGGTGATGTTGTTAAATGATATTACTCTGATTGGCGATGTGGTAAAATGATATTACTCTGATTGGCGATGTCGTTAAATGATATTACTCTGATTGGTGATGTCGTTAAATGATATTACTCTGATTGGTGATGTTGTTAAATGATATTACTCTGATTGGCGATGTGGTAAAATGATATTACTCTGATTGGCGATGTCGTTAAATGATATTACTCTGATTGGCGAAGTGGTTAAATGATATTACTCTGATTGGCGATGTGGTAAAATGATATTACTCTGATTGGCGATGTCGTTAAATGATATTACTCTGATTGGCGATGTGGTAAAATGATATTACTCTGATTGGCGATGTCGTTAAATGATATTACTCTGATTGGTGATGTTGTTAAATGATATTGCTCTGATTGGCGATGTCGTTAAATGATATTACTCTGATTGGTGATGTTGTTAAATGATATTACTCTGATTGGCGATGTCGTTAAATGATATTACTCTGATTGGCGATGTCGTAAAATGATATTACTCTGATTGGTGATGTTGTTTAATGATATTACTCTGATTGGTGATGTCGTTAAATGATATTACTCTGATTGGCGATGTCGTTAAATGATATTACTCTGATTGGTGATGTTGTTAAATGATATTACTCTGATTGGGGATGTCGTTAAATGATATTACTCTGATTGGTGATGTTGTTAAATGATATTACTCTGATTGGTGATGTTGTTAAATGATATTACTCTGATTGGCGATGTTGTTAAATGATATTACTCTGATTGGCGATGTTGTTAAATGATATTACTCTGATTGGTGATGTGGTAAAATGATATTACTCTGATTGGCGATGTTGTTAAATGATATTACTCTGATTGGCGATGTTGTTAAATGATATTACTCTGATTGGTGATGTGGTAAAATGATATTACTCTGATTGGCGATGTGGTAAAATGATATTACTCTGATTGGTGATGTGGTAAAATGATATTACTCTGATTGGCGATGTTGTTAAATGATATTACTCTGATTGGTGATGTGGTAAAATGATATTACTCTGATTGGCGATGTTGTTAAATGATATTACTCTGATTGGCGATGTTGTTAAATGATATTACTCTGATTGGTGATGTGGTAAACTGATATTACTCTGATTGGCGATGTCGTTAAATGATATTACTCTGATTGGTGATGTTGTAAACTGATATTACTCTGATTGGCGATGTCGTTAAATGATATTACTCTGATTGGCGATGTTGTAAAGCGATATTACTCTGATTGGTGATGTCGTAAAATGATATTACTCGGATTGGCGATGTGGTAAAATGATATTACTCTGATTGGTGATGTGGTAAAATGATATTACTCTGATTGGCGTTGTGGTAAAATGATATTACTCTGATTGGCGATGTGGTAAAATGATATTACTCTGATTGGCGATGTGGTAAAATGATATTACTCTGATTGGCGATGTCGTTAAATGATATTACTCTGATTGGTGATGTTGTTAAATGATATTATTCTGATTGGTGATGTCGTTAAATGATATTACTCTGATTGGCGATGTTGTTAAATGATATTACTCTGATTGGCGATGTGGTAAAATGATATTACTCTGATTGGTGATGTGGTTAAATGATATTACTCTGATTGGCGATGTCGTTAAATGATATTACTCTGATTGGCGATGTGGTAGAATGATATTACTCTGATTGGCGATGTGGTAAACTGATATTACTCTGATTGGCGATGGTGTTAAATGATATTACTCTGATTGGTGATGTTGTTAAATGATATTACTCTGATTGGCGATGTTGTTAAATGATATTACTCTGATTGGTGATGTGGTAAACTGATATTACTCTGATTGGCGATGTCGTTAAATGATATTACTCTGATTGGCGATGTCGTAAAGCGATATTACTCTGATTGGTGATGTTGTTAAATGATATTACTCTGATTGGCGATGTGGTAAACTGATATTACTCTGATTGGGGATGTCGTTAAATGATATTACTCTGATTGGTGATGTCGTTAAATGATATTACTCTGATTGGTGATGTTGTTAAATGATATTACTCTGATTGGCGATGTGGTAAAATGATATTACTCTGATTGGTGATGTCGTTAAATGATATTACTCTGATTGGTGATGTTGTTAAATGTTATTACTCTGTTTGGCGATGGCGTTAAATGATATTACTCTGATTGGCGATGTCGTTAAATGATATTACTCTGATTGGTGATGTCGTTAAATGATATTACTCTGATTGGTGATGTCGTTAAATGATATTACTCTGATTGGCGATGTGGTTAAATGATATTACTCTGATTGGTGATGTCGTAAAATGATATTACTCTGATTGGCGATGTCGTTAAATGATATTACTCTGATTGGCGATGTCGTTAAATGATATTACTCCGATTGGTGATGTTGTTAAATGATATTACTCTGATTGGTGATGTCGTTAAATGATATTACTCTGATTGGCGATGTCGTTAAATGATATTACTCTGATTGGCGATGTGGTAAAATGATATTACTCTGATTGGTGATGTTGTTAAATGATATTACTCTGATTGGTGATCTTGTTAAATGATATTACTCTGATTGGCGATGTCGTTAAATGATATTACTCTGATTGGCGATGTCGTAAAATGATATTACTCTGATTGGCGATGTCGTTAAATGATATTACTCCGATTGGTGATGTTGTTAAATGATATTACTCTGATTGGTGATGTCGTTAAATGATATTACTCTGATTGGCGATGTCGTTAAATGATATTACTCTGATTGGCGATGTGGTAAAATGATATTACTCTGATTGGTGATGTTGTTAAATGATATTACTCTGATTGGTGATCTTGTTAAATGATATTACTCTGATTGGCGATGTTGTTAAATGATATTACTCTGATTGGCGATGTTGTTAAATGATATTACTCTGATTGGTGATGTGGTAAACTGATATTACTCTGATTGGCGATGTGGTAAACTGATATTACTCTGATTGGCGATGTGGTAAAATGATATTACTCTGATTGGTGATGTGGTAAACTGATATTACTCTGATTGGCGATGTGGTAAACTGATATTACTCTGATTGGCGATGTGGTTAAATGATATTACTCTGATTGGTGATGTCGTTAAATGATATTACTCTGATTGGTGATGTTGTTAAATGATATTACTCTGATTGGCGATGTGGTTAAATGATATTACTCTGATTGACGATGTCGTTAAATGATATTACTCTGATTGGCGATGTCGTTAAATGATATTACTCTGATTGGTGATGTCGTTAAATGATATTACTCTGATTGGCGATGTTGTTAAATGATATTACTCTGATTGGCGATGTCGTTAAATGATATTACTCTGATTGGCGATGTCGTAAAATGATATTACTCTGATTGGCGATGTCGTAAAATGATATTACTCTGATTGGTGATGTTGTTAAATGATATTACTCTGATTGGCGATGTCGTTAAATGATATTACTCTGATTGGTGATGTTGTTAAATGGTATTACTCTGATTGGCGATGTCGTTAAATGATATTACTCTGATTGGCGATGTCGTAAAATGATATTACTCTGATTGGTGATGTTGTTAAATGATATTACTCTGATTGGCGATGTCGTTAAATGATATTACTCTGATTGGTGATGTTGTTAAATGATATTACTCTGATTGGCGATGTCGTAAAATGATATTACTCTGATTGGTGATGTTGTTAAATGATATTACTCTGATTGGCGATGTCGTTAAATGATATTACTCTGATTGGTGATGTTGTTAAATGATATTACTCTGATTGGCGATGTGGTAAAATGATATCACTCTGATTGGTGATGTCGTTAAATGATATTACTCTGATTGGCGATGTCGTTAAATGATATTACTCTGATTGGTGATGTTGTTAAATGATATTACTCTGATTTGTGATGTTGTTAAATGATATTGCTCTGATTGGCGATGTCGTTAAATGATATTACTCTGATTGGTGATGTTGTTAAATGATATTACTCTGATTGGCGATGTCGTTAAATGATATTACTCTGATTGGCGATGTCGTAAAATGATATTACTCTGATTGGTGATGTTGTTAAATGATATTACTCTGATTGGCGATGTTGTTAAATGTTATTACTCTGATTGGCGATGTCGTTAAATGATATTACTCTGATTGGCGATGTCGTTAAATGATATTACTCTGATTGGTGATGTCGTTAAATGATATTACTCTGATTGGTGATGTTGTTAAATGATATTACTCTGATTGGCGATGTGGTAAAATGATATTACTCTGATTGGCGATGTCGTTAAATGATATTACTCTGATTGGTGATGTCGTTAAATGATATTACTCTGATTGGTGATGTTGTTAAATGATATTACTCTGATTGGCGATGTGGTAAAATGATATTACTCTGATTGGCGATGTCGTTAAATGATATTACTCTGATTGGCGAAGTGGTTAAATGATATTACTCTGATTGGCGATGTGGTAAAATGATATTACTCTGATTGGCGATGTCGTTAAATGATATTACTCTGATTGGTGATGTGGTAAAATGATATTACTCTGATTGGCGATGTCGTTAAATGATATTACTCTGATTGGTGATGTTGTTAAATGATATTGCTCTGATTGGCGATGTCGTTAAATGATATTACTCTGATTGGTGATGTTGTTAAATGATATTACTCTGATTGGTGATCTTGTTAAATGATATTACTCTGATTGGCGATGTCGTTAAATGATATTACTCTGATTGGCGATGTCGTAAAATGATATTACTCTGATTGGCGATGTCGTAAAATGATATTACTCTGATTGGTGATGTTGTTAAATGATATTACTCTGATTGGCGATGTCGTTAAATGATATTACTCTGATTGGTGATGTTGTTAAATGGTATTACTCTGATTGGCGATGTCGTTAAATGATATTACTCTGATTGGCGATGTCGTAAAATGATATTACTCTGATTGGTGATGTTGTTAAATGATATTACTCTGATTGGCGATGTCGTTAAATGATATTACTCTGATTGGTGATGTTGTTAAATGGTATTACTCTGATTGGTGATGTTGTTAAATGATATTACTCTGATTGGTGATCTTGTTAAATGATATTACTCTGATTGGCGATGTCGTTAAATGATATTACTCTGATTGGCGATGTCGTAAAATGATATTACTCTGATTGCCGATGTCGTAAAATGATATTACTCTGATTGGTGATGTTGTTAAATGATATTACTCTGATTGGCGATGTCGTAAAATGATATTACTCTGATTGGCGATGTTGTTAAATGATATTACTCTGATTGGCGATGTGGTTAAATGATATTACTCTGATTGGCGATGTGGTAAAATGATATTACTCTGATTGGCGATGTCGTTAAATGATATTACTCTGATTGGCGATGTCGTTAAATGATAGTACTCTGATTGGCGATGTCGTTAAATGATATTACTCTGATTGGTGATGTCGTTAAATGTTATTACTCTGATTGGTGATGTCGTTAAATGATATTACTCTGATTGGCGATGTTGTTAAATGATATTACTCTGATTGGTGATGTCGTTAAATGATATTACTCTGATTGGCGATGTGGTAAAATGATATTACTCTGATTGGCGATGTCGTAAACTGATATTACTCTGATTGGCGATGTGGTAAACTGATATTACTCAGATTGGCGATGTGGTAAAATGATATTACTCTGATTGGTGATGTTGTTAAATGATATTACTCTGATTGGGGATGTGGTTAAATGATATTACTCTGATTGGTGATGTTGTTAAATGATATTACTCTGATTGGTGATGTGGTTAAATGATATTACTCTGATTGGCGATGTGGTTAAATGATATTACTCTGATTGGTGATGTCGTTAAATGATATTACTCTGATTGGCGATGTGGTAAAATGATATTACTCTGATTGTCGATGTGGTAAAATGATATTACTCTGATTGGCGTTGTTGTAAAATGATATTACTCTGATTGGTGATGTCGTAAAATGATATTACTCTGATTGGCGATGTCGTAAAATGATATTACTCTGATTGGCGATGTCGTAAAGCGATATTACTCTGATTGGCGATGTGGTAAAATGATATTACTCTGATTGGCGTTGTGTTAAAATGATATTACTCTGATTGGTGATGTCGTTAAATGATATTACTCTGATTGGCGATGTCGTTAAATGGTATTACTCTGATTGGTGATGTCGTAAAGCGATATTACTCTGATTGGCGATGTGGTAAAATGATATTACTCTGATTGGTGATGTCGTAAAATGATATTACTCTGATTGGTGATGTGGTAAAATGATATTACTCTGATTGGTGATGTGGTAAAATGATATTACTCTGATTGGCGATGTCGTAAAATGATATTACTCTGATTGGTGATGTGGTAACATGATATTACTCTGATTGGTGATGTGGTAAAATGATATTACTCTGATTGGCGATGTGGTAAAATGATATTACTCTGATTGGTGATGTCGTAAAATGATATTACTCTGATTGGCGATGTCGTAAAATGATATTACTCTGATTGGCGATGTCGTAAAATGATATTACTCTGATTGGTGATGTGGTAACATGATATTACTCTGATTGGCGATGTCGTAAACTGATATTACTCTGATTGGCGATGTGGTAAAATGATATTACTCTGATTGGCGATGTGGTAAAATTATATTACTCTGATTGGCGATGTGGTAAAATGATATTTCTCTGATTGGTGATGTGGTAAAATGATATTACTCTGATTGGCGATGTTGTTAAATGATATTACTCTGATTGGCGATGTCGTTAAATGATATTACTCTGATTGGTGATGTTGTTAAATGATATTACTCTCATTGGTGATGTCGTTAAATGATATTACTCTGATTGGCGATGTGGTAAAATGATATTACTCTGATTGGCGATGTCGTAAACTGATATTACTCTGATTGGCGATGTGGTAAAATGATATTACTCTGATTGGCGATGTGGTAAAATTATATTACTCTGATTGGCGATGTGGTAAAATGATATTACTCTGATTGGTGATGTGGTAAAATGATATTACTCTGATTGGCGATGTGGTAAACTGATATTACTCAGATTGGCGATGTGGTAAAATGATATTACTCTGATTGGTGATGTTGTTAAATGATATTACTCTGATTGGCGATGTCGTTAAATGATATTACTCTGATTGGCGATGTTGTTAAATGATATTACTCTGATTGGTGATGTCGTTAAATGATATTACTCTGATTGGTGATGTGGTAAAATGATATTACTCTGATTGGTGATGTTGTTAAATGATATTACTCTGATTGGCGATGTCGTTAAATGATATTACTCTGATTGGCGATGTTGTTAAATGATATTACTCTGATTGGTGATGTTGTTAAATGATATTACTCTGATTGGTGATGTCGTTAAATGATATTACTCTGATTGGCGATGTCGTTAAATGATATTACTCTGATTGGCGATGTTGTTAAATGATATTACTCTGATTGGTGATGTCGTTAAATGATATTACTCTGATTGGCGATGTCGTTAAATGATATTACTCTGATTGGCGATGTTGTTAAATGATATTACTCTGATTGGTGATGTTGTTAAATGATATTACTCTGATTGGCGATGTCGTTAAATGATATTACTCTGATTGGCGATGTTGTTAAATGATATTACTCTGATTGGTGATGTTGTTAAATGATATTACTCTGATTGGTGATGTTGTTAAATGATATTACTCTGATTGGCGATGTCGTTAAATGATATTACTCTGATTGGCGATGTTGTTAAATGATATTACTCTGATTGGCGATGTCGTTAAATGATATTACTCTGATTGGTGATGTTGTTAAATGATATTACTCTGATTGGTGATGTTGTTAAATGATATTACTCTGATTGGCGATGTCGTTAAATGATATTACTCTGATTGGTGATGTTGTTAAATGATATTACTCTGATTGGTGATGTTGTTAAATGATATTACTCTGATTGGCGATGTCGTTAAATGATATTACTCTGATTGGTGATGTTGTTAAATGATATTACTCTGATTGGCGATGTCGTTAAATGATATTACTCTGATTGGCGATGTTGTTAAATGATATTACTCTGATTGGTGATGTTGTTAAATGATATTACTCTGATTGGTGATGTTGTTAAATGATATTACTCTGATTGGCGATGTCGTTAAATGATATTACTCTGATTGGCGATGTTGTTAAATGATATTACTCTGATTGGTGATGTTGTTAAATGATATTACTCTGATTGGTGATGTCGTTAAATGATATTACTCTGATTGGCGATGTCGTTAAATGATATTACTCTGATTGGCGATGTTGTTAAATGATATTACTCTGATTGGTGATGTTGTTAAATGATATTACTCTGATTGGTGATGTCGTTAAATGATATTACTCTGATTGGCGATGTCGTTAAATGATATTACTCTGATTGGTGATGTCGTTAAATGATATTACTCTGATTGGCGATGTTGTTAAATGATATTACTCTGATTGGCGATGTCGTTAAATGATATTGCTCTGATTGGTGATGTGGTTAAATAATATTACTCTGATTGGCGATGTGGTTAAATGATATTACTCTGATTGGTGATGTCGTTAAATGATATTACTCTGATTGGTGATGTGGTTAAATGATATTACTCTGATTGGCGATGTGGTTAAATGATATTACTCTGATTGGCGATGTTGTTAAATGATATTACTCTGATTGGTGATGTGGTTAAATGATATTACTCTGATTGGCGATGTGGTTAAATGATATTACTCTGATTGGTGATGTCGTTAAATGATATTACTCTGATTGGCGATGTGGTAAAATGATATTACTCTGATTGTCGATGTTGTAAAATGATATTACTCTGATTGGTGATGTCGTAAAATGATATTACTCTGATTGGCGATGTCGTAAAATGATATTACTCTGATTGGCGATGTCGTAAAGCGATATTACTCTGATTGGCGATGTGGTAAAATGATATTACTCTGATTGGCGTTGTGTTAAAATGATATTACTCTGATTGGTGATGTCGTTAAATGATATTACTCTGATTGGCGATGTCGTTAAATGGTATTACTCTGATTGGTGATGTCGTAAAGCGATATTACTCTGATTGGCGATGTGGTAAAATGATATTACTCTGATTGGTGATGTCGTAAAATGATATTACTCTGATTGGTGATGTGGTAAAATGATATTACTCTGATTGGTGATGTGGTAAAATGATATTACTCTGATTGGCGATGTCGTAAAATGATATTACTCTGATTGGTGATGTGGTAACATGATATTACTCTGATTGGTGATGTGGTAAAATGATATTACTCTGATTGGCGATGTGGTAAAATGATATTACTCTGATTGGTGATGTCGTAAAATGATATTACTCTGATTGGTGATGTGGTAACATGATATTACTCTGATTGGCGATGTGGTAAAATGATATTACTCTGATTGGTGATGTCGTAAAATGATATTACTCTGATTGGCGATGTCGTAAAATGATATTACTCTGATTGACGATGTCGTAAAATGATATTACTCTGATTGGTGATGTTGTTAAATGATATTACTCTGATTGGTGAGGTGGTAAAATGATATTACACTGATTGGCGATGTGGTAAAATGATATTACTCTGATTGGTGATGTCGTTAAATGTTATTACTCTGATTGGTGATGTGGTAAAATGATAATACTCTGATTGGTGATGTCGTAAAGTGATATTACTCTGATTGTTGATGTGGTAAAATGATATTACTCTGATTGGTGATGTAGTAAACTGATATTACTCTCATTGGCGATGTCGTAAAATGATATTACTCTGATTGGTGATGTGGTTAAATGATATTACTCTGATTGGCGATGTCGTTAAATGATATTACTCTGATTGGCGATGTCGTTAAATGATATTACTCTGATTGGTGATGTCGTTAAATGATATTACTCTGATTGGTGATGTCGTAAACTGATATTACTCTGATTGGCGATGTCGTAAAGCGATATTACTCTGATTGGTGATGTGGTTAAATGATATTACTCTGATTGGCGATGTCGTTAAATGATATTACTCTGATTGGTGATGTCGTAAAGCGATATTACTCTGATTGGCGATGTGGTAAAATCATATTACTCTGATTGGCGATGTGGTAAAGCGGTATTAATCGGTTTAAAGGAGAATTGAAGCGATATTCACAAATTTCGATAACAGGGCGCTCTGGACAAAAATATAATTAATTCTTAGAGAATATTACATGGTTGGTTTGATATTAGGCCCGATATCAGGCGGCGTTAATCTCAAATAAGGAATAACTGTCATGTGGACTGTTTTTATGGAGATGTTACCGTGGGGTAAGTGGTCATAACTTGTGTAAAACCCGAAGGTTTTTTTTAAATACAAGTTATGACCACTTACTTCACGATTACATCTCCATAAAAACAGTCCACATGACAGTTAATCCTTATATTTATATACATTTAGCGAAAAAGCCATTTTTGTAAATGTATTTAAATCGAAAAGTGTATCGTGACAAAACCAGCCCAAAATTTCCCGTAGCACCCTTGGCAAAAGTTAATAGGAACAATTTCTCTTTATATTGAAACCCGATGATTTATTAAGTCAATCCTGCGCGAGTCCAAATGCGCGCGAAACATTACGCGTTCGTCTTTCCAAACCCTATGACGCGTCGATATCAAGCCTATAATATGACAAAAAACAGGCCGTTCTGGGAAAACTGTCATATCTAATTAGTAAACTAATTTACTAACTAATTGGCAATGTAATGAGCTGATACGGAAACATCGCCGCATGAGCTCTATAGAGTTGTATGATCAATTGGTATATTTAGTTTGATGAGGTGATATAAGATCCCCACCGGGTATAAAGTCATCTGTGACCCGCCATATAAAATCCAGTCGTAAGTCGGGATTGCTTTACCCTGTGCCAATGCATTCTCTTATATATGCGAGTCGACCATAGGTCGCCTCGCATATATAAGAGAATGCATTGGCCTAACAATTTTTTACAATTTTAATAATTTGTTCTTGTATTCTTTAACAATTTTATAATTTCACCCATACAGAGCCCCAGACAAACATGAGCAGACTACACTCTTCTATATGCTTCTATATATATGTGGGGCTCCCTGCAGGGTAATGGATGTTTTTTTTATTTTATGTCCTAAAAATTGTACGAAACATTTATTTTAAAAAAATGATAAAAACTTGTTAGGCCAATGCATTCTCTTATATATGCCAGGCGACCTATGGTCGACTCGCATATATAAGAGAATGCATTGGCACAGGGTAAAAAAAATCCCGACTTACGACTGGATTTGATATGGCGGGTCACATATCGTCTTTGGTGCGATCTGATCTGATCCACATTCCCTTATTAACCAATGTGATTATCAAGTGTGATCGATTGTCATGTTGAATCTATGTTAGTGGGGAAATATGACCTCCAGTGTGTAGAAATACTGACCTCTATTGACCGGAAATCCAAATTATGGCTTATCACGACAAATATCTCGAGATGTGAATATAGGCCATGTAATGGACGGCAATATACATTTGTGGAATATCGAACTAATGGTATATAATGTGGTGGGTCCACAGAGAAATGGCATTAGGAGAAATAAAAAATAGGTCACTATAGTACTAACGCAATGAGCGGTATATCGTTGGTCGCAGTAGTACTAACGCAATGAGCGGTATATCGTTGGAGCGAGTGTTACGGGTGCCTCGTTCACAAAGTCAATAGCGCAATAGATCAATAGCGCATCATCCAGTGATGGCGAAAAGCGGTGGTCTGTTGTTTAAACACTCCATCACCAGGTACACAACTGACGACGATTCCAGTGAAATTTAGCATTTTACTTCAGACTTACACCTACACTTACATTCCACAACTGCTTACTCATGTACATAACTATAAATTTCAAAATTAACCCTTTCGAAAACTCGCGGCCTATGCTTACGTTCCTAATTTCTAAATTTGTAACACCTAACTATGTACCACGCTCCCATGTTTTACTGAAACTACCGGTATGGGACAATCATGAAACTTAAGAATATTTTAATACTCTACGCATAACTAGTTCATTTATGATAGTGCGTGATTCTACGATACTGGTACGCATACTCTGTCATATGTACACCTATATTTTCCAAATTTCAAAACACCAGGCATACCTCTATTATGCTCCTGTTTTTAATTTTACTGACTATGGAATTGTCCAAGTGGCGCTTCGGAATGTGTACCTAGATAATGATCACCTTTGTCCATGTTACCGAAGACAGGTTTACCCTTGTATTCTGTGGTGTTCCCAGCCCCCCCCCGGATCTCTATATTTTACAACACATGATGGCGAAGATGGACAATACACGCTTAGTCTGATTTTGTTTATACATTGTGTTGTAGCTTGGCAAGCTGACTACATGTGCTATATAGACACAATAAAGGGGTGACAGGCCCATCGACACCCAGATGAGAAGGCACACAACTGTGCCACACATAATACATTATGATCATATGTGTACGGATGTTTAGGGTTAAAATAGAATCGTTACAATGGTATCTGAATACTCTTAAAAAGCCAGAATTGTATAATTTGTAGCTTTATGATATATGTATAATCGATAAGATGAATCGGTTTCATTGTCGCGCAACGACAACATTCACGTGCGTGCAAATCTGAATGCTGATAATGGATGTTCAATTAATTTCAATTGAAATACATTCATAATAGATATGTACACAATATTTCGAATATGTTACGGATTCATATTTCAGATGACATCCGCAGTCCACTTGATCAGTCTCAGATACACATAATACACTTAAAAACTCATTAGAACTCCTTAAGTACTACGCATATTTACTGCACAGAAGATCCGCGTTTGGTGACATCTTCGTCTGCGACGTTGACATCTATATGGGCCGACAGTGGTCCCTCCACATCGCAAGGATATTGAGAACGACATTGATTTTTTAAATTATGTTCAATCATATGCTTCATTGACAAGATTCAACTACATACCGGCATTTGTTTTGGCAGCGTGGAAGTCCAGGAACTATACTAGCGGGCGGATGTTCTCGAAAATTTGAGTGAGCAAAAGCAAAAACACTATTGAAAAAATACGCACAACAAAATTTAAATGGTTTGATCTGGGAAAACTGTTTGACAGCGGGTGGATAAATACTCCTGCCTCATGTGGACATACACACAGGTTGTTCGTTGTCCGTTTTACGATGAGAAACAAACATATCCCCATATCATATACTTGAAAATAACCTTCCCCTGTTCTCGGGTTTGGCGATAGCCCGTTAACGGGGGTGGTATTTGCCTCTGTGCTATATATCCTACACTAGTAAAACTGACGTTGTTGTTTGTAATATAGCGCTCAGAGGACATTGAATTCTAACGTACTAAATCAAACTCAAACACGGTTTGAATTATGGTCTACGGCGTGAAGCCAGTATTTATATGTATTCAGAAATGTTGATTGGCTCTCTTAGGTGCTGGAAAGATTAATTGCCAGTTTCCTTAGTTATGTGACTTCAATCTATTCTCAAACAAATTGCCAAATATGGTTGGGCACTTGGTATTTGAGGACGGAAGGGAAATAGCCATTAACTTACACTATATTGTTGATGAAATGGGGGTCATTTCACCCATTGATGAGCAACTAACTCACATTCGATAAATAACATTAACTTTCACATCTTTCAAGTCTGAGTGCCAAAATCCAATACTTAATCAATCACATCGAACTGATTCAGGCTTATTGGCTTAATTGGAATCTGACCTCTACCACTGGTATGATCTAAGACGCCGACCTGACTGTGCTCTTGGTAATTACCACAATGTATGCTCTTGATAGATAATGCTCATATAAAGTTGGGAATCCATATCTGATTGTTGAAATTGAGAAATAATTCCCGCGAGAATGTGATTGTGTTTGGCACTTGTCAGCAGGACTGATTAGCAGCAGCTGACCTAGTTAAGGGTCACGATGAGTATTCTATACCATCCGGGTCCTATAATGAATTCTACATTACCAATTACTACAATCCGAAAGTAGCAGCATATGATAGTGTCGGCGACGAAGGTAGATGGTTAAATTCGCGGAGAGGCACACCGACATGTCATGTTTCCTACTGCCCACCCTACCACCCATATTGAAGGGGCTCCCGGTGGTTCAACCTGTAGAGTGCTCATTGCATGTCAAGTTTCCTTCTATGCAGCCTTTCACCAATGTTGAAGGGTTTCCCCGGTGGTCCCGGTAGAGTGTTCAGTGCATTACACCGTCATAGGCCGTCCAGCGCGGACGAAGCTGATTCTAACTCCGACAAGCGCGGATTCGTGATCCACGCTAAGGGAGGGTAATCAGATTCGTGTATATGGGCAAGTTTGTCAGTTGCTTTCCGGGGGTCGGTGGTTTCTACACGCGTTTGAATAAATTCCTGGTTCAGTATACCATCTGCATGGCATTTCCTCCTCCCATAAAACTGACGTGATATGACCCAGCGGCTGAAATGACGATAAACCATAATTAGCCAACCACCACCTAATGAAAGGAAACAGTTCAGTTAAAACAGTGATCGCAAGTTGAACAGTTTCAACTATGGTAGTTTAAAACATGTAAGAAAACAAAAATGATAAAAATTGTTAAAGAATGTAAGAAATATTTATACCAATTATATGAAATTGTTAGGCCAATGCATTCTCTTATATATGCAAGGGGACCTAAAAAGGACAAAAATTATAAAAGAATGTGAGCAAAACATGATAAAAAGGAATGTAAGAAAAATTTGTAAAAAAATATAAGAAATTGTTAGCCCAATGCAAGGCGACCTAAACAAAATTACAACAATTGTTAAAGAATGTAAGAAAAAATTATAAAAATTCATAAAGAATGTAAGAAAAAACGATAAAAAAAACATAAAAATTGTTAAAGAATGTAAGAAAAAATGATAGCAATTGTTAAAGATTGTACGAAAAATTGACAACAATGATTAAGAATTGTTAGGCCAATGCATTCTCATATATGGGAGGCGACCTATGATAGGTCGACTCGCATATACATGTATAAGATAATGCATTGGTAAAGGGTCTTTAATGTAGTGTAGAACAGTTTCGACTCTTATTTTTAAAACAAACATTGTCACACTAAAGACTGATCGGCGTATACAACTATCAGAACATATTTAACCATTTCTATACTAAGTGGATTTTCCCAGTCAGTTAAAACTAAACATTGGAATGCTCTGTTATTCATTTGGGTGGATGGTAATTTGATAAAAGCAGACGACATATAAATAAAAGTGCAGAATGAGCCCTAACTGTTGAGGGAAGTATTTAGATAATAAGTTCAACAAACGGCTTGGTCGTTTTTTTAACTTATTATCCGAACGTTAAGTGTCACGTTAATACCATCACATTTTCTCCGATTCTCCCTGCAGATTTGTGGCTTCTCACATTGCTGTGTTGTTGTTCACATCAGCCTTCAACTGAATTATACCATTCCGTAATTTCCATGTGATTTTAACTGAGCTCTCCTTCCATTTAAAGGGTGCTATACATGTATCAGGCATACCACCAGGCATACCACCAGGCATACCACAGGCATACCACCATGCAGGTGTTTATACTGCCTCACTCCTTCAGTCTTATGACACTCGTGATAACGGTATTACTGACGGCTCATATCTAGGTGTACATTTATATCTGCAGTGTTTCATGGAACCTCTGAAGAAACTGCAAGTGGAGGGAATGCTGATGCATGTAGAACCACAGGATCTGTTCGGTAACCTCGACGAAATATGCTATGTGAGTACCACCACCGGTCTTTCGGTCCTGCGTCACTTGTCCCACTATTTCCATTCCTATCATACCTACATGACAATTGCTTTTTATATCTAAGAGATTTCACTATTGCACTACCAATCGTAGCTTACCTATCTCACAAAGGACTAGATCATGCAACATATCTCTATTCTCGCTAATGCCCGTAGAGATCATATTCCACCAGTACGAAACCTGGGAACGTTTTGAAGTTTTGACAGGTAACCTTATAAAGTCGAAAAAATAACACAGGAACATATTACTTTGATATTATCTGTTTCTTAATAATATACTTCACCGTAGGTGAAGATCCCAACTTGAAATTTCACGATATAAGTAACTTTGTTACCGATTTTCTTTGCGTTTCTTACAATTATGAAAGTTTTCCCGGGTAAACACAGGAACATATAAGTTATTTGAATGTTTTTGTTTGTGATATCGGCTCTCAAAAGTAACAGAGAAGCATGTAGTTTCGCATTGGGACCTCCACATATAGTGAAGATACAGTATTAAGGAACAGATAAATTAATAAATATATTCCCCGTGTCATTTTTTTATAACTTTATGCTCCCTGTCAAAACTTCAAAAAGTTCCAATGTTTTGTATTGGTGAAATAATTATGATCTCTACGAGTAGTAGAGATTCATGGCATGATCTAACAAAAGACATATTATATGGGAGTGCTTCCATCGGAAGTTCAATGTGTCTATCCTGCCTTACCTAGGTGACGATGTCATTCCGAAGGACATGTGTATATATTCGAACTACCCCATGTGTACATCCCCCATGAATATCTGCTATACCATCGAAACAAACTACATCTGCATTAACCCTTTACCCAACAAACCGGCCAAAACCGGCCAAATAAAGCTTCAACAGCCTAAAATATCTTCGGTCTGTCTCAATAGAACCATACAAATATGGATATCATTGGAACCGGCTCCTTGACCACATTGTGATAGTTACAGTTATGCCCTGTGCCAATGCATTCTCTTGTATATGCGAGTCGACCACAGGTCGCCTCGCATATATAAGAGAATGCATTGGCCTAAAAAAATTACCATTTTTTCTTGCATTCTTTAACAATTTTATAATTTTTAATGTGTTAAGCCAATGCATTCTCTTATATATGCGAGGCGACCTATGGTCGACTCGCATATATAAGAGAATGCATTGGCACAGGGCCGTTCTATTGGGTAAAGGGATAAAAGATCCATATGTATCATGAATATCAGTCACAGCACAATAGTCAAGCCCCATCTTCTATGAACTATCTATTGTCTAGCAAATTACCATTGTTTTTAGTTACTTTTTCCATTCTGATCATTTTCAATATCCACTAAGTTGCAGAAGATAAAATGCATAATCGAAGTGATTAACTTCAACGGGGGTACTTCAGTCTTATCTTAGGTCTCCCATATCAGTTGATGCCGCGACAGAATGGGATACCCAGAGTGAATTTTGTGACGCCATCCCGCCATGTGGACACACTATTTGAAGGCTTGTCTATGCGCTAGTGTTGTCCCCGTTGTCTGCAATGTACCAAACGAAGGATATGGTAGAGTGCTATTGTATAACACATAACTTCATACATTTAATGTAACACTATTCTCGGCTACATCTTAAGACCACTGGCGAGTACCAAGAGTTACAAACAGTACACCGAAATACCAGAGTGGAATTGATCGGTATGTGAATGTGATCGCGATTTGAACGGACTATATCGGAGATTTGATTGGAATTCTGAGCGGGATTTGACCGGAAATGATAGGCATACATCCTGGATGTGATGTCATCGGAATAACCGAAAGGTGATATACTGTGGGAATTGATTGTTTCCGATCAGAATTTTTGCTTGGGATTTCTCGATATCCAGCCAGTACCCCATTGGGATATCAACCAGAAATCCGGCGTAATTCCCAATGAGACTGCAAAAAAATCCCGGACAGAATCCCAATGGTATCTCGCTGGAGTCTCTGTTGAGTTGATATTGCATAGACAGTTTTTCAAATTGCTGCGCAATCATATATTAAATCTTCACCATAGGTGCATCGTCCGCTATAGCGTCCGTGTTATCTCCTTTTCATCCGGATATGCCTGGATATGCCAATATTTTGGCACGGGTGTGAACGGCCGATCAAATACTGATGGACATTTCGCGACCTTTAAAATCCGATCCGTTATACTTGCACATATCTGCATCGGATCCTATAATTGGTATTTGTTTCTTAATTGTCAAATTCGCATGTTGCGAGGCCCATGTGCTGCTGAAATAGGATTATATATTGCATGCAGAGACAGTACTGCAAATTGCTGCGCAATCATATATCAAATCTTCACCATAGGTGCATCGTCTGCTAATAGGGCCCGCGCGTGTTATCTTCTTTTCATCCGGATATGCCTGGATATGCCAATATTTTGGCACGGGTGTGAACGGCCTATCAAATACTGATGGACATTTCGCGACCTTTAAAATCCGATCCGTTATACTTGCACATATCTGCATCGGATCCTATAATTGGTATTTGTTTCTTAATTGTCAAATTCGCATGTTGCGAGGCCCATGTGCTGCTGAAATAGGATTATATATTGCATGCAGAGACAGTACTGCAAATTGCTGCGCAATCATATATCAAATCTTCACCATAGGTGCATCGTCCGCTAATAGGGCCCGCGCGTGTTATCTTCTTTTCATCCGGATATGCCTGGATATGCCAATATTTTTACGCGGGCGTGAACGGCCGATCAAATACTGATGGAAATTTGCCGACCTTTAAAATCAGATCCGTTATGCGTGCACATATCTGCATCGGATCCTATAATTGATGTTTGTTTCTTAATTGTCCATATTCGCATGTCGCGCGCCCATGTGCTGCATAAATAGGATTATACATCAGCAATTGCCCGTCACATTGCATGGGAATCTCATTGATTTCACATTATATCAAAATGGAATCCGAATTAACTCTTTCTATACTAAAGCATCATCGAGAGTTATTCCATAGGAATTGCATAGGTCGTTATTAAACGTATTATCTGATCATTTCCCTCGATAAATATGGCTCCTTCTGCACTTATATTTATCTGTGGTCTGCTGTTATCACCATACCATCTGTCCACATCAATAATAGACCATTATCATATACACGTTAATTGATGGGAGAATAAAGTTAGTACACAAAAGGTTAGTGAAGCCGTGGTATGTGTGTTATATTACATATGTAGGTAAATATCATCCCATTTCACACTAAATTCTAAGTTGCTACATTAACCTGAGAAATAGTAAAATTGCACTACTTTGTCATCGAAATAACCGAAAGGTGGTATAATGTGGGAATTTATTGTTATTTTGTTTAGGATTCCGATCAGAATGTTTTGCTGTTATATTGCAGGTGACGTACACGTTCTGCAAAGAATTCATCGCCCTGTTGCTACGGGACATGAGTGACACCTTATTCGGGGAAACCACGACGTTAATCAACGCGTTCAACAAGGTAACAAAACAACTAGCCAAGGTGCTAACATGTCCATATCCTTACACATTACCGTAGCCTATATATAAATAAGATATACCACAACAGGGGCGTATTGACTGGGATAAAGGCGTGTCTAACTCCCACCTTTGGTGAAACTTAAAAAATGCCATGCCTGACACAACAGTATAATAATATAATAATTGTTTATTCTTACGCCATGTGTACATGGGTTTAAAGAAATAAATTTAAGAAAAACACAAATAAACAACAAGATCACAGTGTGGACATGACACGTATTCAAATATATATAAATGATGGATGTGACAAATCGATATATATAATAATACATGTATACCATATCATTATATTTTCAACGTTCGGTCTGTGGTCATTGAAAACTGAGGAGAACGGCTAGTCTTCGGTTGACAACACTGATAAACATGCAGAGCCTCTTCATGAAACTGGGCTTACTATTTGACAAAAGGATGCGGAATTTAGCTTCATTGGGAAAGTTATAATATGCACGCGGTATGTATCGTTTTCTTTCATCCACAAAAGCATCACAACTCGGAAGCGTGTGGTATTCATCACCGATTACGTTACGGGTACAAATATTGATGATTTCAAACACAATAGCATCTTACAAAATTTAAGGTGAACACGTTCGATAATTAAGTTATCGCCCGTACCCCAAGTTTCGCAACCGTAAAGAAGGACGGGGGTGACAATAGTGTCAAACAGTTGTAAATGAGCTTGTATAGAAAGCTTGTTTTTACGACCGATTTTCAACCTCAGACCAAACGTTTGTTTAATTTATTCTAATTGTTTGATATTCCAACCAGTATTTAGTCTGGCAATAATTTTTAGCTCAAAGGTTGAATATTTGTTTCAATTTTTTTTAATAAAATGGCCACCAGTTGAACATTTTCATTCGTTAGGGCTGTCTACGGATGGAAATGTCCACGTCACTGTATATCAATGTAAAGATGGTATATCTCACCCCATGTAATGTTGTTGTTAAGATACATCTATGTGAATATGTATCTCTACTTTGAGCTTTGAATTGATTCATGTGTTAGGAACAACTTGAGTTGAAACGGATAACCAATAGACGTGGCTGTCACAATGGAAGGTCTGCCTTGAACTATGTTAGAACGTCACATTGTGATGATGTCATCGGTGCATCGTTTTGATTGAAACTCGTTCTTGTTTAACACTGTTAAGATAAATATGTGTAACATTCTTGTCTTTTTGTTATTAAAAATGCAATGACCACTTACACAGTTTCATATGAATTCTTTGATTTGTTGCCGGGAATAAATATAGACGATATTTAACGTGATGCTAAACCATTGTTATTGCATTGTTGTATAGGTTAATCAATACAGGTAAGTGGGTGCCTGCCAAGGTAACACATCTGCCAGGGTCAACGAAAATCACACCTAGCCCTCCGGAATGACATTAACAAGTCAGAATGGAGCACTGGCTGACCGACTTTACGGCCTTTCCATTTGTCAACATAAGTAGAGTGAAAGAAATAATGGCTTACAGCCTATCCGTCATATAATTTCCCCACATAATGACGGTGGTGCACAAATTTCTGGATGTCAACATAAATGGGAGGTTGTCTGCTATGCATATTAAAGAAGATTCGAGGCTAAATGTGATGATGACCAAGGTCCCAATTTATCGCAGAAAATTTGCTCCTCGTTCTGATGACATGAATTTTGACGTGGAGGCTAGATACTGGAGCGGTTTATTGGAATTTTGAAAATAGTTTTAGAACATACCCCACAAAACAAGATTCATTTAATATAAACAGAACATGATGCACCCTGGTGCAAACATTACATGAAGTATGATGCTAAACCATTGTTATTGCATTGTAGTTTTCTTCACTAACAAAGGATGGTGCTGTATATCACACATACTGTCTCAATTACACCAATGCGCTAGAATACTTGGAATCATTGCGACAAGTGGACGATTTCAAAGACTTCCAAAAAGTGAGTACAGCTACCCCATCATACAACTATGATACAACTACCCAATCATACAACTACTCCATCATAAAACCACCCCATCCGTATATGCCACAGCTCCATTATTTTAACATAAGTCATCTAAACAGAAGTCTAAAAAATAATATATTATCAAACTATTCATATACATGCATTGTCAATTGCCTTCACAAAACATTTTATATTTGCAACAGCACCAATGTTTAAATACACATAGTACACTAATCCCCTTATCTAGGATGTTTTTCCCTGTATGTCTCGCCTTTCTTATATGCATTGGGTTCGTTTAGTAACTATCCCTAGGAAACATGACTTACAAGACGATGGAACCACCTGCGCAATGACGCATTGCTCGTATTGCCAACTGTACGTTGTATATCAACATCCGCATATTACTCAAGCTTGGAACCTAATATACACTTCATTCACATTCATATTTTCAATCGGTCATCTTTTGTATATGTATTTGTTATATCGTGCCAGGGGTAGCAGGAAGACGGCAAACAATGGCGTTGTTGCCCATGTGTAATAGATAAATAGTATTATATGCCAAATGTCATTTTATTGGTTATTGTGCAAATAGAATTAAAATAAATATAAAATAAAAACACGATAGGCTGCTGTATGAGTTTATGAAGCTTATGAGGGAGATGGTCCAGCCTTGCACGTTAGATGGTCCAGCTGGTGAATCGCATTGCACGTTAGATGGTCCAGTTGGTGAATCGCATTGCACGTTAGATGGTCCAGCCGATAAATCGCATTGCACGTTAGATGGTCCAGCCGATAAATCGCATTCCACGTTAGATGGTCCAGCCGATAAATCGCATTGCACGTTAGATGGTCCAGCTGATATATCGCATTGCACGTTAGATGGTCCAGCTGGTGAATCGCATTGCACGTTAGATGGTCCAGCTGGTGAATCGCATTGCACGTTAGATGGTCCAGCTGATATATCGCATTGCACGTTAGATGGTCCAGCTGGTGAATCGCATTGCACGTTAGATGGTCCACCTGGTGAATCGCATTGCACGTTAGATGGTCCAGCTGGCGAATCGCATTGCACGTTAGATGGTCCAGCTGGTAAATCGCATTGCACGTTAGATGGTCCAGCCGATAAATCGCATTGCACGTTAGATGGTCCAGCCGATAAATCGCATTGCACGTTAGATGGTCCATCCGGTAAACCGCATTGCACGTTAGATGGTCCAGCCGATAAATCGCATTGCACGTTAGCTTGTCGTAATACGTTTAGCTACAACACAGTTGGTTCTACTCCCGGTAAGAGCTGATGGTTGATCCGTGCAAGGGTGGGTCGTCTGATTCGGGTAACTGGTCAAGATTGTCAGTAATTGCTGGGAGTATGTGCATTGTGTATAACAGATTGTAATTGCAGAGTAGTTATTTCCAGGAGAAAAGTAACCAACTTAATTTACATCTAAGTCTTAAACCCAAATTATTAAGTTTTAAGCTGATGCTCACTACGTGTTGGCGTTGCTTAGCATCTGAATTCGGAAAGGATCATAATCCTCAATACACTAAGCCCCACATTCCTGCGAACTCATGTATCCCACTACGTGAGTTGATGCGTGATCAACACAAATAAACGCTAACTGTGAACCTTAAATGTTCTGAAATAAATCGCACATAAATCATGCACACTCACGTAGTGTGCTCAGTCACATCATACCCAGAGACGACACATATAAGCTATTAGCTTGTCGAATCCCGTCCATATCATATATGTTTATTATTTTTTAATTACTGTATTATGAATTATATGGATAAAAACTGTTTATACAGAACTCATGTATCTATAGTTTGTGTTTGTGATTTATTTCAGTGGGCGGAGAGGGACAGCAGATGTAATCGGCTCAAGCTATCAGACCTACTCGTGGCACCCATGCAGCACTGTATGAAACTACCACTGTTGCTAGGCAACATAAGGAAGTACACCATGGATGGCACCGAACAACAGAGGTTCACAGAATCCATACAATCCGTCGAGAGGTCACTACGTGAGTTTGCACACACACCCTCCCTCCCTCACCCTCACACACGCACGCGCGCACACTTAATACAATATGTCGAGAGGTCACTACGTGAGTTTACACACATACTTTAACGGACATGGCTCATTCGTTCCTTCAATTTTGTTTCTACATAATTTGGAGCGACGAATACGATAGGTCTATAAATAAACGAACTGTTGACATACCGGCTCCATATGTTCTGAAAAACACTTGCCGTAGTCACAGCCATTTTTCAGCCGTTTTCAACATTTCGTCAGGAGTCAAATAAACGCTCTTTATTGCTACCATATCAGGAAGATAATACTATGGAGCGCCCTGTTCTGTTCCATGTCGTGCAAATGGCTGGTTTGTGTTTGGGACCCAAACACCGTATTCACAGTTTATTTTCCATTTCTTCAATGCGTCTTTTTTGGGTTACAGAATGCTCGTAGAAAGGTAGATCAGATATTTATCGACCTATTTTGATACTGAGAAAAATTCAAAAGCGAATATTATTATGTGTATTTTGGAGCGCAAACCACCATGTGGCTTTAATACAATCCGCCCAGAGGTCACTGCGTGAGTTCCCATCTGATACAATTTAAGATCTCCTGCATGAAGTCACGACCTTCACTGATTAGCAGTTGTATTACCGGAGTTCGCAGTCAATCAAACACAGATCCCACGACCAAGGGCCAGTTTGCAATTGCAATTGCAAAATATGTGGCGTTTTAGGGGATGAATTCCATTTTGGTTTAGAATGTGACGTAATTAAAATTAATTAGAGAAATACATCCCACAATATTATTGGAGATATCCAGTTGGATATTCCACGATGTGCTCAAAATATGTAACGTGGCAATACTGAAACGACTTTGTATATTTCTAAAAACCTGCATTCAAACGGATAAAATAGTAATCGTACATGAAGGAGGCAGTGAAGTTGGGGTTTCATAACATAATGGAAAGAGCTATTGGCAGTTCAGTTATGTTGTGTAAATCCCGTTTCATTGTTGAAAATGAAAATACCACTGAAACTATTCATCAAATTGTGTGCCAGTTCAGTACAATCCATATTATTATTATTGACTAATGTATGTTATATTCATATTACAAAGTTATTTTACAATGGTGTGTACAGTATGTGTTTTTCTTGTAGGAGTCCAGGTTGTGGTGAAAAGTCACATTGGACGAGACACGCAGTATCGAGTCCAAAATGACTGTTCACGGCAAATTGGACGAGTTTGAACTAGACAAGATAAAACAATTGCCAATATTAAGTTAGTACAGAATAAATTAAAATTATGCAAAAATATTCTAAGTTGTCCTTTTTGAGTCGTTTCTCGGTATTTTGAGGTGATTCTTGGAGAGTATTGGTCAGCCTCCATGAGTTTTGTTGATTCATATTAATCCGATCCACGCTTGTTCACCTTGGATCACTGCGAATGATAGTGATCTATAGTGGGCTTTGTCAGGTCCACCCCGCTGGGTGTTTGCTTATCGCACATGCGTTAGATAATGTATCGTCACACGAACAATGTATGGAACATATATGGTAATCTGTTACACCAAATCTAATTCCGCATAAATCATCTCGTGAATACAAGAGCAGACGATACATTGCATATGGCATATAACGAGACACTTGCGTGCGAACGCGACATATGTTATGTGTATACTCTGGTTATATAAAACATCCAAAACAAAACAATGGAATTAGTTTCATAGACCACAAGCAACTATCACAGTGACATCAAATGGTATAATTCTGCAGTTATAATAACAAATTTGTGAGATAGCCACACAACCTACTGTGAATAACACACACTGTCCCATCATTATACAACATGACTTCGATTCCAATAACATTCAAATTGTTCTATTAATAAATCACACTGGTAATAGTACGGGTGCATTCTCTGGAGAAACTTTTGCTCTGGGTTTCTAATTTTCCCGAGTGTATTATATAAATATACTGCATTTGTGACATATTTCTTCTTTCTTACGAACTCACATCCTTTGTTTGATCCACAGAAAACTTGGAGGGGAAGATGCAATCTATGAAGAACTTTGAGAGGATACAGGAAATAAATAAACAGTTGGTGTGGCCTCAACTGGCTGATGTGGATCCACGAGCGTATATCCCAGAGGTAAGACAGCCCACGTTAATAAACACTACCACGAGATAACTGACGTGTTATCATACATGTATAACCCAAACGTAATGTGACATACGCTAAGTGTGGCACAGAGTCAGCAATCTGCATCTTATGTTGATCCTATTGACGTATTTTAGCATCTGTTTCAATTCATTGTAAGTAACTTTTGTTTTTAATGTTTAAATTCTACTTTGGCATAAATAAAATATGTTTTTGCTGTGGGTACGTTTTAAACCTGTTTTCAAATTCAGTTTTGCAAAAAGCCAACCAAACATGGCATACGATTATCAAAGAAGTGAATTTCGCGTATTATTATTTTCATTGTATATTGATTATGAGCAATTATGACGAGACAATACAAACAATGGATTGTAATTCACGTGAGAGCTTAAAATGTTGAATTGTTTGTCCATTTCGGTACCAAGAACGGCTATAATAATTATTAATTTTACACAACACTCCAATCACAAACTAACGTATTGTCTTGACTTTGATGAGAGGATGCTGCATTTGTGTCATAATCTTGAGTTCCTACTACCTATATACGAGCGCCTGCGGCGCATACGATACAATGGGTGGCGGGATGGGGTGGTGGTGGGTACTACCTATATACGAGCGCATGTGGCTCATAAGATACTATGGGTGGCGGGATGGGGTGGTGGGTGGGTACTACATATAGACAAGCGCCTGCGGCGCATAAGATACTATGGGTGGCGGGATGGGGTGGTGTGTGGGTACTACCTATATACGAGCGCCTTCGGCACATAAGATACTATGGGTGGCGGAAACAGAAACAGAAACACACATTGACCCGTCATTACCATCATCTGATATTACGATTGAAGGATACGGACCCCCTATTAGGAAAGTGTTTCACTCTGTCTAAGTTGACAAACTGAAGGGCGTTATATCCCGCCAGGCTCCACTCCGACTTGTTAAGTGTTTCCGGTGGGGGGCAGGAGTGATATTTCGCTGACCTTGTCAGATGTGTCACCTGGCCAGACATACACTTACCTATAATGGTTACCTATAACACACCTGGCCAGACACACACTTACCTATAATGGTTACCTATAACACACCTGACCAGACACACACTTACCTATAATGGTTACCTATAACACACCTGGTCAGACACACACTTACCTATAATGGTTACGTATAACACACCTGGTCAGACACACACTTACCTATAATGGTTACCTATAACACACCTGGTCCGACACACACTTACCTATAATGGTTACCTATAACACACCTGGCCAGACACACACTTACCTATAATGGTTACCTATAACACACCTGGTCAGACACACACTTACCTGTAACATGTTATATGTTTCAGTCTTTGAAGCAGAAGCTGAAGTTACAGCAATGTGATCGAATACTGACCTCGCCAAACAGAAGACTAATCCACGAGGGTCCACTCACGTTAACAGGTTAGTGATGGTTTGAAGCAGTCCATCGCAAGACCAAAAAAATGATTTGTATTTTCCAAGAAATTGTATTAGCATTTGTCATGTTTAAATATTCCATTCTAGAATGTTTTCAAGAAACGTCGCATGGTTCTTCACAACATTAGTTTCAGGGCTAATCATATGTGTTCCAATGTGGACAATGTTTTTTTAAGATGTACCTGCGCTCACTCAACTTGAATTGATGAGAGTATCATTATTACATAGACTGAACTTGTCCGCCGCAATATATTTGGCATGAATATGAGCATCATATGGGTGCAACTTCCTGTTCCAGAAATTCAATCAAACTTTCAACAGCCATGCAACTTTAATTTTACATAATTGGTATAGTGTTTGTTTTGTTTTTATTTGAAGCAATATATCATTATACGTTTAACTTTAATTCCCGAAATACTGGAGGATTAGCTATTACATCTTGTTTTTATTTGAAGGAGCATACCAGTGTATGTGTGTCTTTAGTCCTCGAAATATTGGATGCTAGCTATAACAATCTTTAACTTCAGAAAACCAGAAACAGATGGACGTATATGTATTTCTCTTCGACGACATGTTTCTTATTACACGGTTGAAGAAGTCGCTAAGGAAGGTATGTAATCGTGGTGGACTTATTGAGTCATCTACTCCAGTCTTCAATGCACTGTTGAAGACGTCCATAAAATTAATTATGCAGACGTGTACGATGTACTATTGAGTAGACTAATCGTTTGTACAATTATATAATGTATAGTGATGTCCATACATGCATTTGAGAACATATACTATATGGCTACAGGGAAAGAACTCAATATTATATATAACACATATGTGATGCCGACCGAACTAGTCTTCAAGTAATCGTTACCACTACTAAGTCGTCCATAATACATCTGTCGTACAAGTATATTCCGGAATCGGCTCCTGTTTGCATTATTAAAGGTAGACTGTACGCCAATTTCAATAAATTACTGGCAATAACGATACAATATCGATAGAATATAGAAGCAAAAGTAACTTGAGATGAAGATGTCTTCTGTAAACTGTCAGGTTAAAAGGTTATCTTAAAATCAAAGTTAATAATTTCATATTAATTTAATTTATTGCTCGAGCTATACATTAAATTACGAATTTCGGTGTACAAGACGTATGCAAATTAATTGACTGGAAATGGATTGGGTAACATGTCGCACACATGATCGTGAGCAAACTTATTTGATATCAGGTGTGAACTCAAGCCACTCGCTGACTATTGACTATACAATAACTTATATGAATAGATGGGACTAATATTGCATTTATTTGATACATTTTCAAACTATTTAAAAATTGCTCGACGACGATAGTTCTATTTCGCATTCCGGCTAATCTTCAATCCGTAACATTACTTCATACTCAACAGACTTTCAAATAATGGAAATATGGTTGCATTATTCTACGAAGCAGAGAGAAACCATATCCCTTAAATGTCACTTTATTCCCGGACACATTGACTTCATTAACTTGATATAAGTAACATGATGAAATGTAATTATCCTTGTAGAAACAATCTGTGGACTTTGGTTTGAGAGGAGGTTCTCCGATCCAAACAGACCGAGCTACGTACGTTGTACACAGACAACCAATCGCCATCGATAGAATACTGCTGCACGACATCTCAGCATCCGAAACGACAGGTATGCAACATAATTTATCAACTGGAGTACCCAATTATTTATCAGGGTCAGAAACGACAGGTATGTAACATAATTTATCAACTGGAGTACCCAATTATTTATCAGGGTCAGAAACGACAGGTATGGAAGGTAATTTATCAACTGGAGTACCCAATTATTTATTAGGGTCAGAAACGACAGGTATTTAACATAATTTATCAACTGGAGTGCCCAATTATTTATCCGGGTCAGAAACGACAGGTATGGAACATAATTTATCAACTGGAGTACCCAATTATTTATCAGGGTCAGAAACGACATGTATGTAACATAATTTATCAACTGGAGTACCCAATTATTTATCAGGGTCAGAAACGACATGACTGGTATGCAACATAATTTATCAACCGGAGTACCCAATTACTTATCAACGTCTATTATAGGTAAGCTACAATATCGAATTTGTCAACTATATTACCGAATGTATTGGCTGATATGATCGAATTAGTCAGCTACAGTAGGCAAGTTATCAACCCAGTTCCGAATTTACCAGTTTTATCCCATAGGAAATGTTCAGATGACAGATTCAACAAACGACTATGTTGAACTTATTATCTAAACATTTCCCTCAATAAATAGGGGTCTTAGTGCACTTGTATTTATCAGTCCTCTCTGCTTGTATCACCTTAACATCCCTCCAAATCAGTAATAGGCCATTCTAATGTACACATGTACACTGTGTGTACACGGTGTGGGAGAATCCATGTTGTATGTAAAGGGTTATTGTGAGTGTCGTCAGTTAACCCTTTATCCAACAGAACGGCCCTGTGCCAATGCATTCTCTTATATATGCGAGTCGACCATAGGTCGCCTCGCATATATAAGAGAATGCATTGGCTTAACTTATTAAAAATTATAAAATTGTTAAAGAATGTAAGAAAAAATGGTAAAAAGTGTTAAAAAAAAGAAGATATTTTTTAGGCCAATGCATTCTCTTATATATGCGAGGCGACCTATAAGAGAATGCATTGGCACAGGGCATAAATGTAACCATCACAATGTGGTCAATGAACCGGTTCCAATGATATCCATATTTGTATGGTGTTATTGAGACAGAGCGAAGATATTTTAGGCTGTTGAAGCTTTATTTGGGCGTTTTTGGCCGTTTTGTTGGGTAAAGGGTTAAATGTCGACATAACAAGACAAACTGTTTGGTCAGGAATATATTTTCATCGTGTTGTGTATAGCTATCAAGAGTGGAGCGTCAGTGTTCTGCATACAAACAATATATAGAGGATCAACAACTCGTCCCCAGTTTATAGCGAAATTTACGAGTCCAGTAAGTTAGGCCTGGGCAGAGCCTTTGGCGATGTCCAGACATAATTTATTGAACGGGTTTTGCAAATCCGCTATAAACCGGGGACGAGCTGTTGATTATATTCATTACATTATCCAAAACCTCGGCAAAACATGCCTGAATCAACAAATTGGACGCGAAACTAACATCGGCTTCTATAAGGCATGCGATGATGTTTCACGTAACAATGCGTTGTTCGCCTGCGTAAAGACATATTCCCAGATAAGTAAAGACTCTTTGGCGTATTTAATGGCGTATATTTAATGACATAACTGTTCAATCTCTTCATTCATTATAGTTTGTTGGTAACATATTGGAAGCCATATTATTTTTGAGTCGTAGCGTGCGGAATGTAAACAGACGACAAACCGGAAGTCAAATGTCACCTAGCACTATTTCCTGTTACAAACGAACGATTAATGTCACAATTTATAGAATGGGTTATTCAATGGAATAAGGTTAGGGTCGTGTAATAAATATATATTCGGCAGACTTTTATTCTGTCGCAGTTAAGTTCGTTAAGACCTTTTAATACGATCTATGTTATTGTGAATATATTTTTGAATTCCTTTGCTGAATGGAATGTCCTCCATATAATCCTCAATTTTCTGCTGACTATTTTATACAATTTTCTTCCAGGGACGAACATGCGTAATGCATTCGTCGTCGTTCATATCAACAGATTCCAGCAAGTCACGAATTTGTTCACATTCCAAGCACCAGAATCTGTATCTAAGGTGTGTAAAATTATAACGATTACGTTGTAACATTCATACAGCATTTGATTGATGCACAAGAGCATTCCCCGAAAGTAGTATAAACATTATTGTGATGTGTGGTCTAAACGGATTGGGTGAATGCGATGCTAAGCATTCTGACAACCTTGTTCAAGTGTGCAAATGAGTTGGCTAATATCAAACTACAGCTATAGCACTACCTGATGTGCTGTTCACCGACGATGTACACGGACATGGCAACACGGTGGGCAGTTATGTGAACCTTCTTCGTGATATGTCCTCCGCCGTCGATACTGATATTCTTCTAGCATGACGTATAACCTGGACGATGACTCTATGGAACGACTCATTTGTTTTTTCATCACAAGTATTGTATTTATATGTTTTCCTTGGATGCCCAGTAATGCACGTTACACATGTAATATATGATTTGTTTGAGATGGGAGCTTGTGTGAAGCTTTAAAGTCACTTTCTTGTCTTTTTGTTCAGATGAGATGGATGAACAGCATATCAGAGGCCAAATTACCACAGGGATCAGCTCACAATAAACATTCTGAAACGCATCGCCATCACCGGCGACTAACGGGAGGTAACCTCAACAACATGCTCAGCCACTCAATGGACGAAACGGCCACTCGAGCCAGCCGACCATATATTCACCGGACTTCTTTCTCAACGGACAGTGATTTACTGTGACCAAAGTTGCTCATCATTACAGGGAAGATTATCCTACCGCGAATGTGCTTGTTGTTATGAACGTCTGCGTCCTGGTGCTGCGGAGCGTCAAGGGGGAGGTTATTCTACGTGAACGTGATTGTTGTGAACGTCTGCGTCCTCGGTCTGCGGAGCGTCAACAGGGGAGGTTACTCTACGTGAACGTGATTGTTGTGAACGTCTGCGTCCTCGGTCTGCGGAGCGTCAAGAGGGGATGTAACTCTATGTGAACGTGATTGTTGTGAACGTCTGCGTTGTGACCGACATTATCTGAACTGATCGTAGTTGTCGGCAAAACACGTGATGTGCTATTCACAGATAAGGAGTTTATTGACACTTTACCTCGCAGTCCTTTATAACTGCAACATCAGAGACACCCGGAGTAATACATCCGTCTTCTTCTGTCGAATTATATTAACCTGATCTTAGAACAAAATACGTTAAGTGCTATTAGTCAGGATAAGAACCAACTCGAATGGTTCGTGTAATACGTAGTTAGGTGCATGATTTGAAAAATATGTGTAGTTACACATACACATACCCAATGCACATACACATGTTATATGGTATTTCTATAGAGTTGCATCTTGTGGGAATAGTAAAGTTAGGTTAGACCATGTAATAAGATATTCTACTATGAAACACTCCCAACTTAACAATCCTTGATGGTATCGTAATACGAAAATGGCAATTTCAATTAGGCAATACAGTACACATGTAGTTTAATTTGACAGTAACTGTTGTACAGTGCAAAATACATTTTGTATAGTGAAAATGTGATTATATACTCAACACCTCAGTTTCTATCAGAGGTTTTAGCCTTACAATGCATGAAATATAAGCGCATCACCACACGCTGTTTGTTGCCTGTTTGTATTTCTGTTCTCAAACAAATTGCGCCCGTAATGACTACTTTACAACAAATGGAAGAGTATCTCGATAAAATTACTTTGAAACATTTTGCGCCAACATATTTTAGAGGTACAAGTATGTATTTCTAAATGGCATTAACATGGCGATACAATCGATTCTTGATGACAACATTTATACCAACTGAATATTCGCATGAATCGAGACATGGTATTTCAACACGGCTATACCCATATTGAACTATTACAGCCATCCAGAATATGCCTGACTTTGTTAATGTGGAATATTGAACTATTCCCCATTTATTACACGTTTCAGTATGTCGAGTAGTTCACACATATCTGAAGCAACTAACATTTTATTAACAAACGCAACACTCGCCACTGTTACCTGACACTGAGTATCGACCTAATTGCAGTAGCCTAATACATCAAGCAGTGAATTGTTTCCAGAAGAAATACAATTTACACGCTGCCAAAATAAAAATCAGCAGGTATTCAAACTTCACATATCAGGTCGAATAGACTTAGTCGGGCAGCCGACGTCCTGTCACGTGTCCCAGAATCAGAATCAGAAATGTAGCAATTACAATGAGATAAAGATATAACAAAGAACTGTTTTATCATTAGTTAAGCTGTGAGTTTGATCAAGTTTGAAGCTGAGCATTGTACGTGTACGAAAGATACTAATTTGTTGTCCACTTAGGCAATAACAAATAAATGCCTAGTGTATTATCAACCCACTCCCCGATGTTACGCCCAGCCTCGGATTTATTTATTGTTGTTCTTTACTCAAGATCATCCACAACGTGATCATAGTTGTAAAAATGGTTTGTGGAATTCACAGACCTCACACAAATGTTTCATAATTGTCTACAGAGGGTAATTCAATTAGCATAGGGGCAGCTAGAGAGCTAACTGGTAACAACACTTTTGGAAATAAACATGGCATTCGTCAGTGGTGTCTGGTATGCGAATTGGCTTCGTAATTTGTGTATACTTTTCTTATAGAATATAAGACAATAATAATATTTGACTTGATTAATAGTGTTTACAGCTATTACACTCTAGCGACTTTATGTGTGTAATTAGTTGTGCAATGCATGCATGTATGCGTGTATAGAGGGACTTGTATTGGTCCTAAATGGTTAACACAAATTAATATATAAAAATAATAAATTAAATCCCCCTCCGCCCCAATTTTCCAAACAAATCCGATGATAAGTTAGGTATATATTTTGTATGACCTTATAGTTATGTTAACATCTATGCACTCTCCGAATCTGAATTGCGACCTTCTCTGCAAAATCTGGTCCTTATCCAGATTATTCAGATATTTCAAGTAACTTGGGCAATTTACGACAACGTATTACCCTTCATGTGCAAACGCGATTTATGTTTAGTGGAAACGGTGGTTTATGTATTGGACATTGAAGGTGCATTGTATTATGGGATCCGGTGGAATTTCGTATTCCAACCTTGTGAGTGACAAAGATAATTTGGTATTCACCTCACGCACAAACAATGTACTAATGACATAGTACAAAGGGCGTCCGTCTGGAGGTGACCGCACTATCTCCTTCCCCCAAACTTGTCTGGAAAAATAATTTATAATCGTGTAAGCCAAAGTGTTGGATAATATAGAGTTATCGCTCCTGCTATAGATACACGAGGGTGTCAATGACGCCAGTACATGTACCTCCACCATGTTCATTGCACAGATGAGAAAACAGCAATTCTGACCACGAGGGTGACCTGCCTGTTACCGTGTGACGTTACGATTGTATTATGAATGCATAATGGATGAAAGTGTAATGAGCATGCCTGTGATAATTCATTGTTGATTTGATATTTATTCCTCAAAAATCAAAATTGATGCATTTATATTTGAAAAAATAAAATATAAGTCGCTAAACGGTTTTGTCTTTTTGCTCTGCAATAAACATGTTAGACATTTAATAACTGAATGAATTATCAGACTCAAATGCATGTATTCTCACTTACCAAGAACATGGTTTATATGAGTTACTATAATTTCATATTTGCGAGCTCGTCTCATCGCCCCCTTGATCACTATATACATGTACTAGATGATGAATTATTCTCAATCAGACATATTTCTTAAGTATATACATGAAAAGGTTTAGCGTATTTTTGATTCTCACCGTTATGGGGCATATTCCTAGTTTCCCAAAAACGATGCCTTACATGGGCTACGTGTTAAACAAATATATTCGAATAATCCCCAAGTGAAGACATAAATATTTTAACAAAGTAAATGCCGAAGTACTTTATCCCTGGTGTGATAAGACTGTTGCCACAATAACACTGGCGAGCCAATCCGATATGATAACCAAGTTAACCCAATCGGGCAACGGCATGTGGCAAGCCTTGAAATAGAGTGTCTGTCATTTGCAGAATGTGGTCCCCAGAGGGTGAATTTAGTGATGCTACCCCGCATAGCGGGCTAGCATCACCAAATTCATTCACCCTTTGGGGACCTCATTCTGCTTACACCTCGTCAAAATTAGGTTTCCAAAGGGTGAATTTGGTGATGCTAGCCCGCTATGCGGGGTAGCATCACTAAATTCACCCTCTGGGGACCTCATTCTGGAAATGACAGACACCCTGTTTCAAGGCTTGGCATGTGGACACTCGCGGGATCACAACCCATATGATGATAAACACGTGCACAAGCTTCCGAGATAAATCAATCAGGTTGCCACTCTTCGCGAAATTTACTGGAATCTTATGATTTGCTTGTATGGGATCTCAGTGGCTGAGTCGGTGGGGATGCATCACACACGCCGACCGCACGCGATGCAAGAGTCGCGGTGGCAACAGTTTGTTGCGCCAGATAAAACTAGATTAATGGTGTTAGGTGTCGCGGCCAATCACTTAACTTAATCCAATCACGTGAATTTCGCATGGAAATTTCAGCTCTGGTTTCCTTCAAATTTGATCAAGGCGGACATTTTGAAGATATGCCCATAGCCTGAGAATCAAAACTCACTTTTAGTTCATGGGATAACACGTTTATGTAACTTAATAGTTTACATTCGGAAAGCCTTAATTTACTTAAAATATCTCGAGTGAAGTTTGAGATAATAAACTGCAGTTTGTGTTGTGAAATCTTTCATCCTCGGTTCATAGCACTGCATGTATATGTTGCAAAACATGGATTATGGATTATTTTATCATGTCAATGTCGACACTATGTTGTCTGATGTGTCCTTCGTTGCTTCCACACATGACAAGTTGCAACACTGTGTTGTGGTTTACATAAATTCACCACCAATAAGTATGCACAGACACAGATGTTCAACCACATACCCATGACATGTTATGTCTTGACATTACAACCAAACTCTGACGTTGCTGTGTCGCCGTTTTCCACAACAGAGCCGTCGAATCCCAAACATCGTGTATCGGTCAGGAGTGGGATATTAAACACCGTGTACAGGACAGGACTGCGATATTAAAAATCGTGTATCGGACAGGAGTGGGGTATTATAATTCGTGTATCGGACAGGAGTGGGATATTTAAAATCGTGTACCGGACATGAGTGGGATATTAGAAATCGTGTACCGGACAGGACTGGGATATTAAAATCGTGTATAGGATATAGGACTGGAATATTATAAATCGTTTATCGGATATAGGATTGGGATATTATACATTATAAATTAATATGGCCGGCTATTGTAAACACACCTATTATTTTATGAACAGTGTGTGCACCTTTTATTGCGTGATCATTTGATTGGAATTCCATGTGACTGACATAATGTCACCCTGGAAGTGGGGAGAATGAGGACAAAATAGTGGTTACCACATGTGTAACTGCGGCGAGCCCGGCTACTTTAATATATTCGTCTTATAACATTGAGCTGTCTTTCTACATACATATGAAATACGTTTACTACACTTGACTCTAAAATCCATGTCAACACTGAATAATTGCACGCATTCTTAATTTTTTAGTTGGAAAGTGAGGTTCCTCGCCTGTGATTCCCTATCAATAAGCGAGATCACTAGGTCGTTGCCATATTGGATCCATCTAGCTCCATTCCGTGGTTTCAGTGATTCTCCTAGTCCCGGTTCCGTTGTTTTAATGCTACTGATCAAAGTTTTGGAGTAGCATTTCCATAAATGGAGCTTTTGATTTATTCACGACTTTCATGTATGGAATGCTACTCCAAAACTTTACCTGTTGCACTAAAACCACGGAACAGGACCTGGTGGATCCGATATGGCAGCGAGTAAGTGACATGGCGTATGTCAATTGCATGAAACATCAATCATGGTTTCTCTTCATTTCATTATCTTCGTGTCAAGACCCGTGACCGACTCCCTCGTTCCAAGGTTTCTTGCATGCCATCAGATTTAACTTGTTACTTGCGTTTATGCAAGTAGTTTTAACCATATACAAAGCAGAATAACCACGGTCGTATATATTTCTATGTCTGTTAAAATGTTATGTTGTTGATAATCAAAGGACATTGGGAATGAGATGCCATTTCAAACTGATGTTAGTTTCAATGACAAATCGTGATTATCCACTTTGCCATAACGCGTACATAGTCATACACAATGTTACAACGTTATTATCTTATTCAATGTGCCATTTTGATGATTTCGATTGCATTCTACCTGCTGTCCATTCAATCACAAGTTTACACCAATGAAATGACATCAGAATTGACAGTAAAGGTATTATACCATATTTGAAATAATGTATATTATTTATTTATTTACCGCCAATACAGAACACTATGCATGCACATACAGCTGTATTATGGTATGGTCACACATAATTTATTATATAGCCTATACTGCGTGGAGTGTACATCGTTTCAAAATATATACATGTTTTTACAATTGAGGAACAGAAAATACACGTAGAGAGACTGTTGAGACGTCGAAGAACCGGCGATTATCCCACATTGTTGATAAATCACATGATGCCACGAATGAAGCGCCACTCGCATCCATATGGGCTTGCAGCACCCATAAGTTATCTTGTGTGGATTAATTGTGTGCACGTGAAGAGGAATGATGCAGAAGCAAGGATGAAGTCAAAAGTCGCAGAATAATTTAGCGACCAAATGCTACAACGAGTAGGATCGCATGTAAATGGCCTTGCTACAGAGAGTCTACGAACGTATCCGTGCCGAACGGTCTATAATCATGCAACAGTAACAGAGCATGCATGGCTGGAGTGCAACTCAAAGTGGTGATGTGTTCGATTTCATTGTCATAGACCCACATAGCGTCCATCTAAGTGGTTGGCGATTGTAATCGCGACACGATTCGTTAAAACTATGATTATACTTTTAGTAGTTGGAAAGTTGAAGTTCCATTTGACACTATAGTCTTGGCAAAATTAATGTTGAGTAATTCGTCGATCCCAGACTTACTGAATTATATAGTGATATGATACATATGTCGTCCGCCGTGATTGGTGATTCACAGTTAATCTCAAATATATTCAGGCCATATTTAGATTTGTGCAAAGTGAGTAACTCGTCCACAAATACGAGGTACAGGAACGGGGAGCTGACGGCTCCTTGTGTGGTGCGTTGTCTTATTTTAAGTCCGCCTGACATGCTTCCGTCATACAAAACACAATCGAGCAGCATGGAAATTAGTATTAAATAAAATGTACGATGTACAGTTTCTTAGATCTAGTGAGATGGGGTACTATTCTGTTGAAGAGAAGAATGTTTCTTTACAGTATAATCAGCACTACGACGTACGTGTATGGTTTATTGTCACGGAGAGTGTTGAAAATTCCGGAAATGTAACTAGTATTTACACAGCAAGGGTGTGCACTTCTGTTTCTTCGTTGCATTCAATAATGAATCATCATTCCAAATTAAACTACCACGCACTGTGTGACGAACTATTACTTCGTGTGTTGCATGCCCGAAATGACTTTTTTTAGCCGAGTGTCGGATGCATTCTAAGCAGAAAGGCGAACGTAAACCATTGGGTTAACGTGCGTTGCAGTGATCGAACAATATTTCAGATAGATCCGTTTGAATTATATGTGTACCTTTGAAGATATGTAACAACTTATATAACATAACTTTCGTCGTAGCATGGATTGGAGTTGCGGCCATTTTGACAGCCATTTCATCGCCGTGATTGCATTATTTTCTGTCCTTGTCACTCTATTCGCCCCTTATGCTCTAATTTCACACACTGGTATATATAGGATGAAGATTAATGCGTTTTGGTGTCGCCGATGAGGGATATTGTAGAAAAAACGTACTTCACAAGGTCGAAACGTGGGCATTTTTAAAATATCTGTAAACAAGGTTGCTCAAAGCGGATTTTGATATGTTGTAGAGGATATATTTCTCTTCAAAATGGAATAAAAACCATCTTAGTCCAAATTTATTCTAGGTCAAACCTTTTATCGACCAGACTATGATGTCATGAATCATCCAACATTCTTTTGGAACCCGAAATGTAGTTCGTGTGTGAAGCGTTGAAGAATGGGTCTCTCATGAAATCTGGCCAGGAGGATGGACCCGAACAACTTATAGATTGATGAAAGCAGTGATTGTACGATAGCTATCCTGTATGTCTCGCGGTTTCTTGTCACCTTTGAACAGTGGAATTATCATGCCGCATTTCAATCCATCGGGAATCCATTCGTGAGTGATCATGGTATTACAAAGAGTACACAAGCTTTTAAACAGACAGTTGGGACCAAACATTAAGTGTTCATTAACTACATCGTCTGGGCCACCATATTTCGTGTTCGTCAATATTACTGATCGTTCGAAGCAGGAATCTCTTTGAACGCTGGGAGTGTATCAAATGTTAAACCTATTGTCTCCAGCCAGACAGCACTGAATTGTGATAATAGTTTGGTGCATTTCCGAAGTTAATAAGTTTATCTTGGTCGCCAAAAAAATAGTCTTCGATGACTGGAGCTTCCTGAAATTTTGCGAAATTGTGAAAATTATTATCTTAAATATGTGAGTTTCCCATATAGACAGCCTCTCCTATATAAGAAAACATTCGCCTACACTGTGAAAAAAATATGCATTCCTACAGCACATTGCAATCAAATCTGGTAGAATTCCCGCCTTGGAATTTAATATTATCGTGATTCAAACTTTACGACTTGAAAATTCAATAGTATATTTATCTGCGACAACATTATATACGGCAATCACTCCATACAGTAGGACTGAATCTTACCCTGCTGATATTTATTATATATTATTTATCCGGCATTCATTGTGTGTTATACGTATAGTACGAATTAGCGTGAGAACAAAACTTAACTCTATCGGGATTTAGTTACTCCATTTTGTATTTCACGATTCGTATTTGATCGTAATATTTGGCGTAAAATGCCGTAAATTGTTGTTTTTGGGAACCTATTACCTATTCGATTGTGGACAGTTGTAAAGACGGTTTGAGTTCGGTTCCTTTGATAATCGGACAAGTTTAAATTCTTCGAAAATCGACTTAATCATTGACAATTTCCACTAAGAGATTCATGCAAACATGGCATGATCAGCTGATCTGCTGATGATCCAGGCCATAGTGACCAGTCTCACTTCATTCAGACTTCAGTGCTGTGTTGACTGACAGTTGTGACTTAGTTTAAAAACAGTAGCGTATATCCTGACACATGATGATACAGGTACAATTAACACGAGCTTCGATGTCAACCAATAGTGACAATAATAACAACAACAACAACTCAACGAGCAGCCATTTCTATTAAATGAAAATGCAGTTGACAGGTTGACAGCAGTGTTCGCGCTGGACCGAAAAAAACCTTAGCCAAAAGTTTAGCCAAATGAAAATTTTATTAGCCAAATGAAAAAAACTTTAGCCAAATGTATTTTGGCCAAATTAGATCATCGTTTTCTGGTCGGTTCACAATTAATGACTAAAACGTAAAATCTAACAGACACAGGTAAAATACACAATACTTTAAATAACTTTGATGAACTAGAAGTATTTTTATATACATCATTTATTAAAAATTTATTTAATCTTTATGTGAAAGAGTGATTGGGGGGGGGGGGGGGGTAACCCGGGATTGTCCTTAATTTTTGTTTTGTTTTATATCAGTATCTTTTTTTAAATCAATAAATATTTATCCTTGCGAAAATATCTAAGTGACATCTGGAAACTAATAACTTAATATTGTTACGCCATTATCAAATTACAATCTGTCATAAAAGCATGCATATTATTTTGACTGTATCGATATTGACAGCCAATAGCCACAAAATATCTGTCGTGATTCACATTTGGCTGATTAAGCTATTGTCTTACACATGGTGCTCATAAACCTCAACGGTCATAAATACAATGTCATCATAAACATGCATTGTGCAGAGGCCCCTGTGAGTGACCAGACAGACAATGGGGGATTAGGGGATTAAATGTAAAATAATGACATTTTGCTGTTTCGTGACGTAATTTTTCTCCAGATTAAAACACTAAATGTGATTGCATATCACTTTGTGATCGCTTGGTTGATAGAGTTGTCGATCGGCTTTCCCTTTGTACTGTCCGCGATAGAGTTTCCCTTTGCACAGTCGGCGATATATTCCCACTTTCGTTGTGTTCGGACTAGATCGTTCACATCACTAAATGTTAGAGCTTACCTCTAAAATTGCTGCTAAGGAACGATATTTCATAAGTACGAAAATAATGAAATACTTTCGTCACCTAACTTCGTCTTGAATGTCGATCTATTGAGCGCTTTTATTAATTAGCTTTCTGACTCCATGCTTTCGGTCTCCATTTGGGGTCAAAAAGGTTTAGCCAAAAGTTTAGCCAAATGAAATTTTTATTAGCCAAATTCGAAAAATATTAGCCAATGGCTAATTTGGCTACCGACAGCGCGAACACTGGTTGACAGTGTTCATAATCTAATTCAACAAGTGATTGTTTCAAAGCACATCATCCCACATCCATGTACATTTACAAGAGAGGATATACATGTACTGTGTGCAGCAGTGTAATTCACAAGAGATTCGTGGCAAACATGGCATGATCCATGGCCTCACTTCATTCAGACGTCAGTGCTGTGTTGACTATTGACGTATTGTGACTTAGTATCAAAACACTGGCACATTTACGGACACTGGGGATACAGGTACAATTAACACAGGTTTCGCTGTCAACCAATAGTGACAATAATAGCAACAACAACAACTCAACGAGCAGCTATTTCTATTATAATGTTGACAATGCAGTTGACAGTGTTCAGTATCTGATTCAAGTAATTGTTTCAAAGCACATCATCCCACATGCATGTAAATTTACAAGAGAGGATATACATGTATTGCACTACTGTGTGCACAAGTGTAATTCACAAGAACTTCAAAGTCCATACTGTTTCAGACGTCTTGGCGATATCTCGGGCACCGATGGTAATTTATCTTTACGTTGAAACTTGATAATTAATGAGCGTGTGTATATGAGGCGCGTTTATATACTTGAGTGGAAATCAAATCGGGTTAAACTGGCGGATTTTTACGGACGAAATTTGATGCATAGGGTATCTCGGTATCCGCTGGGCCGATTTCCCGGTATCCGCTGGGCCGATTTCCACCATTTTTGGGGTGTTGGTGTTTGACCCCACCTGACCTTAACCTTCAAAATGGTCAATTCAAGGTCAAAGCCCGGACGAAGTCGGGAAAAATGGTCAATTCAATGTCAAATCGGGTAAAACCGGATGGATTTCGACGGGTACTTTTGTCGGGTACTTTTGTTCGGGCACTGTGTTTTGGGACGGGTCAAATCGTGACCCCACTTGACCTTGGCCTTCAAAATAGACAATTCAAGGTCAAAGCCCGGACGAAGTCGGGTCACCTTCTAGTTGATATATATATCTCATATATATTTTGAAGACCTATGTCTGTTTGTTTGTCTGTCTGTGTGTCTGCCATTAATACAAATGTACGATTCTCGACCGATCGGGACGAAACTTGGTACGTGTGTGTAGTTTGACCAGGCGGTCGTCGTTGTGGTATTGGCGAGCCCGTGCGGCGCCCGTGCGGCGCATGCGCAGACGAGATCTCAGAAACGGGTGGAGCTATCGACTTGAAATTTGCTATGTGAATGTATCTTGCCCCGAATACGAATTTTATCGGGTCGCCGAGCCCGTGCGACGCCAGCTTCGCGCATGCGCAGACGAGATATCGGAAACGGGTGGAGCTATCGACTTGAAATTTGGTATGTGAATGTATCTTGCGCCGGATACGAATTTTTTCGGGTCGCCGAGCCCGTGCGACACCAGCTTCGCGCATGCGCAGACCAGATCTCGGAAACGGGTGGAGCTATCGACTTGAAATTTGGTTTTTGAATAGCCCGGACAACGTCGGGCTCATCGGCTAGTCTATTATATATTTTGGAAGATCTGTTTGTGTGTGTGTCTGTCTGTGTGATCGCGATGAACTCGAAAACGGCCGACCCGATTTCGATGAAACTTGGTATGTGGGGTGTTTTCGGCCGGGGGGTGGCATGGTCCTATTGATTTTCAGATCCGAGGTCAACTTTTCACGTGCCGAGGTCAAATCTGTTTTTACGCCGTTTTGCGCTAATATATTTCAGTTCGGTGCTCACAAATCGATTCGATATAGCGCGAATAATAAATTGCCAGTCATATAATTTGCACGGTTAGAATCTGTGGCGCTTCATCTGTCCAGTGATGTATCACACGCCTGTGTACGTTTAAAGTTTCTACCTTAATTATCAAGAACGCAGGACCATGCTCCGCTCATCGAAAAACATTCCGTAAATATATTACGCCGTCAACAGATCGTGACGTGATCGCGTTTAACTCTTAACCGGCCGATGTCGCGTTAACTCATCACCGACCGAGGTATCCGCAAATGACATTGGGCAATATATATATCTCGGAAACGGGTGGAGCTATCGACTTGAAATTTGGTATGTGAATGTATCTTGCCCCGGATACGAATTTTATCGGGTCGCCGAGCCCATGCGACGCCAGCTTCGCGCATGCGCAGACCAGATCTCGGAAACGGGTGGAGCTATCGACTTGAAATTTGGTTTTTGAATATCCCGGACGAAGTCGGGTCACCTTCTAGTATATATATATATATATATATATATATATGGGAAACTCGGTACCTAATATACTGGAGGACGTGGATCTTTCTTGCTTATTTTATTTCAACTTTCTGACTGATTCTGAAACTGCCTATACAGCAGGGTGCTCTGCCTATCATTAGCTTTTGTCAGCTTCCGGTGGGCAAGACATGGTTCCTCTTATCGTGGAATCAAGTGCCATTGGGCATCCCCCCTTTACTCACATAATGTGGGTCATACAAAGCACCATTGGTGAAGTTTCCTCTACCGGAGTCCAAGACAGGGGTGCCTCTACTGTGGGACCGGGATACGAGCATCCCCTGCTCATATATTATGGGTATCACAAAACTGATATGATATGGAACTCGGTAAACTGCTTTAGATGAGTATTTCGATCATTAGACGTTTGACAGTTAAATTTTGCGAAATTGTGAAAATGTATTATCTTAAATATGTGAGTTTCCCATAGGGAGCCTCGCATAAATATAAGTGAACACATTCGTCTAACAATATTTGCATTGACCGTGTAAATCATTGTATGCTCTTATATGCTTTTATATGCTCCATGCGGAAGACTCTCATATAAAAGAGAATGCACTGGCACGGGATATTTAATGCTGCACCAGCACAACTCCCGCCATGAACCCACGTGAAAGGGTTAACGAAATGACACGTGCAATTAGAGTTATGTTTCCGTGTTGTTATTGTTAGCGCTGATTGCTGTGTGTGTTCTGCCCTCGCGGTTGTCGCTGCCGTCCACTCAGCAAGGCTGTTTGCTAGCCAAACACCGTTATTCTTGAAGCTATAATAGACAGGCCAATTCATTGGAATCCGTCATGTTATATTGCAACACATATTGACGTGATTTGTGTTTTCCCGCATTGGAAAATCGTCCCAAGACAGTTTACGCATACGAACGGTGAAATTCTCCCCGATGTCCCAATCGGGGCCTACAAATCACCGCCCCAACTTTCGGAGATGAATATTGGAGTCGCGATCACGAGAATAAATGTGAAGAATGGCGATACTTCGGTTGAGGACTCTCGTACTCAGAATGAGACGGAATTAATTCCCAGCAATAATTGGTGGCGTCGTATTTGGTAGATCTTATCTAATAAGATCGCTGAATGATGTCTGCTCCGAACATTATAGAATATATCTGGCGTGTATAGTTTAGTGATATCAATCGATTAATCACACTGATCGTATATCGGGCCCTCTCGTGAAACATGTGTGTTGAGTCACGAGTGTTATCGACGTATATCGGCCCCTCTCGTGAAACATGTGTGTTGAGTCACGAGTGTTATCGACGTATATCGGCCCCTCTCGTGAAACATGTGTGTTGAGTCACGAGTGTTATCGACTAAGATGTCTGTGCCATGTTGTACGTGAAAGGGGGTCTGATACTCAGCCGTAATGGGCATGGCTCATCCACAGCACACACATCGGTATATCGACTATTCTCGTGAAGAATGTGTGTTGAATGTGAGTAGTGTTATCGTCTAAGATGTATGTGTCATGTTGTACATGAAATTGGTCTGAGACTCAGCCGTAATGGGCATGGCTCATCCACAACACACACATCGGTATATCGACTATTCTCGTGAACTATGTGCGTTGAATGTGAGTAGTGTTATTGACCACCACGATGCCTGTGCCGTGTTGTACGTGAAAGGGGGTCTGAGACTCAGCCGTAAGGGGCATAGCCCATCAACAGTACACACATCGGTATATCGACTATTCTCGTGAAGAATGTGTGTTGCATGTGCATTAGTAGTGTTATCATCTAAGGTGTATGTGTCATGTTGTACATGGATGTGTGTTGAATGTGAGTAGTGTTATTGACCACCACGATGCCTGTGCCGTGTTGTACGTGAAATGACGGGGTCTGAGACTCAGTCGTAAAAGGCGCATAGTGCATCAACAGCACACTCAGCATAGTGCATCAACAGCACACTCATCGGCATATCGACTCTGCTCGTGACGTATGTTTGTTGTGAATCACGAGTGGTATCGACAGCAATATGTCTGTGTCTTGGTGAAAAGAATGAGGTGTGTGGCTCAGTCGTAGTGTGCATAGCTCACCAGGAGTACACACATCGGTATATGGACTGCTCGTGAAGTGTGTGTTTTGAGAATCACGAGTATTATCGACAAGCTGTATGTCTGCGCCCTGGTGTAGAGAAGGTATGTGACTCAGGCATAGTGTGCATAGGTCGTCAGGAGTACACTCATCGACATATGGACTCTGTGCGTGGAGTATTTGTGTTCATTGTCACGAGTGTGTCTCGACGACCAGGATGTCTGCGCGATTGTGTAAAGATTACAACCGTTGCAACAGGTAGGATTTCCGCGAACCAGTCAAAATATGGATACTGTGGCTCGAGGGGCAGGATTTTTACGTTATCAGATTGTATAGTTGTGTACCAGTAACCAGTCTATACAACAAGAGACATTTGAGTACACGCGAACGAAAAAAAAACAGACATAAAAGTCGCAAAAACAATGAGAGAGACGACAGCTAGATATCAAGTTTCATTCACTGAGTAATTGTAGAGACCTTTCGCAAAATCACGAATACGATTACGGATATGGAAATATCCTGCCAGTATAGGCGCGTGCATTAACTGTTCATTGAATCGTAACGATCGCGCGTGCATTAATTGTTCATTGAATCGTAACGATCGCGCGTGCATTAATTGTTCATTGAATCGTAACGATCGCGCGTTCATTAATTGTTAATTGAATCGTAACGATCACGCGAAATACGCGGAATTAATGTCATTCACAATAGCGGTTTAAACGACATAGTATGCACTGAATATCAAATTGAATATTATTTATGAACTAAATATTAATTTAATATTGTGATATATTGGTGCTTCGGCACGTGTATATCAAATCGTACCATCATCTTCAAAAGATCACACCAATGTTTGCCCCCGCGGATTTATTTTCTGAAATATCAAGACAATCAAGTTAATTGTGTTTACGAACTGCGTCATTAAATATGGACAATATAATACACCGGATTATACACCGGATTATATACGAATCATTTGTATTATAGACGTGTCCATTTAGCTATAATACACCGGATTATATACGAATCATTTGTATTATAGACGTGTCCATTTAGCTATAATACACCGGATTATATACGAATCATTTGTATTATAGACGTGTCCATTTAGCTATAATACCCTGGAGTGTATACGAATCATTTGTATTATAGACGTGTCCATTTAGCTATAATACACCGGATTATATACGAATCATTTGTATTATAGACGTGTCCATTTAGCTATAATACACCGGATTATAGACGAATCATTTGTATTATAGACGTGTCCATTTAGCTATAATACACCGGATTATATAAGAATCATTTGTATTATAGACGTGTCCATTTAGCTATAATACACCGGATTATATACGAATCATTTGTATTATAGACGTGTCCATTTAGCTATAATACACCGGATTATAGACGAATCATTTGTAGTATAGACGTGTCCATTTAGCTATAATACACCGGATTATATAAGAATCATTTGTATTATAGACGTGTCCATTTAGCTATAATACACCGGATTATATACGAATCATTTGTATTATAGACGTGTCCATTTAGCTATAATACGCCGGGTTATATACGAATCATTTATATTATAGACGTGTCCATTTAGCTATAATAGAACATTATTCGTGTCTCTTTGAACATGTCTACGTGGAACACTAATGAACATGCTATGTATTGTACCGACACTGTATTACAATAAAGACAACTCCTCTCAATTCGGTGTGGAGATTTGATAACTGCATACATTTATAACGCGATGAGCGGGGTCAACCTCGCTCATGTCATACATCTCTACTCCGTGTATAGATCATATATATTCCTCCAGTACACAAAACCGGGGATATTTTTATGTTGTGACATGGAAGTTTATAGCATTGAACAAACAGTGCAGGTAATGTGGTTCGTAGTTAGTACCTGCTCCTGAGTAATGTAGTTCGCTATATAGGTAAAGGTTCCAACCCGAAGTTGCGCAGTTTAAAGGTACTCAATCCGATTCGACGGTCCCCATAACATCATATTCCAACAACAACAATATTTGTTGAAATGCCGCTTCAGTTATCAGAATCGATTAATTGCCCAAAAATAATGCTAATCACAGTCAACTATAGTATAATATTGCCCAAAACCTGTTATTTATCAACGTTTTGTTCAACGAAATATTGCCGGTTGTCAAATATCAGACACAACAAAAGCCACTGGATTTTAGAGTTATCGATCTTCATCCGCTATCTGGTCAGATAAGTTATTCTCGTCGACAGTTTACTGGGCCACCGAAAATTAAAATAATAGATTTCAAACGTCGATATCTGATCACTCCTAGCTTTGGTAGGTGGGTTCCTCGACTCGAATCAAATATGTTTTACCCCCGAAGCCAAGGAAGTAGTAATTTGCGAGCGTTAATTCGGATTGAGTACCTTTAAGTGACTCTATGAGCGATTTTGCTTTGTATCACATACAATCGTGGAACATCTCCCGGGTAATTAATTCAATATTATTGCGACATCGGCTCAAAAAAATCACCGAAAGGCATGTTATCTCGAGCTGGACCAACCTTTACTGTGATGTATAGTATTGAGGAACCAATATTAACAAAGAAATCTGTTATCTGCAGTTATTGTTCAATGTTATAAAGTTCCATGTCAGACGGGGTCAGAACATAAAAAAGTTACCGAGTTTTGTACTGGTTGAATATGATCTCTACGGGCGTAGATACAGTAGAGATTCGTGACACGATCTACGGTCAACCTTGTCCGCCATGACATATTTTTATGGCCGGACTTGACGGATTGACGCTTGAAATATGCTTAGTTTGAGCATTGAAGATCGCAATATCTCTCCAATGAACATTGCACGCAAGATCGTTGTGATTCACCCGTAAGTATAAAAGGTATGCCTTATCTTCGGACAAAGGAACACCTCGCCACAGGAAGTACGCGGAATTAAATTTCGGTCATTCATCAAAGCGTTACAAACGGTCTAATGGGTATCATAGTACCATAAATTGTCAATAAGGGATATTTGTTAATCCAATTTGGATTACCGATATAGCTTCGTCATTGTACCAAACGATATTTGTTCGTATAACATTGTAGCTTCTGGTTGCAATATATGGGAAATAAACAGCTGGTCGTCAGACGGATCTGTTCGTCTTGTCAGCTCTAGATGTTACTTATTGTTGATTCGCTGCACCGTGAGCGTGTTCGTGCATGGAGTTGGATTATATATAACATTTCGTTATTTCCATGATCTGGATTACGTATATGAATACGGATAGTTTCACAAAATATGAACCAGGCACATGTAAGTACCCACCGAACGTGACGAGCGTGTGTATATTAATTCCATAACATGTGTATATAAGTGCAAACTATGTATATTGTATTCCCCGTGCCCTTAACCCTTTACCCAACAGAACGGCCCTGTGCCAATGCATTCTCTTATATATGCGAGTCGACCATAGGTCGCCTCGCATATATAAGAGAATGCATTGGCTTAACACATTAAAAATTATAAAATTGTTAAAGAATGTAAGAAAAAATGGTAACAAGTGTTAAAAAAAGATTTTGTTTAGGCCAATGCATTCTCTTATATATGCGAGGCGACCTATGGTCGACTCGCATATATAAGAGAATGCATTGGCACAGGGCATAACTGTAACCATCACAATGTGGTCAATGAACCGGTTCCAATAATATCCATATTTTTCGGGTCGCCGAGCCCGTGCGACACCAGCTTCGCGCATGCGCAGACCAGATCTCGGAAACGGGTGGAGCTATCGACTTGAAATTTGGTTTTTGAATAGCCCGGACAACGTCGGGCTCATCGGCTAGTCTATTATATATTTTGGAAGATCTGTTTGTGTGTGTGTCGGTCTGTGTGATCGCGATGAACTCGAAAACTGCCGACCCGATTTCGATGAAACTTGGTATGTGGGGTATTTTCGGTCGGGGGGTGGCATGGGCCTATTGATTTTCAGATCCGATGTCAACTTTTCACGTGCCGAGGTCAAATCTGTTTTTACGCCGTTTTGCGCTAATATATTTCAGTTCGGTGCTCACAAATCGATTCGATATAGCGCGAATAATAAATTGCCAGTCATATAATCTGTGGCGCTTCATCTTTCCAGTGATGTATCACACGCCTGTGTACGTTTAAAGTGTCTATCTTAATTATCGAGAAGAACGCAGGACAATGCTTCGCTCATCGAAAAACATTCCGTAAATATATTACGCCGTCAACAGATCGTGACGTGATCGCGTTCAACTCTTAACCGGTCGATGTCGCGTTAACTCATCACCGGCCGAGGTATCCGCAAATGACATTGGGCAATATATATATCTCGGAAACGGGTGGAGCTATCGACTTGAAATTTGGTATGTGAATGTATCTTGCCTCGGATATGAATTTTATCGGGTCGCCGAGCCCATGCGACGCCAGCTTCGCGCATGCGCAGACCAGATCTCGGAAACGGGTGGAGCTATCGACTTGAAATTTGGTTTTTGAATATCCCGGACGAAGTCGGGTCACCTTCTAGTATATATATATATATATATATATATATATATATATGGGAAACTCGGTACCTAATATACTGGAGGACGTGGATCTTTCTTGCTTATTTTATTTCAACTTTCTGACTGATTCTGAAACTGCCTATACAGCAGGGTGCTCTGCCTATCATTAGCTTATGTCAGCTTCCGGTGGGCAAGACATGGTACCTCTTATCGTGGAATCAAGTGTCATTTGGGCATCCCCCCTTTACTCACATAATGTGGGTCATACAAAGCACCATTAGTGAAGTTTCCTCTACCGGAGTCCAAGACAGGGGTGCCTCTACTGTGGGACCGGGATACGAGCATCCCCTGCTCATATATTATGGGTATCACAAAACTGATATGATATGGAACTCGGTAAACTGCTTTAGATGAGTCTTTCGATCATTAGACGTTTGACAATTAAATTTTGCGAAATTGTGCAAATGTATTATCTTAAATATGTGAGTTTCCCATAGGGAGCCTCGCATAAATATAAGTGAACACATTCGTCTAACAATATTTTCATTGACCGTGTAAGTCATTGTATGCTCTTATATGCCTTTATATGCTCCATGCGGAAGACTCTCATATAAAAGAGAATGCACTGGCACGGGATATTTAATGCTGCACCAGCACAACTCCCGCCATGAACCCACATGAAAGGGCAATTAGAGTTATGTTTCCGTTTTGTTATTGTTAGCGCTGATTGCTGTGTGTATTCTGCCCTCGCGGTTGTCGCTGCCGTCCACTCAGCAAGGCTGTTTGCTAGCCAAACACCGTTATTCTTGAAGCTATAATAGACAGGCCAATTCATTGGAATCCGTCATGTTATATTGCAACACATATTGACGTGATTTGTGTTTTCCCGCATTGGAAAATCGTCCCAAGACAGTTTACGCATACGAACGGTGAAATTCTCCCCGATGTCCCAATCGGGGCCTACAAATCACCGCCCCAACTTTCGGAGATGAATATTGGAGTCGCGATCACGAGAATAAATGTGAAGAATGGCGATACTTCGGTTGAGGACTCTCGTACTCAGAATGAGACGGAATTAATTCCCAGCAATAATTGGTGGCGTCGTATTTGGTAGATCTTATCTAATAAGATCGCTGAATGATGTCTGCTCCGAACATTATAGAATATATCTGGCGTGTATAGTTTAGTGATATGAATCGATTAATCACACTGATCGTATATCGGCCCCTCTCGTGAAACATGTGTGTTGAGTCACGAGTGTTATCGACGTATATCGGCCCCTCTCGTGAAACATGTGTGTTGAGTCACGAGTGTTATCGACTAAGATGTCTGTGTCATGCTGTACATGAAAGGGGATCTGATACTCAGCCGTAAGGGGCATAGCTTATCAACAGAACACGCATGGTATATCGACTATTCTCGCGAAGAATGTGTGTTGAATGTGAGTAGTGTTATCATCTAAGGTGTATGTGTCATGTTGTACGTGAAAGGGGGTCTGAGACTCAGTCGCAATGGGCATGGCTCATCCACAGCACACGCATGGTGTATCAACTATTCTCGTGATGAATGTGTGTTGAATGTGAGTAGTGTTATCGACAAAGATGTCTGTGTCATGCTGTACATGAAATGGGGTCTGAGACTCAGCCGTAAAGGGCATGGCTCATCCACAGCATACACATCGGCATATCGACTATTCTCGTGATGAATGTGTGTTGAATGTGAGTTGTGTTATTGACCACCACGATGCCTGTGCCGTGTTGTACGTGAAATGACGGGGTCTGAGACTCAGCCGTAAAAGGTGCATAGTGCATCAACAGCACACTCATCGGCATATCGACTCTGTTGTCGACAGCAATATGTCTGTGTCTTGATGCAAAGAATGAGGTGTGTTGCTCAGTCGTAGTGTGCATAGCTCACCAGGAGTACACCCGTCTGTATATGGACTGCTCGTGAAGTGTGTGTTTTGAGAATCACGAGTGGTATCGACAAGCTGTATGTCTGCGCCCTGGTGTAGAGAAGGTATGTGACTCAGGCATAGTGTGCATAGGTCGTCAGGAGTACACTCATCGACATATGGACTCTGTGCGTGGAGTATTTGTGTTCATTGTCACGAGTGTGTCTCGACGACCAGGATGTCTGCGCGATTGTGTAAAGATTACAACCGTTGCAACGGGTAGCGTTTCCGCGAACCAGTCAAAATATGGATACTGTGGCTCGAGGGGCAGGATTTTTACGTTATCAGATTGTATAGTTGTGTACCAGTAACCAGTCTATACAACAAGAGACATTTGAGTACACGCGAACGAAACAAAACAGACATAAAAGTCGCATAAAACAATGAGAGAGACGACAGCTAGATATCAAGTTTCATTCACTGAGTAATTATAGAGACCTTTCGCAAAATCACGAATACGATTACGGATATGGAAATATCCTGCCAGTATAGGCGCGTGCGTTAACTGTTCATTGAATCGCAACGATCGCGCGTGCATTAATTGTTCATTGAATCGTAACGATCGCGCGTGCATTAATTGTTCATTGAATCGTAACGATCGCGCGTGCATTAATTGATCATTGAATTGTAACGATCACGCATGTACTAATTGTTCATTGAATCGTAACGATCGCGCGTTCATTAATTGTTCATTGAATCGTAACGATCACGCGAAATACGCGGAATTAATGTCATTCACAATAGTGGTTTAAACGACATAGTATGCACTGAATATCAAATTGAATATTATTTATTAACTAAATATTAATTTAATATTGTGATATATTGGTGCTTCGGCACGTGTATATCAAATCGTACCATCATCTTCAAAAGATCACACCAATGTTTGCCCCCGCGGATTTATTTTCTGAAATATCAAGACAATCAAGTTAATTGTGTTTACGAACTGCGTCATTAAATATGGACAATATAATACACCGGATTATACACTGGATTATATACGAATCATTTGTATTATAGACGTGTCCATTTAGCTATAATACACCGGATTATATACGAATCATTTGTATTATAGACGTGTCCATTTAGCTATAATACACCGGATTGTATACGAATCATTTGTATTATAGACGTGTCCATTTAGCTATAATACACTGGAGTGTATACGAATCATTTGTATTATAGACGTGTCCATTTAGCTACAATACACCGGATTATATACGAATCATTTGTATTATAGACGTGTCCATTTAGCTATAATACACCGGATTATATACGAATCATTTGTATTATAGACGTGTCCATTTAGCTATAATACACCGGATTATATAAGAATCATTTGTATTATAGACGTGTCCATTTAGCTATAATACACCGGATTATATACGAATCATTTGTATTATAGACGTGTCCATTTAGCTATAATACGCCGGGTTATATACGAATCATTTATATTATAGACGTGTCCATTTAGCTATAATAGAACATTATTCGTGTCTCTTTGAACATGTCTACGTGAAACACTAATGAACATGCTATTTATTGTACCGATACTGTATTACAATAAAGACAACTCCTCTCTATTCGGTGTGGAGATTTGATAACTGCATACATTTATAACGCGATGAGCGGGGTCAACCTCGCTCATGTCATACATCTCTACTCCAGTTACGCCCACGGGTATAGATCATATTCCTCCAGTATAACAACCGGGGACATTTTTATGTTGTGACATGGAAGTTTATAGCATTGAACAAACAGTGCAGGTAATGTGGTTCGTAGTTAGTACCTGCTCCTGAGTAATGCAGTTCGCTATATAGGTAAAGGTTCCAACCCGAAGTTGCGCAGTTTAAAGGTACTCAATCCGATTCGACGGTCCCCATAACATCATATTCCAACAACAACAATATTTTTTGAAATGCCGCTTCAGTTATCAGAATCGATTAATTGCCCAAAAATAATGCTAATCACTGTCAACTATAGTATAAAATTGCCCAAAACCTGTTATTTATCAACGTTTTGTTCAACGAAATATTGCCGGTTGTCAAATATCAGACACAACAAAAGCCACTGGATTTTAGAGTTATCGATCGATCTGGTCAGATAAGTTATTCTCGCTGACAGTTTACTGGGCCACCGAAAATTAAAATAATAGATTTCAAACGTCGATATCTGATCACTCCTAGCTTTGGTATATAGGTGGGTCCCTCGACTCGAATCAAATATTTTGTATCCCCCGAAGCCAAGGAAGTAGTAATTTGCGAGCGTTAATTCGGATTGAGTACCTTTAAGTGACTCTATGAGCGAGTTTGCTTTGTATCACATACAATCGTGGAACTTCTCCCGGGTAATTAATTCAATATTTATTGCGACATCGGCTCAAAAAAATCACCAAAAGGCATGTTATCTCGAGCTGGACCAACCTTTACTGTGATGTATAGTATTGAGGAACCAATATTAACAAAGAAATCTGTTATCTGCAGTTATTGTTCAATGTTATACAGTTCCATGTCAGACGGGGTCAGAACATAAAAAAGTTACCGAGTTTTGTACTGGTGGAATATGATCTCTACGGGCGTAGATACAGTAGAGATTCGTGACACGATCTACGGTCAACCTTGTCCGCCATGACATATTTTTATGGCCGGACTTGACGGATTGACACTTGAAATATGCTTAGTTTGAGCATTGAAGATCGCAATATCTCTCCAATGAACATTGCACGCAAGATCGTTGTGATTCACCCGTAAGTATAAAAGGTATGCCTTATCTTCGGACAAAGGAACACCTCGCCACAGGAAGTACGCGGAATTAAATTTCGGTCATTCATCAAAGCGTTACAAACGGTCTAATGGGTATCATAGTACCATAAATTGTCAATAAGGGATATTTGTTAATCCAATTTGGATTACCGATATAGCTTCGTCATTGTACCAAACGATATTTGTTCGTATAACATTGTAGCTTCTGGTTGCAATATATGGGAAATAAACAGCTGGTCGTCAGACGGATCTGTTCGTCTTGTCAGCTCTAGATGTTACTTATTGTTGATTCGCTGCACCGTGAGCGTGTTCGTGCATGGAGTTGGATTATATATAACATTTCGTTATTTCCATGATCTGGATTACGTATATGAATACGGATAGTTTCACAAAATATGAACCAGGCACATGTAAGTACCCACCGAACGTGACGAGCGTGTGTATATTAATTCCATAACATGTGTATATAAGTGCAAACTATGTATATTGTATTCCCCGTGCCCTTAACCATTTACCCAACAGAACGGCCCTGTGCCAATGCATTCTCTTATATATGCGAGTCGACCATAGGTCGCCTCGCATATATAAGAGAATGCATTGGCTTAACACATTAAAAATTATAAAATTGTTAAAGAATGTAAGAACAAATGGTAAAAAGTGTTAAAAAAAATATTTTGTTTAGGCCAATGCATTCTCTTATATATGCGAGGCGACCTATGGTCGACTCGCATATATAAGAGAATGCATTGGCACAGGGCATAACTGTAACCATCACAATGTGGTCAATGAACCGGTTCCAATGATATCCATATTTGTATGGTTTTATTGAGACAGACCCAAGATAATTTAGGCTGTTGAAGCTTTATTTGGCCGGTTTTGGTCGTTTTGTTGGGTAAAGGGTTAAGGGAGAGTCGCATGTTTTGCGTAAATCCAGATCAAAATGATAAGAGCTGTTCAACAAAGAAGTTCTCTGGATCTATCTGTCAAAATATATTGTGTTTCTAATCTCATCCTCTTAATTTGTAAAAATAATAAGAGCATTTATCGAGAAACAACAAAAACAATGGAGATAACAATTTCTTGTGCTGCTCCCACAACCCTGTACCAATGCATTCTCTTATATATGCGAATCGACCATAGGTCGCCTCGCATATATAAGAGAATGCATTGGCCTAACAATTTTTTACAATTTTAATAATTTGTTCTTGTATTCTTTAACAATTTTATAATTTCACCCATACAGAGACCCAGACAAACATGAGCAGACGACACTCTTCTATATGCTTCTATATATGTGTGGGGCTCCCTGCAGGGTAATGGATTTTTTTTATTTTATGTGCTAAAAATTGTAAGAAACATTTATTTTAAAAACATGATAAAAAATTGTTAGGCCAATGCATTCTCTCATATATGCGAGGCGACCTGTGGTCGATTCGCATATATAAGAGAATGCATTGGCACAAGGTAAAAAAATCCCGACTTCCGACTGGATTTGATAGCAAGAACTTCTAGAATAATTAATTATTTCACACAAAACTCTAATCACCAAATTTACTGTCTTGGCTCTAAATGAGAGGAAAATTCATTTATATCATAATGTTGGGTTAGGTTTTTAAATCATTATATAGCATCATGCCCCCATATATTAAAATGAACAATAAACAGTCACATATATGTCAGCCCAATGGAAACACATGTTCATATACGGTGTGGTCCACTCAAGTAGGGAGCAATCAACAATAATTAGGCCACAGTGTTAAGATACATGTATGGTGGTCAGGCAGGTCAGATTTAACTTGGTTATGAACACATGACCCACAACTCATCTCGGCCCAATTTTTCATTCATCCACAGACATGACAATAATATTGTTAAATGTAGAACACTATTATGTGTAGTTGCCTTTCTAAATGAAAATAATAACCAACTTTCATGAATCAATAATAATTAAGTCTCCTTTCATTAAACTTGAGATATGATATCATGGCTATATGAAAATCACTTTTGAAAAAAAAATTATTTACAGATATTCTTGGTACCTGAAAATATTGTTCATGCCGTAACTGTAAAGTACACGAGGCTATATTATACGATGGGTCGATGGTTCTTAAATAATGTACCGCAATAATCGCTCGTACCAAATTGTACAAAGAAATTATGAGCAAATTTTGAGAAAATCAATTTTGAAATAGGTGGCAAAACGTGCGTATGAACCTTAGCATGGCGCTGGCCAACTAGTCTGTCCGCATAAATCTGAAACTCAATACAACTGGAATTTAAACGATACATCATTTTCTGCTAACAAATATAAAACAAACACACAAACAAAAAATTCATTCAAGTATACCTGTTAATTAAAATATTCCCAAAACCTCACTCTCATTATTCCAACTCGGTTCCACTGACACATGTATATTCATAGTATTCATTCATTATGTCAACCAAGTAGGTGCCTAACAAAGCCTATTAAAAACCAAGTCTGCACACGATGAACGAAACCCAAAAAAGCAATCATATAATCTGTCACCACATTCAGGAGGCGATAGGAAGAAAGTCAGTCATGACTATATCACCCCTAACAATATACACGTATAGTCTATTCATATTATATTTATTTGTAATTGTACTTTCAATGTGTGTATATTGTAAATAAAATTATCCTATCCTTCAAAAGATTTAATACAACAACAGTACATGCATAGTAATCTAGGTATAGTTTCTGATTTGTTAGCCAGACATAGGTGACAGTTTTTTTCAGCAGGACAATATTAAAAATTAAAAATCTTTTGCAGACATACACAAAGTTTCAATGTGACATAAACTGAATGCATCACAGCTAGCCACATCACAGCTAACCACATGGGAAGTAAATACTATGTAGTTCCGCTTGCAGCGATCCTATCGCCATTTTCCTGAAAATGACATCCAATTATCTCGCGAGAATAAATCATAGAGCTATTTGAAGGCACATGTCAGTAGCACCGGTTGGAACTACAGAACTGTTCTTGTCATGTCGTTAGCTGTGGTAAATATGAATTTTATACGCATATTGGCTTTTATGTTATGTCATCTTATGATTTTAAATGACGAAATATCTGCGAAACAATACGTGCATGGCAAACTTGCCAGCATATAACATGGACGAGAGATCGCACGACTCATTGTGCAGTTAGACAGTTTGAATTATTTTGAATCAGACACATTGTCGTAGCTGATTAAGTTACATGTATGGCACTCTAAAATTGTAAAAAATTGTAAAAAATAATAGCAAATGATGAAAAATTGTTAGGCCAATGTATTCTCTTATATATGCGAGGCGACCTATGGTCGACTCGCATTTATAAGAGAATGCATTGGCACAAGGTATATGGGTTGATACAAAAATCGGACCTGGCACTGAAAGGGTTAAATATCGCACCCACCCATTTCACATGCTCTTACACTTTCTCTCGGTGTTCTTAAGATTGAGATCGTTCTTCTGAGATCTGTTTTATAAAAATCATCATCCCTTCTAAACCAGTTCCATACAAATGCGTTTGTCGTCGTTGTTGTTGTTATTGTTGTTGTTGTTGTTGGGAATTGTGCCGAAAGCATATTTAACTGGCACCCCTATATGTTGACTGGTATATTCGGGTTTCATGTGGTGGGGTAAGACATCGATTTGTCCGAGATTTATAAGTACCCAAACACTTTCATGCCACCGCTTCAATGGTGTCAAAACGTCGCAGATCTAACTCAATCAGAATCCAGATTTAAATCCTTTATAAGACATTCAGCTTTGACATTCTTAATGCTCTATGACGATCAAATAGCGAGATATGTCCTGTTGATACTAACTCGTCTGATCTTGACAACCAATTCGACAAAATAGCTCTGGCAGAAAGTCGTATTTTGCCGTGATTTTTCGCAGCATATTATGTCAGCTCGGAATCACGTTATATGTGCTCAAAAGGTGTATTCTTCAGACGTTATTACAATTTATAAACAACAGCCAAATTAAAACAAATAAGTTTTTGTCTCTCCTGAAAAATGACCAAAATCGACTTACGTCCCTTTGACTTTGAGGCGACGATGTCACATCCCTAACCATAGATTACACTCGGTTTTCTGACAGTTTGCATCAGACGAACGATGTCGTCGAACAGAAACGCTATTTTTTAAATTTGATAATCAAACGGAATGAAGGTTCCGGCAAGAGGGTGCAAATCTGCTGCGATGCGCGCAAATAATAGAAAAAACAGCAACCACCAGATTAATGTTCAAGATACGGATGGAAATCCATTTGCAATTTGGCGTTTTCAATTTCCGTACTGATGAGTTACGGTGCTACATCGGAAGGTGTTCGTCACTATGGGCTCGCTCGTCGATGAGTTACGGTGCTATATCGGAAGGTGTTCGTCACTATGGACTCGCTCGTCGATGAGTTACGGTGCTATATCGGAAGGTGTTCGTCACTATGGGCTCGCTCGTCGATGAGTTACGGTGCTATATCGGAAGGTGTTCGTCACTATGGACTCGCTCGTCGATGAGTTACGGTGCTATATCGGAAGGTGTTCGTCACTATGGACTCGCTCGTCGATGAGTTACGGTGCTATATCGGCAGGTGTTCGTCACTATGCGCTCGCTCGTCGATGAGTTACGGTGCTATATCGGAAGGTGTTCGTCACTATGGGCTCGCTCGTCGATGAGTTACGGTGCTATATCGGAAGGTGTTCGTCACTATGGACTCGCTCGTCGATGAGTTACGGTGCTATATCGGAAGGTGTTCGTCACTATGGACTCGCTCGTCGATGAGTTACGGTGCTATATCGGCAGGTGTTCGTCACTATGCGCTCGCTCGTCGATGAGTTACGGTGCTATATCGGAAGGTGTTCGTCACTATGGACTCGCTCGTCGATGAGTTACGGTGCTATATCGGAAGGTGTTCGTCACTATGGACTCGCTCGTCGATGAGTTACGGTGCTATATCGGAAGGTGTTCGTCACTATGGGCTCGCTCGTCGATGAGTTACGGTGCTATATCGGAAGGTGTTCGTCACTATGGACTCGCTCGTCGATGAGTTACGGTGCTATATCGGAAGGTGTTCGTCACTATGGACTCGCTCGTCGATGAGTTACGGTGCTATATCGGCAGGTGTTCGTCACTATGCGCTCGCTCGTCGATGAGTTACGGTGCTATATCGGAAGGTGTTCGTCACTATGGGCTCGCTCGTCGATGAGTTACGGTGCTATATCGGAAGGTGTTCGTCACTATGGACTCGCTCGTCGATGAGTTACGGTGCTATATCGGAAGGTGTTCGTCACTATGGGCTCGCTCGTCGATAGTCACGGTGCTATATCGGAAGGTGTTCGTCACTATGGGCTCGCTCGTCGATGATCAACCATAACATATTGATCAAGAGAAGACGATAAGGCCCACAAATCAAACCATATGACATGTTTGACTTTCGATGTTCCCGTCATTCTGGGTGATTTTTTTACCCTGTGCCAATGCATTCTCGTATATATACGAGTCGACCATAGGTTGCCTCACATATATAAGAGAATGCATTGGCCTAACAATTTTTTATCATTTTTTTTAAATAAATGTTTCTTACAATTTTTAGGACATAAAATAAAAAAACATCCATTACCCTGCAGGGAGCCCCACACATATATAGAAGCATATAGAAGAGTGTCGTCTGCTCATGTTTTTCTGGGGCTCTGTATGGGTGAAATTATAAAATTGTTAAAGAATACAAGAACAAATTATTAAAATTGTAAAAATTTGTTAGGCCAATGCATTCTCTTATATATGCGAGGCGACCTATGGTCGACTCGCATATATAAGATAATGCATTGGCACAGGGTAAAAAAAAAACACAGATGCACGATTCGTCAGATCCATATTAAACTTATTTTTGACTCGAGGGTTCAAGGTCGAAATTTAAATGCTCTCTTTGTTGATATGCGTAATTGTCATCCGTTGATATACGCCCGACATCCGCTTGGTTTAAAGTGATGTGAAACACTCCGGTTTAGGGTGATCAAATATAAATTGAGAATAATCTGTACATTTGGTATACCCACAAATAATTAGATTGGACACGAACCCATTAATTGGATATTTTTATTATCAGGATTTAATTTCAAAAGAGGAAGTGTTAATACGTTTCTAATTATTTTCAGCCTAAAAATTTAAATAGAAGAATTTCCGTCGATCGAAAGAATGCATTAGTTAATAAAGAGCGTTTTCATTTATGAACGTTTATGGTCGCTTTCGGCGTATTAATTATGGATTGTTTATTATATGGATTACCGCGATGGCGTGCCATACAAATGACGTTAATTTCAAATATTTTCCATTATCATTTTGCTCGGTAAGCTGAATATTGGCTTATGACATTTTGTCAACATTGATATATAAAATCTAAATGGGCATCTTTAATGTTAAATCATGCCATGAATCTCTATTCTGACTATCGCCCACTGTGTATGAACGGTTACCTATCGCCCACTGTGTATGAACGGTTACCTATCGCCCACTGTGTATGAACGGTTACCTATCGCCCACTGTGTATGAACGGTTACATATCGCCCACTGTGTATGAACGGTTACCTATCGCCCACTGTGTATGAACGGTTACCTATCGCCCACTGTGTATGAACGGTTACCTATCGCCCACTGTGTATGAACGGTTACCTATCGCCCACTGTGTATGAACGGTTACATATCGCCCACTGTGTATGAACGGTTACCTATCGCCCACTGTGTATGAACGGTTACCTATCGCCCACTGTGTATGAACGGTTACCTATCGCCCACTGTGTATGAACGGTTACATATCGCCCACTGTGTATGAACGGTTACATATCGCCCACTGTGTATGAACGGTTACATATCGCCCACTGTGTATGAACGGTTACATATCGCCCACTGTGTATGAACGGTTACATATCGCCCACTGTGTATGAACGGTTACATATCGCCCACTGTGTATGAACGGTTACCTATCGCCCACTGTGTATGAACGGTTACATATCGCCCACTGTGTATGAACGGTTACATATCGCCCACTGTGTATGAACGGTTACCTATCGCCCACTGTGTATGAACGGTTACCTATCGCCCACTGTGTATGAACGGTTACCTATCGCCCACTGTGTATGAACGGTTACCTATCGCCCACTGTGTATGAACGGTTACCTATCGCCCACTGTGTATGAACGGTTACCTATCGCCCACTGTGTATGAACGGTTACCTATCGCCCACTGTGTATGAACGGTTACCTATCGCCCACTGTGTATGAACGGTTACCTATCGCCCACTGTGTATGAACGGTTACCTATCGCCCACTGTGTATGAACGGTTACCTATCGCCCACTGTGTATGAACGGTTACCTATCGCCCACTGTGTATGAACGGTTACCTATCGCCCACTGTGTATGAACGGTTACCTATCGCCCACTGTGTATGAACGGTTACCTATCGCCCACTGTGTATGAACGGTTACCTATCGCCCACTGTGTATGAACGGTTACCTATCGCCCACTGTGTGTGAACGGTTACCTATCGCCCACTGTGTGTGAACGGTTACATCGGAAGTCGTTCTATCGCCCACTGTGTGTGAACGGTTACATCGGAAGTCGTTCTATCGCCCACTGTGTATGAACGGTTACATCGGAAGTCGTTCTATCGCCCACTGTGTATGAACGGTTACATCGGAAGTCGTTCTATCGCCCACTGTGTATGAACGGTTACATCGGAAGTCGTTCTATCGCCCACTGTGTATGAACGGTTACATCGGAAGTCGTTCTATCGCCCACTGTGTATGAACGGTTACATCGGAAGTCGTTCTATCGCCCACTGTGTATGAACGGTTACATCGGAAGTCGTTCTATCGCCCACTGTGTATGAACGGTTACATCGGAAGTCGTTCTATCGCCCACTGTGTATGAACGGTTACATCGGAAGTCGTTCTATCGCCCACTGTGTATGAACGGTTACATCGGAAGTCGTTCTATCGCCCACTGTGTATGAACGGTTACATCGGAAGTCGTTCTATCGCCCACTGTGTATGAACGGTTACATCGGAAGTCGTTCTATCGCCCACTGTGTATGAACGGTTACATCGGAAGTCGTTCTATCGCCCACTGTGTATGAACGGTTACATCGGAAGTCGTTCTATCGCCCACTGTGTATGAACGGTTACATCGGAAGTCGTTCTATCGCCCACTGTGTATGAACGGTTACATCGGAAGTCGTTCTATCGCCCACTGTGTATGAACGGTTACATCGGAAGTCGTTCTATCGCCCACTGTGTATGAACGGTTACATCGGAAGTCGTTCTATCGCCCACTGTGTGTGAACGGTTACATCGGAAGTCGTTCTATCGCCTGTATAAATCACACTCCACCAGTAAAAAACATGCTCTCACCTGTTCTGACGGGGAACTTTATTAATATTGCATATATTCATTTGTTAATACTTGTTATTCAATACTATATACTTCACATTAGAAGATGATCCCAGCTCTATTTTGCATGCGTTTCTGTGACTTTTGTGAGCCGATATCGCAACACAAATTTACATAATTACCCAGGATCATTTAAATCGTGAAAGTTCGAGTTAGAACTTATTAAGGAGCAGATAATAACACAGAAATATATTCCGTTATTTTTCGACTTTATAATGTTCCCTGTCAAAACTTCAAAAGGTTCACAGGTTTTGTACTTGCGGAATATGATCTCTACGGGCGTTCGCTAGAATAGAGATTATTGGCATGATCTACTTTAATGTTACATTTCACACAGGCTAATAGGAATTTCACTTCGGCTCGTCCCATGTTGGCGCTCTCGGTATGTCGGATTCCCGTGATATTATAACAGCGTTCTGATTCCACATTGATTTCACCAGATTGTATTCTGCTGATATATGGAGAAAGCATTTGCTGTCCAAATCAACCGTCCGAATTTTCACATTATCATAATGAAATATTTATGCAAAACTAGGTTTAAAGGGATACAATGCACTCACATTGCATGGGTGGATGTGAAGAGTGGATGTATGTGCAATACATATGTATGTATATATGTAAAAACATCATCGCTGAGGAGAACGTGGATAAATAGTTAGCATGTGATCATATATTCATTTCTGATCGTTCTCCAATAATTAAATCTCGTGTGTTGAAATCTGTGTTGACTTTTTCCAAAAGTTTACCTTAAAGTTTTGGTTAAACTTTGGCATCTTATTACACTAATTGGCAGTTGATTAGTGATATATCTATGACAGTAATGATTATGCATAGCAATGATGTCGATATGTGAACTTTTGTTATATACGGGAGATTTATTAATGATGATAATAAAAACAATGTCGGTCCATTTTTACATGTACGCGTTGGTGATGGATGTTCATAACATCATGTTCTACATATAAGTCCCTTTAACCTGGGTCAGAGAATTATGGGGATGTACTATTCCGGGTAGCATAGAGATATGGAGATGTTCAGGTTCGAGAGTAAGTAGCAACTACGACAATTTCGATGAAAGTATCTAATAATGTTCAACACTAAAAATTAAAGGTACGGGAGGCCTTGGCGGTGGGTATCCTGTGAAAATATTTCCACCCGTCAAAAACAGCCACAAACAGAAAGAACATCAAAATGTAGACAGACTGTGTCCGTATACAAATAAGAAATATCGCAAAAACGGTATGTTATTGTCATATGTTTGACTATTGTTATGTAAACAAGAGCATAAACAGTTACTTTTCTGGTGTTTGTTTATATTATGATGGTAAACATAAAGAGCGTTCTTTGTTGGTGAATTCCTAATATGGAACTTATAAAGAGCGTTTATGCAATGTGTGTGTGTTGTTAGCCAGTAGCATTGTGCCGTCTTCTGTAACACAATCAGGCTCTTGCTTAGGTAAAATATAGTAGGTCTTTATGATAACATGCTGTTTACGTGATGGTCATGGTTTATATGAACGAAACTGTATGCGTTTTAATGTTTTTCTGTTTACGGTGTTTGGAACAAATATGAATATTTTCGACAATCAAGGCCTCGCGTGCCTTTAAGACTAGTTTTCGTGTATCATGTATTCATGTTCCATGAAGCAAATTATGATTTCGACTAATGCTCCAAACAAACATGCGAGACAAAACATTATGAAGTGATAGAACATTAAATATAATTCATTACCCAGAGCAATATACTTAATAATCATCACAGTCAATACTTGCCATGTGGTAAATGACGCCATTTACCACACCACATGTAAAGACTGTGAGGATAATTACACTGGTGAAATATTGCCAGACAGTTAGACATTATCATGCAAGAACACTACCAACATCGAGATACTCAGCGGCAACCTCTACCAGAGCGCACCAGTCATACTTCCTTTCTCATATCTCACTCTGTCACCGACTAGGTAGTGTCTGTGGTTTTTATATTTAGCGCGGGCTATTCCAGCAAAAATGGCGAAAACCGATCGCTCGAAAGTCAAATTTAATATGTGCTTTGAGAACAATTCCCGCACAAAAAATCTAATGACAAAACGGAGGATCAGAGCGGTAGTTTTGCTGACGATTTTCGCAAGCTACTCGTCAAAATTGCAGCAAATTAGAACTCTTGTGTTTGACTTGCCACGCAATCACACCGGTTCGTTTAGCTTCCAGTAAGACTTTCCAAACTAAAAGTACCAAATTACACACATTTTAATCGATAGTTTGTGTGTTTAACACGGGAAGCATGTTGCTCTGTTCGCTTAGTATATATCTTAATATCGTGGAAGTCCACCAAATGTGGGTGAAATGTCGCCGGTAACAGCGGTCTTACAAAATCATCAAGGGAGGTAAACCCTGCATGGAGTTTGGACTCAGCGGCAGTTATTGAGCACTGACTGTGGAGGACAATAGTATTAAGGGGAATTGAAAGAAACTCCCCCTCTATTTACAGTTGACCCCTGACGTGACGTGACCATCCAAAGGTCATGCGGGCGACCTTCAGTCAAATTATTTTTAAATTTCGAGAGATTAGACGAAACATATCAAGGTAAATATATCAAGGTATTAAATATATTGCTCTGAGTAATGAATTAAAATTTATATTATGAATACAGAGCAAGGATTCAACATTTCCTTTTGAAGTGATAGAAGTCGTCGACCGAAACGAATATACAAGTTGCCATGTTTCAAAATAGTATTACAACATAGCAGTTTTGTAGGAATGCTCCTATTTTCAACCTGTTTGATGGCCATATTGTGCTAAATCTACCAACACTTAGGTTTAATGTGAGGCTTGCAAATCATAAGCCACTTTAACATATACCACACCAGACGTTTAACCCTTTACCCAACAGAAGGGACCTGTGCCAATGCATTCTCTTATATATGCGAGTCGACCATAGGTCGCCTCGCGTATATAAGATAATGCATTGGCTTAACACATTAAAAATTATAAAATTGTTAAAGAATGTAAGAAAAAATGGTATGGTCGACTCGCATATATAAGAGAATGCATTGGCACAGGGCATAACTGTAACTATCACAATGTGATCAAGGAGCCGGTTCCAATGATATCCACATGTGTATGGTTCTATTGAGACAGACCGAAGATATTTTAGGCTGTTGAAGCTTTATTTGGCCGGTTTGTTGGGTAAAGGGTTAAAGATGATCAAATACGTGAGGAACAGCAGTATGCAATTCTATCTGTTGTCACTTATAGACATGAAATCCGTGGGGTGCTACCTCATTTTGAGTTTTAGTAAATTATGCTCTCGAAACAAGGTTTGCTTTTGGTATTTCGTATGTCCTTGCATACTACTTGAAAAACACGTTGTGCGCCTATTCGCCCGTCGATGAGAACTACATGTAAGATGGTTGCCTGCCCCTTGGTAATTCACACAAGCAAGAATGGCCCACTTCATTAGACGGAATATAATTATCCTAATCACAGTCCATCGGTTTATAACTGTAACATAACGATTCTGATAAACCAACAAAATTCAGGGTATCCACATTATACAAATTAGCCACAATAAAAATAAAATCCGGTATGTGCACCTTCCACACCAACACCCCTTACACCTCCCACGCCAACGCCCCTTACACCTCCCACGCCAACGCCCCTTACACCTCCAACACCACCGTCTTCGTTGTATACCTGTTAAATTTGTATGATCTGTTGTATTTTCCGCCAGTTTGTTATGCAATGCAAACATTGTAAACTAGGAGAGGGGCTCAGTAATTTCTGTAACTTTTCCACAATTCCTTTTGTATGGTGCTTAAATAACACAAAATAGTGCGAGGGGTAAGGCAAAATAATAATAATAATAATATATAGCATTTATATAGCGCTTCATCCCTGCTGTAGTTCGAAGCGCAACCCCTGAATCCTTGTAGATACGTCCTTACATATACACATACATATACAATGACCCATTTTCACACTATATACAGGAAATATTGGCCATATAGCCTTACAAACGGTATGGCCCATAAAAAGTAACGGCGTCATATAAAACAGAGACAATAAAGGTCACGCTGCCGAAGCACCCAAACCGGTATGAGATCGAAGCGTCGCGGTCATCCAACCCATTTATAGTGTAGAGGTTTACTACTAGTACATATATATTCAATCCAATTCAATTCAATTTATATCTCTCATCATCAAATGAAGATATAACAGAGTGCATGGCATGGTACGTACAATTAAGGAGATGTTCAGTGCGACATTGGACAATGAGTCATTAGTGATTTTGAGCTTATATGGCACTACAATAGAGCGCTGATCTATGGGCATATATGGTGGTGTTGGGGTAATTCTTTATAACGTTTTGGTACATGCTGATACATGTGTAAAAAACATGTGTATTATGTCGCTATATGTTTGAAGGGGGCTTACTTGTTACCGTCAGTTCTGTGTCAGACAATTTGATGTTTCCGTTGATATTTGTGATTCTGAAGAATACTAAAAACACGTTATACCACCATCTTTGCTGAATAATAGGAGGAGCAGCTGCTTCATATACCTCATCTACACTCCTCCCTCATATACCTCCATTACATCCTCCCCATATACCTCCACTACATCCTCCCCATATACCTCCACTACATCCCTCCCCCATATACTTCCAATACAGCCATCCCCATATACCTCCACTACACCCCCATATACATCCACTATATCCCTCCCCATATACCTCACTACATCCCTCCCACATATAAAAATATATCTCCACTACATCCCTCCTTCATATACCTCCACTACATCCCTCCCACATATACCTCCACTACATCCCTCTCCCATTGTAACTACGTCCTTATCCGCACATCTGTATATTCACAATGACCCATTGTCACACTATATACAGGGAATCTCGGCCATAAAGACAAACAAACCATGTCATATAACGCAGAGACAATAATAAAGGTCACTCGAGTGATGCACCAACACGCGATCGCCGCAAACCATTATTATTGTCGAGGATTACTGCTGTGAACACATGCCGTGAGTGCTGTGTCAGACAGTTTGATGTTTCTGTTGATTGTTATGGTTATTCAGGCACCTCAATATCACAATGTTATACACCCCTACCCATTTTCGGGGGATCTTAAGTTACTATTTACCTCGATATGTCACTGTATTCATATATATTTGTGTGGCATAACAGGGAGAGCAGCCCACCGCGTCCTTGCTCAGTTACTCTTGGTAGATTTCCAATTTTTATCAATTGTGTCAACTGCCTTTACCTATATACACAGCTATGTATTCGCAATGACACGTTGTCACAATATATACATGTACCAAGGAAATGTTGGTACATCCAAATATATTATTCCCCGGTGCTAAATAAAAGAGAGGCTAAAAAGGTCACATGAGCGATGCATCCCAACTGGCACCACCCCTGGTCACTGGTTTTTTCAGATTGCTCGGATTAGCCAAACACCGCGAAAATGACAACTTAAAAAAAATAACGGTACTTTTTTACTCAAAGCACTATTTTGTGTTGGAAGCATCATAGCAATTCAGGAGGACCAACCAGGATCATAGCACATTAGCATGATCACTTGACCAGGGGTCGGTATGAGATCGGAGCGTCGCGATCATCGAAACCATTCATAATTTAGAGGCTTGCTGCTGTGAACATAAACGGTTAATGCTGTTCCTGGCATTTTAGTAAGGCTATCATAGTATCGATGCGTACAGTCTAATATACACGGATAATGCCAGCGTGACCTCACTCGTACAATCAGATGTACGTCAGCCTCTATCAAGCAGACTGCCTTCTCTGTACTCTACTATATAAGTACATGTATGAACTAACCTAATTCATTTGGAGACATCGATCCCTCACAAGTAACTGATATACGTGCCTAAATACTAGAAGCGTGTTCCCCGTGCTTTGCGTTATACACGTTATCAGCATGTGAAGTTGGGACGGATCTGAATCATGACATGAATATCTACTCTTACTACGCCCCATATATATATCATATTCCACTCTTACTACGCCCCTAAATATCATATTCCACTCTTACTACGCCCCATATATATCATATTAGTAGGTGGACCCGTCTTCGTCCGGGCTGTTTCCCCTCTGCTTTTCGGCGAATTGCGCGATTTGACCTTGAATTGTCCATTTTGAAGGTCAAGGTGAGGTGGGGTCACGATTTGACCCGTCCAAAACACTGCCTGGACAAAAGTACCCGACAAAAGTACCCGTCGAAATCCATCCGGTTTTACACGATTTGACCTCGAATTGATCATTTTGAAGGTCAAAGTCAGGTCGGGGTCACGATTTGACCCGTCCAAAACACTCAGTGGACAAAAGTAACCATATGTATCAAATTTCGTCGAAATCTCATCAAAATTCGCGATTTGACCTTGAATTGACCCGATTCCAATGTTAAGGTCACGTCGCACGGGCAAATGAATATGCCTATGACACTCCCCATACGAAAGTATCCCTATACACTAATGTTCATCGAAATCCCGTGATACTCGGGCATTCGACATTGAAATGACCCAATTTCAAGGTCAAGGTCACGTCGCATGGGCAAATGAATAGGCCCACGCGACTCCCCGGCCGAAAGTATCCTCACATACCAAGTTTCATCGAAATCGGCTAGGCCGTTTTCGAGTCCATCGCGAACAGACACACACTCGTCCGGGCTGTTTCCCCTCTGCTTTTCGGCGATTTGACCTTGAATTGTTCATTTTGAAGGTCAAGGTCAGGTGGGGTCACGATTTGACCCGTCCAAAACACTGTCCGGACAAAAGTACCCGACAAAAGTACCCGTCGAAATCCATCCGGTTTTGCCGATTTGACCTCGAATTGATCATTTTGAAGGTCAATGTCAGGTCGGGGTCACGACTGGACCAGTCCAAAAACACTCAGTAGACAAAAGTAACCCTACGTATCAAATTTCGTCGAAATCCCATCAAAATTCGCGATTTGACCTTGAAATGACCCGATTTCAAGGTCAAGGTCATGTCGCACGGGCAAATTAACAGGCCCATGCCACTCCCCGGCCCAAAGTACCCCCACATACCAAGTTTCATCGAAATCGGCTCGGCCGTTTTCGAGTCCATCGCCCTTTATCGAGTCCATACACACACACACAGACAGACAGATTTCCCAAAATATATAATAGACTAGCCGATGAGCCCGACGTTGTCCGGGCTATTCAAAAACCAAATTTCAAGTCGATAGCTCCACCCGTTTCCGAGATCTCGTCTGCGCATGCGCGAAGCTGGCGTCGCACGGGCTCGGCGACCCGATAAAATTCGTATCCGGGGCAAGATACATTCACATACCAAATTTCAAGTCGATAGCTCCACCCGTTTCCGAGATCTCGTCTGCGCATGCGCGAAGCTGGCGTCGCACGGGCTCGGCGACCCGATAAAATTCGTATCCGGGGCAAGATACATTCACATAGCAAATTTCAAGTCGATAGCTCCACCCGTTTCCGAGATCTCGTCTGCGCATGCGCGAAGCGGGCGCCGCACGGGCTCGCCAATACGACAACGTTCACCGCCCGGTCAAACTACACACACGTACCAAGTTTCGTCCCGATCGGTCGAGAATCGTAGATTTGTATAAATGACAGACAGACAGACAAACAAACAAACAAACAAACAAACAGAGGTCTTCAAAATATATATGAGATTCCACTCTTACTACGTCCCTATATATAATTTCACCCGTTCATAATCTTGACAGGTTCTGATGTAGTGGCAGTGACCCCTTCTGACAGGGAACATTACAACATTGAACAAACGAGACCGGGGACATATTATTAATACGTATACGTATTCTACTTCACAGTTGAGGTGATTCCAGCTCAAGCTTGCATGTTTTTGTGACTCTATAGAGCCGATATCGCAATACACATTTAATGATTTACCCGGGAGATATTACATGTTTTTGTGACTCTATAGAGCCGATATCGCAATACACATTTAATGATTTACCCGGGAGATATTACACGTTTTTGTGGCTCTATAGATCCGATATCGCAATACACATTTAATGATTTACCCGGGAGATATTACATGTTTTTGTGGCTCTATAGAGCCGATATCGCAATACACATTTAATGATTTACCCGGGAGATATTACATGTTTTTGTGACTCTATAGAGCCGATATCGCAATACACATTTAATGATTTACCCGGGAGATATTACATGTTTTTGTGGCTCTATAGAGCCGATATCGCAACACACATTTAATGATTTACCCGGGAGATATTACATGTTTTTGTGGCTCTATAGAGCCGATATCGCAATACACATTTAATGATTTACCCGGGAGATATTACATGTTTTTTTGACTCTATAGAGTCGATATCGCAATACACATTTAATGATTTACCCGGGAGATATTACATGTTTTTGTGACTCTATAGAGTCGATATCGCAATACACATTTAATTATTTACCCGGGAGATATTACATGATTTAAGTGACGCAAAGCCAATTCGCACGCACAGTCACTTAACTAATTATATATCGAGCTGGGACCTTTAGCTACAGTGAAATTATTTATACTTTATTAGGGAACAGGTCAAAGACTGTGTTACCTGCTCTGTTTTTACTGTTATAAACTTCCCTGTCACATCATCGACAAGTTCACAGGTTTTGAACATATAATTATATGATCGGGTGTAATTATAGTAATTCATGGCATGAGTTAGGGATGGATATGATGTTCGCCCTCACTGGGCTTATGATTGTCCAGATCTTTATATGGCAAACTGTTTGGACCGTCTTAGATCATATTAATAGCTATTGTCATCATACTCGCCACTGTACAGTACAAATAAAAAGGGTCCATACTTATATATTCGATGAACTTTAGAAATATTTGAATAATATTCTAATAAACTCGGTTTCAACATTCGACAAACAAAAAACACTATATCGGTCACTATCAAACACAACCTTAATGCATAGTTTAGCGGAGCCCAAGTCTGCTCGTACATAAATTAGCTGAGATATTGGGAAATTGAAATAATGTTTTACGTCAGAGACCGTCCCGATACCATTTCTATTGCATGCTTTGCTCGTTGGTGACCTGTTCACATAAAACCACCAGTAAATGTAATCAAATATCACAATTGTGACAATAAACTGGTTTATTCGGTAGAAAACATGTTATTTGTTCTGAACTACACTCTTAAACGTTTTGGTTTTAAAAAAAACCAAATTTGGTTTTGAACTTTGTCCAATATATGTAACCAAATTAGGTTTTGATCAAAACCAAATACCAAGCGCCAACTGGTTTTGATAAAAACCCAAATTGGTTTTGATCAAAACCAAATTGTATGAATATTTGGTTTTGATCAAAACCAAAATTGGTTTTAAAATTTTGTCCCACATATGTAACCAAAAGGTTTTGATCAAAACCAAATACCAAGCGCCAACTGGTTTTTATCAAAACCAAAACTGGTTTTATATATGAAACCAATTTTGGTTTTGATAAAAACCAATTTTGGTTTTGACCAAAAAGTTCCTTTTTTGCACAATTTATTGATAAATGTGCCATACAACATATACTTATGCAACCTTTAAGGGGTACTGTACTCTAAATCCACCCATTTATTGTACCATATCCATACTCAGCAAAATATACGCAACACATGAATGAATTTGGTTTTCCAAGTTCGACATGTAAAATTATAATGAAAATTAATTTATGACTAGAGTCATAAATTGATTTTAATTATAATTACCAATCCTTTTATATATTAAAGGGCTAATTATAAAAAGGCTTTAGACTCAGGATGCTATACAGTCTGAAACAGATGCCACCAGATTCCATTTCCAGAACAAAAATTCAGCTGATCACTTGCATACTACAGGCTATCAAATTTCTCTATTATGGCTTTGATACCCTCCCACAAACATACATGTACATGTATATGGGTTCTTTTTGTCATTTGGTCAAATCTTGTATTATACGAAAACCCATTATATGTGGCGGTTTCTACCATAATAATTATGATTGCCAAGTAAACAGAAAATAAATGGTGACCATGTAATTTTTTTTATGGTTATCACTTATTTACTGTTTACACAGTCCTGAAATTATTATGATAGAAACAGTTGGTCCTCAAACAGTCAAATATTGACTTTTCAAGAGCGCATGCTGGCATAGAACTAAATTCCACAAGATGTTGCAAGATGTGGCAAATTAGATTTAAAATTTCCTGAAATCACAAACTCCTGAGGACTATTCTACCATTTAATTGCTGTCCGTAACCTTAAATTGAGGCATGTAATTTTCCTGCACATGTGAGGGCCACCCCATTCGTGAATCATATCAGAAACGACCAAAATTAAGAGTAGTAGTAGTAGTAGTAGTAGTATTTATTTGTACAATGTATAGATATTTGTAACAATACAATATACAAAAGTGAACATAGGTATATTGTACAGGAGCGGCATGGCCAAAATGGGCCGTCTTCCTGCCGCCCCTATATATAGCTGTAATTTAAGTCATAAAATGACAACGAGAAATGGAATGGTATTTTGAAATAACGGAATGGTGTATCCAAACTTATTGCACACATGACGGTTTACCATGGACTGGGCTTAGTATTACTTTATCATAGGTACAGAGTCTGGCTGAAGTATTATTCCTTTGGAATGGAACAGAGCAAGTGTCTTTCAATGTTTATTTTCATTTTGATCGTACTCATCTAGTTGTAAAGACTAATTTTGCGTTCTTCCAGCCAAAATGTAAGGTGAACATACCTGGCTTTTTCAATAGCAAGTTTAATGGTGGGGCTCATGTCGTGCAGTTTATGTATCTGTGCAATCTCGACAAAATGAATTCTTACATTTAATTTGTGACGAGTATCGCGATATGTAACTTTTTGTCAGTACATTTTTAAATCTATTTCGAAAGATTATGTTCTTGTTATTTGTATCCAATGAGTTCCATATGTTAGGGAATGTGTGCTTTGGTAACACAGAACTAAAAGCAGTTCTAGGAGTCGATGCTTTTAGACTGCCTGCTTGTCGGGTATTAGCAGTTGTATAATCAAATGATTCATTGAAAGATTTGGGAAGATTTCCTCTTTTCCAGTCAAAAATAAATGTCGCAGCTTGTAGTTGATATAAGTCGTGGAATTTCAAAATATGTTCATGCAGAAAAATGGGTTCTGTGTGACTTCTATATGATTTATTGGATATTATTCTGATTGCCCTTTTCTGTTGTTTAAAGATAGTGCCTCCTGTATCGGCATGACCCCAAATTGACAAACCATAGATGAGATGACTGTGGATCAAAGAGAAGTATAGTGTTTTCGGGCAGTTCTTGGGTAGCATTCGCTTTACCTTATTTATGGAATATAATGTATTGGATATTTTTTTACTTAGCATAGATATGTGATGTTTAAAGGTGAGATTCTCATCAATTATAATACCAAGGAATTTTAGAGATTGTTCAGATCTTACATTGCCTACTCGCGTTAAGGGCTTGTCGTTCAATTTTATTTTAAGATTATTCCATTTGAAATCATTACTAGTGGGATGTAATAACATGTATTTACTTTTTGATGCATTAATTGCTAATTTGTTGCTACAACACCAACGATGGATTTTGATCAATTCCGAATTAACTTGCTTTTCAATTTTCCGATAGTTGTGGCCGGATATATGAAGAGTCGTGTCATCTGCAAAAGAGAGGAGATTTAAGCTTGTGCTATTGGGCATATCATTGACATATATAAGAAATAGAATGGGTCCTAGTATTGATCCTTGAGGCACACCACATGTGATATTGAGTAAGTTTGATTTTTTATTTTCGATTTCAACATATTGTTGCCTCCCCATTAAATAGCTTTTGAACCAAGTTTTTGTAATTCCTCTAATGCCATAGTGGTCAAGTTTTTGGAGAAGTATCTCATGGCTAATCGTGTCAAATGCTTTGGATAAGTCGATAAAAATTGCTAAAGTCGAATCTCTTGTCTTTTTGTTGTTGTTTTCAGCAACATGATTTAACAGATGAATTAAGGGGTGTGTTGTCGAGTGATTTTCTCTGAAGCCAAATTGTTTGTTATGTAGTATATCAAATTTTGTTAAGAAAGAATTTAGACGTTTATGCATAAGTTTTTCAATTATTTTCGAGAAAACTGGCAAGATGCTGATTGGTCTATAGTTTTCGATATTATCGCGCATATTATTTTTATATATTGGAACAACTCTAGAAATTTTCATTTTCGTCGGCACTGTTCCTTCTTTGAATGATAAGTTTATGATGTGTGTAAGTGCGTAGGCCGTTTCGTTTATAGTAAGTTTCATCAGCTTCATAGATATGTTTGAAAAATCGACGCATTGTTTATTGGAGAACTTAGAACATGTTGATACAATTTCAGCCGTTGATGTTTCGGAGAGAAAGAAGTTTTTTTGATTTTTTTCTATCATATAATTAAGGGGATGTATGTTCTGAATTTGTTCAACTTTGGCAGCAGTATTCTGACCTATTGTGGCGAAGTATTCGTTGAATGATTGTGCAATTGCAGCCGGATCTGAATATGTTTTATTTTGATAATTTACATTTTTTGGAAGTTTGTGTGGAGAAGATGACATTTTAAGTGCGTCTTTTAAAATGGTCCATGTTCGCTTAATGTTGTTTTTGCTTTCGTTAAGTCTTGATTTGTAGTAATCATTTTTGCACTTTCTTTTCACTTGGTTGAATATTTTGCAAAAGGCTTTGTATTTGTCTATATTTTCTTTTGTTGGATAAGAAAGTTTTTTTGTGAATAGTTTATTTTTATTTAGAGAAGATTGCAATAAGCCGTTTGTCATCCATGATTCTCTTTTGATATATTTTCCCCTTTGGTCGGGGTATTTAATTGGGAATGCTTGTTCATATGCTGCAATATATTGATCAATAAAGTTATCGTAGGCTTGTTCTGCAGTCGAGCAACTAAAAACAGAGTCAAATGATAGGTGGCTCAAAATATATCTGAATTTTGACATGTTTTTCTCATTAATGACCCGAATTGGTGTTTGTGGCTCACTTTTAATATTATTTTGAGTAAGTTCATGTTCAATATAAAATGTTGCAAAATGGTCAGAAACATCTGATAATATGATTCCACAGTCATATTTCCGTTTTGAGTTTGTATGAATGTGGTCTATTATGGTAGCTGAGAAATCTGTTACTCGGTTTGGCTTTGTAATCACAGGGAGATAACCGCGTTCAAATACGTTGTCTACAAATTCGTTGGTTTTTGAATGATTGTTGGAGTTCAGTAGATCTATATTAAAATCTCCAATTAAGTAAGATTTCGTGTGAGATTTATTGAGTTTTTCCATTATGCCATCTATTTGAGATATGAATTCATCGATATTTGCCATAGGAGCTGTGTTGGGTCGGTATATTGATCCTATAACATATGCATTTCTTTGATTTGGGTTTATTTCAACAAACAACGTTTCAATTACGTGAGGAATAAATACCGATAAGTCAGGTCTGTGTTGGAATGTTAGGTCATTTTTTATGAATAGCCCAACCCCTCCCCTTCCATCGTCTTGATCTGGGCGCGTTGAATATTCAAACGGCTGATAACCGGGTAATGAATAGGTTTCTTTTATCCTGAAAATCTCGGATAGTGCGATTACGTCGAAAGAATTATTTTCATTTTGCATATCACATAACAAATTTCTTAAGTTATCCCAATTAGCGTTCATGCTTCTACAATTAAGGCCCATCAATGAGGTGCTTTTATGAGATTTTTTTCGATATTCTGAGGGTGCGTAATAGTTACACGAATGATCAATAAGCTCGTATGGGTTGATGTCCGATTCACAGTCATCTCTATCATTAATGTTTGTAAAGTCATATTTTGTATTTGCCTGGAGTTCACCGAGGTTTATTTCACCTGTCATAGTATTCACTATTTAGTTTTGTTGTGTCACATCTATAGCCCAAAGGTATAAAACGATGCCTTTTTTGTGCATGCCAGTTAATTGATTTGAACAAAATATAATATTGATAGTTTGGATACCCATTCACGCCTCTTTCTAATATTTCTAATATATACATAACACAAAAATAAATAGCATAAATGTGAGTATTTGCTGGTGGGAAGCATTCCATTCATTTGGTCCATTGTATTCAAACAAAATTCCATATCAAATCTGCAAGTGATTTTATACTAAGTATAGTATGTACGAATTTTGATTGACTGAGGACTACACTGTGGTTGAGATTAGAAGCAGGTCATTTGAAAACATGCGTTCTTGTTACTGGTCTTTGTGTATACTTATATACATGTGTGGAAATATATATATATATATATCTATTTTTCTATTCATTACGAAACTATAAGGAATATGCAATTCGAAACTAAAAGGAGTTCAGTAAATGGTCATACAAATGGCTAATTCTTCCCAGAATACAATGTAACATTAAATATACAATACAAAAGCAATACAATACAATATTATGTAACAAAGAGAAGAATTATTGTATTATAATAACAACAAGGCACATACATTGTTCACGGCATATAAGCCACCCCGGTCAAGCTGTACGTCAGAAGCACCGCGACGCCAGAAGAAATGCGCCTCAATTCCATTTAACGGACGGACGGAAGGTCGGACGAATAAAGACCATTGATTTTTAGATTAGAAAAATGTTAGTGATGGACGTACATGCATCTTATCACTACATGAGTAATTATGTAAATTGTTGTTCTGAAAACATCCTTACTAGATACAAGTGTACATATGACTAGATAAAAGGCCGTCCTGACACAGTGTCCCCGAAAAAGTGGCTTCATTTGGGGCATCATCTTTTCTGAGAAAAAAAATAACAAAGACCCTAAATCCGACACTAAATTTCAGAATAAAATGGGTGGATCTTACCCATATTCGAACTTTATGTGTATATAGAGCTGATGAAATAATATGCCAAATTTGATTCAGATAAAGTTATCATTCGTAAACAGAAATTAACAGCATTCTAAATCCTAAAAAGGCCATAACTCTTAAAGAAAACTGGGCAGAGCAAACCCATATTCGACCCTGACCTGTAGATTGGGCTAATAAACTATCATACTAAATTTGATTCAGATATGATCACAACAAACTAATGTTATCATCCGGAAACCAGAAATTGACAAAATGCTAATTCGAATAAAAGGTCGGTAGACGTCATGTCCGCCTCTAAGCGTCCGCTTGATATGACCGTTGTTTGCGCATAAAAACCCGTCTTTAGTGCTAGTAAACATACATACCAAATTTAATTTGAGTCGAATATGAAGTAAATTGTCCTAGTGACATAATTGGTTGCATCTATGGTGAATGAAGTTTTAAGATAAACATCAATGAAGACAGTGATATTTTTGAATTAAACTTGAATTCAAACTTATCCAACAGGAATAATTGTCGTCCTAGCCATTCTTCCACAGCAGTGTATATTCCTGATGTCTGTGCACACCTCACAATTGCAACAATTACAATGAATTAACACTTAATATATAGTTCATCACACCCTTCTTATATTGAACATTCCCAAGAATGACAGCTCATCTGTTTTTACACCTGTCATGCAGTAGAAATTTAAGATCAGCAAACTCCTTTATACTGGCATCTGATGAATATAGCAGCACTTGACAGCAGCATGTTACTAACTTCCCACAGGCTGCACCACACATGTATATTGTGGTACAATATTTTTTTATGAAAAGTTGACAAATATCTGCACAGATAACACACATGCCTCATCTGTATGATGTGTACATTCTGGTACTAAAGTTTCCAATGCCAGTGAACAAACATACTCTGAACAGAAATGCATAAAATACTATGTTTAGGAAAAGTCAGATTTAAAGACATATATTGCAGACATATTTCATTGAATATTAAAAGCATTGTTAGGGCATGGCAAAATATGCCCATAGCAATTCCAACAAAAGGCCTTTAAGTCTGGTGAAATTGACGTGCTGAACCAAAACTCAAACTTGACCTGTATTTTGTATAATTAAAACACACAAATTTCAAAGTTATCATCTGACATCTGGAATCCAAAAGCGAACTAACAGACAGACATGCAGCATAATACATCCCCATTTTTAAACAGGCATATATGGTGCATATAAACAATCAGTTAGTATCCAAACACTATCCCCACTGGAATTATGTAAGAAAAACCTGAGATTAAGAACTTAAATTCCAACCATATCCTCTGTAGCATTTCAGAGAACACAATGCACAAATGGGAACATTTACTACTTTATTCAGGACACCTTATTGAGTATAAACATTACTGAAATGACTGTCCCAATACTAGTCACTGAGTTTAATTTGTTTATAACAATGACGTAGTTTTCTGACTATTTGTATAACTTATTTTGGCATGATTATTTTAATTTATTTATTGTTCCATCAGCAGGTCTGGGAACACCTCACTGGATTGGTTCACATCACTTTAATTTGTCTTTAAATGTACATCAGGTCATTTGATATTTATAAGGCCATTTGTAAGGCCATCCTGGCTAAGGTTAATATAGTGTCATCAGTATTATGTGAATCAAGTGCAAAATGCGGTGATTATTCACCCCCCCCCCCAATTGCCCCTGTTTTTTTTAACTCCAGTTACCCTTCACAGGTATTATTTTATTTAGTCTTATTCCATACCTTGACACTTAGAAGCACCCAATCTGCAAGATATTATTTGTTTAGACTCTATTCCATAGGTAGGGAATTTAGACATAAATTCAACAAACATACAACATGAGGCTTTTTGTTAAAGATGCACAATCCTATCTGATTGTCTTCGGATCATCCAGTTACAACTTGAACAACAACGGAAATTTACACCAAAGGCCAATAGTCATCTAACATTACTTTTCATCATGTTATCTTCTGAAATTGATTTGCGATGACCTTGCGAGACCTCTCAATATATTGTATATCCTGGTATATCGGCATATTTCTAGAAGAAGTCAGTGGAATGTTTGGTAGGCTGACAAATAATCGAGGTGGATAAAATTAACAGATTTGATAACTCAGAGCTTTGAGGGATAGGTTCCTCAACTCAAATGAAATATTATTTAAACCCGAAGCTGAAGAAATATTAATTTTGGGGGCGTCAAATCAGATTATACATCTTCTAAGTGATCAGTATCTATATACAAACTTACAGTTGAAAATTGAATACATCCAAGTTCCAACTTTGGTCCAGTGTATGTCTTCCAGTCAATTTACTTCCACAACAAGACTTCTAGCTGACCGTCTTCTATAAAATATAACATACAGGTCTTATAAAATGATACCCACATGCCACATAGTGGGCTAGCATCCCCAAATTCACCCTATGTGATCCTCCTTCTGCTGAGGTGTAAACAGCATGAGCTCTCCAGAGGGTGAATTTGGTGATGCTAGCCCACTGTGTGGGGTAGCATCACTAAATTCACCTTCTGGGGACCTCATTCTGCAAATGACAGGCACACTATTTCAAGGCTTGGACATGCACTAGTATATGAAATGACAAGTACTTCTATAGATTTACTTGAAATATTACATATTGTTCTGGATATAAATCTCGTCAATGTACCGGCCACGGCATATAGGATTTCAAACAAAGAAAACATTATTGTAGGCATGTTAAATTGTTAATAGCATGGTTTGATGACGGGTGAAATACCCAGCATGGGTTGGGGTGTGAGTAATCACATTCTTCATGACTTCGGGGCGGGCGGACTTCATTTAGGTTATAGTTTAGAAATAACATTTTTCAAATTATGATAATTTCCTCAAGGAGATACTATTATATAGTATGGCATAATTATTATATGAATGTGATATTATTCACAAAACACGCCTTGTGTCAGAGAAAATGCACGTCGAGCAAAAAGAGCAGTGAATGTTTATAAGCAGAGTCACGATAAAGTGTCGTTTCCTTATATTTAGATTTGCGTTTGGTGCATCTACAACTTACAACTCACAATACTATCATAGTAAATTCCTTATTTGGTATGTCTTACCATATTTTGGTTAAAGGTACTCAATCCGAAAAGAGGGTCCCCATCTCAACAGATTCCAACAACAACAATCCGATCAGAGAGTCCTATATTACTATTTCTTTGGCTTTGGGGGTAAAACATATTTGATTCGAGTCGAGGAACCCATCAAACAAAGCTCAGAGTTATTAGATATTGATTTTTGAAATTTGTTATATTCTCGAGATGAGTACTTATAATTGCCGTCAATTTCCTATCCTGCTCGAGATGTGAACACCAAAACAAGACTCAAATAGACAAGGATGGATAACTCTAAAATCAAGTGGTAATAATAACGAAATTTTGACTGCGTTCTGGGACAGAAAGTATTCCCGATAATGAAAAATAATATATTTCTAAAATCGATATCTAACAAATCTGAGCTTTGATGGGTGACTTCCTCGACTCGAATCAAATATTTATCGGATTGAGTACCTTTAAGAGAGAATCCTAACTGGATAGGGGGGGTCGGAAAATATTCAGGCACGTATGCTGATTTTTACTTTTCGACCCTAGTTGGGACTCACTCATCCCCGCATCTAAATTTTATTTCTGTTTTCGGCAGTTTTTTCCGACTCAATTTTTGGACACCCAACACCCCTTTTAACATTAAAACAGAGATTTGCGAGGGTGGGGGGGATTCACTGTAAACAGCTGTATATGAATTTCTGTGCATTCATGGATGTTAACATAACATGTAAATGGGAATGTGTCATTTTGGGGTTATTCGGGCAAAAAAACATGGCTCCCAGTCGCCATCTTGGATTTCAAAATTTGCAACAAAATACAACACGATAACTGCCTGCAGCCAGTTTAGCAGTTAGAATTACATTATTTCCTTTATTCTAATGTGTTTTAAAGGTACTCAATCTCATCAGACCCACCTAAATTACTATTTCTTTGGCTCTCGGGTTAAAACATATTTGAACCTACCTGTCAAATCTCAGCGTGATCAGATATAGATTTTTTCAAGTTAGTTATTTAAATTGTTTCTGGGTCAGAAACTACAGTTTAAACAGAAAAAAATTGAGTGGTAAATTATTACCACTCGAGTTTTCTGTTTAAACTACTTAATAACCCCGAAGCCAAAGAAATGGTAATTTAGGAATGTCTGATCTGATTTTGTTCCCATCGACAACACACCCACCCCGGCATACATGCCCTGAAAAAAATACCCCCCCCCCCCTCTTTGCAAGAACAATTACATTATTTTTGTCTGATGATTTCCCAGTCATGAAGTAATGTGGATTAGCTGGATTATGAACTGACAGCGGGTAGAGTGGGTCGATTACAATATTACAATAAAATTTGGTGTGATTTCAATGTCAACTCAACAGGCTCAGCTGCCCCAATTGAATTTCAACAATTGCGGCAGCCCTCTACTCCTTGCCTGATATGTGGTATAGGCCTGCACTCCCTGTCGCACCACATCTCCACCAATGTGATCTCGTTTTTGTAAGTGCAAGAAGTTTGTAAACTTTGCGCCATTTTTGAATGTTTTCTTTTCGTGGTATATTCAACATTACCAGTGCTACAGTGGTCATGTGACAGCTACGATCGCGCGCATTGCCAAGGTCACGCCACGATTTTCCTGGTAAAATCAAACAGCGCTTGATTGCTATGATTTGGCTACGATATTGTCATGGGCATGTTCATTGGATGCTTCCTCCTGCGATTTTCCCCACTTACGATTTTAATCGCAGTGTGTGCGGTGGCACTTAGCGGGACAACCCGGTCTGCCGGGTGCCTCGGTCCTCTGTGCTTTGAACTCTTTCTCCCATTCTGCCTAACCGGGATAACTGGGTTAGCGGGATCAGCTTGTCTCGCGTAACAGCGAGTCATCCCAACTAGCTGGGATGAAAGTCTGGAACATAACACCATTCACTGTAACTTGATATGACGTTAGCCAATAAAATGCTCGCATCGTGTGAGTGACGTTTAATTACTATAGTATACCAAAGCCACTCAGTTATGGGCGTGCTGACATTATGCCATGACGAGTGATTCAAAGACAGCTAGATGATTAACTAGTTGCGTGAACGTCAACCGAGTTGTCCCAGCTAACCGAGTTGTTTCGGCTCACATAACAGCATGGTGATTTGTCCCGGCAGGGTTGTCTCGGGTAACCGAGTTGTCCCGGCTCATGTAACAAGGCGGCCCCTAAGTGACATGACCGATTAGATGTTCGTACTCTAACATAAATTTTCACGCAAGGAAATTCTTAATTTATTTCATAAGTCAACAAGACAGGTAAAACAATTGCTATTATATCTGATTATTATGACAATATATCTGGCCATCGTATCGGTTGACAGGCATGTCAGGCCGCACAAATATGTCTGGGCGTTCGAGATAATTTATTTCATCACTTTTTTTTAGAAAAATTATACCGGTATTGGCAGTAATCAGTTTGTATGCCGTAGTTTTCTGCCTATATGACCTTACCTGTTTGCGTCCGTGGGCATTACGTAGACACAAGTGAGCTCAGTGTGCTTGCAGCATGTGTGTGCTAATTTCATAATTTTCAATAATTCTAAAATTCGAATACATGTAATACTTTTTTGTTTTGCAATTCGTTGCATGATTAAAATAGGTCGTAAATATCGGGTCCATTCATTGAACGATGCAGTTATGTTGATATACATATTGCATCATACAGCTGATGTTACCATGAAGTTTTTATATGTAAAACAATAATTATTCAGTGGGTGGGGTGATATAAGTAACCCCTTAGCCTTAGTAAGCCCATCATTTTGGTATGCCTATGTTGTGACATAATTATCTTCATTTTTATTAAATGATTAATTAATGAAATATTATAAAACAGGTCTGGCTGATCCATTTGTGCTTAAGAATAAATGATAATGATTTGTGCTCATTTGCAAATAATTTGTGCTCAAGCGTAAATAATATTTTGTGCTTAAGAGTAAATAATTTGCACTTTTGCGCAAATAAGGAATAACTGTGAAAATGGTTTCCTCTGACACACCTACATTTGGGAGTTCCTTCTCTTACAATTTAGTTAGACCGGTGTCAGAGAAGGTACTGACAGGAAGAATTTAGACAGATTTATCTAGACTTTTTAGACGGATCGGTCTAATAAAGAACATTCGGTGGTTCACCCATATGGGATGCGATTTTAACAGTCTGTGGGGACTTTAATTGTCCGGATATAGAGTGGAACAGCTCAGTAGTAAACAGAGGAGCCCAAGACAAAGATATACAAACTCACCTACTAGAAATCATGTCAGAAAAAGGGCTAAAACAAATCCACGAACAACCAACGCGGGGAAAGAACTTGCTAGACCTGGTCTTCACCAACAATGCATCACTGGTAAAATCATCAACCAGCATACCAGGCATCTCTGACCACGCCATAGTCATTACTGACATCGACATGAAGCCCCGATACCAACATTCAAAACCAAGGAAGTGCTATCTATATAAAAAAGCAGACTGGACACAACTTGGACTGGATCTGCAAATACTGGGAGAAGGCCTACGTACACGAAATAGTGCAACCGTGGAGGATATGTGGAAACATCTGAAGGAGGGCATACATAGATCTATGGACCAACACATACCCTCTAAGCTGATATCACCAAAGCAGAACACTCCATGGGTAAACTATAAGATCAAGAAATTGCTACGAAAGAAACAGCGCCTATATACACAGGCAAAGAAGAACAACAACTGGACCAACTATCGAGCCATGCAGAAAGAATGTAAAAGGGAAATGAGGAAGGCTGAGTGGGATTACATCAACGCTAAGATTAAAGAAGGTTTAGAACAAAAGTCGACGAAACAATTCTGGAGATACATCAAGAGCAGAAAACAAGATAACATCGGAGTGTCGCCGTTGAAATCGCAAGGCAAGCTGATTGACGACCCAAAATGCAAAGCAGAAATTCTGGTAAAGCAGTTCCAGTCAGTATTCACCAAGAACCAACCACCACTTCCTGACCTTCCACCCAAATGCGAAAACATCGGGAAACTGACAGTGACAGTGAATGGCGTCGAAGCCCTGCTGAAGAGGTTAAACCCAACCAAAGCCTCTGGCTCAGACGGTATCCCAAACTCCATCCTAAAGAAGTACGCAAAACAACTGGCACCTGCCTTCAGGCTCATATTCCAACTATCATTAGACACAGGCACATTGCCAAGGGACTAGCGCAGCGCCAACATAGCCTCAGTCTACAAAAAAGGAGACCGACATCAAGCGGAAAACTATCGTCCTGTGTCCCTAACATCAGTACCGTGCAAGCTACTAGAACACCTCATATGCCGCCATATCCATGAACATCTGGAGAAGCACAACATACTAACAAAGCTAAACCATGGCTTTCGAAGGGGATATTCCTGCGAAACACAACTAGCAGTGACAACACAAGACATCCTACAATCATTTGACAACAAGAAGCAGATCGACGTGGCCATCCTTGATTTCTCCAAAGCCTTCGACACTGTGCCACACGACAGCCTATTGACCAAACTAAATCACTACGGTATCACAGGCCCGGTCAACAGATGGCTAGCATCCTTTCTGAAAGAAAGAAAGATGAGAGTTGCACTCGAGGGATACTACTCAGAAGAAGTTGACGTGTTATCAGGAGTACCACAGGGAACAGTATTGGGACCGCTGCTCTTTCTCTGTCACATAAATGACATACCGGACACAGTAACATCACAAGTCCGCCTATTCGCAGATGACTGCCTCCCGTACCGCCAGATAAACACCTACAAAGACCACGAAATATTGCAACAAGACCTACGCAAACTGGAACAATGGGCCACCAAATGGGGGATGCGCTTTAATCCAACTAAGTGCTACATTATGAGCCTAAAGCAGAAGACACAAAGATTTTACCAACTGGCAGGGCAGATACTCCAAGAAGTCACAAACAACCCGTACCTTGGCGTCCAATTCTCCAATGACATGCAGTGGCATCACCACATCGAGTCCACCACGAAGAAGGCAAACTCCACCCTCGGCTTCCTTCGGCGTAATCTCAGGTACTGCCAAACGGATCTTAGAAAAAACGGCATACATAGCATTAGTCCGCCCTCAGCTAGAGTATGCAGCAACAATCTGGGATCCTCACTATGAAAAGGACAAGACAAAGCTGGAGAAGGTGCAACGCAAGGGAGCAAGATTTATAAAACAGGACTACCGAACGAGAGAGAAAGGCCGTGTAACATCAATGCTAAGTGAACTTCAACTACCATCCCTAGAAGCAAGAAGAAAGGAACAGAGACTGACACTATTTTACAAAGTGGTAAAGGGATCAGCCCCGGGTATCAACTCCGAACACTACCTAAGAAACTACCGCCCAAAGAGGAAAAAGAAACCGACAAAATTCAAGGACTTTGTTAGTGACAACATCGTGGAGAAACTAACCACAAATAACGAAAGTGCCTACGAACCAATTCATACAAACACAGACCAATACAGATATTCCTTCTTCCCGAGGACTGTACTTGACTGGAACAAACTGGACAACAGCACAGTCAATGCCGCCGACCTAGAAACATTCAAGGCGGCTCTGGGAGAACAAAAATAGCGCTCCTCACACCGTCCTGTAAAAGCCAGCTTTGGTCACTAGGACGTAACAACTACAGATACAGATACAGAACATGTGTACCTTATTTGCGCTTGAGCATAAATATGATACATAATTTTTCGCTTCTAAAGTGTAAGTAATTTGTGGATGGCCTCCCATACACCTATTCACCTATACCTGATAAATTGCCATGAATCATGATAATTTTCAAACGGAATGACAACTTTTTATCAAATGAACTGTCAAATGTCTTTTTCAACTAATATGTTTTTTTTAATGAAAATGTTATGTCTTATATATTGGAAAATTGTCAACATTCAATCTTTTTAGACTGATTGACCAACAAATTTAGACAGATCGGTCTGAATAAAGATTGATTTGAGGTTCACCCATATTGGTATGGGAGGCCAAATTCACATTTAATAGCTAATTATGCTTAAGCATATTCAGGGCTCAAAATAGATTTAATATAGAGAAAATCCAATTAGTCATAAAGCACTGAAAATTGAAAATTACACTTAAGCGCACTGCCATTACGCTTAAGAATAATATATTTTCATAGCCTTATTACCTTACACATAATGATATCATCTAAGCAAGATATTTGTCAAAAGTTACTGGCATCAGGAATTGGCTGCATCCATTTCAGCTTCAGGGGAGTTTTCACATATGTATGGAATATGAATTACACTTAAGCGTAATGACATTGCACTTAAGCATAACGACATTACGCTTAAACGTAATGGCTTTACGATTAAGCGTAATAGATTATGCTTTGAAAAGCATAATGGAAATCTGAATTACGCTCAAGCATAATGGCTTAATGCATTAAGGCTATTAAATGTGAATTTGAGCTCCCATACAATATGGGACATGGTTTTAATATTTACTTATTATTTACACTTAAGCATAAATATATTGTCAGTGTACAGAACAGTTGCCAATGGAAAGCGGTAATTCAATGTTGAAAATACATTAGATCACAATATTTACAAAATTTTAGAAAGTACGAACGCATTTGACCACTCGAATTGAGCTCGGTTTTCGGTCGTATCACTCGTAAGGTAAACATAAGCAACAACACATGCAGTGTCGTATTTTGAATTAATTATATCACGTATACCCAATAATTTATAAATTGAACATTACATATATATCGCGAGACGTTCCACGTAATAAATGTTTAACTGATAAGTAATGTAGGACCACATACAATAAAAAATAAACACATACTAGTGATTGGATGTTGGAATATATTATTATCACACGATTTCCTAAATATATCAAAGGTGCATTCGATTTGTATGTGTGAATTTGGGATCAGGGTGTACTCGATTGTTGGCTAAGAAACCGAACGTTGTCATTTACACTTCGGAACACTTCGGCTTTCAGCTTAAACCTAAACAAATATATATTAGTCCTAATTAAACGGAATATTCTATGATTATTTAACACGAAAGTTAGATTATTATACATCATTATGACCATAAGATGCCATTGTTTTAGATAAAGATTCCATGATGTATTGATTTGTTGGGTAAAATCGAATATAAGACGACATTTCTCGCCACCGAGTGGGTGTAAAGCATGTCAAAGAAATTATATCGGCCACATAACAACCCAAAATATCAAAAACATAAAAAAGTGTTACAGGAGCAATTAACAGTACCCCATTAAGTGTTAATGTACACTCAACTAATTACAAAATCGGAATGGTGCGTGCATTCGCAAGCTTAATTCGTATTACACTGGAACCAAACAGTGAGGAAATGCTAATCCGAATCAGTGATCTCGACATGTTGGAATCGTAATCAACGAACAATGTCAAGAAGGCGCAAACAAAATATTCTAACAGCGACAGTTACAAAGATAGCTTCTTCTGTAGAACGGCTAACGACTGAAATAATGTGAGATTGTTTTACCCTGTGCCAATGCATTCTCTTATATATGCGAGTCGACCATAGGTCGCCTCGCACATATAAGAGAATGCATTGGCCTAACAATTTTTTACAATTTTAATAATTTTTTCTTGTATTCTTTAACAATTTTATAAGTTCACCCATACAGAGCCCCAGACAAACATGAGCAGACGACACTCTTCTATATGCTTCTACATATGTGTGGGGCTCCCTGCAGGGTAATGGAGATGACTGATTATGATTCATTCAAGACAAATCTGCTAGATTACTTTAAATTGAGTGATTCAGTTGATGACATTATATTACTATAATTATCAATCCACACAAACTCGATCGGCCTCAAGAGTTTTTCGTGTAAATTTTCTCAAATAGAAACCATGCGACTTTATCAGTGGAACCAATATCATCAGGACAAAATAGAAACCGTGCGACTTTATCAGTGGAACCAATAGTCGCATCGAGTATTGAGACGAAAATAATACTGACATTATAGTCACACACCATTAAGCTATGCTACTACAATTAGTAATTTATGCTATAATTTTAATTAGTAATATATGCTAACTATTCACTGTCCCCGGGGACAGGGGGTACAGCCGTGAGAATACCAGGATACCATGTATCTAGCATATTGACACGATATTTCACTCCGCATAATCAGGTAACCGTATAACGCATGGGTAGTGCAAAGCAGACACAATACGAGCGACCCTGCTCAATGGACACTGCTCAGCGCGATATTCAAACAGTGTACCCCATACAATTGCACATCCGCCAAATCGGCCAAGCCACTGTTTTGCGAAAACTCTCAATAGACCTCCGACCGGCTGCTAAAGAAAAGTTGAAAGCGCCAATGACTGGACCGCGGAGCTTCACAATACCGACAAAGAAAAGTCATAGTCAGAAATTGTAACGCCCTCAAGATTATATTATTAGGCTTATATAAAATATATAATATACTGGTTTCATGAATTCGTTAAAACAACTAGTCCTTCAAATTATACAACTATATACGGATTATCACTGAAGGTTTTTCGTTCACCACACCATGCAAAAAGTCTCAAACGAGGACAAAAAATATACTAATCGGATTAAAAACAGCCCCTATACTTCGCAATACGACCTTTGGTCTACATTCCAACTGAGACGTACTTCATCAGCAATGCTAGCTGTTATATTATACAGTATGTTCCCGCAATAAAATCTTCAAGAGTGGCCTAGCCATTATCGAAAGCAAGAATTATTAACGCGGTCAAACAAGTTATATATACTGCAACAATGAGGCATCCGCAAAGATACATCCGCGAATACATACATCCTGCAAAAGTCTAACCGGGACGCAAATAGCTAGTACGTTTTTTAATCACAGTTCTCCATAGCACCTATGACACCATATCTTCCTCGCAGTATACTTCATATATAGGGCGTAATAGCCTTGACCTAATGATTAACGCGCGAACTACCGTTCCAATACCTCGGCGCTCACTAGTCCTGAGCATAAAACAAATTATTACGGATAACATGCCATGGTTCAATAAAGCATGTCGGCAGGCACGCCGAGATAACAGCAAAGCGATACGTGAATATAAATGCAGACCCATATAGGTAGCGAGTAAGAAAATACCCAAGTACCTTTTTAATCATATGGTTCGAGTACGATAATCACAGCCCAAAAGGGTTGTTTTACGGTATTGTGTAAGCGACGCAAGTATAGTTGTGACGTCACTACTTTCTATACTCCGTCAACATGAAAAAAATGTTTTTACATCCGGGCGATTCAGACCTATGGGCCCCAATGGTGGCCGCCATGTTGGAATAGAATTGACAAATTAATAAAACGAATTTATTTTCTTCTTCGAATGCTTAATGTGGATTTAGCTGATACGGGCGCATAGCATTCGGCAATCCTCGCCAGATTCCGTACAGTTACAGTTTGAAAATTACGTCCCCTGGCAGGCCATAGCAACGTTGGAAATGATGACGTAATTTCGTTACAAAATGGTGGCGCCCTCTTATTTGCGAAATTTGAAATTGAATTGCTTGTTATTGTTATCGCTCGTATTTTAAATGTACAACGATATCACAGCACATAAGCGTTAAGAACACACGAGATAGCACAAGCGAAGATAGCCCAACGAGCCCATGACTGGAATGACTTTAGAGTCAAAGCAGTCAAAAGAAGAAGAAGAAGAACAACAACAACAACTTGTTTTGAACTTGAAGTTTACAAGTGAAAATCAGTCAGTCGGAAAGAAACTCAATGACGAATCTGTGACTGAAAAAAATATGAAAATGAAGGTCACTGGAGTGGAATGTGGACTGGTCTGTGCAGACTTATCACCACGGCGATTTGACTTGTTCTGTTATTGTTCAATTTTAAGTCTGTTTTCACCTGGACTGGTTAGACTTAGAGTTGCAACTGCAAGCGGCAAATTGTTCAGTCTACTAACTACTTCTCTAAATAGTAAATTTAATTGTTAATATCTAATACTGTCAGGTCAAGCCTCAACTTGGGTCAAGGAAATCAGAAAATGGACATTTTAGAGCTGACTGATTTAATCATTTACTATAGACAGTATAGTTCAGTCATGAACCGTTGAACGTAGCGCGTAGCTGGAACTTGTCTTGTGGAAGCAGTAATCGGTGAAAGAGGTCATGTGACCTACTAATCTAATAATATTAGGATTGTATTAGTCAATTTAGTGATTACAGATTAGTAAATTTAGTTATCAACGACTTCAGGCTCAGCCTCACCCACTCACTGTGAATGTGACTCAGGTCAAAATACAATTCTAGCCATCTACAGAGCAGTCGACACACAAATGTAACAAACATGTGAAGCCCAGTGACTAACAAAGCGAGTCATTTATCTTCTTGTTGAGTGAAGGAAAAGAAGAACATATCCCAATCCCACTTGGTCTCGGCACACTGCAGAGTTCATGCAGTGACTGGTGAGATGATATGCTTCCGGGCCAATGTGAGAGGATATGCTTCCGGGCCAACTTTCCATCTGTGTGTATGCATTATGTTTCATGTGATGGACACATCAAGTTAAATATAATCATTATAATGCACGGTGATTAGTTTTAGCATTCTCACATATTAAATAATTCATGAGTTTAACACTGTCTTCTCAATTTAAACCTTAAGCATTAAGCGAGAGCCTGATCAGCATGGCTAGCATATATATTAACTAGTGGCTATAGTCGACTTGACACATTGGGATTGGAAAAATATGTATGCTAAACATAATAATTCCAGGCCAACTTAGTTGAACTGTCACGACCTTCTAGTTATACATGTACATGACTAATGAGGCAATCATATAAATGTTTAATCTAGTAGCATTTTCTCCGACCATGCCATGAATATATATGTATCTATGCCCGTCGGGAATGATATATTCCACCGGTACAAAGTTTTTGCAATTAGCCCATTAGGATGATATTCTGACTGTCATACATCAAATTTCGAAACAGGATGTTTTAACCCTTTATCCAACAGAAGGGCCCTGTGCCAATGCATTCTCGTATATATGCGAGTCGACCATAGGTCGCCTCGCATATATAAGAGAATGCATTGGCTTAGCACATTAAAAATTATAAAATTGTTAAAGAATGTAAGAAAAAATGGTAAAAAGTGTTATATTTTTTTTTTTAGGCCAATGCATTCTCTTATATATGCGAGGCGACCTATGGTCGACTCGCATATATAAGAGAATGCATTGGCACAGGGCATAACTGTAACTATCACAATGTGGTCAAGGAGCCGGTTCCAATGATATCCATATTTGTATGGTTCTATTGAGACAAACCGAAGATATTTTAGGCTGTTGAAGCTTTATTTGGCCGGTTTTGGCCGGTTTGTTTGGTAAAGGGTTAACGTATTTTAATTTTTTATTCAGCCTGCCAAAGTTCTAAATAATAAAAGCCATCGCTTTGGACATAGGCCTATGCCTAAATGATAATTTGTGTACCTTTGAATGTGTACATGAATTATAATAAATTAAAGGATTCTTTTCAGTTTTCAAAGTTTTTGCTGTTGCGATAGGGAAGTAACTAGTACAGTTAATAAATTATGAAATACCTTTTATAAATAATGTGTGTCATAGCATGTGAAGATCCAACTTTGAAATGGCAAGATTTAAGTGACTTTGTGGTGGATTTTGCTTTGCGTCCCTTATACTAATGTCATTCCTCCCGGGCAATTATTAAAATGTTTATATACTATCAGATGCCTAACAATAGTGTCAGCATGTGCCGCATGATTAGTAATTCTCAACGTTCATTAAGTTGTTTGGCATAGAGACATAGATATAATTAAATTGAAATAGAATTAAATAGAATTCTGAGACATAGACATAAATAGACATCTGAGAGTACGATATAAGCTCACAAAGTCACGAACAGGCATGCAATCTCGAGCTGTGAACGCCCTTAATACTTGTTCCTCATCATCTACTTCACAGAAGGGGTCACCCTAAGTAGTAACCGTATGGGAAACGCCCCGAACATACCACTATTGCACAATGACACCAGTTTGTTTGATCTAAATTATTTATCCACTCCAGCTCCAAAACAATAGTCATTTGGCAAATTATCTCATTCCTTTTCGAAGTGCCTATCATCTACTGAAGTTGGATCCTACCACAGGCTATAAATTGTGTCTCATTGAGGCATTGTGCCCCATCCATGTAACTCGCTGAAAGTCAAGCATACATAAACCTCTATAAATAAATCAGATGTGGCTATGTGAAATATGCAATAAATCCCCGTGTTCATAAAAATGTATTCAGTATTATATGTAAATTTATCCAATAAAGATATTTTTCCCTTATAGGTCCTCAATCCGAATCAATAGTCCCCATATCATCAGATTCCAACAACAATATTTTTTTAAATGCCGCTTCAGTTGACAGAATCGATTAATTGCTCGAAAATAATGCTAACCGCAGTCAATTATAGCATAAAATTGACAAAAACCTGTAATTTATCAACTTTTTGCTCAACGAATATTGCTGGTTTTTCAAACATCTGACACACACAAAAACCCACTTGATTTTAGAGTTATCCATCTTCATCTGCAATTTAGTCAGAGAAAGTATTCTCGTCTTCTGTTTGCTGGGTCACTTAAAATTAAAATGATAGATTTTAAAAATCGGTATCTGATCACTCTGAGCTTTGATGTTGTGGGTTCCTCGACTTGAATCAAATATTGTTCACCTCCGAAGTCAAGGAAATAGTAATCTGCGAGGGTTAATTCGGATTGAGTCCCTTTAAAATTGCAAAAATTAAATAAAATAATTTTGCCTTGAAAATTGGTCGCTTGGCCAGATTCAACCTTCACCTGATGATTGCATTTTGAACAAATATAGTAACATGTGCTATATGGCTAATATCTCTTGACTGGCGCCATGGATATTGGTCTGGAAATTAGAGAAATGTTAGAGGCAATATCTCACTCTGACCCATGTCTAACTGTGGCCCACATTCCTCTATATCTGGTGCTGCAACATATTCTCGTGCAAATAGGTTTATTTGTACCTAAATATTCACATATTTTCACATTTTTTTTATTCATTTAAATTTGTTTAAATCAAAATTTACAAAAACTAACGCCATTATACACTCTGCCAGGAAACCATGAGTCACCACACCAAATTTCGTTGAAATCTTGGCACCAACTTTACTCCAGTCTTATATCTATTATATATTTTGAAAGATCTGTGTGTGTGTCTGTGTGTCTGTCTGTAATCGATGGACTCAAAAACGGCAGAGCCGATTTCGATGAAACTAGGTATGTGTGGGTATTTTCGGCTGGGGAGTGACATGGGCCTATTAATTTACCCGTGCGACGTGACATTGACCTTGAAATCGGGTAATTTCAATGTCAAACGTCCGAATATCACGGGATTTCGATGAAACTTGATATGTGGGGTACTTTCGTATGGGGAGTCTCATAAGCATATTAATTTGCCCGTGCGACGTGACCTTGGCCTTGAAATCGGGTCATTTCCAGGTCAAACGCCCGAATATCACGGGATTTCGATGAAACTTGGTATGTGGGGGTACTTTCGTATGGGGAGTCTCATAAGCATATTCATTTGCCTGTGCGACGTGACCTTGACCTTGAAATAGGGTCAATTCAAGGTCAAATCGCCAATTTTGATGGTATTTCGACGAAATTTTATACATAGGATTACTTTTGTCCACTTGGTGTTTTGGACGGGTCAAATCGTGACCCTGACCTGACCTTGACCTTCAAAATGATCAATTCAAGGTCAAATCGGGTGAAACCGGATGGATTTAGACGGGTACTTTTGTCGGGTACTTTTGTTTAGGCAGTGTTTTGGACGGGTCAAATCGTGACCCCACTTGACCTTGGCCTTCAAAATAGACAATTCAAGGTCAAAGCCCGGACGAAGTCGGGTCACCTTCTGGTATGTATATACATGTATAAACAGTCCCATGAAACATGTATACATTTATTGATGGACGTGTCATGGGCTCTTCTTACAGGATCGGGTTCCATATTCCGAAGGGTCGCTATTCCAAAGGTTCTTATTCAGAAGGTTCGCAATTCTGAAGGTTTGCTATTCTGGGCGTATTTAACCAGAAACGATGGACAACTCTAATACCAAGTAGTTATTATTACCACGATTTTACAGTTATCCATCTTTATCTTGAAGACCGCCCGTTTGACCTCGTCCTTCTGGCACGATCAGGCCCAGAAACAATAAAAATATCTAATTACTCTGAGCTTTGATGGGTGGGTTCCTCGACTCGAATCAAATATTGTTTTTCCCACCGAAGCCAACGAAAGAGTAATTTAGGAGCATCTTATCGGATTGAGTACCTTTAAGTTATTTCCTTCATAAAAAGAGTCTTATGATAAAGAACCCTCTCATACTTTAGAATATAGAATGAAACTTCAAAATAACAAGTTATAAAAACCTTCTGAATATCGAGGAATATAGAGAACCTTGGGAATAGCGAAACTTCGGTATAATGAACCTTGGGAATAGCGAACCTTTGGACATAGAGTGACATGTCGCCGTCCTATGGTCCATGTGTACTGGCGTGATCGTATATCCCAAGTTGGCCAGATATACAGGCACTCCTATGAAACATACATTTATCATTTTATAGATGGACTTACGTGTTTTGGGTTGTCCATACGTACTGACGTAATCATATTACCCACTTATACGTTATAATCATAGTTTGCCCATAGCTCATATGCCAAGTCGAAAACGCCTTCACAGACATACACCCATATAGGGCGTAATGCTAGTCTTTATAACCGGTATTTTAGCCTACATAAGCGTCCGGCAGTTGGATTACCGTGGACGAATGCCAGTTTCACAAATATAGTGAATTAATGGCATGAACTATTCAGATGGAAAATCGTACCACCCCTGCGAAATATTGTCCACTTGTCGGACATTATAGTTGAGGCCTGCATAGTGGCTAACACAGAACAAAAAACGGATAATTTTGAAACATCCCAATAAGTTTACACTGTTTATACATGAATACATCTCATTATTATACCAAACTAATTGGCGATTTCACGAATAGAAGAAGCTATGTGCACGTACACTTTATATTGTACGGTGTGCAAACAAAGGGGTGCGGAAATGATATTCCCAATATACGATCCCGACGTGTTGGAATCTTACGCAACGAACAATGAACTGATTTCCGCGACAGACAAGCCTTGAAATAGTGTGCCTGTCATTTGCAGAATGAGGTCCACATAGGGTGAATTTAGTGATGCTACCCCGCATAGCGGGCTAGAATCACCAAATTCACCCTCTGGGAACCCCATTCTGCTGAGTTGTAAGCAGAATGAGGTCCACAGAGGGTGAATTTGGTGATGCTAGCCCGCTATGCGGGGTAGCATCACTAAATTCACCCTCTGGGGTCCTCATTCTGCAAATGACAGACACACTATTTCAAGGCTTGGCGACAGAACTAAGGACCTCAATAGAAACCGACGGGACCCTTTTGAAGGCTCTCAATACGATTCTTGTGCGTCTCTATAGAATCAATAGAACCAGGAACCACCAGTCGCCACCTCATATCACAGCATTATAATTGACTGAGTGGGTCGCGGGGACCGCCCGCCTCTACCGATATCGGCTCGATATGATTGTCATCATAGGGGAACTGTGAATCTCTCAGTGTCGAGTGAACTTATAGGAGTTCCGTCAGGTGAATCTGAGTGATCAGTGTGAACTTATTGGAGTCCCGACAGTTGAATCTGAGTGATCAGTGTGAACTTATTGGAGTTCCGACAGGTGAATCGCGGTGATCAGAGTGAACTTATAGGAGTCCCGACAGGTGAGTGATATGAACTTATCCATGAGGACAAACTTTGGAGATGTTATATCCGTTCCGGGACCATTTCTGTATTAATTGCAGGGTATATACAAACATAACTCTGTGTTACAGTCCAGTCGGCAAACGTTTCTGTCACTGCAGTTGCAGTTGGTGTATCCTTAATCCATTATCACACCTGGTCAATTGTCCTACTGATATGCTATGGTGCTGGTGGTCCTGCTGAATTGGGTAGGGCAAAATGATGCCGTTACGAAAAAAGTACCGTTATTTTTACGAAAGTTGTCATTTTCGCGGTGTCTGGCTAATTCTATAAGTTATTATACAATGTTGTGTACAGTATGTGTTTTTCTTGTACGAGTCCAGGTTGTGGTGAAAAGTCATATTGGACGAGACACGCCAGTATCGAGTCCAATATGACTTTTCACCACAACCTGGACGAGTACAAGAAAAACTCATACTGTATACACCATTGTATAATGACAGTTGTATTATCCATCCGTGTGTTAATCCAAATGTTGGGATTAAAACTTTTGTGGTTATTTTTGGTATTTGTCGGCACTTAATTATCTAAAACAAATCCTGTATTTGATCATCAGAAAGCATTATTTGGAACAGTAAACACGGAAATGATAAAAAAAACTCAATGCAGAAGTGAAATGTCTCCTAAATCAACCAGTTTTGCGCGCGCATCACAATTTCACCGATTCAATTCGCAATAGTTAATTCGTGACGCCACAGAGTCCCAATAAACAAGTCATAATGCACACTTGGGAGTCCAATATAACTTCTTCCCGGATTATCACGTGGCAGCTTTTGCCCAATCAGAAATAGTGTTAGTTAAGGGATGGATAATAATAACAAGTTATTATACAATTTTGTGTACATTATGTGTTTTTTTTGTACGAGCAGTGTCTTGTCCAATATGGATTTTCACCACAAACTGGACGAGTACAAGCAAAACACATACTGTATACAACATTGTATAATGACATTTTTAATATCTGTCTGGATTTTTGTCCAAATTTTTTACTACAACTTTTGTGGTTATTTTTGGTATTTATCGGCACTTGATTTTCTATACAATCCTGTATTTGATCATCAGAAAACATGATTTGGAGCAGTAAACACGGAAGTGAAAAATTAAATCCACCAGAGGGCGCGCATAACAATTTCACCGATTCATTTGGTAATAGAGTTACTTCGTGACGTCACGGAGTCCCGATACTTTTTAAAAAGTCATAATGGTCTCGATTGAGTGCAATGTGACTTTCGTGAGTCCAATATGACTTCCCCCCGGACTATCATGTGACGGGTTTTGCCCTGCCTGTCAGAAATAGTGTTAGTTAAGGGAGGAATAATCATAGTTCAGTAACAGTAAGTTCGTTCTATACCTGAAGTTGGTAGAATTAATTCCGTGATTTACGGTAGGTGCACATCCACAGAGCAGTCTCTACGAGGACTTCGCATTGTCCGGCTTCTTGTTTTAATACATCAATATGTTAATATAGATGTTTACCCATTTCCGATAGTGCAGTTATAAACACATTTTTGATGGACTCTAGAGTAGAACTTACGTTAATGACGGTGAGTGTTCTGTCAAGCTTAGCGTTTAATAATTGTGCCGTTTCCGTTTGAGAAATAAGCAGGTGGTATTTCAAAGTATAACATTGTTCATTTTCCTTCTATATTCATGTCGTGCTAAAGTGTTAATTATTTTAATCGAACAGAAGACACAGATTTTCGAAATGAATGATTAAGTAAATTTTGTCCGGCCATGCAGCGGATGAACTCAGCCACACAAGCAGACAAACCCATCCACAACCCATAGACAGACCATCCACCATCCACCGGGGCATACAACTTCACCAGCCACCACTTACCCATTAAGACTAGCACGTGAACAGATTCCAGAAGATCACAATTTCGTAACTTGTGCAGCGGAGATACTGTAAAATAAATTAGAGTTGGTGATGAATAGCATTGTATCATAAATTGTGTCGCGACTCGCTATAGGTTCAATAAGACGACGATTACTACCTTTATCGTTAACAAGTTCCCCAGCTTGATACAGTCTAAACATATTACGTGAACAAACAACGCAATACACATAGTTTGTGATTTTTGTCAGAAATCTATAATAATTAACGGGTTCACGGCCACCAGTGTGGGAGCTTACGATTGTTTGGAGAAAGCTAGGCGCCTGCAGACATAGTTTAACCACATATTATGTTCTTGCTTGTTTGAGTATGTGACGCTGATAAGTTAGCATTCAGGTACTATGCCAACTGGAGGAATATAGCATATTAGTAACATCGCCGAAAATTTCAAGCAAATCGACCGTACAACTCTATAGAAATCGTCGTTTGAACTACCCTCAATTGTAAATATTAACTCGTTTGAATCGGGACGCAACTATCTGTGATAACTAACGAAAACGATGTCACCTTCGAGAATAACTGCCATTAATTAATGTATAGGAATGACGATATGTGTTGCCAATTTGGATATAATATTTGTAAAAATAACTACTTTGAGCAAGATTATTCTCCTTTACTATTTGATCACCCTACTGCAGTGTTTCACATCACTTTAATAGGAGTACACTATGAGTTGACAACAAAAACGTTATTTGCAAATCGGAAATGTAGCACAGAATTTTATGCGCGCATATCAAACGTATAGTGAACTAAGAGACACCACAAGCGATTGGTAAAACAATTAGTTAATACAAATTTTACTGAAAGCTATGGGCAGGTCCAGTTTATTCCCCCTTGTCAATGTTTTGTTTGGCAAAACAAAAAACAACAATATTTATATAGCACCAATGCTGTAAGTTGAGGACAGAGCACTGTACTATAGATTCCTAACAGCCGTGTTCTGAATTGCGGAGAACGTGTCGAATACTATGGATATCGGCAATTTAATAGTGTGTGCGATTTCCCGTCAATTACAAGAACAGACACAATCCAGTACTACAGATATGCGTTTGTTGTGCCTGAAGGCGAACACTTGTTAATGGGTAAAGGGAAATTACTCTAATGTTATACATGAATGGATATAGAAATGCCTATTTGAATCCGTTTGTGAGTGTTTCTGTTGATGAACAAAGGCACATCTATGTGACTGGTTTCCGATAATTGGGTTATTGTGTCCACAATTTCATGCGCACGGTGAAAATTCATTCCATAGGTAGTGCGTGGAATATTTGATACTATGTTGAAATGTTTTATCCCACATCGATTTCGTACGGGAGCGGAATAAGGAATCCAATGTACGTTTAACGTGACACCCCACCCCAATCTATTCACATTGGACCCCCATGCCGCATGAATGTCAGCTTGCTCCGCTTCTGTAATTGATACTACACAAGTACTTTTCCTGGCCTTTCTGGTATTTACATGGTTCATGATCAAATATATTTAATGATGTGTCAACGAACAAAAAAAGGAGAGAGAAGGATATAGCGACCAAAAATAAACCCCACCGATATAAATGGTGAGTATATATATATATGGTGTCAAAATTGAACAAGGAAACGTTTAACTGGATGTTAGATACACAATATTTAGATACATGTACAACGTAATTGATTTAGATACATGTACAACGTAATTGATTTAGATACATGTACAACGTAATTGATTTAGATACATGTACAACGTAATTGATTTAGATACATGTACAACGTAATTGATTTAGATACATGTACAACGTAATTGATTTAGATACATGTACAACGTAATTGAAAACAAAAAACTGAATTGACGGAGAGAACAAACTGATAAAAATATTTCCAAGCGGAAAGGGTTCAAAAACTTAATTCGAGTATATTTTCCAAAAGGGTTGGTGTTACTTTTTGTTTATGGAGAAGGGGGTATGTCCAACTTAGATTTTACAACCTAAGTTTGACATTAATGTTGGAAATCATCATAATTGTGGTATAAAGTATAATTTGCAGTTATATTGGCTGGAAAATTTAACGATTGGAATGATTACAACCTATTCTCCAATCTTAAATTTAATATTCAGTGCCATTTTGATGGCATGAAATCGTTGTAACATTCATGCATAACTAGGGTCTCCGCTGCCCGAGTGCACCTCCATCCCTTGAACCAGATAATATTTCCGAGTCCGGGAAACTATATGTTTGCACCCCATTCGCCAATGGTTACTCAAGATTTCCAAATGTTATAAATCTCCAATCCAACAACACTATAACCGATCGAAAAACCGAGCAGCTCGCTACTGAAATGAATCCCATTTACAGATGTCTCGCTGAAAATATCATATAAGTCAGTTCACAACGATGCATAGTGTGAACAAAGGGTAATCGACTACTGTTACATTCCAATAAACAATGCAAGTACACAGTTACAAGACAATAATGACCAGTTTTATATAGCGATTAACCAACTACTTGCTCTAACACGCTTGGTACAATATTACCCCAGTCATTTGTACAAGCCAACCAATGAACCGGCTGCAGCCATTGCAGGCGTTGCTCTAGTTTGATCAGAACATGCTCTGATACTCATCAGTATGACAAGCTACTGGTACTGTTCTTTTAACGCACGCGTGATGCGAAACCGACACAGTACAAGCGACCTTGCTCAAGAGTTACAACTTGGCGCAGTATTTTTTAATTCGGTCAAAGCGGCCAAGCCACTGCTATGTGGAGACTCAATGACCGGCGACGCGCTGCGAACCCATATCGATGTGTTTACAGATAAATAAAGTCCGACACGCTAACCACTAGACCACGGAGCTCCACAGAATCCAGTTGCTCGAGTACTATGGAACACAAGTATCGCTATACACGATTAGGACGTTACCGAGGAACGTTCTCCGAAAGTCAAAACACGGCTATTATGAATCTATAGTACAGGGCCCAGGTTAGATGTAACAAACAAGATATAAACCAACAGGTCACGGGCGAGGAAAGATACCCAGGGTGGGATATTTCACGAGTTATACACACCCCGGGTGGAGACACCCAGGGTGTAAGCCGTTCCACCGGAATGCGGGAGATTAATATCCCAATATATCGGGTTAGTATAATGTCCGATATATTATCCGGCTCATATCCGGCGTTGCGGGTGAATAATTATTAGCTCTGTGCAATAAATACTCCGACTTCTCTGGGTATCATGGTATGCCTGAGAACAAAAAGGAGCATCAGTGATGTAACAGTTGTACACTATTAGCGTAGAATCGTGCCTGAATGGTCTAATCGGGTATACGCTAAATCAGTTGGGAGACGTCATCGTTTCTAGAAGAATTAAAAATATTCTGTTGTTGAGAGAAAATCTCGCGAATCTGGTACCGTTTATAGACGCAAATTCTAATATGTTTAACTCGCTGTCCGATACAGCGAGCACAACACACAAAGAGGCGAGCAAAGTCGCAAGATAAATATCGATAACATATGGATATGTTTCCTGAAGCGATGAATAGTAACCAATATAACGATCCTCCGCTGCACATCTTGTTAAATCAACCAATCACTATACCCGAGATGAATCACGTGTCTGGCATGCATTAATCCTGTCATGGCGGGAGCTGCGCTTGTGTAGCATTACATACCACGTGCCAGTGCATTCTCACGTAGAGCGCCTCGCATGCATAGGAGAATGCACTGGTTTACAAGGTCAAAGTCAATATCGTTTGGCCAATACTTCTGTTATATGTGTGAGGCTCCCAAATGGGATACTTGCATAATTATATAAGATAATGCATTGACAGTGATTTCGCAAAATTCCAGGAATCTCCAGTAATGGAAGGGTTAACACAGTTTGAAGCACATTAGGTGATTAAGCTCTAGGCACTTATATTGGATTTATTACATATCTATCAACGTAATTCGCATGATCGCACGAGTTTCCAGGGTGTGAACATTCTTAGAATCGCACTAGTGCAATCTGTCGAGATCTGTCGACGGAACTATTTCATTCAGTGTTGTTAGCTAGACTGGTTCTCGTCGTTACTATTTTTACTTTTTTCAATCACGACAATAAAGAAGCAATAAGCGATCAATTAATGAGATGATTCATTCAAGTAGTTTCATTTCAAGAATATGTTTGTCGAGGCACAGAACTTAATTTCAAACGCATCAATAAAGATGGGCCAAGGTCACTCGGATAGACGGGCTCCCTGTTTGATTGCTGCGTTAACCCAAAAATGCCGTTAAAACTCAATTAAATTCACATTTTCTCTACCGGAGATGTACGATTGTGAGTCAACTTACTATGATACGGAGATATGTAATACAAATAGAACCGCATGAGTGTCCGGAATTTGACGAATTATCGCACTCGATTTGTTGGCGGAACGTGATACCTCTCGTGCGGGACTGCGTCCCGCACTCGAGGAATCGCTCCGCCAACAAATCTCGTGCGATAATTTCGTCAAAATACAGACACTCATGCGGTTCTATCTATATATACATAGGAAAACTGAACGACATGTTCCATGAATAATATCTCTGGATTTAACAATCGAAAACTCCTGCATTTCACCCATCGTCATTCCTTTGAATATCTAATCTGATCAGCAACTAATACACAAACAGCTTAAATACATTGTATTACAACTAATACACAAACCGCTACAATACATTGTATTACAACTAATACACAAACCGCTACAATACATTGTATTACAACTAATACACAAACGCTACAATACATTGTATTACAACTAATACACAAACCGCTACAATACATTGTATTACAACTAATACACAAACCGCTACAATACATTGTATTACAACTAATACACAAACCGCTACAATACATTGTATTACAACTAATACACAAACCGCTACAATACATTGTATTACAACTAATACACAAACCGATACAATACATTGTATTACAACTAATACACAAACCGCTACAATACATTGTATTACAACTAATACACAAACCGCTACAATACATTGTATTACAACTAATACACAAACCGCTACAATACATTGTATTACAACTAATACACAAACCGCTACAATACATTGTATTACAACTAATACACAACCCGCTACAATACATTGTATTACAACTAATACACAAACCGCTACAATACATTGTATTACAACTAATACACAAACCGATACAATACATTGTATTACAACTAATACACAAACCGCTACAATACATTGTATTACAACTAATACACAACCCGCTACAATACATTGTATTACAACTAATACACAAACCGCTACAATACATTGTATTACAACTAATACACAAACCGCTACAATACATCAGAACAAATTTTCGCCAGTGGTACATGTACATGTAATTACTGTGTTTATAACGCAGACAATTTATAAATCTGCAATCAGTTGGTATATAAGTTTATGTCACGGAGCTATCAGTATCCCTTATTTGCAAATTGGGACCTGCATTAGGTGTAGCTCGTTGTTTATGTATTTCTTATTTATGGGGAGTTAGGACTATATAGTCGTAAAACTGTCTGAACTGATTCTACGGAAATTAGTCCAACCATCCCACCGCGATGTGGATATAACGTGATAGTTACGCTGGAAACAAAGCTTTTTTATGTCCACATTTAACATAAATCACTTTGATGGCGAATTCCAGAATGGAGGTACCGGAAGTTCATTTACTCGCGTGAATATATCGGAAAGGTTATATCTTGTATTTGAGATAAGATGCTTTGAAAACGACAAACGAGAAATGTGTGTTGATGTTAGTCACTGGGAAATTAGCTTAACTACCTATTAATACGGTGCGTATATATATATATATATATATATATATATCTATGCAATCAGCGTATTATTGCTGCATTTATACTGTATAATGTACACCTATAAATGCATCAAACAAACTTTGATTGCTTAAAAATACGCCCTCGGAAGAATAATTTCAACATATTTTAAAGAATTATTTCAATTCTCGTTTTTGTCATAATACAATTTCTGTTAGACGAGTATCCAGTTCGAACGATTGGACGAAATGTTATCGGTCGATTTTACCTACAGGCGATAAGAGAAGATAAAGGCCACCCAAGTGACTTGAACGAAAGCAAAATGAAACTGAAAGTGACGCAGAAGAAAAGCAAACAATTATGCCATTAATTTCACTTTCCGAATATAAATTATAAATATGACGTTGAACCGCCTGTTGCATTTACCTTCTGCAGTTTGATGTTATATTGTCGAATTTGAAATTACGCATTAGAAACTTGAACTTTGAAGTTTGCCGATATCATTAGGATATTAACCATCTGATTATTAAAAATGAAACAAGTCGTTATCACTGACATCTTATTGCGGCAACAATTAGGAGGTAAATTATTGTTTAGCATCTGTTATTTAAAATTTGAACGAAGTAACAACTTTTTTTAGTGTGAATCGAATACTTTCAATTCACTGAGAAAAGATCGTTAACCAAGGACGTACATCAAACTGTTTAGGTAAATTCGCCCCGGGGACAATTGTCGAGCGAAATGTTAACCTTTCCTGAAATATCACGCCGGTGACTCGGCCATTTACATCTTTATCATGAAATACAGTCAACAAGTAGCTAGGCCGTTTCTAGGTCATGCCCAATCAGAATTGAAGAAAATTGGAGAGAAAAATATGCAATTATATTGAAGTCTATGTTTACTACTGATGGCGTTACAAATACACGGTTTCAATGTTACACTTGAAACATGAGCAGCGTTTGCTTTTTCAACAATGACTTATTTACATGCATGAATACATGCACATGTTTGCTGGGTGTACGTTGGGTTAAGGTATACCGACAAGTTCTTAATCTTGTTTAGTCGTAATCACCAGTAATCTTTGGTTGATTTGACAAGATGTGCAACCGATACTACGTATAGTCTACATGTGGTGCTTGTCGTCGCTTCGGAAAGCATACCCAGGAAAAATGTACCGGTTTCATGCAGTATCTACATTTTGTTATGGATATTTATCAAGCCAGTTCGAGCGCCTCTTAGGTGGTACGATACACAGTGCATCGATGCCGAAGAATGGCGATTATAATTTGCGCAACAATTAGGTGTTACCATACTTTGTGCATCGACGGCTGTGACTTTGCGCACCTTGTTGGTTTTTCGATACACGGTTCACTGATTGCGAATGATAGCGATTATAAGTAGCGCGCCTCTCTGGGGCTACGATACGCGATGCATATGATGGCCAATTATAGCGATTAAAATGTTCGACGTAAAGGGCATTAAATTCATGGACATTTCTCTACCAACTTTAGTCTACAAATCCTTGTAGAAACGAAGGCGTCTCTTTATACAACAGTGCATTCAAATAATTCTTCATACAAAATAGATATATCAGAGCGAGTGGATGCACTTGTATCACCTGTTTCTTATTCCGTAACTAGGGATCTGTAATCTGTGTCGCTCCTGAATATATATTTCTATTCATCGACGTAGGGACAACAAGATATAATATGAATCGTACGTGACACGTAGACACGTAGCTTGCCTTTTTTTGGCGACATAACGCTAAGAATAATTTATGTAACATCATGCAGTGGACACGACGGAGACGTCATGCCAAATTGGCAAGACGTGTCGTGGATTGTAAAATCTTGTCTGGATTATCGTCATGACTTCTTCATTTTTCGTTTTCATTAAGCTGACCAACGAAATTGGTCTAAATGAAATTAATAGACTTAAACCACATGTGAATTCTTCGTAAGTTGTGAAGTAGTTACTTTCATTTTTATCGCGATGGTTAATTTCCAATTCCGCGTTTTTTTGCAATCTCCACACGGTTGCTAACCGGAAGTCACGCGACAAATTTTCAAAAATCTATACCCGTGATCTTGAAAAATCACTGATGGATATAGAAAACAATTATATGACGTCATTCACCTGCCTTAGGTATAAGCACCCTTGGTGGTTGCTATAAACACTTTTTTCAATTGGGCTACAATATTGGTGGCTGCTTGTTATGCAATGTAATATGTGGAAGTAGCAATCAATGTCATGCAATGACAATTTTAAGTCAACATTATGACTTCTGAAATTTCGTACCCGCAACCACCACTTACCAATCGAATCTGGTTCATGGATTAATTCAGATTATTCCGATAGACTATATACTCTATGCGGTACACATATAGGGGACGAATTCCACGTAATATTGCAATGCCCGTGTTTAAAAGACCTGCGAGTCAAATACATACACAAATATTATTATTGTCGACCAAATACCATCACATTAAGCGAACTTTTTGAAAACCTTGAAAAACCTATCTCTTTTCATTAGACGGGTCCTGATGTTATTCAAAAACTCCTGAGGCATACTATATACGTAATACATTAAAATCCGAAATTTGCAGAACCATGGGCTGTTCTCAATCAACGGTAATATTATAATATGTGTAATTTTCACCGCGCACCACTTTTGTAATTTGCACAGAAATGATATGCACTGTATTCCACCGAGCTCTATTGTGTCATATTTGACGATTTGAGTGAATAAATAATTGAATTGAATTGACATAAATGACGCTCCGTCTCATAGAGCCAAGACAATACTTCTGTACTATTCTCGTTATTCTCGTTATTCTCGTTATTCCCGTTATTCTGGTTATTTGCTTGCTTTAGCATTCTAGAAAATCTTTTTACATAAAGAGACAAAAACTAAAATATAACCTTAATCTCTCAATTGTAATACAATGTAAATTGAATGCTGTAGTAAACCGACAAATTCTAATCTAGACGAAATATTTGACTATAGTGAGGTCGCCAGCACGCGTGTTGAGGTGTGTGAGGTCACCATCATGCGTGTTGAGGCGTGTGAGGTCGCCAGCACGCGAGTTGATTCGTGTGAGGTCGCCATCATGCGAGTTGAGGCTGTGAGGTCACCATCATGCGAGTTGAGGCGTGTGAGGTCGCCAGCATGCGAGTTGATGCGTGTGAGATCGCCAGCACGCGATGTGAGGCGTGTGGCGTCACCAACACGCGATATGAGGTGTGTGAGGTCGCCAGCACGCGATGTGAGGCGTGTGGCGTCACCAACACGCGATATGAGGCGTGTGAGGTCACCAGCACGCGATATGAGGCGTGTGAGGTCGCCAGCACGCGATGTGAGGCGTGTGGCGTCACCAACACGCGATATGAGGCGTGTGAGGTCGTCAGCACGCGATATGTGGCGTGTGAGGTCGCCAGCACGCGATGTGAGGCGTGTGGCGTCACCAACACGCGATATGAGGCGTGTGAGGTCACCAGTACGCGAATTGAGGCGTGTGGCGTCACCAACACGCGATATGAGGCGTGTGAGGTCAGCAGCATTCGACGTTAATTCGTCGTGAAAAGACAATACCCCCATGCAAATGCGTCATATAGTCTCGCAGTGTGAGGTACGAATTCTTAAGAATTAAGCGAGTCGGACATCAATAATAATTAAATGACTCAAAGGTGGCACAGGGTGTGGAATAGAATTGTGGATTGAAATTGTATTTATAAGGCGATATAATTGAACTCTTTAAATAATAAGAGTTTGTTCTGTACATTTCCCTTCAATAAATGGAATAGTGTGATGATCAATTTAGTATTTTTCGCGTTCTAAATCGAACAAGAGCAGTTACAGAATTGTAATGTTGGCCTCTCAAGTAAAAATACTATTGTAGTCCACCATGCCATGTCTGTATAAACTGGTGATTCAACATCCTTATAATTTCGGTTTGGAGAATATATAGATCACACGTTTCACATGATAAACAATTCTCCAGACACCGAGGATTCATGGTATTTTAATTTCACTTACAACATTTAAGGTGAACCCGCTCAATGCTATTATTATTGTATATGCCACATATTTCACAACCATGCATATGTAAGAATTTGAAATATTGTTCTATCAAACAATTCGAACATGGTTTTTAGTTGATATGTCTTTTTTTTCTGCCAACTTTATTGAGTTGATACATTGCTGATGTTGCTTTTTTCGCAGATAGTTAAAAGAACCGAATTTTGGTAATATATAGATAGCTGGGTAATGTTCCGGTTTTCTCCTTGAAAAATGCATACGTTTAGATTTCCTTACATTCAGCTTTAATTTCTATATATCACAACAATCGGAGAATAAATGTAATTGCAGTTGTAGGTCTCCTGCTGAGTGGGCAAACAAGACTGTATCATCAGCATATAATAACGTTAATAATTTAAAATAAACACCAAGTCTTTCCTCTATCACGCGTGTACGAAATTCTAGATTTGCTTCCATCATGAAACTTTCCAGATCATTGACATATAAAAAGAAAAGGAAAGGTAATAAGTTCTCACTCTGCCTTAAGCCATGTTTGAATTAAATTCTTCCGATTCATTACCATTCGTGACCACCCTGGATTGTATACCCTTGTATACATATCAGTCAAAACTCTCAGGATTTTCCGTCAATATTATAGTGTGCTGATTTACCAAAAACCTTGTCTCCAGATAGCGTCAAAGGCCTTTTCGAAGTCTATACATGCGCATATGAGGGTCTTATAACTGCTACTCAATTGTATCTAAACCTTCACAGAATCCATTCTGATTTTGTGCTATCAAGTCACTAGTGTCAGAAAATGTTTTAAGTCGGTTATCCAGCATGGCTCTAAACAATTTACTACTACTACTACGATGGCGATACTACTATAATTGTTTGGGGTCAACTTTTGCTCCTTTTTCTTATATAATAGGTAAAATATTACCAGTCAATCACGAATTTGGAATAACTCCAAAGTTGACATAACGCTAAGAATAATGTATGTAACATCATGCAGTTGTCACGACGGAGACGACATGCAAACTTGACAAGACGTGGATTGTAAAATCTTTTCTGGATTCTCGTCATGACTTCTTCATTTTTCGTTATCATTAAAGGTACGGTTGGCCTTGGCGGTGGGTATCCTGTGAAAATATTTCAACCCGTCAAAAACCGCCACAAACAGAAAGAACAACAAAATGTAGACAGACTTTGTCCGTATACAAATATGAAATATCGCATAAACAGTATGTTATTGTCATATCTTTGACCATTGTTATGTAAACAAAAGCATAAAAAGTTACTTTTCTGGTGTTTGTTTATATTATGATGGTAAACATAAAGAGCGTTCTTTGTGGGTGAATTCCTGATATGGAACGAATAAAGAGCGTTTATGCCATCTGTGTGTGATTAGCCAGCAGCATTGTGTTGTCTTTTGTAACACAATCAGGCTCTTGCTTAGGTAAAATATAGTAAATCTTTATGATAACATGCTGTTTACGCGATGGTCATGGTATATATGAACGAAACTGTGTGCGTTTTAATGTTTTTCTGTTTACGGTGATTGGAACAAATATGAATATTTTCGACAACTAAGGCCTCACGTGCCTTTAAGCTAACCAACAAAATTGGTCTAAATTAAATTAATTGACCTAAATCACATGCGAATTCTTCGTAAGTTGTGAATTAGTTACTTTCATTTTTATCGCGATGCTTCATTCCGCGTTTGTTTGTTTTTTGTTTTTGCACTCTCCACACGGTTAATAACCGGAATTCACGTGACAATTTCTGCAAAATCCATACCCGCGATCTTTGAAAAATCACTGATGGATAAAGAACAAACTATATGACGTCATTCACCTGCACCTAAGGTATAAACAACCACCCGGTGGTTGCTATTAAAATCATGTTCGCGTTGTCGCGGGACTTACTACCTCCATTAACCGTCTTTCAAAACTGTTTCGGATCAGATTTTGTAAGTAGTTAGTAGTTTTCGCGAAATTTCTTCAAAGCCCAATTCATACATGTTTTGTACTTTGTTTCGCGTTCGTTCAAATATGATTTATTCACCACGGTTGGGTTATTTTTACAACTGTGTCTGGCCTTTCTGTGTTCACCGCGACTCCCCTTGCATTCGGCATCGAACCGTGGATTATTCCTCCTACCCCCACATAATTTGTTTCTATTTCCATTATGTTTATCGTTACCGTTAGCATCATTCGCCGCATTAATGATGACATTAGTAATATCATTAACTAACTCATCAATGCTGTATTGACTTTAATCGGATGGCAAATTGGTATCTAATTTATTTATTATGTATTCAATGGATTGCCGATCCAAACATGTGATATCATCATCTTTTTTCTCCGGGTTCCATCTAATTGGAATATTCTTAGATGGAGCACTTAAAATGTCATTGATATCATCGTAATTTGATTCAAAGTTGAGGTGTGCCGTTAGCGGACAGCGGATATCAGACATTAGGGAAGAGTATTCATGTACACCAATATCCTTGACAAACAAATTGCGGTAGATAAATATGTGTTATATACACAATGTGTTTGTATCGATTCATGTATCGCGACGATGCTAGTTTTCGTGGCCATATAGCGACGAGGCGACCTTGGTCGCCGAGTCGCTATGTGGTCATGAAAACTAGCCGAGTCGCGATACATGAATCTTTACAAACACATTGTGTATATAACACATTTATCTACCATTGGTGTGACAGAATCCACCGCACAAATTACAATTTATGAGTTTCTTAAATGCCAATATTGTTGAATTTGTGTCCGACGATTAGCTTTCTTGAGTAAATTCTCCCAACCTGCAAAGGTATCTGTGTCACGCGATTAGCTCGCTTTGCTAAATTCTCACAACCTGCAAATTCACGTGAAAAAACCTAACGGAAATTGCATTCAAAGAAAACAATATATTACACATGCATGTTTTATATAATTTATAATAAATACTGAACAAATACATATCAGTTACTTTGTGGTATGTTCTACCACAATACCCATGATGGTAGGCAATCACATAATGTTAAAACCTTGGAACTATTTGTTTATAGTACGCAAGAATATACGTTGGAATGTCGTTTTGGTTTTTAGCGCGATTGATGTGACGTCAGTTCATTCATGATTTTGAACCAGTCAACGACGTCACGAGCGCTTTGTATCGCAACTGAAGTAACGATACAGATGTTGTTATCGTCAATTCGTTATCGCCAATTGTATCAGGGAATTTCGTAGGAAATGGTAGATAAAGTAATATATGACGGTGGACTTCATCGTATCTACCTACACCCTTATTCTGACCAAACCTGCCATTTAAAATAATTGTTTCAATGCCATAACAAAACAGTAATAGCAAACCCATATGAATTTCTACCAGCATTCTGATTTGCGCGTTCGATTGACATGTTATTTTCGCTAAGAATAGATGCTATATCCGGTGGGGCTCAGTTCATCGACTGTAACGGAATTATCTAAGGTTTCGTATGTTTTTGAACAGTCTGCTTCAACTCCGACTCATATTCAAGTATTCGCACTCAACTTGTTGATATGGATCACTGTTTGAATATGGACCGCACTGAAGTGGGCTATATATGACACCTATCATCAAATATTGGTCATTCCTAATATACATCAGCTGACATACACCCACAATGTATATTTACATTCGGTTTGATTTTTTTGTTACATATTCACTGAGTACTTGTCTATAACACACAGCAATACCACCATATCGACGCGTTGAATATCTGTGTCCGTTTTTGCGTAACACTCTAGCTCAATTGAGTCAACAATTCTCACAATCAGTTTTGTATTCTAAAAAGCACAAGAAATTATATGCAATGCATAGCTGTTGGAATTGCTGATACTAAAAGCGATTCTTAAGAACGCAGGCACTAAGTGTCAATATGTTTAAATCATACAATAACAATGAATTATTTTGATGACAGGTAGCTGTCGATCGCTCCCCGTGTATTATTTTGATGACAGGTAGCTGTCGATCGCTCCCCGTGTACTCCCTGTGCAGTTGATTTTGAAGCGACCATGTTAAGCTTCAATTTTATCGGGGTCGACGAGTCCGCCATCGGATCATGGCTGTTCTGAGTTTGGTCAGAATTGCGGTTGCCATATGTGAACTGGTGATTACTGTTTACCCATGTGAGGGACGTTTGTAAATTAACCGCGTGCTATTTGTGATGTTTTCACTAATAATAGCTAAGGTACAGCGACATGAACGAACAGCTTTTACAATCTCCTCATCGATGTCCCGGGAATCTTGAAATGTTCGGTAGTTGATGTAGAGAACGTCGTTTTCGGTTCGCATTGACTTCTGCAGAACGGGGTTAATCTTATTGAACAACTTCAGCGCGAATTCATATATCTTGAATAGTATGCAACAAATATACGGTCATCAATATCACACTGCTTCTTTCAGTGACCCAAAAAAAACAACAACATAAAAAGGCAGCAAGCATACATCATAAGAAAGAACAACCTATTTTTGTAACACAAACAGCCAATATAATACGAAGCATATACTGCCTATTATTTCCAACCATAGCATGTAGCTCATCAATGATTTGATATCACACTGTGGCACCTCTGTCAAAAACTCTTGTTTCGAATCAAACAAACGCTGGTAAGTTTCAAACACCAACAGTGTGGCTCTTATGTCACGTAGCTGTTTAATGAAATATACGTCACCACAGGAACAGACTGTCATCTTTTTCTGAGATCAACGAAATTCAGAAACCGAGAAAAAAGAATGAGATTAATGGAGCTTCCTGTGATCAATTGATTTTATTGCGTTATCAAATTTATCATCTTGAGTTTCAGTAATTGTTTGATATTAAGACTTAACTCACTCAGTCGATTTTAAGAGCGGTCGATCACAATTAACTGCCGATTATTCAAGAACATATTGGCGGGCAATTGCCCTAATTGATTGCATGAAACGTCCACATATTCAATATTTTTTTGAAACGAGAATAATACTGCGAGAGGAAAATCTGGATTTGATTTTGATCATATTTCCTTTTTTCAAATTCTCAGTATTTTCAAGTCAAGCAAATCAGTAAAGGCTGTAGTTATAGCGACCTTAACACTGTTAACAGTGACATCAATTTCGCATAAGTTAAGGAGACATGTAACGAATTCTTTGAAAATATTATCGATGTGTACTCTTTGCTGGGAGACTACAGATAATGCGTTATCGTTGTTCAATTGATATTGACCTGTGTCAACAAATATGCGCTTTAAACTGTCCATGTCATTTTCACTGCAAGGGTACACGTTAAGCAATGCCTCAAAATGTTTATATCATCACCTCGTAGGTGTGGTTCCTAATAGAACATCGTCCTGGTCCGTACATCGTATGTATGGTTCCTAATAGAACATCGTCCTGGTCCGTACATCGTAGGTATGGTTCCTAATAGAACATCGTCCTGGTCCGTACATCGTAGGTATGGTTCCTAATAGAACATCGTCCTGGTCCGTACATCGTAGGTATGGTTCCTTCTGCATACATTTCCTTGAGTTCTGCTAACCTCATGCGCTTCTCGGCGTATCATATAACCCTTACTGACGTCGATCACTTCCAGGACCGCATTCTCCAGGCTGTGTATGAATTCATAGCTCGCAACATGATCATCTGGATTCCTCCAACGGTTTGTTCGGCTTATATTCAATTGTCTGAGCGGAATGTGAACCAGACTGTTTAAAATTAGAGCAACAGCATCAAACATCAATAAATAACTTACTCACATTAAAATATTCAAGTTTTTTCTTCATGTTTCAAAATGGACGAACATCGGAGATTGATAGACGCTTAGCGTTAATAATGTTTTGAAATGTAGTTAGTGTGGTCTCTGTGCCATGCACTGTTGGATAATTCAAAATGATCTGGGAAATTCAAAGATGAGTGATTAAAACGATGACCGATGTTACTAATCTCCTGAATGAAATACCGTATTGACCACGTCATGAATCACGGCGTCTCATGGCAACTGGTTGTTAGACTTCCGGACCTGTGCATGTATGTGCACACCTGTTGACAAACGGTGATTTCATCCACAAAGGATATCGCCACCACATAATAGAGCAAAGCGGTGCCACAGCATTGCGGTGAGAACATTAAGTTTCCAACTTTCCATTCAGTCCAGGCTCGTGAGTTCTTCAAAAATAATTTACAGCTTTAATCTTTCTATTCACAAATATCAAGCAGTAACGCACGATATGAAATTAATATTCATCATTGATTACGCTATCGATCCGCTGCTTTTGCTTTGAGACGCATTTAAAATTTAATCACGCCGACAATCCAAATTCTTAAATCATCACAAAAAATCGCTGAATGTCCCGAATTTCAATCACCATGCACAGTTGAACATCGTAAGAGTCGTAATTTCTGCTGGCGTTAGTCGGAATCTCATGGCGAAGTTATGTTTGGTGAATCCAAGGAATATCTGAGAGTCTAAATAACTGTAAACGCGACGCTAGTCGGTCTCTCACGGCGACAAATTAAATGTTTTGTTTGCTGTACATCCAAATAATCTCAATAGGTCCCAACGGTGATCTCAACGGTGATCACAAGCCAACTGTTATCGAATAAATATCAGAGGTTGCTAATATCTGTCAAGTGTTCTCTGTTTGGGAAGCAAACTTATTTTCCCTATGGGAGACTCACATGTACAAGATAATTCATTGGAACCAGGTTTTCGCGCAAATTTCAGGAAGCTCAGACATGGAAGTGTTAACAAGCGACACAGAATGGAGATCCAAATGTGCAAACAAGGGATACTGTGAGCTCCGTGAGAGAGACTTCTATGCCAACGGATTCATAAAGTGTTTGTCACGTAATCACATTAATTGCACGTACATGTATGTACATTTACCACCGGAAAAATTCAAAACAGAAATTCCAGAATGTTGTTTAGGAAAATCATTCATGCATTCTAGGTCTAAAATTTAATTTAAATACCATGAAGCATTCATATAATTATCTCCTCACAGATGTCAGCTTCGTTTTTATTGCCTAAGATGCAAGAATAAAGTAGACTGAAGCTTTGCTGACAGTGTCCTCATATATCCATACGTGCTGATAGTTTTCCTCATATATCCATACGTGCTGATAGTTTTCCTCATATATCCATACGTGCTGATAGATTTCCTCATATATCCATACGCACTGACAGTGTCCTCATATATCCATACGTGCTGATAGTGTCCTCATATATCCATACGCGCTGATAGTTTTCCTCATATATCCATACGTGCTGATAGTTTTCCACATATATCCATACGCACTGACAGTGTCCTCATATATCCATACGTGCTGATAGTGTCCTCATATATCCATACGCGCTGATAGTGTCCTCATATATCCATACGCGCTGATTGTGTCCTCATATATCCATACGTGCTGATAGTGTCCTCATATATCCATACGTGCTGATAGTGTCCTCATATATACATACGTGCTAATAGTGTCCTCATATATCCATACGTGCTGATAGTGTCCTCATATATCCATACGTGCTGATAGTTTCCTCATATATCCATACGTGCTGATAGTTTTCCTCATATATCCACACGTGCTGATAGTGTCCTCATATATCAATACGTGCTGATAGTGTCCTCATATATCCATACGTGGTGATAGTGTCCTCATATATCCATACATGATGATAGTGTCCTCATATATCCATACGTGCTGATAGTGTCCTCATATATCCATACGTGCTGATAGTGTCCTCATATATCCATACGTGCTGATAGTGTCCTCATATATCCATACGTGATGATAGTGTCCTCATATATCCATACGTGCTGATAGTGTCCTCATATATACATACGTGATGATAGTGTCCTCATATATCCATACGTGCTGATAGTGTCCTCATATATCCATACGTGCTGATAGTTTCCTCATATATCCATACGTGCTGATAGTTTTCCTCATATATCCACACGTGCTGATAGTGTCCTCATATATCCATACGTGCTGATAGTGTCCTCATATATCCATACGTGGTGATAGCGTCCTCATATATCCATACATGCTGATAGTGTCCTCATATATCCATACGTGCTGATAGTGTCCTCATATATCCAAACGTGCTGATAGTGTCCTCATATATACATACGTGCTGATAGTGTCCTCATATATCCATACGTGATGATATTGTCCTCATATATCCATACGTGCTGATAGTGTCCTCATATATACATACGTGATGATAGTGTCCTCATATATCCATACGTGCTGATAGTGTCATCATATATCCATACGTGCTGATAGTGTCCTCATATATCCATAAGTGCTGATAGTGTCCTCATATATACATACGTGCTGATAGTGTCCTCATCTATCCATGCGGGCTGATAGTGTCCTCATATATCCATGCTTGCTGATAGTGTCCTCATATATCCATACGTGCTGATTGTGTCCTCATATATCCATACGTGCTGATTGTGTCCTCATATATCCATACGTGCTGATAGTGTACTCATATATCCATACGTGCTGATAGTGTCCTCATATATCCATACGTGCTGATAGTGGTCTCATATATCCATACGTACTGATAGTGTCCTCATATATCCATACGTGCTGATAGTGGTCTCATATATCCATACGTACTGATAGTGTCCTCATATATCCATACGTACTGATAGTGTCCTCATATATCCATACGTGCTGATAGTGGTCTCATATATCCATACGCGCAAATGGACTTCCGTTTCCTCCTTTCGGGAATTCGCCATAAAAAGATGAATAATGTTAAGTGCGACATCAAAAGGGTTGTTCCCAGTGTATAGATGGCTTTATATCCACTTGATGGCGGGGAGAATGAGACTAATTTCCGTAGGTTCTGTTCAGACAGCTTTACGACCGTGTCCCTCGGTCGCCATGAATAAGAAATATATATTCACAACCGACAAGAATACACATCCCAAATTTTTCGTGGCGGAAATAACTATATAGGGACACAATAGGGACATATAAATTGCCAATTATGTTTCTATAGAAATAAAAGCATAAAATAAAATATATGGAACAGACAAGAACAGTTTCTGAGTCTGAGTTAGGTCGCCAGCACGCGAGCCGAGTTCGGAATATGTCGCAACCACGCGAGGTGAGTCTGTAATAGGTCGCCACCACGCGAGACGGGTCCGGAATATGTCGCCAGCACACGAGATGAGGCTAGGTTAGGGGACAACTTAGGTCACCATCGCGCGAGATGAAGCGTGTGAGGTCGCCCGCACGCGAGGTGATGCTGGATTATGCCGCCAGTGCGATGTGAGGCGTTTGATGTCACCAGAATGCGTTGTTACCACAGTCACCATTATATCGTTTGTTGAACGTATTATTTGGATCATTTCGTGCCCATGGATATCAATCAAACTGTTCTTGCATTTTATGTGTTATGACTGTCGTCTGCTTGTATTGCCTAAACATCCCTCCAAATTAAAACTATAACGTTCCAATGTATACTTGGTAGCCCAGTTGTTAGAGTGTCGGACTTGTAATGGTGTTACTGCACCGGCGTGCGTTCGCGCCCGGCCGGTGGACTATCGTCTCCACAACAGTGGCTTGGCCAAATTAAGCGGTGTGTGTGCTATATCTCGCGCCATGTTGTGACCCTTTGGCAAGGTCACTTGTACTGTGCTCGCTTTGTCGTACCTAGACGAGAAATAGGGACCTGGTTGTTGGGTAAGTGTAAGCCAAGAGTAATCTTGTGTAGCGCCAGTATGGCAGCATGCGTTTAAGGATTGCTCAACATGGCATTACCCAACAGCTGGGGTAATAATGGGAAGCGCATAGGGCCCTCGCAGGGATACGCGCTATATGGTAATACAAACATTGCAGGAAGGTATGCCGGGGTAGGTGGGTGTCCCGAGGGGCAAAAATCTCGTTTTTACAACCTCATGCAATTTTTAACTAAACAACTGTTATGCCCATACTTGATATCTCTAACAGTTTCAAACCTATTACAAGAATTTATAACTGCAAAAACACTATAGTTATGTTACTGGAACCTCATGTGGGCCTTAGTGGAGATGACATTAAGCTATGGCGTGTTGCATAATTTTTATGGGACGGTGGGGTGAAAAGATGCCTTTCCGACACCCTTCTGAAATAAATACACTTGTCCTGATGAAACTAAAGCCTAGATCATTGTGTGCATGGAAAAAGAGTGAACAACAGTGTCTCGCTATAATCAGTGAATTATTTGCATGTCTATCAACTCAGATGATCTCTCACAAGACACAAAGTATCCAAGTCTTGTATAGTGCTGTGACTGCTTGTCATCTATGTATAAACAAGTAGGATCTGTCCAGATTTTTCTCTCAGACCCGTGGACCGAGTTCAACCATATTTGGTGTGGTGACTCGGGGTAACATGGCGGATGTTATAATGGTGGTAGTTTTTCAAAATTTTGAATTAAAACGAAATTGGTTTTGTTAAATTGAGTAAGGAGTTCAATCTAAATAAATCAATTTAAAACAATATATATAAATCAAAATGTTTCAACGATCAAAATGTGCTTGCACAAAGGGGCCGCCACTGAACAAAGGCTATGTCTATAAAGATTAAAAAGTCCCGCAAAGGGGGCCACATGTCTCTTCGACGCTGAATGTAGGGAGCCTGTTTCAGCTAATGTAGTATAATAGAAGTTTCTCCAGCAGACTAACATAAGTTATATTCAATCTGTTAGATAATGGGCTGGTTGACAGACTAATCAGGAAATAGTTAGATATTATGGAATTGTGTGTATCCTGCACAATGACCTAGGCTTGCAGATGATCAGAAATTTACAAAACTTGTTTTTCAATTAAAACAGCTTCTGAAACAGGTTAAACTGTTATTTGAATCTAAATGAGATCATTCACAGTCATATGAGTGATATCAGTAGAGTCTTATGCGGTTTTAGACCAAATTTATTGTGCGAAAAATATATGTGATATTATTGTAAAATCAGTAAAAAGTATCAAACTATGTATTCCATGTTTTATTTTAGCTGGTACGCAGGATTTACCCCTCTGTGTTAAATGCTATTCGCGGTTCATAGAGCGGGGGCGGGGGTCAGGAGATGACACCCTCATAAAGCACCCCCGTTCCTGGCACGCCCGACTCGAACTGCTGATACCAATGAAAATACAAATTTTGTCTCAATGCCAAATACGATGAGACTGGTGTTTGTATCGATGATGTGTACCGATAACAGAACCACCGTCGATTTCCGTCAGCTGACAATCAAGGATATATAACACTGTTGACAACAGATAACGGAGATAAGCCGCTCTCCATGACGAAACAATTATATATACGATATCATATGCATTTGTACCGTTATATTGCAGTTATTTGGTCGACATATTGTGCAATAAAGAAACGTATGTAACATGCATAGTCATGATGTATCTTATCAAAACGTGTAGGTTTGTTTCGAGTAACTATATCCCACCTCTCCAATGATCCACTTTTTAGATTGGAACCCATATATTTCCGCGCCGTGCATTATAAGTGACAATAAACGTCTGAAGCTGCATGTCCCTAACAAAAATAATTTATAGCTTCAAGGTCTCAGAGACGATACATATATCTCGAAGTGTCTGATGCTTAACTCCTGGTCACTGTGCATGGGTGCGGCCAATAAAATGATATATTTGCAGTAGCAATATTTATGAATTGTTTAAAGAATTTTTCTCTCTCGGATTTTAATTCCGAAAAAATATATATATACGGATTGTCGTGGAGTTATCGTTTTTCGCCATTTTCGTTAGGATGATAAAAATACGGGTTGCCATACATATTATCGGTAAAGCATTTCTTGCATTCCTTTACCCAACAAAACGGCCAAAAACGCCAAGATAAAGCTTCAACAGCCTAAAATATCTTCGATCTGTCTCAATAAAACCATACACATATGGATATCATTGGAACCGGTTCATTGACCACATTGTGATGGTTATAGTTATGCCCTGTGCCAATGCATTATCTTATATATGTGAGTCGACCATAGGTCGCCTCGCATATATAAGAGAATGCATTGGCCTAAAAAAAATCTTTTTTTTAACATTTTTTACCATTTTTTCTTACATTCTTTAACAATTTTATAATTTTTTCTTACATTTTTTAACAATTTTTATAATATTTTTCTACATTCTTTGACAATTTTATCATTTTTAATATGTGTTAAGCCAATGCATTCTCTTATATATGCGAGGCGACCTATGGTCGACTCGCATATATAAGAGAATGCATTGGCACAGGGCCGTTCTGTTGGGTAAAGGGTTAATGTGTGGTATACCCTAGAATGTAAATGTTACGGACAAGTGTTTTCTATTCAAGCACGTGGTACCGTAACAATAAGCAGATTTGCCATACACATTTACATTACATTTCTGACTTTCTGACAGCGAGATTATTTTAATCGCTTGTAGAAATGTTAGGCTTGATGCTATTGTGCAACAATAAGTCCCATAACGAATCAGCGGCTCCATAGCGAAGGTCGATAGCTATATGCTACATAGGAATGCGAAGCTTACAGTTTTAATTATGCTACATAGTAATGAGAGGCTTACAGTTTCTTGACAATCACTGAAATGAAATGATGTCACTCGTACGATGGAAGTATTCAGGCGTATTTCCCACGCAGACCCAAAACAACCAATATCATTCAATTGCAAATTGTGTGTCAAAGCGTTTGCGTAGGCTGGACTCGGTTATGCTATCGATGTTATGGACACGTATCTGAACGATCGTAGGATTCAATCGGCTAGCAATCAGGGAAGAGGAAGTCTATTAAAATTTTGACAAGAGATAATGCAGATAGGGACATGACATGGCGATCGAATTAGGTAACGTAAACACTGGCTATCTAAAACAAATGTCTTTGTATAGATTTGCGCTATCAAATTTAATGCACCGATCAATTGCAGTAGTATCTAAGTTTGCACACACTCAGGTGTGTTATATATAAGAAGGCGATTGTTTTCCCGTTGTATTGTATTCACTTTGTTAAGATATCCTAGTGATATTTGCCGACTGTTACCGTTTTGCTGTATGCAGACATCTCGTATGTTATTTTTCTTTGAAGTGGGGATAAGATTACCTTATTTTCGGGATGATCTCATGTTTGAGGCGCAATATTTGGTGAGTATAAAGTATAAGCACACTTTAGTACAGGTAATTGTATAGAAGGCCTTTGTTCCACTATATGCATTGTGTGCTTAACTCTCCCAAATATCACATCATCGATCGAAAGTTCACAATCTCAACCCCCGCCTATTATGACGCAAATAATACACTTTTCCTTTGACATCCTAATGTGTAACCCCTCATTATCTTCATCTATAAAGCAAACAAGTGTTCTCTAGCTGTATTATAGGTATTGCCGACAGGAACCCTACAACGTTTTTGTTAAACAACTTGTGTCCGAATTAAATTAGCTATTTTGCTTATAAAATACTAACAATTAAATTAAATTCATTATTATTTATTCTCAATACCTTAAGTATAGGCATATAGAGAAAATGTTTAACATAAGTTTCAATACATATTATGCACATGGTTCGGGGTGATGTGGTCCCGTTGGCGGGATTGGGTTGGATGTGCATAAATGGAGAGATTATTTCAAACGGGGGCTGGTTTCATACTGGTGGATAATGTTCAGGCCTCGAAGGGGTGTCAATGCGGTTCGGGCTTCTCATATAAAGCTGGAGATGTTTATGAGAGTTTTCCGGGGTTTTTTGCAGTTGAATAGGGCGTTCAGTTTAAAAGCATGTGTTTGGTCTTGTGTAATAATATTTCTTGATGTATTTTTTTTCGGATGTCCGTGAGTTTTTGACATTTAAGAAAGAAATGGAATTCGTCTCCTAATTCAAGTTGGCATATGGTATATATCATGTCGGAGTAGTCATATGGTATATATCATGTCGGAGTAGTCGCCCTTTATATGGTACATATCATGTCGGAGTAGTCGCCCTTTATATGGTACATATCCTGTCGGAGTAGTCGCCCTTTATATGGTACATATCCTGTCGGAGTAGTCGCCCTTTATATGGTACATATCCTGTCGGAGTAGTCGCCCTTTATATGGTACATATCCTGTCGGAGTAGTCGCCCTTTATATGGTACATATCCTGTCGGAGTAGTCGCCCTTTATATGGTACATATCCTGTCGGAGTAGTCGCCCTTTATATGGTACATATCCTGTCGGAGTAGTCGCCCTTTATCCAGGACCCTGTTGCAAATGCGCTCACTGTGTCAACTCTGGCCAATTATATTGCACTCCGATGAGCTAGAATGTTCAACACTATAGGAAAGCTTGAGGCCAGTCTAGATGCTGGGATTTTGCGATTTTCTTGTTTATTTTTCAAAATTTTCTCACACCGAGCCGAATAACCATGGTCGGCCCTGTGTGTTCTGGTCTCTTGTCCGTAGCCGTGTGGATTTGTCTGGAGTTTGACCACTAGATTTTAGGATTTATGCAAATTTCAGGTTCAAATATTTGAATGTTCTCATACCGGGTATATAGAACCATGGTTTATGAATATATAGGCTATTAGGCATGAGCACTGAGGTGCAATGGACGCGTGCAAATTTAATTATGCAAAACTTGTGTTTGGTCGGATTCAAGGGGGGTGCAGTTGGAATTCCCCAAAGTGGTCACCTCCCCCTAACGGAGACCCTCTAGTCACGTCCCTGACAAGATAATTTATTGGCACATGGTATTTAATGCTGCACCGTCGCAGCTCCCGTCATAAAAGGGTTAACCCTTTACCCAACAAACCGGCCAAAAACGCCCAAATAAAGCTTCAACAGCCTAAAATATCTTCGGTCTGTCTCAATAACACCATACAAATATGGATAATATTGGAACCGGTTCATTGACCACATTGTGATGGTTATGCCCTGTGCCAATGCATTCTCTTATATATGCGAGTCGACCATAGGTCGCCTCGCATATATAAGAGAATGCATTGGCCTAAAAAAATATTTTTCTACATTCTTTGACAATTTTATAATTTTTAATATGTTAAGCCAATGCATTCTCTTATATATGCGAGGCGACCTATGGTCGACTCGCATATATAAGCGAATGCATTGGCACAGGGCCGTTCTGTTGGGTAAAGGGTTAATATATGCGAGCAATGTTGTTGCAGTCCGTTGGTGTACTGCATGCACACATCTCGGATCTCGGATGTTGAAGTGATACTGTACAAAAATGTTGTCGTTTCTATAGTATCTGAGTCGTAGAATAAGGTAACCAGATTTCCATTATTTGAAAGTCTGTTGAGTACGAAGTAATGTTACGTATGGTAGATTAGCCGGTAAAAATACCAATTGTCGTTGTTGAGTAATTTTTGGACAATTTTCAAGCAAATGTATAAAATAAGTGTTATATTACACATTAGTCCCATATACGCGTTTAAGTCATTGTATAGTCACTAGTCAGTGAGTGGCTTGAGTTTACGCCCCATATCAACATAATTGTGTACACGATCACGCGTTGCCCAATCCACTATCCGTGAATTATTTTGATTACGTCTTGTACACGGAAATTCGTAATTTAGTTTATGGCTCCAGTCATAAATTTAATTTATAATAAATTATTAACTTTGATTTTTGTTTTGTTTAAACATATTTTATTGTAATATAATATTACAAGAGGGATCGGGCACAAGTTTTAACAACTTAAATCCGCCCCTCTCCCATTAACATGTTAACAAATACAAAGTAGATGACGAACATAACATATATACAGAATGATGTATGGTGTGGTTGTGATTGCTGTCAGTCCTATCCTGCTTTTGATATTTCATCTGAGGTAGTCAACATTTGTAACGCAAAGGAGGATCTCGCCTATATTTGTTAGCGGAGGGGGCCTAATTAAAGCGTTTCGTTGATGAAATGTATGAATAAACAAAATGGAAAAGAATTTCATTGCGTCGATTCGATTCTGATGATATCCCTGTGAGTAAGGAGGAAATGTTATATATTATAAATTGGTGGGCTGCAATCTTATTGAAGAGTTCGCATCTTTCGGTGGCATACAGGGGGCACTCACAGAAATAATGAAAGGCATCTTCGACTTCGTATCCACATGTGCATTTAGAGGTATCAGAGATAAAATTGTTGTACATATCTGATTTTAATTCACTACAATAGTTGCCAATTCTGCAGTGTAAAATGCTTAGTTTTCTTGGACCATTAATAAAGAATTGGGGAGGTTTCGTGGGCGGGTCAATTAATTTCAAATTCATCTTAAATTCAGGAAGAGTACTTACATTTGTAATAGGCTTTGGTAGTTTATTCCAAGATAACGTACTTTTAGGTAAATAAGAGTTTCTGAAATGTTCTGTATGCGAACGGTATGAATAGAATTTGTCAGGTTCGCGCATATCATATCGATTACTGGCAACTTGTCTTGATCGGGTGGCAACATGAGCGTGAGGTAATTGGGGACTTGGTTGTTTATTATTTTAAACATGGTGTGCAACTCGTGGAGTTCTCGTCGAATTTCAAGCCTTGACCATCCTACTTCGTCAAACAAGCGATTTATATCTACGGAACACGTTAATCCTGTTACTATTATTGCAGCATCCTTGTGTATGTCATCGAACTTTTTTAATAAGTAATCTGTTGCTGTGCCCCACACTACATCGGCATAGTCTATAATTTGTAATATATATGCTATGTATATTTTTTCAAGCGACTTTCGGTCTAGGTCGTACTTCAGTCTTCTTAATTGTGAGAGAGGAGATGTTGCTTTGTTTGCTATTGTATTTATATGAGTGTTCCAGTTTAGATTCGATTGTATTTCAAGTCCAAGATGTTTGTTTGAGTTTGTAAATAATACATTTTCTTGTTCGAATTTTAAATTCGGGGTCACGTTGTTATTTGTAAGGGAAAAGGAAATTGCCATTAACTTTGATTTTAAGATAACCTATTAACATGAACTTTTACAGAATACATCTTCGACTCAAATTACTTATTTGTCTATATAGTATCGATATTAGATCGCTGATATTACTGGGAATATATTGAAAATGGCATACAGTGCCCCTTTAAAGTGTTCGTCCGATATGTGCCACGCACACGCGTTATACGTCAACGTATGGTTAACCCTTTACCCAACAGAACGGCCCTGTGCCAATGCATTCTCTTATATATGCGAGTCGATCATAGGTCGCCTCGCATATATAAGATAATGCATTGGCTTAACACATTAAAAATAATAAAATTGTTAAAGAATGTTAAAAAATGGTAAAAAGTGTTAAAAAAAAAAATTTTTTAGGCCAATGCATTCTCTTATATATGCGAGGCGACCTATGGTCGACTCGCATATATAAGAGAATGCATTGGCACAGGGTATAACTGTAACCATCACAATGTGGTCAATGAGCCGGTTCCAATGATATCCATATTTGTATGGTTTTATTGAGACAGACCCAAGATAATTTAGGCTGTTGCAGCTTTATTTGGCCGTTTTTGGCCGGTTTGTTGGGTAAAGGGTTAAAGGTGTCACGCTACAATTATTGTAGGTTGTGTTTTCAATTCATGACAAACAATACCTTTGTGGAATATATTGTCCTTTGAAGTAGGGATTCGACTACATTTTCTTCTGAATAAACTGGTTACAGACATGTCCGATAATAAGGTTCCAGACATTTGCTAGCCACCTTTGCGGTGTAGCGTCACTAAATTCACCGCATGTGAACCTCATTCTGCTTAGGCATCATCTTCTATGGAAAGTATCTTTATTATCAAATTAGTTTATTCAGAAAATTCTTCGCAAATATTCGTTTTCTTTTTTAGTTTAGTTTCTCTACATCCCCAAATTGGCATACTACATATTGCATAATCGAGGTTCCCAATGGGTGCACATCACGATATTCACCATAATTCTGGGAAAATTGATTTGGATTTGGATCACTAAATTTACCCTCTGGGGACCACATTATGAAAATAGTGAGTATGGAGATGAGAAGTAATGAATAAATCATACCGACAATATATTTGCACCGAAATAGTTAAAGTAAATCAGAAGTTTACTAATATGACTCATACACAAACATTAATTTACATACTGCAAAATGATAAAATAGAAAGGTGCTATATTATCTGTAACATGGTCCGTCTCTTTTTCCACAAAAGGTGTGAAACACCAGATGTTCAACAACAAACATAATAATGCTTTTAATTTTAATTCTGATTATCAATGAACGTATTAAAGTGATGTGAAATGGTGATCATATAGAAATGGATAATAATCGTGTTTAAAGTAGTTATGTTTACAAGTAATATATCCAACTTGGCAACACACACCGTCATACTTGTACATTAATTAACCCTTTACCCAACAGAAGGGCCCTGTGCCAATGCATTCTCTTATATATGCGAGTCGACCATAGGTCGCCTCGCATATATAAGAGAATGCATTGGCTTAACACATTAAAAATTATAAAATTGTTAAAGAATGTAAGAAAAAATGGTAAAAAGTGTTAAAAAAAGATTTTGTTTAGGCCAATGCATTCTCTTATATATATATGCGAGGCGACCTATGGTCGACTCGTATATATAAGAGAATGCATTGGCACAGGGCATAACTGTAACTATCACAATGTGGTCAAGGAGTCGGTTCCAATGATATCCATATTTGTATGGTTCTATTGAGACAGACCGAAGATATTTTAGGCTGTTGAAGCTTTATTTAGCCGGTTTTGGCCGTTTTGTTGGGTAAAGTGACTCTCGATGGCGAAATAGTTTTCGTTAGTTTTTCGCCGATAGAGGCGTCCCGAATCGAGTAGTAAATATTTACAATTGAGCGTAGTTCAGACGATGTTTTCTATTGAGTGGTACGGTCGATTTTCTTCAGATTTTCGGCGATGTTAGTGGAATGTTGCATGCCTGCAGTTGACATAGCACCTGAATACTAAATTATCAGTTTCATGCACCCGAACAAGTACATAATATGTATTTAATAAATAATAAACAAATCTTATCTTATCTAATGTCTCTGCTGCAAATTTCGCGATGTTCGAACCGAAGTGGTAGATAATCTCACAAGTTAAGTCTGAAAAGTATGCCATGTTCCAACATTGGTCAATAAATACATGAACTACCTATAAGTGTACTGTGTACAGAACACACGACTGACTGCAACAACACAATTTTATTACCCGTTTCCATTACTCTTTATAAACGCTCTTCATTGTTACCATTTAGAAACACAGCATATAATGTTACATGCTAGTGAGAAAACAATGACGCGAATAATTATGAATAATAAAAACCGTTTTCAGTGAAAAGTTTGGTATCTGAAATATATTTTTGAACAATGCAAAACAGTAGTGAATTTATTTTCGACTGCCTCTCGCAAGCGCGGCCAACTTACTTCGTTACTGTGTCTCTCCATGTTAGGAGTGATCTCAGTAAAACTATTAAGGAAAACAACAATAAAGATGTACGCTTCCTTGTCGGATGCCGTTTGAAAAAACACATTTTATTTTATAAACATTTCGCCCAAAATATTTTATTTATTTTTGTAATTGGATTCAAATGACATGCAAACTTGATCTGTACACTACAGGGTTGAGGATTTTGTTCACCTAGAAGTTGGGATAATGTTTTAATATTTCTCAGTTCTCACTTTCTTCGAACATTTAGCGGGGTAAATTAAACAGCGCACTCTATAATGTAGTTTTATATATATATATATATATATAAATTAAGTTTCCAATTTGTTACTTAAATTGGATCAATTTTATCTAACAGGTTATTGCTTAGAATCGTTGCAAGAGTTCGAATAATGTTTAAATACTATAGCTTTTGGCACGAAAATCTGCGGCTAATTGCTTTGATTAATTAATTGATGTAAGCGGCTCCAATACTTCCATTTCTATTATGTAGTTATTATTTAACGAATACTTAATTGGCTGTAATTGATGAGGATGATGCATATTATATAATTGTTTCTATGTTTCTATCATTCTACCACCAATAACTCTCATGGGTTTGTGTCCGTAAGATGCACATCGCATTAATTCGACATATGCCGTCCCGCGATGGCGAATTGGTTATAATTACAGTGACGGCAGTGCGGGGGGGGGGTTCCGGGTACGTATGCCGGGGTGGTGAATGGTCGATGGGACCAACGAACAATTTGTTCCGCAACTCAAAATGTTTTTTCATGCAAGTCTTTTTGACTGTTTTTGCAATGATTTTGGCTTAAAACACCTTAGAATGTCAATATTAACATAAATGAAAATTTCATGATGATCAGACAAACAATATAGCATGTAGCCCACGCTAATTGATTGAATTTTGAAATCCAAGATGGTCGCTGGCAGCCATGTTCTTTTTTGGCCGAATGACCCCAAAATGACCCGTTCCTATTTACATGTCAATGCTAACATCGAAAGGAAAGGGTCGAAAGGAAAAAATCAGCAAACGTGCCTGAAAATATTTTCCTACCACAACCCCCCACCCCCCCCCCCCCTCTGGTGATGGCTGATTTATTATCCACACAAACGTAGTGTACCATGTCCTGGTTCATGTATCTGGGGTTGACAGTTGGTTGATAGTGAGCGGTGGTGTTTGCATGAGGTGGAGGTGTTTCCATCACAAATTAACCATATGCTCGGTCTTTCATCCCCAATACAACTGACGCCGTGGTACGACGGTAGACAATACGTCAAACCAAACAGTAACCTCTCACACACGACACAATCCAACTTATATCCGTAATGCACCGGTGCAAATATATTGTTTGTAATTATGTAGAATACTGTACACTTACATGCACAATTACGCTGATAATCGAGCTTAATTATGAGAACACGACTTGATATTCATTATTTGTCGTGAAAACGCGCCATTGTGTACCACATTACGAACAATAAACTAATAGATATGTCAACTCATTAGAGGGTAATTATATTATCGTGTTTTCTCAGAAATCTGCTTCGGGCCGAAACCAGAAACGGCATGTGTGAATGGCGATAATGGAAAACACGCCAGAAATGTAATTGTTTTCATCCAAAGTGTAAAATGCTCTTGCGTCATTCATTCGTGCATATTTACATACCACTCCACGAGACGACTGTATAATCAGTCGCCATTGTTCACATAATCAGCATGTGCATCAACTCGATTCAATTCAGTTCACTTCTTAGTACCATCTGATCTGGCATAATTATAAGGATATCAGTGTCGCCTTTATTGTGTTCACACTGCTCCGATGTTAAGGCATCAGACTGATGGGGGCGTGTTCACACTGCTCCGATGTTAAGGCATCAGATTGATGGGGGCGTGTTCACACTGCTCCGATGTTAAGGCATCAGACTGATGGGGGCGATATTAAGTGTCGCCTTTATTGTGTTCACACTGCTCCGATGGGGGCGATTTTCATCCCGTTGTTGTACTGTATACAAACACCTCTGAACTCGGATGTTGAAGTATTTGTCTGATTTTAGCCGCACCCCACACGTTACGTTACACGTTACGTCAACGAAGAAAGTTGTGTGTCGCGCTACAGTTCTTGTTGATTCCGTTTGTAATTCACTGACCTCTGTGGAATATTTGTGTCTTTGGAGTAGGGATTTGATTACCTTGTTTGCCGGATAAACTGCCAGACTGGCTGAAGAGCAATCCATGGTGAGTATGGAGAGGGGAAGCGATATAAGATTATAATGGTCCTGCGTCCAATGTTCATTATGTGTATAGAGATGGGGACATGATCAGGTCTGGCAATTCACAAATATATATACAATGGCCATAATTATGTAGCTATTGTAGCTACATCTGGCTATTGATGATGGATTAATCTGGTTGAAGAGAGATAACCCAATCCAACAAACAATCATTTAAATATACAAGAACATAATTTGATAAAACTCTTAGTAAATTAACATTGTTTGCTATGGTCATGTATATTTAATATTCCAAAATTGTTACTTTTGCCTGACAAATGTACCTAAATTGAATAAGATTATATTATATATGGATGGATCTGAGTCCCATATCGCATAGCATAACCAATATCTAAACAGATACACGTGCTTTGCTATGCTTCTCTGATATTCCACACGCTGGTGCAAGCGAACTGTCATCGGTAGTGATTTCATAAGTTGTAACAACATAATACCCCTCATCATTAGTTGTAACAGCTCGTGGTAAAACCCCTGTCACACTCAGGCCGGTGCTTGCATTGCGCTGCAAAAGTACCAAAATATGAGTAACACGCAGGAGGAGCGCCAAAAATTGTCAAAAATTGTCAAACTTTTAAAACAAAGTATGCTCCAATTGCGTTCCTACTTTGTCAAGTCTCACGCTCTTATTGCGTTCAAGTCGCTGTCATTGTGATGCTAGTACGTTCTCAATACGTTTGCAAAACACTCTCTGCGCGGCGCGGAGAGTATAAATAGCGTCTCCTGCGTTCTCCGGTCATAGTCAGTTTTTAGTTTGTGGGGAAAATACCCAACAATCCGCAATAGATTAGCTGTCCGATTAAATCACTGTCACACTCCGCTGCGACCAGTCCGGGGTTTGCATTGCGCTGTAAAATTATCAAAGCGCGTGCAAAGCGCACTAAGGTATCTAAGAACCGATTGGTGACGCAGTAACGTCGCAGTTGACACTGGCTAAGACGGGAGAGGGTCCCCGTGATCGCCTCTGAGCGCCAGAGCGCCGCTTTTGTTTTGTACATGCACAAAACAAGCGCAGAGGTTCGGTGTTCTGACCAGGCGCAGTACCGTCGCCACGACAGCGCAACGCGAACGACGTGAGCGCCTCGTTGACGTAGCAAGGACGGATACAAGCTACTCGTGGTCGCAGCAAGAATTCCCCTGCAACTGCAGTAAGCTTACTACGCCTCGGTCAGAACGCCGAGACTCTGCGCTTGAAACCAAACCTCAATTTCGTAGGAAATTCAATCAACTTCGTGGACAAGCATATACACTTAGGTCTGGAACTCCAATCAAATCTCAAATAGAACGCACACATTGAAGGGTCTGTCAAAAGAATTGCCTCACGTCTGTCTCAACTCCGACGGATTAAATATCAACTCAACCGGAAAACCATTGAAATTATTTACAAAACATATATTTTACCCTTATTTGATTATTCGGACGCCGTCTGGGACAATGCCTCAAATTATATGTTAGAGAAGCTTGACTGGCTTCATGTCGACGCTGGACGGATAGTTAGTGGTATCACCCGTTCTGCTTCGGACAACACGGTATTACATGAGGTCGGGTGGCCATCACTCAATAAACGACGTCAACTACATAAACTGCAGGCACTCTATAAAATAATCAATAATCTAGCCCCCTCTTATCTAGCCAATACACTTCCCCCCAGATCACACGAGGTTGCAGATTATAATTGGAGACGCCCCGGTAAATTTTACTCATACTATTGCAATACTGAACACTTCAAACAGTCCTTTTTTCCAGCGATGGTGTTAGTATGGAATAAGCTTCCCAAAGTAATCACCGATGCTGATCAATCTTCTACCTTTAAAACCAACTTGTATCATATTGATCCCACAATAAGCCCCCCTCTACATTTCTATGCTGGACGCAGGAAATACAACATTTTTCATTGTCGCATACGTAATTTTTGCAGTGAACTCCGATGTGATATGTTCAATAATTATATCGCTGATAGCCCCGCATGCTCATGTGGAAATAGATCTGAAGACGCATATCACTATTTCTTCATGTGCCCATTGTACCAACGTGGGCGCTCAGTTCTCTTTGAGAAACTAGACCGCGTAAATCTCAAAGTAAGCCATATTTCAGAACTCATGTGTGGATTACCTTATCTCTCGTCCCAACAAAATATGAAACTATTTTCCATCACACAGCAATATATTGCAGCGACTAAGCGTTTTGACCCCTAATGATTATATTTATCTTATTTGCGAATCTATACTTGCTTCCGGAATTTCAACTTTTACCTCACAAGTGGACAAACCTCCCATTCAAACATCTCATTCTGATTTATCATCTGTATTGCCTTCCAGAGCACAACAATAACAAAATAGAGAACGAATCAAGTGTACCATTATATTTTACAACATAAAAGTGCTTAGAATAGATAATATATTGGCACTTGTCAATCATTCCAACATTAATAAAATAGTGATATTCTTCAAATACAAATTATCTCACAGATAAGAAGCAATCTCATGTTGGATCATCTCTGGAAGGCGCTACACACTATATCTCCCATAACTTCTCACCATGTAAATAAGTTTGTACCGTCATCATGATCACATGTGTGTTACAATATTGTATTAGGAGAGGGGCTTCATAAGTTGCAAAAACTTGTGCCCCAATCCCTTTTGTATATTTTGCAAATAAAATATGTTTCAAGTCAAGTCTCTGCGCTTGTTTTGTGCATGCACAAAACAAGCGCGGCGCTCTGGTGCCTATGGGCGACCATGGGGACCCTCGCCCGTCCTAGTCACTGTCCACTGCGTCACCAATCGGTTCCTGTAGACCGTAGTGCGTTTAGGTGTGCGCTTTGATACTTTTGCAGCGCAATGCAAGCGCCGACCTGAGTGTGGCAGGGGTTTAATGCATGCATGCAATGCACATTGGAAAAATAATGTTTTACGATAGTCAAATGTAGATACAATAGCTACATATAGCTATTGTAGCTATACTTGAGAATTGCCAGACCTGATGATAGAGATGTTTCGCAGCTCACTGACATAGATTAATATTATGTTCATTATGTGTATAGAGATGGGGACATGATATAGATGTTTCGCAGCTCACTGACATAGATTAATACTATGTTCATTATGTGTAGAGAGATGGGGACATGATAGAGATGTTTCGCAGCTCACTAACATAGATTAATACTATGTTCATTATGTGTAGAGAGATGGGGACATGATATATATGTTTCGCAGCTCACTGACATAGATTAATACTATGTTCTAATGTGTAGAGAGGTGGGGACATGATAGAGATGTTTCGCAGCTCGCTGACATAGATTAATACTATGTTCATTATGTGTATAGAGATGGGGACATGATAGAGAAGTTTCGCAGCTCGCTGACATAGATTACTACTATGTTCATTGTGTGTAGAGAGATGGGGACATGATATAAATGTTTCGCAGCTCACTAACATAGATTAATACTATGTTCATTATGTGTAGAGAGATGGGAACATGATAGATATGTTTCGCAGCTCACTGACATAGATTAATACTATGTTCATTATGTGTAGAGAGATGGGGACATGATATATATGTTTCGCAGCTCACTGACATAGATTAATACTATGTTCATTATGTGTAGAGAGATGGGGACATGATATAGATGTTTCGCAGCTCACTGACATAGATTAATACTATGTTCTAATGTGTAGAGAGATGGGGACATGATAGAGATGTTTCGCGGCTCACTGACATAGATTAATACTATGTTCTAATGTGTAAAGAGGTGGGGACATGCTAGAGATGTTTCGCAGCTCACTGCCATAGATTAATACTATGCTCATTATGTGTAGAGAGATGGGGACATGATAGATTTGTTTCGCAGCTCACTGACATAGATTAATACTATAGAGATGGGGACATGATAGAGATGTTTCGCAGCTCACTGACATATTAATACTATGTTATAATGTGTAGCTATCCGTAGTCGTGCTTTTCACTTATGGCCGCCATAACATTCGCCGTGAACAAGAACATGACGAAGATTAGGATTACTGAACCGGGCGACGTATGGATATTCTTTCGCATTGACATATTTAATAATATTAGAGACATTTCGTAAAATCACGATTACGATTACGTATATGGACATAATTCTGCCAGCATTCGACCACAAATTTGATCTCTACGCACGGAATATACCGCTCGTAGTTTAATTATGCGCATATGTGTCAAGGATGTGCCATCGATCCTGCTTTGGGACGCTATAATATGCGTGTGGTGTATAGATACACAGATAACTCTTGCCATCAAATATATGTGTAACTGAATATAGTGGGGCATATGCCGTCTCACTAATTAACCATCGTATGATGGTGTCTATCTTACTAGGACAATATGTCCTATCCATAATCGGAAAAATGATGTTTCGAAAGGTCTCTATTGTTAGTTTTGCACCATTAAAATGATTAAGCACAACGCACACAATAATATTGTATTCAATCAATCAATTGAGGATTGTTGTCCTTGGCTTGATAAGTGATGGATGTGTGATACAACAAAACTAATTAACTGAGAGCATGTGCACACGACTTCAAATACAGTTATTGGTACGAACCAAAGCAACTGATAGCCAATGTCGCCTTACATGTGTAAATACTGTATATACATTGTATACCTGGTACCGATTTTGTTGTATATATGTTATATTAATATCCATCCCCATCTTTCATGTGTCATGAGAATAATTCATTGCATATATATGTCTATAGTATGCTGTATTGCTAGATATGATTTAACATATTACCTATAAACACATATATACATATTTACAAATGTGGATTAGGTTGCCTACAATGGGAGAAAGACAAAAACCATTGGAACGGCAACTCTATATGCCACTGAGTCCTTTGATGTGGACCAAACATGCATTGGCACTATACGTATGGCTATTGTGTTTTGCATAAAGGGCACCGGGAACAGTGCACGCCCACACCGAGAAAGCAGCGACTAGATGGTGTGAGACAATTAGGGCGTGGTGAAAGTGTTGCCAAAATACCCAGTCGCACGCAGATTAAGTCTTCATGCTGTATTCTGTCATGGCTAGTTTAAAATATATAGACACATTTTTCAATGCGTCTATATTCTCAACGTAGAGAAATTTGTGAAATAAATGGGGATATTTAAATGACTTTAGTACTATTAATGTTACCGTGCGATAACGTTTCCTTAAGCTTCATGTGTGCTCCAGGCTCGTGTGCAGTACGGAGTGTAGTAAGGCGCGTTGATGAGTGTTTTATTGCCTGAACACAAAGAAAACTGTTCATAGCCACCTCATTACTTGGTGTGTTTCCCCGCCACGCATAAATAATTATACAGTACGTCGATATGTCGGAGTTCCAGCTGTTTTGTATATGTTTCTCAACTACGGGCAAAAATATGGTGCATTTCAGTGTTTGCTGCTAAAAACCCATCGAACTGTTTATAGTCGTCCCACTGCTTATTATAATGGGTGTTTTTCCGCAACAAATGTCCATTGTTATAGTATGTCGATAATTGAAGTGTTGTAAGCAACGTACTCACAGAAAAGACATACTATCTATGAGTCTCTCGAGAATATAGGCGCTTCAAACATACTACGTAGTGCAGTAGTGAGTGTTTCATCACACAATCACCTTATTATGCTTAACATCATCGTCTTCATGAAACACATACCACGGCCCGTATTCCACACATCCACAAAGCTGGGTCGATGGTTCCCGAACACACGCGACCTTTACATTGCTACCTCGAGTGGAACCAAACTGTGCTTCAAGGAACGATAAATACACCATCACAAAGGGTTGCTGCTTTTGACAGCGATCGACGTGGGGCCGTAAAGCGAGGTACAATGGGGGTCCTTGATATTGATACATAACGAACTCTTTGATGGACAGACCGCCCCATGTACCTTGGGAGTTATACTATAAATTGATACCGAGTTCGAGCCGTGCGATATACTTCTACATCCCACGTTATCAAAGAAATGTTGTGCTTATGTATTTACGTTCCGCTAACGCCGTCAGCAAGGGGCGACAATCAACTCATCATCAAAGAGTTCCGCAACTACAAAGAAAGAGACGAAGTATAGAATCTTTTCTTAATGATATAATACAGTTAGTTTATGTAGCCACTCCGATACGATGATTCTAGAATCTAGACAACATCTATGTTGGTATATATCAACTCCGATATATGAGGTTATCTGAATAATTCTAAGGCGTGATAAGTTAACCAACATATCTTCGCGCAAATACGCACATAATCAACATATACTGTGAAATAGGTACACAATGTGATTATTTGATTGTGAAATAAGCAAATAATGAACTCATATCCGTTATTCGGTTTTATGGCGCTAGCCACAGTGAAAACATGTTATAGAGAGTACACCTGAAATGAGTTATTGTCCGCACATAATCTGCTTAGAATCGCATTATTATGAATCGACAATATGACTAAAATGCTCTCATTTTCAGCACATTGTCGACTCGAAATGAGGCAATTCTAAGCAGATTATCTTCATAAAATAAGTTCTATTATAAGCAGATGTTTTCGGGAGATAATTCTAAGGCGTCATTACATCTTAAATGTCTGAAAATAATCATAAGGATAGTATAAAAGCGTTTTTTAACATAACGTATCGACTTTCATATCCACGCCCTCCCTCCGTGCACATCTGGTATAATTATAGGCGTGTACAGTGGTAATATACACGGGGAACTGTACGTATTATAGGCGTGTATAGTGGTACTATACACGGGGAACTGTACGTATTATAGGCGTGTACAGTGGTACTATACACGGGGAACTGTACGTATTATAGGCGTGTACAGTGGTACTATACACGGGGAACTGTACGTATTATAGGCGTGTACAGTGGTACTATACACGGGGAACTGTATGTATTATAGGCGTGTACAGTGGTACTATACACGGGGAACTGTACGTATTATAGGCGTGTACAGTGGTACTATACACGGGGAACTGTACGTATTATAGGCGTGTACAGTGGTACTATACACGGGGAACTGTACGTAGTATAGGCGTGTACAGTGGTACTATACACGGGGAACTGTACGTATTATAGGCGTGTACAGTGGTACTATACACGGGGAACTGTACGTATTATAGGCGTGTACAGTGGTACTATACACGGGGAACTGTACGTATTATAAGCGTGTACAGTGGTACTATTCACGGGGAACTGTACGTATTATAGGCGTGCACAGTGGTACTATACACGGGGAACTGTACGTATTATAGGCGTGTACAGTGGTACTATACACGGGGAACTGTACGTATTATAGGCGTGTACAGTGGTACTATACACGGGGAACTGTACGTATTATAGGCGTGTACAGTGGTACTATACACGGGGAACTGTACGTATTATAGGCGTGTACAGTGGTACTATACACGGGGAACTGTACGTATTATAGGCGTGTACAGTGGTACTATACACGGGGAACTGTACGTATTATAGGCATGTACAGTGGTACTATACACGGGGAACTGTACGTATTATAGGCGTGTACAGTGGTACTATACACGGGGAACTGTACGTATTATAGGCGTGTACAGTGGTACTATACACGGGGAACTGTACGTATTATAGGCGTGTACAGTGGTACTATACACGGGGAACTGTACGTATTATAGGCGTGTACAGTGGTACTATACACGGGGAACTGTACGTATATAGGCGTGTAAAGTGGTACTATACACGGGAAACTGTACGTATTATAGGCATGTACAGTGGTACTATACACGGGGAACTGTACGTATTATAGGCGTGTACAGTGGTACTATACACGGGGAACTGTACGTATTATAGGCGTGTACAGTGGTACTATACACGGGGAACTGTACGTATTATAGGCGTGTACAGTGGTACTATACACGGGGAACTGTACGTATTATAGGCGTGTACAGTGGTAATATACACGGGGAACTGTACGTATTATAGGCGTGTACAGTGGTACTATTCACGGGGAACTGTACGTATTATAGGCGTGCACAGTGGTACTATACACGGGGAACTGTACGTATTATAGGCGTGTACAGTGGTACTATACACGGGGAACTGTACGTATTATAGGCGTGTACAGTGGTACTATACACGGGGAACTGTACGTATTATAGGCGTGTACAGTGGTACTATACACGGGGAACTGTACGTATTATAGGCGTGTACAGTGGTACTATACACGGGGAACTGTACGTATTATAGGCATGTACAGTGGTACTATACACGGGGAACTGTACGTATTATAGGCGTGTACAGTGGTACTATACACGGGGAACTGTACGTATTATAGGCGTGTACAGTGGTACCATACACGGGGAACTGTACGTATTATAGGCGTGTACAGTGGTACTATACACGGGGAACTGTACGTATATAGGCGTGTAAAGTGGTACTATACACGGGGAACTGTACGTATTATAGGCGTTTACAGTGGTACTATACACGGGGAACTGTACGTATTATAGGCGTGTACAGTGGTACTATACACGGGGAACTGTACGTGTTATAGGCGTGTACAGTGGTACTATACACGGGGAACTGTACGTATTATAGACGTGTACAGTGGTACTATACACGGGGAACTGTACGTATTATAGGCGTGTACAGTGGTATTATACACGGGGAACTGTACGTATTATAGGCGTGTACAGTGGTACTATACACGGGGAACTGTACGTATTATATACGTGTACAGTGGTACTATACACGGGGAACTGTACGTATTATAGGCGTGTACAGTGGTACTATACACGGGGAACTGTACGTGTTATAGGCGTGTACAGTGGTACTATACACGGGGAACTGTACGTATTATAGGCGTGTACAGTGGTACTATACACGGGGAACTGTACGTATTATTGGCGTGTACAGTGGTACTATACACGGGGAACTGTACGTATTATAGGCGTGTACAGTGGTACTATACACGGGGAACTGTACGTATTATAGGCGTGTACAGTGGTACTATACACGGGGAACTGTACGTATTATAGGCGTGTACAGTGGTACTATACACGGGGAACTGTACGTATTATCATGCACCTTTCGAACTGATACCGAGTTCGACACGTGCGTTGTACTTCTTCATCCTACATTTTCAAAGAAAATATGTCGTGCTTATGTGTTTCCGTTCCATCAAACGCCATCAGCAAAGGGGGACAAACAACTCCACATCAAATATGTCCGCGAATACAAAGACTAATGTCGAACTATAGAGGCATGTTGATTTGATATACACAGTTAGTTTATATATATCTATATAACTATAGAAGTATGTTGATTTGATATAAATAGTTAGTTTATGTAGCCCATCAGGGGCCTATACTATGGACCATAATAATGGTAATCACAAGGTTATGGGAGGTACACAGGAGGCGTCAAGTGCAATAGACCACTGTATTGTAATAGTGTAGATTATACCCGTGTGCTCGTGGGCGCATTACCGATGGGTGATTGGGTTTAATCAGAATGGCATTCACACTGCGGCAATCAAGCGGTTGTCTCGTGGCAAACAACCTAAAGTCTGTATTGGAGTATATATATTGCCCAATTATGACAGGGACGTTGTTAGAGGGTCCCCTTTGTGGGTACACAACGTGGAGTTTAAACCTGCACACGAGACCGTCTAGTTACGTCTCTTGTACATATTATCAATAGAATACTTCAGCGATTCTGAATGACAACCTAACTAGAAATTGAAATACATCGTACAACTAGAATTATTGGAACAGACGATAACCATTGACGAAATATAACACAATGCACGAACGGTTGCGGTGTACTCACTGAGCGATTATTTAAAGGATACCGATTACCACTAATCAAATTGAACAAGGGTGACCCATGCTCTATAGCGATAACATATCAATGAGTGTCTCAGAGGAATCATTTTTTTCATTGGTCAATCAAGTCACATGTGGAAAACCTATTATTGTATTGGTCACCATGCATGTGAACGCGGCATTACAAGAAGTCGCCTTTTCACTGTTAGAATAAGAGTGGAGGTCTATGGTAATCGACACCTTTTGTGTGCCCCACAGAAGCTTGTGATTACAATAATTGTGTTCTATAGTATTGGGCCCTGGTGTGAGGTTGCATCTTTATAATTCAAAGGCGAGATAACATCACATAGGTATGGAAGGTATTCCAAATAAAGGCTTGTGTAACGCCACAACTGGACTCCGCATCGTGCATTCTTACACATATATGATATGAACGTACATCGCGGTACTATTTAAATACACTTGTATCTGTTCGACTCCACCCGGTTTACCATGAACTTCTCGGAAGATTTGGACAAAATGTTGGTAAAATTTAGATGATTTTGTAGCAACGAAATTTTGTCCTATTCGATCAAAGTGCACTTCCTCCATGTAATAATAACACAATTGTCATGTTTAAACAACTCGGCATTTTGTACGAAGAAATTCATTGGGAATGAATATTATGCTATTTTTTAATGCGAGTGTTTTGCCCGCGAAAGACATCTTTATTTACCAAAATCATATGTCAGAAATCACAATGAAAAGAAATTATGTTAGCTAATAGTAAGACACATATTATGAGAAAGTTATGTAAGTTTATCAGACTTACTTGTATTAATGAAACTGCAAACTGCTCTCCTGGATAACCTGCTCATTGCACGCCGCATCACTTTCTTTTCTATTTCAAAATTGTTGATTATACGAACAACTTTCAAGTGTTTTGTGATACGTCTCTAAAATAATCAAAATATGAGAGTAGATGCGTCACAAACCATCAAAACTATTATATATACCCACATTCAAACGACACACCAGAGACGACCTCAATGAACCCAAAACTTACATACTGCACGATAACGCCAGCTACGTTAACCGGGTACTAGAAAACCATAGTCAGAAATGGTAACGCGCTCAATATCATATATTATATACCCATGATTGTAATTATAGAATCTTTTTCATTTATGTTATTTGTAATTGGCATAGCTTATCACAAACCAATAATCAACATTATTGACATATTAATGTAAACGCCATTAAACGAAATTGAAATTATCAACTACACCTTTTACCGGGCTCGGCCTCGGGGTCGCACTACAGCTCGGCCTCGGGGTGGCACTACAACTTTTAATGTGTTCCAATAATTAACATTATATAAATAGAACCACCAACGCTATGGCAGCGCCCAGGCGAAACAAGAATTTGTACATTAGTATACACGCGGCGCGCGTAATAAATATGTTAGAAGATCGGCGATACAGAAACAGTGAGCTTATTTGGCGTCGGCCTAGACGTCATCGATCACTCATGGCGTCTTGTAGATGTGTACACATAATGCGCACACGATTATATAGCGAAATATACTCAATCGGGGTTCACGATTAGATTGCATTCATGCCAGTGTTTTGCGACAATTAAACATGGCTATGCTAAATACCAAATCAGTTATAGAAGTAAACATTGGAACGGTATACTATTCACGTTGAGGGTGCTAAGGTGATAAACATATAAAGCAAGTGCAGAAGGAGCAATATTTATTGTAGGAAATGTTTAGATAATAAGATCAACACACGACGTTATTATCTGAACATTTCCTATGTGATAACTATTCACTAATGATACTTTAGTATAGAAAGGATTAAACTTATTATCTGAACATTCCCTATGTGATAATTGCTCATCAATGATGCTTTAGTATAGAAAGGGTTAAACTTATTATCTGAACATTCCCTATGGGATAACTATTCACTAATGATACTTTAGTATATAAAGGGTTAAACTTATTATCTGAACATTCCCTATGGGATAACTATTCACTAATGATACTTTAGTATATAAAGGGTTAAACTTATTATTTGAACATTTACTATGGGATAACTATTCACTAATGATACTTTAGTATAGAAAGGGTTAAACTTATTATCTGAACATTCCCTATGGGATAACTATTCACTAATGATACTTTAGTATAGAAAGGGTTAAACTTATTATCTGAACATTCCTTATGGGATAACTATTCACTAATGATACTGTAGTATAGAAAGGGTTAAACTTATTATCTGAACATTCCCTATGTGATAACTGCTCATCAATGATGCTTTAGTATAGAAAGGGTTAACTTATTATCTAAACATTTCCTATGGGATAACTATTCACTAATGATACTTTAGTATATAAAGGGATAAACTTATTATCTGAACATTCCCTATGGGATAACTATTCACTAATGATACTTTAGTATATAAAGGGTTAAACTTATTATCTGAACATTCCCTATGGGATAACTATTCACTAATGATACTTTAGTATATAAAGGGTTAAACTTATTATCTGAACATTCCCTATGGGATAACTATTGACTAATGATACTTTAGTATAGAAAGGGTTAAACTTATTATCTGAACATTCCCTATGGGATAACTATTCACTAATGATACTTTAGTATATAAAGGGTTAAACTTATTATCTGAACATTTCCTATGGGATAAATACTGATCAGTGATGCTTTATTATAGAAAGGATTAAACATATTATCTAAATATTTCATATAGGATAACTACTCATCAATGATACTTTAGTATAGAAAGGGTTAAACTTATTATCTGAACATTTCCTATGGGATAACTATTCACTAATGATACTTTAGTATAGAAATGGTTAAACTTATTATCTGAACTGTTCTATGGGATAACTACTGGTCAGTGATGCTTTATTATAGATAGGGTTAAACGTATTATCTGGACATTTAATATGGCATAACTACTTATCAATGATGCTTTAGTATAGAAAGAGTTAAACTTATTATCTGAACATTGCATATGGGGTAACTACTCACCAATGATGCTTTAGTACATAAAGGGTTAAACTTATTATCTGAACTTGTCCGAAATATTCGACCGCGCGTTATACTGTTTGCAATATAAATCCTAGGTCCAAAATGTTCTTTAAATCTAAAAGAGTGACATTTGCGGAACGTTTTAATACACACAAATCATGTCCGTCTAGCGGGGAATTCGCTTTAAATATTGTGTTTTCGTAACTAGTGTCAGAACCGCACTAAACAAATAATGTCATATTTTAGACCACACCACAACATTCAAACTTTACAACAAAGAGTTAGTTCCTGTGCCAATGGCTATTTTACGGAAAGGCGTGATGTATGTTTATGCAAACACACACAAGGCTATTGACCAATCAGGCCCAATTGTCTGTTTTATTCTCTCTTATTTATTCCCCCCGTATCCGCTAGATGTCACTCCGAACCATATTTACACCAGTGTAATCGATACATCGTCGGGTTCGTGACCATACCTTTGCCATCCACTAAACCTAACTTTGTTATTACCTAGCCCAATAGTTATTGTGAACACCCTTCGCCCTTGTTGTGGTAACCTATATATGTGTTGTAATAAGGCGACACCGTGGATCACACACGCGGTATTAAAGTTTAAGGAGGTCAAGCTACCAATTTTGAATGGGGATTTCCATGCAAATTTCACCAGCAAAAGTTATATATGAAGCAATTGTCTGGGAACTAAAGTAGCCATACCATTAATGATTAAACAGACATAACATATAACTGGCGGTCAGGCTTGTTAAATAGACAGTTTTTGCTATACATTTATTTTAGATTTTTTTTTTGTAAATACAACACTTGACCTAGTTTTGAAAAATCAATAATAATAAAACAATAAATAGATCAACATTATAATGGAACAAATTCCAAGATAAATATGTATTGTTACTCTCGGTCTCCAAATAAAAGTGCAGGCCCAATTAATAGTGCAGGGGGGGGGGGGGATTCCATTGAAAGTTAATAAAAGTGCAGATCCAAATAATAGTGCAGGGGGACTCTGAGCAAAACACCACATGCCTGGTTAAACAAATTATTTTTTGTAGTAGGTCAAGTATAGGAATCAACATAGTACATGTATGTCTCATGTGATATTTTATTCAATATTAATTAAATGTCCATATGTATGCCATACATGTATACTTGAATATGTACATGCATAAAGTTATAAGCTCATCATTTTGATATCAGAATCATATAGAAATCTTGACTTTATGTTGTTTTCAATTTTAATAGCCTCAAAATTAATAAACGTGCAGACCCAAATAAGCACTGTGTATTGGGGAAATTTCCCACGAAAATAATAAACGTGCATGCATGTTTATTTGGAGCCCAAGAGTATCAATACCGCACAGTCACACCCACAAATATTTGCAACCCTGTAACGTTTGCTGCGGAGATTTGATGGGAATGCCCATTCAAAATTTGTCACTTGACCTCCTCCTTAAAAGCTTCCATTGCGGAGATATATTGGTTACACATAATCATATGACACCGCTCACTGGTGTTACGAAGATCTAAAACTTGTCGTTAATAACCCATATCATTAGCAAAAATGTAATAAATATGACCAGTTGTCATATAACTATATTGTATCCATTACTGACACGCGTCTACGTTCAATTATTTGTTAAGACGTATAAGGTAATGTGACATATACTGCAAATTCATTGTCGTAAAATACGTTCATTTGACGGATGTCAAGCTGACCTTCGAACACTGAGCCTGGTATTATCTTTTGTTTGGAATGTGGTATTAGATTGTACGTCTGGTGTCTACTCCACGAAATGCGACGCAAATCTGCCTTGTCTATTTGGTATATACAATGTACGATATCGTTTGGACATGCTGAAATACAAATGGTGTGTTTGAGGTATACACATGTTGTGGGGATAATTATTGCGACAAGACTAAGCTCCCATTAACATTCCAGCCTGTAACATTCATCAATGAGCATAATTATTCTTGCCGCATGCCAGTAATAACAATAATAACTGCATGTTGTTTGTTCCGTTTATTATTACATGGACATATAACTTGAAATTGTTCATAACTCGGAATTCTTCAACTAATGTCAATTGTTTCTGGAATTAAAGATCGAGTTATATTAGCATCATATGCTTACAAACGCATCAGTGTGGGTCTATCTCTTCATATAACAAGTTCTATATATTATCCTGTATATATAATAATAAATATGAATCGAATATTGATTTTATTTCGAATATTCTTAAATAATATACATACAATCAATTTATGACAGTTTACGGCTCGTGTTTGTTCGGAGCGTACCAAGCGGGATAACTCTATCTAAAATTTATAAAATTAGTAACGAAACAATGTACCACATGATAATCACATTACGTAAGAAAATATCGATATAAAATAAATAGTAATTGATAGAAGTCTTCGCGGACAGGTGTCTTCGACTCATATCTATTAGTTTATACCAAGTAAACTATTTAAAACGTATTTTGGAAGAGCTAGACCATCTTTAAGTGTCATAGATATTCGTGATAGGGAAACATGTGACGTAGGGGGTCACGTGCACATTGGATCGGTCTGACATTTCATAAAAAAGCAATACAGATATATGAGCTATAGTTTACCAATTATTACATTCATTGTCACAATACACTATCTTGGTGCGTATAATGATTCTCTCACTTAACACGTAAGGAATCCGGAGCTCCAAGTACAAGTGTAGGCATGTAGCATTGTCCGCGTTAGCCGCGTTACGGGACGTTATTCTGGCATAAACGACTATTATCACGATCGACCCTCACATCAAACGGGGTCAGTGGGTAATTGGCGGTCATTTCAAAGAGGTTTAATTATCTCTCTTGGTGCGGGAGGGCTGCTAGTGTTTATCATAGGACAAGCATAAACAATTGATGCTGGACAAGTAGGAACCATATTAGCTTATTTCCTCTCAGCGAAGTATGAAGAACACTCGAACTGGGCTTATTGGTGGTCGGCCTTGTTAGGATGAGAACGGGACTCGGGTTATTGGCTGGGAACTGGGCAACAAGTGGGTATATGTTATTTGTAAAACGGTCATTTACCTTTGATAAGAGTTAATACTGGCTCAGACTAATGATCGCAATTAGAGAGTAATATTTGTTCCAAAGGCAATACTTACGGGTTGTTGTTATGTGGTATGGCGGCGTATGGCATGATGGTATAAACTAGAACACAATTAAGTCAATGTATGCGACTCATGGCAACCCATAGCTTGTTTACAAGCAGTGAATCCAGTAGCAATACATACCGGAATGACATGTCGATTTAAACTCGAGACCAGCGCATAAGGAAAATGGGCTCTCGTGATTTTGACGGCACGCCAAGTCCTAAAAATTACCTAATGGTAAACATACGTAACGTTTAAGACGACAAACGGCGACGTACTTTGTATTATGTTATATATATATATTATTGAAACACAAACAATCAGATGATTTTCAAAACAGACAGAGGTATATTTTGTTATTTACCGAAAATCCCATTGACTCGAGACGTATACATTCAATCATCTTCCCTTTCGCACGTTCACACTACCTTACGGTTAGACGGAAATACATGTTTTCCATAGCCCCATGCAGTGTTACAGTTTAGCCATTGTTTGGATACGAATGCATCACAGATTTGGGAACATTCACGTGTTCACATGCCATGGGTATTGTATTTCTTGAATATGTAAATTTATTTGAAACGTTATACAGAATATTCCGTAGCTCGTATTTGAGATATACCGTGTACACATCCAAAGGACGTTATTAAACTTATTTACTTCCTTCTAACATTAAGTACATATTATGGACTTGTTCGGGTGTGTGAAACTGATAATTTGCTATTCAGGTGCTGTGGCAACTAGAGGAATGTAACATTTTAGTAACATCGCCGAAAATTTCAAGCAGATCGACCGTACCACTCCATTAAAATGATCGTCTGGACTACCCTCAATTGTAAATATTTACTTCTCGATTCGGGACGCAACTATCTGCGATAAACTAACAAAAACAATATCACCTTCGAGAATCACTGCAATTAATTAATATATAGGTCGCCTCGCATATATAAGAGAATGCATTAGCTTAACACATTAAAAATTATAAAATTGTTAAAGAATGTAAGAAAAAATGGTAAAAAGTGTTAAAAAAAGATTTTTTTTAGGCCAATGCATTCTCTTATATATGCGAGGCGACCTATGGTCGACTCGCATATATAAGAGAATGCATTGGCACAGGGCATAACTGTAACTATCACAATGTGGTCAAGGAGCCGGTTCCAATGATATCCATATTTGTATGGTTCTATTGAGACAGACCGAAGATATTTTAGGCTGTTATTTGGCCGGTTTTGGCCGTTTTGTAAAGGGTTAACACGCGAACAATCACTGTGTACGGCAGTCGAAGCCTTTTGCAGCTGGAAATGATCTACGATTAAGTTGTGATTCCCAGATGATATGGTGATAGCTCAAGTATTTCACCGTGTATCCTGTTTTGATTATAGTAAAGGTGTATGTGTGTGTTTGGATAGGGGTGCCTAGTTCGAAATCTTCAACTGGATTTCTCCATGGGGACTGGCACTAATTGCTCAGTTTTCTGGAAATTGAATTATCAAGTGACCAATCTTGAATAGGGATTCATAACCGCATAACCGCACATGTCGGAATGAATGTGGATAGAAAATTGCCAATAATTCATTATGTATGCTATATTGTTTGTATATAATTTGTTTATTACTAATTGTATACTTTAGGCGAAGACTTCCATGCCAGACAGTAAATACGTTGTCTACTCCACTGGATGAATGACACAATTGATTAGCGGTATGCCTGTTCCAGATTAATGTAACAACTGCTTCATTTGAGCCGCAGCTTTGCATTGGAATTCCAATCTAATCTCGAGTTAACGTTCCCTTGCTATGATGCATATCAAAAAGTTCGTCTCTGTGGACGCACTCCAATGCTGTATCTCCGAAACCATAATGTCAGTCAGTTAGAAACTGTGAGATCGACACGCTAGAAACATTAGGTGATTAATCATTGGAGCTGGGTGTCATGGATGCGAAAACAGTATGCACATGCATTCTCCTATATACTCGAACCTCCCATATGGAGTTATTTACTTATACGATGGCTGTGATTCTCGCAATAGTGATTGTATGAAGACGTGTGTCATGCGACCACGGTGGCTAAATTGTAATTGTAAGATGCATGGCCCATTATTCCAACATGAGCCGCCCAAAGATGGCTAGATCTAATCCCGATTAGCGTGGATTTGTGATCCCGCAAAGGGGTGGTAAACTGGATGGGGCATTGCTCAGATAAAATATAGATTTATAACATTGAACACAACACCCGATTGTCATTGTTGATTTTGCCGTTAGAGCTGTATGACTAGTTAACCTTCATCAATGTTGTTCTATCTCTAACTCTATGGTTAATTAACATTCGTCAAACACGTTAAAAACTACGCGATGATGAAATAGATTTAGCTACTGTTCAAAAACTGGTTCCTTGTATACTTTTTTAGTACAGGCAAGGCATTTATATGTTCATCGGGATGGGTTCTGCTAAATAATTGGACTCTATTCCAATTTTAATGTCACGTGACCTCCAAATTCAAGAGGGCTGCGAAAGTTTTTCAGTTTCTTTCCTGGAGAACGGTGTGTTTTGCATGCAGTTGTGTAAATTTCCTGTCAAATTAATCATCCGCGGTCTTTACTCCACCCACCGACGACGACTAACCGACTACTGTCGACGATTGACCGACTATAGGCGATGACAGACCGACTACCGACGATGACTGAGATTCCGGTCATTATCATTATGACAGCCTGGGTCATGCCCATACATATCGGACTCAGACTCTACCATTATAATTATGACAGCCTGGGTCATGCCCATACATATCGGACTCAGACTCTACCATTATAATTATGACATCCCGGTCATGCCCATACATATCGGACTCAGACTCTACCATTATAATTATGACAGCCTGGGTCATGCCCATACATATCGGACTCAGAATCTACCATTATAATTATGACAGCCTGGGTCATGCCCATACATATCGGACTCAGACTCTACCATTGTAATTATGACAGCCGGGGTCATGCCCATACATATCGGACTCAGACTCTACCACTGTAATTATGACAGCCCGGGTCATGCCCATACATATCGGACTCAGACTATACCATTGTAATTATGACAGCACGGGTCATGCCCATACATATCGGACTCAGAATCTACCATTGTAATTATGACATCCGGGTCATGCCCGTGTATATCGGACTCAGGCTCTACCATTATACTTATGACAGCCTGGGTCATGCCCATACATATCGGACTCAGACTCTACCATTATAATTATGACAGCCTGGGTCATGCCCATACATATCGGACTCAGAATCTACCATTATAATTATGACAGCCCGGGTCATGCCCATACATATCGGCCTCAGACTCTACCACTGTAATTATGACAGACTGGGTCATGCCCATACATATCGGACTCAGACTCTACCATTATAATTATGACAGCCTGGGTCATGTCCGTGTATATCGGACTCAGACTCTACCATTGTAATTATGACAGCCTGTGTCATGCCCATACATATCGGACACAGACTCTACCATTGTAATTATGACAGCCTGGGTCATGCCCATACATATCGGACTCAGACTCTACCATTATAATTATGACAGCCTGGGTCATGCCCATACATATCGGACTCAGACTCTACCATTATAATTATGACAGCCTGGGTCATGCCCATACATATCGGACTCAGACTCTACCATTCTAATTATGACAGCCTGGGTCATGCCCGTGTATATCAGACTCAGACTCTACCATTGTAATTATGACAGCCTGGGTCATGCTCATACATATCGGACTCAGACTCTACCATTGTAATTATGACAGCCTGGGTCATGCCCATACATATCGGACTCAGACTCTACCATTCTAATTATGACACCCTGGGTCATGCCCGTACATATCGAACTCAGACACTACCATTATAATTATGACAGCCTGGGTCATGCCCGTACATATCGGACTCAGACACTACCATTATAATTCTGACAGCCTGGGTCATGGCCATACATATCGGACTCAGACTCTACCATTATAATTATGACAGCCTGGGTCATGCCCATACATATCGGACTCAAACTATATCATTGTAATTACGACAGCCTGGGTCATGCCCATACATATCGGAGTCAGACTCTACCATTGTAATTACGACGGCCTGGGTCATGCCCATACATATCGGACTCAGAATCTACCATTGTATTTATGACAGGTTGGGTCATGCTCATACATATCGGACTCAGACTCTACCATTATAATTATGACAGCCTGGATCATGCCCATACATATCGGACTCAGACTCTACCATTGTAATTATGACAGCCTGGATCATGCCCGTACATATCGGACTCAGACTCTACCATTATAATTATGACAGCCTGGGTCATGACCATACATATCGGACTCAGACTCTACCATTATAATTATGACAGCCTGGGTAATGCCCGTGTATATCGGACTCAGACTCTACCATTGTAATTATGACAGCCTGGGTCATGCCCATACATATCGGACTCAGACTCGACCATTATAATTATGACAGCCTGGGTCATGCCCATACATATCGGACTCAGACTCTACCATTGTAATTATGACAGCCTGGGTCAAGCCCATACATATCGGACTCAGAATCTACCATTGTAATTATGACAGCCTGAGTCATGTCCGTGTATATCGGACTCAGACTCGACCATTATAATTATGACAGCCTGGGTCATGCCCATACATATCGGACTCAGACTCTACCATTGTAATTATGAAAGCCGGGGTCATGCCCATACATATCAGACTAAGACTATACCATTATAATTATGACAGCCTGGGTCATGCCCATACATATCGGACTCAGAATCTACCATTGTAATTATGACAGCCTGAGTCATACCCGTGTATATCGGACTCAGACTCGACCATTATAATTTTGACAGCCTGAGTCATGCCCGTGTATATCGGACTCAGACTCGACCATTATAATTATGATAGCCTGGGTCATGCCCATACATATCGGAGTCAGACTCTACCATTGTAATTATGACAGCCTGGGTCATGCCCATACATATCGGACTCAGAATCTACCATTGTAATTATGACAGCCTGAGTCATGCCCGTGTATATCGGACTCAGACTCGACCATTATAATTTTGACAGCCTGTGTCATGCCCGTGTATATCGGACTCAGGCTCTACCATTATAATTATGACAGCCTGGGTCATGCCCATACATATCGGACTCAGAATCTACCATTGTAATTATGACAGCCTGAGTCATGCCCGTGTATATCGGACTCAGACTCGACCATTATAATTTTGACAGCCTGTGTCATGTCCGTGCATATCGGACTCAGACTCTACCATTATAATTATGGCAGCCCGGGTCATGCCCATACATATCGGACTCAGACTCTACCATTATAATTATGACAGCCTGTGTCATGCCCATACATATCGGACTCAGACTCTACCATTGTAATTATGACAGCCTGGGTCATGCCCGTGTATATCGGACTCAGACTCTTCCATTATAATTATGACAGCCCGGGTCATGCCCATACATATCGGACTCAGACTCTACCATTATAATTATGACAGCACGGGTCATGCCCATACATATCGGACTCAGACTCTACCATTATAATTATGACAGCCTGGGTCATGCCCATACATATCGGACTCAGACTCTACCATTGTAATTATGACAGCCGGGGTCATGCCCATACATATCGGACTCAGACTCTACCACTGTAATTATGACAGCCCGGGTCATGCCCATACATATCGGACTCAGACTCTACCACTGTAATTATGACAGACTGGGTCATGCCCATACATATCGGACTCAGACTCTACCATTATAATTATGACAGCCTGGGTCATGTCCGTGTATATCGGACTCAGACTCTACCATTGTAATTATGACAGCCTGTGTCATGCCCATACATATCGGACACAGACTCTACCATTGTAATTATGACAGCCTGGGTCATGCCCATACATATCGGACTTAGACTCTACCATTATAATTATGACAGCCTGGGTCATGCCCATAGATATCGGACTCAGACTCTACCATTATAATTATGACAGCCTGGGTCATGCCCATACATATCGGACTCAGACTCTACCATTCTAATTATGACAGCCTGGGTCATGCCCGTGTATATCAGACTCAGACTCTACCATTGTAATTATGACAGCCTGGGTCATGCTCATACATATCGGACTCAGACTCTACCATTGTAATTATGACAGCCTGGGCCATGCCCATACATATCGGACTCAGACTCTACCATTCTAATTATGACACCCTGGGTCATGCCCGTACATATCGAACTCAGACACTACCATTATAATTATGACAGCCTGGGTCATGCCCGTACATATCGCACTCAGACACTACCATTATAATTCTGACAGCCTGGGTCATGGCCATACATATCGGACTCAGACTCTACCATTATAATTATGACAGCCTGGGTCATGCCCATACATATCGGACTCAAACTATATCATTGTAATTACGACAGCCTGGGTCATGCCCATACATATCGGAGTCAGACTCTACCATTGTAATTACGACGGCCTGGGTCATGCCCATACATATCGGACTCAGAATCTACCATTGTATTTATGACAGGTTGGGTCATGCTCATATATATCGGACTCAGACTCTACCATTATAATTATGACAGCCTGGATCATGCCCATACATATCGGACTCAGACTCTACCATTGTAATTATGACAGCCTGGATCATGCCCGTACATATCGGACTCAGACTCTACCATTATAATTACGACAGCCTGGGTCATGACCATACATATCGGACTCAGACTCTACCATTATAATTATGACAGCCTGGGTAATGCCCGTGTATATCGGACTCAGACTCTACCATTGTAATTATGACAGCCTGGGTCATGCCCATACATATCGGACTCAGACTCGACCATTATAATTATGACAGCCTGGGTCATGCCCATACATATCGGACTCAGACTCTACCATTGTAATTATGACAGCCTGGGTCAAGCCCATACATATCGGACTCAGAATCTACCATTGTAATTATGACAGCCTGAGTCATGCCCGTGTATATCGGACTCAGACTCGACCATTATAATTATGACAGCCTGGGTCATGCCCATACATATCGGACTCAGACTCAACCATTGTAATTATGAAAGCCGGGGTCATGCCCATACATATCAGACTAAGACTATACCATTATAATTATGACAGCCTGGGTCATGCCCATACATATCGGACTCAGACTCTACCATTATAATTATGACAGCCTGGGTCATGCCCGTGTATATCGGACTCAGGCTCTACCATTATAATTATGACAGCCTGGGTCATGCCCATACATATCGGACTCAGAATCTACCATTGTAATTATGACAGCCTGGGTCATGCCCGTGTATATCGGACTCAGACTCGACCATTATAATTTTGACAGCCTGTGTCATGTCCGTGCATATCGGACTCAGACTCTACCATTATAATTATGACAGCCCGGGTCATGCCCATACATATCGGACTCAGACTCTACCATTATAATTATGACAGCCTGTGTCATGCCCATACATATCGGACTCAGACTCTACCATTGTAATTATGACAGCCTGGGTCATGCCCGTGTATATCGGACTCAGACTCTTCCATTATAATTATGACAGCCCGGGTCATGCCCATACATATCGGACTCAGACTCTACCATTATAATTATGACAGCCTGGGTCATGCCCATACATATCGGACTCAGACTCTACCATTGTAATTATGACAGCCTGGGTCATGCCCATACATATCGGACTCAGGCTCTACCATTATAATTATGACAGCCCGAGTCATTCACATACATATCGGACCCAGACTCTGCCATTATAATTATGACAGTCTCGATCATGCCGTGCATATCGGACTCAGAATCTGCCATTATAATTATGACAGCCTGGGTCATGCCCATACATATCGGACTCAGACTCTACCATTGTAATTATGACAGTCTCGGTCATGCCCGTGCATATCGGACTCAGACTCTACCATTATAATTATGACAGCCTGGGTCATGCCCATAAATATCGGACTCAGACTATACCATTGTAATTATGACAGCCTGGGTCATGCCCATACATATCGGACTCAGACTCTACCATTACAATTATGACAGCCCGGGTCATGCCCATACATATCGGACTCAGACTCTACCATTGTAATTATGACAGCCTGGGTCATGCCCATACATATCGGACTCAGACTCTACCATTATAATTATGACAGCCTGGGTAATGCCCGTGTATATCGGACTCAGACTCTACCATTGTAATTATGACAGCCTGTGTCATGCCCATACATATCGGACTCAGACTCTACCATTGTAATTATGACAGCCTGGGTCATGCCCATACATATCGGACTCAGACTCTACCATTATAATTATGACAGCCCGGGTCATGCCCATACATATCGGACTCAGACTCTACCATTATAATTATGACAGCCTGGGTCATGCCCATACATATCGGACTCAGACTCTACCATTGTAATTATGACAGCCTGAGTCATGCCCGTGTATATCGGACTCAGACTCGACCATTATAATTATGACAGCCTGGGTCATGCCGATACATATCGGACTCAGACTCTACCATTGTAATTATGAAAGCCGGGGTCATGCCCATACATATCAGACTAAGACTATACCATTATAATTATGACAGCCTGGGTCATGCCCATACATATCGGACTCAGACTCTACCATTATAATTATGACAGCCTGGGTCATGCCCGTGTATATCGGACTCAGGCTCTACCATTATAATTATGACAGCCTGGGTCATGCCCATACATATCGGACTCAGAATCTACCATTGTAATTATGACAGCCTGAGTCATGCCCGTGTATATCGGACTCATACTCGACCATTATAATTTTGACAGCCTGTGTCATGTCCGTGCATATCGGACTCAGACTCTACCATTATAATTATGACAGCCCGGGTCATGCCCATACATATCGGACTCAGACTCTACCATTATAATTATGACAGCCTGTGTCATGCCCATACATATCGGACTCAGACTCTACCATTGTAATTATGACAGCCTGGGTCATGCCCGTGTATATCGGACTCAGACTCTACCATTATAATTATGACAGCCCGGGTCTTGCCCATACATATCGGACTCAGACTCTACCATTATAATTATGACAGCCTGGGTCATGCCCATACATATCGGACTCAGACTCTACCATTATAATTATGACAGCCTGGGTCATGCCCATACATATCGGACTCAGACTCTACCATTGTAATTATGACAGCCTGGGTCATGCCCATACATATCGGACTCAGGCTCTACCATTATAATTATGACAGCCCGAGTCATGCCAATACATATCGGACCCAGACTCTGCCATTATAATTATGACAGTCTCGATCATGACGTGCATATCGGACTCAGAATATGCCATTATAATTATGACAGCCTGGGTCATGCCCATACATATCGGACTCAGACTCTACCATTGTAATTATGACAGTCTCGGTCATGCCCGTGCATATCGGACTCAGACTCTACCATTATAATTATGACAGCCCGAGTCATGCCCATACATATCGGACCCAGACTCTGCCATTATAATTATGACAGTCTCGATCATGCCGTGCATATCGGACTCAATATCTGCCATTATAATTATGACAGCCCGGGTCATGCCCATACATATCGGACTCAGACTCTACCATTATAATTATGACAGCCTGGGTCATGCCCATACATATCGGACTCAGACTCTACCATTCTAATTATGACAGCCTGGGTCATGCCCGTGTATATCAGACTCAGACTCTACCATTGTAATTATGACAGCCTGGGTCATGCTCATACATATCGGACTCAGGCTCTACCATTGTAATTATGACAGCCTGGGTCATGCCCATACATATCGGACTCAGACTCTACCATTCTAATTATGACAGCCTGGGTCATGCCCGTACATATCGAACTCAGACACTACCATTATAATTATGACAGCCTGGGTCATGCCCGTACATATCGGACTCAGACACTACCATTATAATTATGACAGCCTGGGTCATGGCCATACATATCGGAGTCAGACTCTACCATTGTAATTACGACAGCCTGGGTCATGCCCATACATATCGGACTCAGAATCTACCATTGTATTTATGACAGCCTGGGTCATGCTCATACATATCGGACTCAGACTCTACCATTATAATTATGACAGCCTGGATCATGCCCATACATATCGGACTCAGACTCTACCATTGTAACTATGACAGCCTGGATCATGCCCGTACATATCGGAGTCAGACTCTACCATTATAATTATGACAGCCTGGGTCATGACCATACATATCGTACTCAGACTCTACCATTATAATTATGACAGCCTGGGTCATGACCATACATATCGGACTCAGACTCTACCATTATAATTATGACAGCCTGGGTAATGCCCGTGTATATCGGACTCAGACTCTACCATTGTAATTATGACAGCCTGGGTCATGCCCATACATATCGGACTCAGACTCGACCATTATAATTATGACAGCCTGGGTCATGCCCATACATATCGGACTCAGACTCTACCATTATAATTATGACAGCCTGGGTCATGCCCATACATATCGGACTCAGACTCTACCATTGTAATTATGACAGTCTGGGTCATGCCCATACATATCGGACTCAGAATCTACCATTGTATTTATGACAGCCTGGGTCATGCTCATACATATCGGACTCAGACTCTACCATTATAATTATGACAGCCTGGATCATGCCCATACATATCGGACTCAGACTCTACCATTGTAATCATGACAGCCTGGATCATGCCCGTACATATCGGACTCAGACTCTACCATTATAATTACGACAGCCTGGGTCATGACCATACATATCGGACTCAGACTCTACCATTATAATTATGACAGCCTGGGTCAAGCCCATACATATCGGACTCAGAATCTACCATTGTAATTATGACAGCCTGATTCATGCCCGTGTATATCGGACTCAGACTCGACCATTATAATTATGACAGCCTGGGTCATGCCCATACATATCGGACTCAGACTCTACCATTATAATTATGACAGCCTGGGTCATGCCGGTGTATATCGGACTCAGGCTCTACCATTATAATTATGACAGCCTGGGTCATGCCCATACATATCGGACTCAGAATCTACCATTGTAATTATGACAGCCTGAGTCATGCCCGTGTATATCGGACTCAGACTCGACCATTATAATTATGACAGCCTGTGTCATGTCCGTGCATATCGGACTCAGACTCTACCATTATAATTATGACAGCCCGGGTCATGCCCGTACATATCGGACTCAGACTCTACCATTATAATTATGACAGCCTGGGTCATGCCCATACATATCGGACTCAGACTCTACCATTGTAATTATGACAGCCTGGGTCATGCCCATACATATCGGACTCAGAATCTACCATTGTATTTATGACAGCCTGGGTCATGCTCATACATATCGGACTCAGACTCTACCATTATAATTATGACAGCCTGGATCATGCCCATACATATCGGACTCAGACTCTACCATTGTAATCATGACAGCCTGGATCATGCCCGTACATATCGGACTCAGACTCTACCATTATAATTACGACAGCCTGGGTCATGACCATACATATCGGACTCAGACTCTACCATTATAATTATGACAGCCTGGGTCAAGCCCATACATATCGGACTCAGAATCTACCATTGTAATTATGACAGCCTGATTCATGCCCGTGTATATCGGACTCAGACTCGACCATTATAATTATGACAGCCTGGGTCATGCCCATACATATCGGACTCAGACTCTACCATTATAATTATGACAGCCTGGGTCATGCCGGTGTATATCGGACTCAGGCTCTACCATTATAATTATGACAGCCTGGGTCATGCCCATACATATCGGACTCAGAATCTACCATTGTAATTATGACAGCCTGAGTCATGCCCGTGTATATCGGACTCAGACTCGACCATTATAATTATGACAGCCTGTGTCATGTCCGTGCATATCGGACTCAGACTCTACCATTATAATTATGACAGCCCGGGTCATGCCCGTACATATCGGACTCAGACTCTACCATTATAATTATGACAGCCTGGGTCATGCACGTACATATCGGACTCAGACTCTACCATTGTAATTATGACAGCCTGGGTCATGCCCGTGTATATCGGACTCAGACTCTACCATTATAATTATGACAGCCCGGGTCATGCCCATACATATCGGACTCAGACTCTACCATTATAATTATGACAGCCTGGGTCGTGCCCATACATATCGGACTCAGACTCTACCATTATAATTATGACAGCCTGGGTCATGCCCATACATATCGGACTCAGACTCTACCATTGTAATTATGACAGCCTGGGTCATGCCCATACATATCGGACTCAGGCTCTACCATTATAATTATGACAGCCCGAGTCATGCCCATACATATCGGACCCAGACTCTGCCATTATAATTATGACAGTCTCGATCATGCCGTGCATATCGGACTCAGAATCTGCCATTATAATTATGACAGCCTGGGTCATGCCCATACATATCGGACTCAGACTCTACCATTGTAATTATGACAGTCTCGGTCATGCCCGTGCATATCGGACTCAGACTCTACCATTATAATTATGACAGCCTGGGTCATGCCCATACATATCGGACTCAGACTATACCATTGTAATTATGACAGCCTGTGTCATGCCCATACATATCGGACTCAGACTCTACCATTACAATTATGACAGCCCGGTTCATGCCCATACATATCGGACTCAGACTCTACCATTGTAATTATCACAGCCTGGGTCATGCCCGTGTATATCGGACTCAGACTCTACCATTGTAATTATGACAGTCTCGATCATGCCGTGCATATCGGACTCAGAATCTGCCATTATAATTATGACAGCCTGGTTCATGCCCATACATATCGGACTCAGACTCTACCATTGTAATTATGACAGTCTCGGTCATGCCCGTGCATATCGGACTCAGACTCTACCATTATAATTATGACAGCCTGGGTCATGCCCATACATATCGGACTCAGACTATACCATTGTAATTATGACAGCCTGGGTCATGCCCATACATATCGGACTCAGACTCTACCATTACAATTATGACAGCCCGGGTCATGCCCATACATATCGGACTCAGACTCTACCATTGTAATTATGACAGCCTGGGTCATGCCCATACATATCGGACTCAGACTCTACCATTATAATTATGACAGCCTGGGTAATGCCCGTGTATATCGGACTCAGACTCTACCATTGTAATTATGACAGCCTGTGTCATGCCCATACATATCGGACTCAGACTCTACCATTGTAATTATGACAGCCTGGGTCATGCCCATACATATCGGACTCAGACTCTACCATTATAATTACGACAGCCTGGGTCATGACCATACATATCGGACTCAGACTCTACCATTATAATTATGACAGCCTGGATCATGCCCATACATATCGGACTCAGACTCTACCATTATAATCATGACAGCCTGGATCATGCCCGTTCATATCGGACTCAGACTCTACCATTATAATTATGACAGCCTGGGTCATGACCATACATATCGGACTCAGACTCTACCATTATAATTATGACAGCCTGGGTCAAGCCCATACATATCGGACTCATAATCTACCATTGTAATTATGACAGCCTGATTCATGCCCGTGTATATCGGACTCAGACTCGACCATTATAATTATGACAGCCTGGGTCATGCCCATACATATCGGACTCAGACTCTACCATTATAATTATGACAGCCTGGGTCATGCCGGTGTATATCGGACTCAGGCTCTACCATTATAATTATGACAGCCTGGGTCATGCCCATACATATCGGACTCAGAATCTACCATTGTAATTATGACAGCCTGAGTCATGCCCGTGTATATCGGACTCAGACTCTACCATTATAATTATGACAGCCTGTGTCATGTCCGTGCATATCGGACTCAGACTCTACCATTATAATTATGACAGCCCGGGTCATGCCCGTACATATCGGACTCAGACTCTACCATTATAATTATGACAGCCTGGGTCATGCCCATACATATCGGACTCAGACTCTACCATTGTAATTATGACAGCCTGGGTCATGCCCGTGCATATCGGACTCAGACTCTACCATTATAATTATGACAGCCCGGGTCATGCCCATACATATCGGACTCAGACTCTACCATTATAATTATGACAGCCTGGGTCATGCCCATACATATCGGACTCAGACTCTACCATTATAATTATGACAGCCTGGGTCATGCCCATACATATCGGATTCAGACTCTACCATTGTAATTATGACAGCCTGGGTCATGCCCATACATATCGGACTCAGACTCTACCATTGTAATTATGACAGTCTCGGTCATGCCCGTGCATATCGGACTCAGACTCTACCATTATAATTATGACAGCCTGGGTCATGCCCATACATATCGGACTCAGGCTCTACCATTATAATTATGACAGCCCGAGTCATGCCCATACATATCGGACCCAGACTCTGCCATTATAATTATGACAGTCTCGATCATGCCGTGCATATCGGACTCAGAATCTGCCATTATAATTATGACAGCCTGGGTCATGCCCATACATATCGGACTCAGACTCTACCATTGTAATTATGACAGTCTCGGTCATGCCCGTGCATATCGGACTCAGACTCTACCATTATAATTATGACAGCCTGGGTCATGCCCATACATATCGGACTCAGACTATACCATTGTAATTATGACAGCCTGGGTCATGCCCATACATATCGGACTCAGACTCTACCATTACAATTATGACAGCCCGGTTCATGCCCATACATATCGGACTCAGACTCTACCATTGTAATTATGACAGCCTGGGTCATGCCCATACATATCGGACTCAGACTCTACCATTATAATTATGACAGCCTGGGTCATGCCCGTGTATATCGGACTCAGACTCTACCATTGTAATTATGACAGTCTCGATCATGCCGTGCATATCGGACTCAGAATCTGCCATTATAATTATGACAGCCTGGGTCATGCCCATACATATCGGACTCAGACTCTACCATTGTAATTATGACAGTCTCGGTCATGCCCGTGCATATCGGACTCAGACTCTACCATTATAATTATGACAGCCTGGGTCATGCCCATACATATCGGACTCAGACTATACCATTGTAATTATGACAGCCTGGGTCATGCCCATACATATCGGACTCAGACTCTACCATTACAATTATGACAGCCCGGGTCATGCCCGTACATATCGGACTCAGACTCTACCATTGTAATTATGACAGCCTGGGTCATGCCCATACATATCGGACTCAGACTCTACCATTATAATTATGACAGCCTGGGTAATGCCCGTGTATATCGGGCTCAGACTCTACCATTGTAATTATGACAGCCTGTGTCATGCCCATACATATCGGACTCAGACTCTACCATTGTAATTATGACAGCCTGGGTCATGCCCATACATATCGGACTCAGACTCTACCATTATAATTATGACAGCCCGAGTCATGCCCATACATATCGGACCCAGACTCTGCCATTATAATTATGACAGTCTCGATCATGCCGTGCATATCGGACTCAGAATCTGCCATTATAATTATGACAGCCCGGGTCATGCCCATACATATCGGACTCAGACTCTACCATTATAATTATGACAGCCTGGGTCATGCCCATACATATCGGACTCAGACTCTACCATTCTAATTATGACAGCCTGGGTCATGCCCGTGTATATCAGACTCAGACTCTACCATTGTAATTATGACAGCCTGGGTCATGCTCATACATATCGGACTCAGACTCTACCATTGTAATTATGACAGCCTGGGTCATGCCCATACATATCGGACTCAGACTCTACCATTCTAATTATGACAGCCTGGGTCATGCCCGTACATATCGAACTCAGACACTACCATTATAATTATGACAGCCTGGGTCATGCCCGTACATATCGGACTCAGACACTACCATTATAATTATGACAGCCTGGGTCATGGCCATACATATCGGAGTCAGACTCTACCATTGTAATTACGACAGCCTGGGTCATGCCCATACATATCGGACTCAGAATCTACCATTGTATTTATGACAGCCTGGGTCATGCTCATACATATCGGACTCAGACTCTACCATTATAATTATGCCAGCCTGGATCATGCCCATACATATCGGACTCAGACTCTACCATTGTAATTATGACAGCCTGGATCATGCCCGTACATATCGGAGTCAGACTCTACCATTATAATTATGACAGCCTGGGTCATGACCATACATATCGGACTCAGACTCTACCATTATAATTATGACAGCCTGGGTCATGACCATACATATCGGACTCAGACTCTATCATTATAATTATGACAGCCTGGGTAATGCCCGTGTATATCGGACTCAGACTCTACCATTGTAATTATGACAGCCTGGGTCATGCCCATACATATCGGACTCAGACTCGACCATTATGATTACGACAGCCTGGGTCATGCCCATACATATCGGACTCAGACTCTACCATTATAATTATGACAGCCTGGGTCATGCCCATACATATCGGACTCAGACTCTACCATTGTAATTATGACAGCCTGGGTCATGCTCATACATATCGGACTCAGACTCTACTATTGTAATTACGACAGCCTGCGTCATGCCCATACATATCGGACTCAGAATCTACCATTGTATTTATGACAGCCTGGGTCATGCTCATACATATCGGACTCAGACTCTACCATTATAATTATGACAGCCTGGATCATGCCCATACATATCGGACTCAGACTCTACCATTGTAATCATGACAGCCTGGATCATGCCCGTACATATCGGACTCAGACTCTACCATTATAATTATGACAGCCTGGGTCATGACCATACATATCGGACTCAGACTCTACCATTATAATTATGACAGCCTGGGTCAAGCCCATACATATCGGACTCAGAATCTACCATTGTAATTATGACAGCCTGAGTCATGCCCGTGTATATCGGACTCAGACTCGACCATTATAATTATGACAGCCTGGGTCATGCCCATACATATCGGACTCAGACTCTACCATTATAATTATGACAGCCTGGGTCATGCCGGTGTATATCGGACTCAGGCTCTACCATTATAATTATGACAGCCTGGGTCATGCCCATACATATCGGACTCAGAATCTACCATTGTATTTATGACAGCCTGAGTCATGCCCGTGTATATCGGACTCAGACTCGACCATTATAATTATGACAGCCTGTGTCATGTCCGTGCATATCGGACTCAGACTCTACCATTATAATTATGACAGCCCGGGTCATGCCCGTACATATCGGACTCAGACTCTACCATTATAATTATGACAGCCTGGGTCATGCCCATACATATCGGACTCAGACTCTACCATTGTAATTATGACAGCCTGGGTCATGCCCGTGTATATCGGACTCAGACTCTACCATTATAATTATGACAGCCCGGGTCATGCCCATACATATCGAACTCAGACTCTACCATTATAATTATGACAGCCTGGGTCATGCCCATACATATCGGACTCAGACTCTACCATTATAATTATGACAGCCTGGGTCATGCCCATACATATCGGACTCAGACTCTACCATTGTAATTATGACAGCCTGGGTCATGACCATACATATCGGACTCAGGCTCTACCATTATAATTATGACAGCCCGAGTCATGCCCATACATATCGGACCCAGACTCTGCCATTATAATTATGACAGTCTCGATCATGCCGTGCATATCGGACTCAGAATCTGCCATTATAATTATGACAGCCTGGGTCATGCCCATACATATCGGACTCAGACTCTACCATTGTAATTATGACAGTCTCGGTCATGCCCGTGCATATCGGACTCAGACTCTACCATTATAATTATGACAGCCTGGGTCATGCCCATACATATCGGACTCAGACTATACCATTGTAATTATGACAGCCTGGGTCATGCCCATACATATCGGACTCAGAATCTACCATTGTATTTATGACAGCCTGGGTCATGCCCATACATATCGGACTCAGACTCTACCATTATAATTATGACAGCCTGGGTCATGCCCATACATATCGGACTCAGACTCTACCATTATCATTATGACAGCCTGGGTCATGCCCATACATATCGGACTCAGACTCTACCATTATAATTATGACAGCCCGGGTCATGCCCATACATATCGGACTCTGACTCTACCATTATCATTATGACAGCCTGGGTCATGCCCATACATATCGGACTCAGACTCTACCATTATAATTATGACAGCCTGGGTCATGCCCATACATATCGGACTCAGACTCTACCATTATAATTATGACAGCCCGGGTCATGCCCATACATATCGGACTCAGACTATACCATTATCATTATGACAGCCTGGGTCATGCCCATACATATCGGACTCAGAGTCTACCATTATAATTATGACAGCCTGGGTCATGCCCATACATATCGGACTCATACTCTACCATTATAATGATGACAGCCTGGGTCATGCCCATATATATCGGACTCAGACTCTACCATTGTAATTATGACAGCCCGGGTCATGCCCATACATATCGGACTCAGACTCTACCATTATAATTATGACAGCCTGGGTCATGCCCATACATATCGGACTCAGACTCTACCATTGTAATTATGACAGCCTGGGTCATGCCCATACATATCGGACTCAGACTCTACCATTGTAATTATGACAGCCTGGGTCATGCCCAAACATATCGGACTCAGACTCTACCATTGTAAATTCTCACCACACACATCGCGCGTTAGTTTCGAGATATCTCCCCGCCATCACTCTGAATTAAGCACCATCTCGCGAGCCAGTAATGGGTATTGCATATTGGATTATGAGCATCAGTCAACAGATATTATGCTAGAATGGCTCATCTGTCTAATTCCACGACGGTTCCTGGAGTGATATTGCATGGCTATCAGTACAATTATCCTTAGTGTCAGCCGTAACGTCTGTAATGGGTTATCGGTAGGACATTGTATTGCCCACTATGACGATTCGGGAATAATAGAAGATCCGTTGTGTTTGGAAACTGTCACAATGGACATTACAGGTTGTCCGGATTAAACACGATGTCCACTAATTCGCGGTGTGGTATGGTGCTTTGCAGTTTGCGGTTCGATGGATTGATATATATGCACATCGTGAATTCGCCTTTGACAATTCTCTGTCTGATATAACGGCCGTTTGTGCATTGCCCAAAGTGTTAGTCAACAACAACATGATGAAAATATGATGGAAGCCAATCAGAAGATGACATTTTTATTTCACATAGTTTCCCTTATATTTACAACTTAAGTTGCCCTCACACCATAGCGTATGCTGAAACCTATGAGTTGCGTGTACAAAATATTTGTATACGCACCAAACGCAAGCGAAATCAACAATTTTGTCAATTTGTAACCCATTCGACCTATGGGTTGCGTGTGAGTTGCGAACTGCACTTATGATCCCCCAATATCTGCGATCACCGGCGTTTGACATGCGTGCTATAGTTGCGTGTTATTTGCGAATATCTGTCACGTGATAAAAACCTATAAAAGCTGAGCCGATTCATTATTTTCTTCAGTACTGATTTGGTCATCGAATAGTCAACATGCACGGTACCAAAACCTGGCCAGATACCTCACATTTGGACCTGCGATCACCTGCGTTCATAACTTATGAGTTGCGTACCTGTTGCGATCGTGTTGCGTGCGTAACGTACCTCTTGCGTCCCTGTTGCGTATAAATTGATCGCAGGCATTCGCAGAGAATTATTGAACATGTTCAAAATTTCCAAACTTACTCTGCATGTGTCTGCGATCAACTGCGTGCTTGTTGCGTACTTCAAACCTATAAAACTTATTAGTTGCGTGTGAGTTGCGTTCGGAACTTATGACCACTATTTTGTATTGGCAACCATACGCAACTGGTGATCGCTATAGTGTGAGGGTAACTTTAATACATGACCACGCAGCACGTACATGTATAATAGATGGATCGTTGTCTGGCCTTTGGGGGTTCCATGCATGTGTTGTTGACTATCTGCTTCAATGAAGTGGTTGGTTGGTTGGATGATTATGTGTATGGGGTACATCAGCTGTCGTATCATACCACTTGTTCATTACATGCCCGCTGTATAGACATAAAAGAACTATCATAGAACACCGACTATTACCGACGGATTGCATATGATTTATGTTGAAAATCTATTTTGCGGATCACCTAGCTTATCTATAAATTCTAATGAACGTCTTTTTTACAGTGGTAAAAAATTATATTCTATCCACGGGTCGTTTCAGTCCTGAACAGGTTGATTGGAGCAATGCTGATGATGATGTGTAATATACAACAAAAACTAATTGTATATGTATATGCATGTATATGTACGGTATCTATATGAGGATATGTACAAATATTTGTGTGAATACATGTACTCTTAACCAGGGGCCAATCGGGTTATCTCTTTTCTACTCCCGAACCACCTTCATTTTCATTTTATAATTGTGATTTAACTCTTATTTCCTGCTATCTTGAACAAAACAATTTTTTTTAGTTTGATTAATTTATTTTCTACGCCATTTTATTTATTTCAGTATTACTTAGGATATTTGGGGAGAGGAGCATTTGGTAAGTTGTAATAACTTTTGCTCCAATCCCCGTTGCTCATCATACTACTCTATTTAAACTATTATGTATACATATATGTGTGGGATGACTAATAAAATATGTTCAAACAAAAGCTGCCGTATTACCATCATTAACTGTCGTATTACCATCATTACCATCATTACCATCATTATTACCATCATTACCATCATTACCATCATTACCATCATTAATTGATTACCTTAGTGTCAGTATAACACAATCAACCAACGAAACTAATGGAAATCAGCCAGAACACGACAAAGTGTTTATTCACCCCTGATTTGATTATCTAATACAGTAACACAACAAACATCAAACTGATAGAAGATATTTATAACTGTTATACACGTAATGCCTAATCTATCTAATATATCGACGGCTATTGGAGTGAAATTGCAAGAACATGTTTCTGTTATCTCGACTGCCAGTCGTAATGGCTATATTGTCCCTTCCTTAAGGGATAGTTAAGGGGTAAATAGTAGGACACATTATAGTGCATTTTGAGTACCCATGATTCAAAGTAGATCTGTTCTTGTTGGACAACTCTCATAGTCGAGATTGTTCGGAGGAAAACTTATGTAGATAACGACCCGGTCTAATCTAGCTCCTAAATGAGTGCGTCAAGAATCACCCACAGGGAGCCTCACACAGATGGAAGCATGCACTACATAGTGTCGTCTGCTCCATGCTGTGTGGGGCTCTCTATGGGTTAATAGACCCGCCATATCAAATCCAGTCGTAAGTCGGGATTTTGTTTACCCTTTGCCAATACATTCTCTTATATATGCGAGTCGACCATAGGTCGCTCGCATATATAAGAGAATGCATTGGCCTAACAATTTTTATCATGTTTTTTAAATAAATGTTTCTTACAATTTTTAGGACATAAAATAAAAAACATCCATTACCCTGCAGGGAGCCCCACACATATATAGAAGCATATAGAAGAGTGTCGTCTGCTCATGTTTGTCTGGGGCTCTGTATGGGTGAAATTATAAAATTGTTAAAGAATACAAGAACAAATTATTAAAATTGTAAAAAATTGTTAGGCCAATGCATTCTCTTATATATGCGAGGCGACCTATGGTCGACTCGCATATATAAGAGAATGCATTGGCACAGGGTAAAACAAAACAGTTTTTCCAACCTAAATGGGAATCTCGCCACTGCAGCACCGCATCGTGACTGGCATATTCAATTCAGGGAGCCTTGTCATGAAGTACGAAAACCCAAAGAATTTATAAGATTCCTAATGGATTAAGAATAAATCTCCCTCTCATTCTTCTGGTCATACAACTGCTTTTGTTATGCTCCGGTTCGGTACACAGCAACCCGAGAGTCCACTCCCAGCCATCAAACTGTACGCGATCGCAACATATTAACAGAAGTTCGTTACATTATACGGATAATAAGAAATAAACTGGGAAAAATATTCGACATGACAAATGACTTAGATATGCTATGTTTCAGTGTAACTCACATTGACCAATCTTATCCATCCGATAGGCTAATGTTATATAATTACACCCTATCGGACTTGATCGAGATTCTTACGGCGGTAGACTTCTCCTCTCAATTAGTTTTCAAAAGTAGAAACGATTTATAACACGATACTTCGTCGATGCTATGGCTTGACATTGTCGCAACATCACACATATTTTGCTATGCTTATCGTATCGATCAGAGTAATATTTCCGACCGAACTATTGGGACCTGCGATATTTGTCCATATCTCAGGCACTAGATGTCTCCCAAAATATAATTTCACTGGGATAATTGGACTCCAATTTACTATGCGCCCTTTACCAAACTCAAACACGTTATTGATATGTATACATTTAAGAAATTCAAAATCCTAACCAGAGTTACCATTAGAACCGGCACCCTACTCGATCATATAATTGTGAGTAACAACCGGCGTGTTCGGAACGCTGACGTTTTAAATCTTAAAATGTCTGGTCATTATGCTGTTTACGCGACAATTTCATACGATCAATCGCACGCGAGCTCTTTCATAATAACTATTTGGAACTATACAGAATACTGATGCAGATTATCAAAAAGCGAGTATCTTAATAAATGAGAGCAAATAGCATGAATTGTTCCAACCAATGAATCACATAAACGATGCAGTAAGCTTGTTACCGAGAGAATTTCTCAAAATAGTTGACGAGTCAATTCCCAAAAAGACAGTTACGATAAGGACAATTTATGGTTTAATTCCGATATACGGAGATAAAAACGACGTCGCGATTGACTCAGATCAATTGCATTTAATCGAAATTCAGAACACAATTGGAGAACATACCAGGATATTAGAAATTAAGATAACATCATGAATACGTATGCGAAATCTCAATTCGAATCTAAACTCGAGGAGACAATAATTAAAAACAACCACCCCACCACTTCTGGCATTTTATGAATTATCTACTTAATAAAACGAAATCTACGAATAAACCACCTCTGTGTAGTCGCCACGGCGACGTACTAATGGATGGAGCATCATATGAAACCGATGATTACGAAAAAACTAGGTATCTCAACACAAGATTCATTTATATATATATATAATGCCACTGTGAACAACATGGCTTGCCAGTGGCCTTCGGGAATTCGCGGTATATGTGTTGCTGTCGCATTGTGTCGTGGAAATTGTTGGTTGGTTGAATGAATTTAAATGATTAGTCGAAATGGCTTTTTGTTGAGTGAGGTTTTTGGGAGAATGGAAACAAACGGCGGTGTGTGTATGCCGAACTACCCACGATAATATACCACTCCAGTGGCGTGCATTCGCAACTCAGTGGGACACATCTTCCAGTCTGGTTTACCAATAGCCACGACGTACATGCCCGCTAGTCTGGAGAAAAAAAACAAATTATCGACCAAGACCAGGAGCGTTTGTGGTTCACAGCACGTGTCAAAATGTCCCCATACTTTGTACGTTGCGAATTCGATGTCTATATGGTTACCACATTGCCCCAAAGTCACTGGTTGGTGTAACCGATCTATTTGCACGTCATGGCTTTACATTTGGGAGTTCGCTATCCGTGTTATTACTACATCGTTCTAAGAGAGTGATTTGTAGGTTGGATGATTATCTACCCTGATGACATGTAATTTTCTTTCATATTGCCATCATATCACATTGTAGTTTAATCAACCGATACCTGTAAACACAAGGTCACGACTTGTTAATTCGCTGTCTGCCCACAGGCAATTGTTGGTTGGGTGACTGATATATGACTGGTATATAGCACAGTTGGTCTGATGCATTTAATGTGTGAACCCCATGACTTGGCCTTTGGGAAATCACTCTATGTTGCTATTATCCGAAGACGACGGATGGTGGTTTGAATGATTATCTACCATGCACTATAGTAGCAACCACATCGCGTCGCAGGCGCGATGTTGCTTTTCATGTTTAGGCGTGAATGACGTCACTAATTTTTACAATACCATGGAACAGAATTTCGACGCGATGAAAATCCGGACAAGAAAAATGGGTTAAAAATCACGTGACTTCCGCCCCGCTTTTGCATAGCATCATGGGAACAATAATATCAATTTGTGAAATCACGGAATCGGAAGTGGACCAAGTGGGATGGTTATGAAATTAGTAACTTCAGTTTTTCTGAATAATTCCTATGTTATGTAGGCTTATGAATTAGTTTCATTTTGACCATTTTCGTTGGTTAGCTGACCGAAAACCAGCGAAGACGTCATGACATGGTCTATGACGTCATTTACGTCAGTTGGTTTTGTGGGCCAGAATCCAGACACATTTGGTCTTTACCGGAAACACCGATTTCACATCACTAGACTAAACGCAATTATATATACAAAATGGCCAAAGGACATTTTATATACAATATGCACACAATAAATATGGGATCCCTCCCTACAAACGTGTTGTTCGTTTGTTTGATTTTCATCGTTCCTTTTTTGTTTGTTCTTCTTTTAAAACTAGTGAGTGCATATAAGATTATATTCTTCATCATGTTTTCAAATGTCATTTTGACTATCAGTTTGAATTTTTGACCATGCAATGGGCTAATTCAGCTGCCTTCCACAACATATACACTTAAATGTAATTAAGAGACTTCTTCAAAGACCATTTTCTAGAACAATACAGACTGGATTCAAACGAGAGATGTTTTCTATTGACAAGAGCTAGCGCATGAAACTGTTCGCGCGAAAGATTTCCCCAGTGATATTTTTGGATATAGCGCCCATGTAAACATTTATATTTGTCATATATAAACGTGGGAAGTTGCTAGCTTTAGTTTGGCATGGATGTGTATGAGTTGTTTTAACGAGATACGTGGTGGCAGGGTGGTTGTACTGTAGTGTTCCGCGGAATCCGCCCCTCCAACTTTGGTGAAAGTATTCAACATTTTGAAATCCCATGACTGACACAGCAACAGTTGGAAACTACGTATATAGATGGAAATTGTTGTGATAGTTTGATGTATTTGTGTGGTTGCTCCACTACGTGTCACGTGCGATCATATTACCTTTCATTTTACCATCATGATACATTTGGGTTCACGAACTATGCTTTGAACGCCATGGCTCGGTCTTTGATAATTTGACGTCTGTGTTGCTACTGCATTTCATCAATACAGTTGTTGGCTTGCTGGATGATTATCTCCCCTGAGAGAAAATAGCTTTCGTATTACGCCAGTTTAAGTCAACCGCTGCCGTATAGCACTATGGTCAATGCAGCCGACATCAACCGCTGCCGTATAGCACTGTGGCCAATGTATGCGACATCAACCGCTGCCGTATAGCACTATAGTCAATGTATGCGACATCAACCGCTGCCGTATAGCACTATGGTCAATGTAGGCGACATCAACCGCTGCCGTATAGCACTATGGTAAATGCAGGCGACAGCAACCGATAACCCAACACATTGATTCGCGGATAAACGAATATATCAAGGAAGTAGTGACAAGTTGGTGTTCATACGTTTAGTATGGCACGGGTTAGCAAGTTGTAACTGACGAAGTTCTTATTGACTTTGACTCTTTTCCTTCTTTGGTGGTTTCATTTATAAATTATATAATTACTAATTGAAATATGTTGGTGCGTGCGTTCGAAATTATTTTCCAAATTTCGTAAAACCGTTCCGGGCCACTGCTCTCCGTCCTACATTTATGACAAGTGCATATGCTTTGCAGATTCCCTCTTCTTTCTCTTGTCATCCATATCTTCACCAACTTCACTCTGTGATTAAATGTTATATGACTAATTGGTTTTAGGCCATTTTTCTTTCAGCTTATCCTAATTTGATATATCAAATATCCTTCGGGCTGTCACCCAGCATTTCATTATGACTTTTTACTTTCATCCCGGGATGCTAGGTGTGATGTTCGCCAACCCGACATGATGTGCTACCTGGTCAGACACCCACTTACCACTTATCGGTTACCCATAACACAAGGGGGTGATGGGGTTCTCACCCCCAACGTTTGGCCAAAACGTTTAACAGTTGGAAATGTCATGACTGACACAACATTAGTTGGAGTGTTTGCCACATATAAATATGTTGAAATAATTCTCTTTGTTTGATCTTCCAACCTGTAGTTGGTGGGGAATATGTTGTTTAAGACCACAAACATCACATGTTGGTAAAACAGTGTGTTCTGAAATGGCTTCAATGCACTGGTTGGTTTGTTATATGTTATCTTCCAAGAGAGAGTATTTATCGTATTACCATAATCTAAATTACTTCAGTGTCAGTCAACCACAGCCACAACAGCGACATGGTCCCTTCAGGAGAAATGAACAGGACAATGTATAACCCCGTGATCCGATAAGCAAAGACGATCTGTCTGGCTTGAGACTGTCACAATGAACATTATATGTTGTCTGGATAAAGCAAAGTTACTCCGGAGTGATGTGTACTTTGTTTTGAACGGTATGGCATGGCGTTTGGGAATTTGCAGTCTGTGTTGTTATTACATTGTCTCAAAAACAATTGCTGGTTGATTTGGTGAATATCGGGCCTTTGATATACTGTAGCGGCTTTCCTGTTACCATCATCGTGCATTTTGGTTCAGTGCACTGATTTTGTAAACGTTATGATTTGACGTTTGGGATATGTTGTCTGTGTTGGTACCGTAGTGCTCCGGGGCAGTAGACGTTTGTTTGTATGGTCTTACCATGATTGTATTAGCTTTCGTACTGACATCATAGAACATTGTTTCAGCTTCAGTCAACCACAATCCATCAATTAATCTGGACGATAGGTTGATATCGTTCAATGAACCAACATATGTGTATGTCATGGCTTGGCGTTTGTGTATATATATGCATGCTGTCTGTGCTACTACCGTATTGCTCCGAGGCAATGCATGTTTGTTTGGATGGTCTAATACCATGATTTGATTAGCTTTCGTACTGACATCAAATTACATTGTTGATAGGTTGCACCGATATATGTGAACCCCATAGCTTCGCGTTTTGGGGAATTATGTCATTACTACGCTAGTAACGCTACCCGAACGCAATGGTTGGTTAGATGGCTGTGTACCTTGAGATTACCATCATAAATTCATGATGTATTACTATGTGTCAGCCAACTATGGCTCGGAACGGAAGAACATTTATACATACTAATTTACCACACCAATATATTAAATAGAACAGTAGAAACAGCTTTTATCTCGAATGACATTGTCGTATTACAAGTTGTTGTTATCCTCCTCCCTATTTTCCACCCTTCTGATTGGCCCATGTCCTGTCACGTGCCGGGCGACAAATCACACTGTCGCCCGCTTAGCCGGGAGACATTGTTTTTGCGCCCGCCTGATGCTGTATTGCAAGAATATCTCCAAACACACACTGCAGTAACTCATCTATTTCACATCACTATACGTACTAAAAAATCATATAAGAAATAAACGGCGGTTTCAATGTGGTCATGGGATTTTGACCGCGAGAAAAAATCAGCAAACTGCATGAACCCCGAAGGGGTTCATGCGGAGTTTGCTGATTTTTTATCGCGGTCAAAACCCATGACCACGTTGAATCCGCCGTTTATTATTTATATTTATATACTTAAATTCATTATGAACTAGGATTGTCTGTCTTCCCCACTATTTATTCATCTATTTAAATGAACGCATGGAGTTCAGTTCAGAAAATGCGAATCCTCGTTTTTTGGAAAACCAAACATTTTGAGAATCCGTTCTTGAAGAACGGAAAAAAACGCAATTTCACAGTTTAGTATACACATATGACAAACTGTCTTGTTTAGCTAGTAACTAATGTAGACGTGTTGATTTCAAGAATGATAACTGAAACTAACAATTAAGTTTCGGCTGTGTATAAGAAATCGACAACCCGCCGTTATACCATAATGATATATTTGTGAGGTTGGGGGAATATTTGTAGCGGTAAGGAAAATGATAAGTAACGGGATTTTTTAACATCAACGTTCAGTAACACCGGGCAACAACACTGATTATAGACCAAAATAAATTTCTTGCCAAATTCAGACGTACTATATATATACTCAAGCAGTCGGCAATGTCCGACAATCCCCGGTCATTTCCGGGACCAATGTGTTCATAAACCTATGAACGACATTGGAAGTGACGTCACGTTACGTTCATAGGTTTATGAACGCATTGAATAAGGGGGCGTGTCTACCGTAACGCTATGGGGAAATCGGAAGAGATATCAGGTGTATGTAAATATAGATCTTATATACCCACGGATTCGCAATACACGCCATTTGTGGTGTTTGCTGATTTGCATATATTTTAGTGAACACTAATATTCGAACTTTTAAGTTGATATTTTTATTGGACAAGTGTTATTATTTACTTTTTACATCGAAACATCTCGGTGAATCAATTTGTTCATGTCGACATTATGATGCAAGATTGAAAGAGAGGATCCCTTGAGGTTGGTTGGTTATAAATGTTCCTGGTAGACAACGTAATGCATACGTTTGTCGCGAATGAATGGTACTGTACACTTATCCTCCGCGATGTCTGCAATGTGATCATAGAAGTATTTTATGTGAGGATCGCCATGAGCACTGACACATATGAATGTACATTATTGAAATTGACAACTTCCCAATAGCTTTCGGAGAAGACCGTTATGAAATGAACATCGTGAGTAAATTGCGCGCACAAGACGACATTGAATATGCCACATTGCAGAAGACGAGAACATACCTATATGGCCAGCGATGTATATATACGCCCATGATATGGCTTATTGGTTTACATTGCATGGACCGATATTGACGATTTAACCACCAAATTGATCGTAAATAAACGCGGATTATCAAACGCTTAACAGCTTGACTATCGTTTATGGAACAGAAATGCTATGGGACGATAAGTTTTACTGACAATATACATAATCAGGAAAGAAAGCACTCGTGACTCAGTGCAACATCGTGCGTGTGGATGGAAAGGATTTTATTATGTGATATAATCGGATAACAAAACAGTTGTTGCCCTTCTTCTCGGGAGACATTGAGATGTGTCACCCGCTCGAGAACGGAATGTCTCCCTCGGAGCTTCGCTCCTCGGGAGACATTCCGTTCTCGAGCGGGTGACAAATCGCAATGTCTCCCTCGACAACGGGCGACAACTGTATAGTGTTAACCCGGCTCCGGTTAACAAAAACCCTTGGGCTTGTTGTTTAATCCCTTTCCAATTAATCCATCTTCTCTATTATATTTATTTCTGTCAAAACTGTTGTTAAATGATCATATATGTTATTAGGATTTGAATAAAATATGTTTACACTAAATCAAACACAATAGATCTTATTTGCTGCTGTTTTGTGCGAAAATCGTCACCAAGAATACTGCTATAATGAGTCATAAATACACGTCACCAAGAATACTGCTATAATGAGTCATTAATACAACTAAGAACCACTGGTTATTGTAAGGCACACTATGATGTAGTCTGCTTCTTGGCATACCAACTGTAATTACACATGTAATGCCATTGGGAGACAGGTAGTCATACAAATGATTGCTTCAGCACAATTCCGTTGATCGGACTTTAGATTTCTTATCATTGCACGTATTAATGCACACCAATATTAAATTAATAGATACCAATGTCGGACATAATTTTACCAATTACTTGGCAGTAAATTCGCATAAATTCCATTAAACTGATTTTATCTAGTTTTGCGTTGGCATTTTGCATGTCAGTCAATCCGACATAATTATATCGACGTTAAATTAGCAGAGGACAATAGGGTTTACAAGTCTGTGAATGCATGGTATTATTATGTCCATTCAATGTACATAGCGTTAAATGTTCGGGTCAAAACAATAATAACTTGATCGCGTTATCCAGTCGCGCCATGACGTTTGAAATTAGTCTTTCAATAACTCTATGTTTCCGATATTAAACTCAGACAAATTAAACTATTCATGTGATCGGAGATGCGGAATAAATTGACCATTATTTATTCGGATATATACGTGGTATATAGAATACACGGCTATAATTCTTGTAACGGAATCCGTCCGCCGACATTTATATGATTCTCGTTTTATATAGCCCACGCTGTCTGTTTACGGTATTCGGCATAATTACCCGTAAAACCCATTGGTTTGCGTGTATCAGACGTAAAATTCATTGGTTTGCGTGTATCAGACGTACAATTCATTGGTTTGTGTGAATCAGACGCAATAAATCCATCGTAAGTACCTTGTTGGATAGTTATGGTTATATCCTCTCGTGGCAGTGATATATGTCACAGTTTGTCTAGACCGCTCGACGAACAACCCATCAATGGATGTTATCTTGTATCGGTTAACCGAACATAACTCTTAACAAAATCTCAATTTCAAACATTTTTCATAGCATATTAAATTTTTTGGCAGCCAATTGCCGAACTAATTTCTTTCGTCGTGTGAAGGACCAAAACAACATCAAATAACATAAATAGTACAGTAAAGTCCTAAGTAATCGACTCTTTAACTATAGCAGGGAGAGCTTTCCGATGAATGGCAACAAGCTATATTTCCGACTAAATCCTGAAAAGTTACCCATAATTTTGGGTCCATATGAAGCGTATATTGAGTTATAGTACCGATACGAGTTTTTATTATTCAATGAGGCATCACGGATGACGGAATGACAAACGACTTTACATTATACAGTGATGTAGCTGTTTAACGTATTTGTGCAGCATCATTTGGCATGTTCACTGCGTACGACCATTCAATTACATGAAGAAAGTACGATATAACTCGTGCGTGGACATGTTATCGGTTAAACTCGCCCTGATGCTTATCTCAACTTGTATCTGTATTATATTCTAAGGAGAAGTACAGTTCTTAAAAGGTCAAACGACGCCCTACGCTGGTGTCTGTCATTTGCAGAATGAGGTCCCCAGAGGGTGAATTTAGTTATGCTACCCCGCATAGCGAGCTAGCATCGCCAAATTCACCATATGGGGACCTCATTCTGCTTACACCTCAGCATAATGAGGTTCCCAGAGGGTGAATTTGATGATGCTAGCCCGCTATGCGGGGTAGCATCACTAAATTCACCCTCGGTGGACCTCATTCTACAAATGACAGGCACCCAATTTCAAGGCTTGCCCACTCACAACCCATCAATTTTGACTCCCGTATACAGACCATCAACGTCATCGCTCCACGAAATTTCCATCAATTGAAGTTATCTTCTATCCGCTAACTGCTTGAGGTGATTTTTATCCAACATCGTTTAGAGTAATTATAGTCCATGGACACCTGTTGTCTCTGACATTAATGCACGCTAACTGCTAAATTCTATTTTGATAAATTATTTTGTCTAGCGTTTCTCAAATAAGAATAAACTCACTTTTCAACAGAACTTACGGACAATGCCTACCCTGTAATCTGGTAGGTGGGATCCACCCCTAATATGGTAGGCGGGATCCACCTCTAATCTGGTACGCGGGATCCACCCGTAATATAGCACGCGGGGTCCTGGAACATTTGAAGTGATAACACATAATTCAAACCAATCTGTTAACTGGTACTCAAGATTAAAATAACCATTTAACTGGTACTCAAGGTATTCATGATTCAACAACAATGCTGGTATGCAATTTCATAGCATCAAATTATTCAAATTTTGATTATTTCTCATCCAAAATGATATATTTTGATGTAATGCAGTCTCCCACATCAGTTACCGTTTATTAACAAGCTAGTGAGGGAAATGGATGTCCTCTCATATCTCGTTTGTCGATATAATTATTGTTCATGTTATTGTTTTATAAAGGTTGCTGCCTGGATCTGTACTTTATAACGGTGTTATGGATCACATCCCGTGATATGGTGTTTAATTGTGTACACATATATATAGACTTTATACTGCACTGGCTTGGTGGGTAACCCATTTAGCCCCGGTCCTTTTGGTCCTGCTATATGTCCATCGCTAGTCACTAGTAAGGTTTCATGTGTGAATGCTGCAAATTAAAGACATATTATTGACTTGTTCGGGTGCGTGAAACTGATAAATTTGTACTCAGGCGCTATGTCAACTGAAAAAAATGTAGCATTATACTAACATCGCCAACAATCTGAAAGAAATCTACGATACAACTCCATAGAAAACACCGTCTGAACTACGCTCAATTGTAAATATTTACATCTCGATTCGAGACGCAACAATCGCCGATAAACTAACGCAAATGATTTCGCCATCGATACTCATTTAATAAATATATAAGACTGACAGTGTGTTTTGTAAATTTGGATTAATATTCATAAAAATAACTACTTTGAGCAAGACTATTTTCAATTTCTACGTTATCACCCAACCGGAGTGTGTTTCACATTACTTTAAGCTCGGTTTGATTGATACGCACTAATCGAAATTATATATAACAATTTAATGGTCATGAAACCCCTGGGCCGTCCCCTTCTTCGACTAAATCGCTCATAAAACCATCTGTTTTAACGCCTCTTCCTTTGACACTAAATGGTGACTGCTATCCCCTGGATGGGAATTGTTGACAAAGTTTGCCCCTCAGGGAATGACGATGTTCGGAACTGATGAAGACATGTTGTAAGCAATTAACCACCGAACACAATCATGTCTCCTGACATTCGTTCATTTCCTCCAGTCACTAACGCCGATGTGAAGACGACAGCATATTTTAGTATGCCGCTGATCAGAGTATATAAACACTCGCCAGAAGCTACAAGTGTGATGATGAAGGGCATGCTGACATTATACAGTTATCGCATTGTTTCGAGGTTGACACGAGGAATTGTCAACCCGAGGAAGTCATTATTCACCAAGGCCGTAGGCCGAGGTGAATATTGACTTCCAAGGGCTGACAATTCCTCGTGTCAACCAAGAAATAATGCGATAACTGTTTTATTATATGAAACGCGCTTTGATTGGACAAGACGTTGTGACAACAACAACAACAAGTTATGTTAACCCCTGAAGTATCTGACATCACTTGGAACTGTTGTTAACCTGTTGTTTAACTAATGAGGTGAACATCGTTAGATATCTCGATATTTTCGTTACGTTTTAACATAGGAATTGGGAAAGAAACTTATGATCATATAATAAATTTAATTAATCAATATTTACATAACATCTCTGCGTTACACAAAATCATATCCCATGATTGGTCAACTGTCAATTGAGTCACCTATTTCATACTCCAATAACATACAGACCGTAACACGAACACGATGTCATGGAGTGTGACCTGATCACTAACAGCAGAATACTTGGGCGTGATTATTAATCTTCAGCTGAATTCCATCTGAAGCCAGTTATGTATACGATCACGTTATCATTGCTATGCGCTTGGAAATCTTATATCGGACCCCGTTAATATGCTGCGTGGGCTCGCCTCAAATTATCGGCCGAATGATGTTGTGAATATCAGTAAGAATACACTCAGCGTTTAATTGGAATAAATAATCAAAAAGCTATATTAAAAATAAGAACTGAATGTAGTAGGTGTCTGTATTATTGGGGGATACGATGTTGTGGTTGTTGGGGGCACATTTAGTGAACAGTTCGCGGTTCAATCAATGTGCCCCAATGGCCACATCGACGTATCTCCCAGTAACACATTTTGGGATATATAGAGAAACTAAAACACTTGTTAGTTTGATAATGAACTTTCCACAAAAGAGGATAACTAAGCAGAAATAGGCCCCCGTAATGTGAATTTAGTTATGCTAGCCCGATGTGTGTGCCAGCGTCACTAACATTCACCCTCTGAGGACCTCATTCTGCAAATGTCCGACGCCATGTTGTCACGCCTGGCTTCAGTAAAGCATGTTTACGCTGCCTGTAACTCAAACTCCAGGTAGAGTTATCCCCCATCGCTTCGCTGAGATATCACTGCCATAAGGACATTTGGTAAGGATTTCTTACATGTTCTTAGTTCTTATGTTTTAAGATTAAAATTGTCTATGACTGGCTCGGTCAATATAGTTCTTATCAATATCGAAAGAATTAACATTATTTCAAAATTTTAGTGGTCAAAATTAGAAAATAGGTGACTAAATACAGTTCTGACGATGTGTAAAACTAGATGTTTCGATCCGCAAAGAGCCATCCTTGTGGCAGTGCTATATCACAGTGATAACGTAGAGGGCGCTGCATGGAGTTTGCCTGTAACTATCCACACTCCGAAGTTCTTCATTTCTGTGTCTGGCGCCGAGTGATGTGAACAATCCTGGCGCATCTCTGTGATGTGTACAATCCTGGCGCATCTCTAGTATGTGTATAATCCTGGCGCATCTCTGTGGTGTGTACAATCCTGGCGCATCTCTATTATGTGTACAATCCTGGCGCATCTCTGAGGTGTGTACAATCCTGGCGCATCTCTGTGATTTGTACAATCCTGGCGCATCTCTGTGGTGTGTACAATCCTGGCACGTCTCTATGATGTGTACAATCCTGGCGCATCTCTGTGATGTGTACAATCCTGGCGCATCTCTATGATGTGTACAATCCTGGCACATCTCTATGATGTGTACAATCCTGGCGCATCTCTGTGATGTGTACAATCCTGGCGCATCTCTGTGATGTGTACAATCCTGGCACATCTCTGTGATATGTACAATCCTGGCACATCTCTATGATGTGTACAATCCTGGCGCATCTATATGATGTGTACAATCCTGGCGCATCTCAGTGATATGTACAATCCTGGCGCTTCTGTGATATGTACAATCCTGGCGCATCTCGGCGATGTGTACAATCCTGGCGCATCTCTATGGTGTGTACAGTCCTGGCGCATCTCTGTGGTGTGTACAATCCTGGCGCATCTCTGTGGTGTGTACAATCCTGGCACGTCTCTATGATGTGTACAATCCTGGCGCATCTCTGTGATGTGTACAATCCTGGCGCATCTCTGTGATGTGTACAATCCTTGCACATCTCTATGATGTGTACAATCCTGGCGCATCTCTGTGATGTGTACAATCCTGGCGCTTCAGTGATATGTACAATCCTGGCGCATCTCGGCGATGTGTACAATCCTGGCGCATCTCTATGGTGTGTACAATCCTGGCGCATCTCTGTGATGTGTACAATCATGGCGCATCTCTATGATGTGTACAATCCTGGCGCATCTCTGTGATTTGTACAATCTTGGCGCATCTTAGTGATGTGTACAATCTTGGCGCATCTCTATGATGTGTACAATCCTGGCGCATCTCTGTGATGTGTACAATCCTGGCGCATCTCTGTGATGTGTACAATCCTGGCGCATCTCTATGATGTGTACAATCCTGGTGCATCTCGGTGATATGTACAATCCTGACGCATCTCTGTGATGTGTACAATCCTGGCGCATCTCTATGATGTGTACAATCCTGGTGCATCTCGGTGATATGTGCAATCCTGGCACATCTCTGTGATGTGTACAATCCTGGCGCATCTCTGTGATGTGTACAATCCTGGCGCATCTCTGTGATGTGTACAATCTTGGCGCATCTCTATGATGTGTACAATCCTGGCGCATCTCTGTGATGTGTACAATCCTGGCGCATCTCTGTGATTTGTACAATCTTGGCGCATCTCTGTGGTGTGTACAATCCTGGCGCATCTCGGTGATGTGTACAATTCTGGCGCATCTCTGTGATGTGTACAATCCTGGCGCATCTCTGTGATTGATGTTGGCTCCCCCATTATTGCATACTGTAATAACCATCCATTACACAAACCCATATTATCCTATTTAAATAAATGGGATTTATGACAGACCATCTCATATGCTAACTTATGCAAGAAAATCAATCCAGAAAACTCGCATCTAGCTCTGTCGTCTCAAGTCATTGCAGACATTGACATAATCCGTATAAAATGACGTACGGCTCGCGGTCTCACACTATAGACGGCATGTGTGTCGTATCAAATAGATCACTGCTTTGCCGTCTAATTGGCTGCCATATCAGAAGCGTGTTTGTTGACAGCATCACGTTGCCCCACCGACATCATAGCTAAATCTGCTAGATCAACGAACAACATAGTTATAAATAAGCAGGTCCCATCAACACCATAGCTAAATCAGTAGGAACCACCAAAAGCATAGCTAAATCAGCAAGATCGATCAAAATCATAGCTAAATCAGCAAGACGCACACACACCATAGCTAAGGGTCTATTCTCATTGCACACGCGCGTGCGATTAATCGCAGCGTTTTTTAAGGTCGAGCGGCTCTATATGTGTGTTCGATTGCATTCCTTCCTCCCACTGCTAAGAGTCCCCCCAATAGGGGTGGGGGTCTGACGAACACATGCATACACAGGAGCCAGGGCTAGGGTAGGTTGGAGGATGATAAAGTACTTTTGGGTGGGGGTGACCACATATATATATGCTGACACATTAACGTTAGATTTACTCAGGTATAAGTTGAGTATAACTAGCCATCAAAATGACATAAGTTTTTAGGACAAAATTTATATCTAGCTAATTATAATTAAAAATAGAGGGTTCAATTCCATGTAGTTGGGCATAAATATGCATATTTTATTCCAGCTTGAAACGAAAATAACACTATATAGTACGACCACAACCCAGATTACAGGAGTTTTATGCATATTATTGTTATTATCACTCAATATTATCAAAAGTGTACGATTCAAGTGGTTGAATTAGATCTTTCAAAATTTTACTTTATAGTTAGCTATAGGTCTGACAAAAATCGTCTTTCTGAACAAAGCTCATTTAAAACAGTTGTACTCAAACGTGATATCCAGTAAAAATTATGGGGAAAGAGGGGATGAGACCCCAGTTTGTTGATGGAAAAACAAATAGATTTGCATGCAGGGAGGATGGTAGACCCATGGTTGGGAGGGATTTTTATGTTAACCCTGTGTATGAACGTTTTTTTTCTCTTCAGACCCCCCCCCTCCACCATCACCGAGTGCTCATTTGTATAGCCGCTGGCAACAGTGACAACGCGGTACTATAATTTACGAACCACTATTCAATTATATATAATAAGTGGTGGGACTCAGATTTCGACCTTAAGAGTCACACACGCATCGTTTAAGGTCTCATTCTGTCAACAGGACGCTGTTCGCATGAGCGATTGATTTCAATTTGATCGTCATCATTCGGCTGCTTATCATCAGTGATCGCACATGCTAAACGGCACATTACTATCACTCTATATATTCACAATGTTGGGTACAGTTTTGCGCGAGACAGACGGGTAAAATAATTCGATTGAATTCTACAAAAATCACCACGGATGATAGCTATACGTAGGAAACTTCTTTCCAAGCCATTTCCTTCCCGTACATTTATTATTTTATCGCCCATCAGTTATGAGAATGACTGTACCCGGATAGTAGATGTGACCGAGTGAACCATGCCATTCTTTGTAACGGCTATCTCAATGACGAGGTTGATTGCAATAATGATTGGTCACGAATAGGACGTGGCTGATTGAAGAAGATAATTGATCACGAATCGCTCTGCGTTAATATGTCTACACGCACCTTAAAATACGCTGCGATTAATCGCAGCGTTTTTTAAGGTGCTTGTTAACATAACACAGAGCGATTCGTGATCAATTACCTTCCTCAAACAACCACGTCCTATTCGTGACCAATCATCTTATGCAATCAACCTCGTCATCGAGATAGCCGTTACAGAGAATGGCATGGTTCACTCGGTCACATATACTATCCGGGTACAGTCATTCTCATAACTGATGGGCGATAAAATAATAAATGAAGTACGGAAAGGAAATGGCTTGGAAAGAAGTTTCCAACGTATCGCTAGCATCAGTGGTGATTTTTGTAGAATTCAGTCGAATTATATTACCTGTCAGTCTCGCGCAACACTGTACCCAAGATTGTGAATATATAGATTGATAGTAATGTGCCGTTTAGCATGTGCGATTACTGATGATAAGCCGCCAATGGCGATCAAATTGAAATCAATCGCTCATGCATGCGAACAGCGTCCTGGCGACAGAATTCGACCTGAAACGTTGCGTGTGTGACTCTTAAGGTCGAATTCTGAGTCCCATCACTTATTCTATTTGAATGGTGGTTCGTCAATTATAGTACCGCGTTGTCGCTGTTGCCAGCGGCTATACAAATGAGCACTCGATGATGGGGGAGGGGGCCAACACAGGGTTGAACATAAAAATCCCTCCCAACCATGGGTCTACCATCCTCCTACATGCAAATCTATTTGTTTTTCTCCCAACAAATTGGGGTCTCATCCCCTCTTTCCCCATAATTTTTACTGCATATGTTTGAGTACAAATGTTTTAAATGAGCTTTATTCAGAAAGACGATTTTTGTCAGACCTAGCTAACTATAAGGTAAAATGTTGAAAGATCTAATTCAACCACTTGAATCGTACACTTTTGATAATCTTGAGTGATAATAACAAATATATACATAAAACTCCTGTAATCTGGGTTGTGATCGTACTATATAGTGTTATATACGTTTCAAGGTGGAATAAAATATGCATATTTATGCCCAACTACATGGAATTGAACCCTCTATTTCTAATTATAATTAGCTAGATATAATTGTGTCCTCAAAACTTATGTCATTTGGATGGCATGGCTCGTTATACTCAACTTATACCTGAGTAAATCTAACTGAGGAAAATTAAAGTTAATGTGTCAGCATATATAGGCCTGTATGTGGTCACACCCAACCGAAAGTACTTTATCATCCTCCAACCTACCCTAGACCTGTGTATGAATGTGTTCGTCAGACCCCCACCCCTATTGGGGGAACTCTTAGCAGTGGGAGGAAGGAATGCCATGGAACACACATATAGAGCCGCTCGACCTTAAAAAACGCTGCGATTAATCGCACGCGCGTGTGCAATGAGAATAGACCCTATATCAGCAAGACGCACAAACACCGTAGCTAAATCAGCAAGATGCACAAACACCGTAGCTGAATCGGCAAGACGCACAAACACCGTAGCTAAATCAGCAGGAGACACATACGCCATAGCTGTTATGTGTGGTATATTAGATGTTCTCTCTTACTCACAACTCACACACATACTGACATACATTTCACACATATAAATATCTTGCAAATTATCATGGATATGAGATAAAAAATATAATAATAGCTTCTTTCAAAATTTCAGTTAAAACAAACTTGTTTCTTTGCTTTATTGTGTGTTCTCTTGTTTGGTTTAGTGTGTGTTCTCTCCCTCAGACTCAGTCGTAACAAGTGCTGGTGCACTCATCCTTTGAACCTGTTGATCCGAAAATTCCATATCGCTATTTCTGTTTTAACGACACTCGACTTCATGCGATGGCATCTATATGTGATATTTACTACCATCGTAAATAAATTGCATTCTATCTTCAAACATCCCCGATTGCGCCAATACCTTTATTGAGTTTTCACTTTCGGTATCGGCTTGGTGTTAGATTTCATAAGATATGTAACGACGTGAAAACGAATCCACCCCCGAGATTGAAATCTGAATCAGCTGCCAAGAACACGCAGAATTCAGGACATTTTCCAGATAATGCCATGAATTGCACCTATACCCACAGGGAAGAACGCCCGTATCTTTCAACAGTAACTGCTCACTCTCTATGTCCCGTTCAGATGATCAAAATAGATACTTCATATTAATCGATACTTCATCTTAATCGAGAACGATCTTAAACGGGCTTGGCTCATTCGGGAATCCAAATTGTGCCAACGTAGTTTAGAAGTATATATGTATACAGTGTGTTGACTCGTACACGAAGTGTTGATATATCGCCTCCATTATAATGCCCTGAAAAATATGTGCCATGGTCACAACCAGCTGTATCGAACAGAAGAAAGTAAACACTCTTTTTGTGTTTACCATATCAGTATAATACAATAACACTGAACGCTCTTTTCTGTTGAATGCCGTGCAAATGGCTGCTTAGTGTTTGGGATCCAAACATCGTGTTCAAAGTTGTAATTCGTATTTCTTCAATTGGTCTATATGTAATATATAACTGCTCTTAGGAAGGTAGTTCAAGTATTATCGACATATTTCGATACCTGGAAAAATACAAAAGGATGATATGAATCGTACGTGACACGTAGTGGAGCAACCAGACATGATGGGCCTCAAATTTGCCTTTTTTCGGCGACATAACGCTAAGAATAATTTATGTAACATCATGCAGTGGTCACGACGGAGACGACATGCCAAATTGAAAAGACGTGTCGTGGATTGTAAAATCTTGTCTGGATTCTCTTCATGACTTCTTCATTTTTAGTTTTCATTAAGTTGACCAACGAAATTGGTCTAAATTAAATTAATAGACATAAATCACATGTGAATTCTTCGTAAGTTGTGAATTAAGTAGTTACTGTCACGTGACAATTTCTCCAAAATCTATACCCGCGATCTTGAAAAATCACTGATGGATATAGAAAATATTATATGACGTCGTTCACCTGCCTTATGTATAAGCACCCTTGGTGGTTGCTAATATGAGTATGTCTATCTTGAAGGGTAAACCGTTTTACCATTTCAAGAAAACGCCAAAAACATCTGTTCTTTGTTTTCAAGAATGTAACTCAGTACAGTCATGTATGGGATCATCTGATACTGTAAATACACGTACATAACTAAGGTATATATAGGCCCTAATGTCAGGGATCCGAGAATACATTAGTATACATTCATTAAGGATAAAATTCCGAACTTCTGCTGTTTAAGTGCGATCTGGACGACTTGAACATTAAGCTTGAATATAGGCGTCGCTTTGAAAGAACCTAACCTGCGGTCAAATTTCGGCGGTTATAATTATAAACGATACCCTTCATTCATTTCGGGGAGCGAGAAGCCTGTGTGATGTGGCGTATAACCACATTATCGTTATATCCGGTAACATATGTCCGACGAGAATCATTTCCTAGTCTTCAAGTTAATTTGCCGTTGATTAGTGGCATTTAGCCTTGGTGTAATCAGTTGACTTGTGTCACTTGATGTTGAGTAGTGACATACAGCCGCCATGATATCACTTGATTTGCTGGTAGTATAAAACTAGATGTATCGCCCATCTCTTGAAGCATAGTTCAATGTGACTGACGAGATGTGTGGCTTGCGTTGACCTTGTCCAATTTGTACGTAAAACTTTCCAACTGTCGGAGAATGCAGATACATAGACGAGGCATTGAGCCACGGACCACCGTGGCCATAGGGCATTATCCAACTAAACTCTACGTGTGAGTCAACAGATCCAACTTCGAGACATTCTCCTCTAACTGGTACCTCAAACTGTCTGAAATCTCAACGTAATACCACAATGGCTTATCTGCTCGCTAAAGCTCGTGCGGTAAATCATTAATCCCACTGGTGGTGTAAATTTGGTATTCAGAAACACTACGTGTGTATTTTATATGTTAGCAACCCCCAGATGGGATTCGATGCCTCTCGTAGACTGTCGTAAATCGACTGCTCTTTCTCGCTTAGGTTAGAAAGAACTAAATCTGGCCTCAGTGTTAACGTCTGTAAAGTAAAAGTACATGACTCATACGTTCGCGAAGACCAAATTTGTGCCCACAATTCGAAAGCCAATACACAGCCACAATCTCCCGTCATACAGTAATGCCCTAAATAATCGACTCCTTAACCACAGCAGAACTATGGGTAATTTTTCAGGATTTAGTCAGAAATATGGGTTGTTGCCATTCATCGGAAAGCTCTCAGTGAGAGCTTTTCGATGAATGGCAACAGGCAATTATTTCCGACTAAATCCTGAAGAAAAAAACACATAATTAAGCCGTGGTTAAGGAGTCGATTATTTAGGGCATTACTGTATCACGTAAAAACCATAATAATTAAAGACATATTATGTACTTGTTCGGATGCGTGAAACTGATAAGTTGGTATTTATGTGCTACGCCAACTGTAGGAATGTAATATTCTACTAACATCACCGAAAATCTCAAGCAAATCGACCATAGAAAACATTGTCTGAACTACGCTAAATTGTAAATATTTACTACTAGAATCGGGACGCTTCTATCGACGATAAACTAACGTAAACGAATTCGCCATCGGCAGTCACTGCATTTAATTAATAAGAATGCACGTATGACGGTGTGTGTTGTCAATTTATATTTATATTTGTAAAAATAACTACTTTGAACAAGATTGTGTTCCATTTCTATTTGATCACCCCACCGGAGTTTCACATCACTTTAAACGTATTTAGTTCCTTCAAACCTCAGTCAGACGCCACGACATCTGCTCTAGAACAAGAACAACTCAGAGAGCAACCGCGCAATGATGAGCTGTTATACATGTATAACTATTTTATGCGTTTATTCTTTGATCAATAGAGGCTTCGGTGGCTCAGTCTGTTATGGGTGCAACTCCAAGCCGTCTCGTCCTCCAGCGCTGGCGACGAGGGTATCAAATCCACATGCTTCCATGATGGACTTTGTAACTTGAAATCGTCATCTGGTTGAGTTTCCAGTTACTCGCCGATGGCCGGTGGTTTGCCGCACATGATTTATCAGCCATTGAAATTACTGTTAGATTAGCCGCTAATGTGCGGATTTCCATCACCAAAAAACCTGACAATGTTGTGATATGGCATTACTTGCTGAAAGCGACACTAAACCCCAATCAATCAATCTCAGATACATGAATTCTTTACGGGATATTGAAAACATCGTAGACGAACATTGTTAGAAGTTAGATACTTATGTCACGATGTGTTCAGTGGCCTCCCGATAGAAGTTAGATACATGTTTGTCACGATGTGTTCAGCGGCCTCCCGATATAAGTTAGAAAATGTATGTCACGATGTGTTCAGCGGCCTCCCGATAGAAGCTAGATAATGTATGTCACGATGTGTTCAGCGGCCTCCCGATATAAGTTAGATAATGTATGTCACGATGTGCTCAGCGGCCTCCCGATAGAAGTTAGATAATGTATGTCACGATGTGTTCAGCGGCCTCCCGATAGCAGTTAGATAATGTATGTCACGATGTGTTCAGTGTCCTCCTGATTGGCGTTTATCAATAATCATCATCGTCACCATTACACCGGCATTGTTATCGTCATCAACAGCAGCGTCATCATCAACAACATTACCGCCATCGTCATCATCATGATGATCATCATTACCATCACCGTCATCGTCATCATCATCGTCATCGTCGTTGTCGTCACCGTTACATCAACAACATTGTATTCGTCACCATCGCCATCATCATAATCAACAACATTACCGCCATTGTCACCGTCATCACCATCGCCATTATCATCAGCATTACCGCCATTGTCACCGTCATCACCATCGCCATTATCATCAGCATTACCGCCATTGTCACCGTCATCACCATAGCCATTATCAACAACATTACCGCCATTGTCACCGTCGTCACATCGCCATTATCATCAGCATTACCGCCATTGTCACCGCCATGACCATCGCCATTATCATCAACATTACCGCAATTGTCACCGTCATCACCATCGCCATTATCATCGTCATCATCATCATCATCATCATCATCATCATCAGTATTGTCATCACAACAGTTATCACCATCATTAGCATCATTACCACCATCAGCAGCATTGTCATCGCCATCATTAGCATAATCTCCACCATTAGCAGCAGCATCATCAGCAGCAGCTGCAGCATTTTCATCACCACAGTCATCGCCACCATTACATTCTACATTATTATTACACAATCAATGTCGCCTTCGTCGTCACCAACCAATCGTGTTCATCAGCATCAGCATCATAACATCACCACCATTATCACAGCATCGCTGTCGCCTAGGGTCCTGCGAATTGGATATTTTGATAATCGAATCGAATATCGAATCGAATTCACGAAATCGAATCGAATATCGAATCGAATCATATCTGTGTGTTGCATTCTCAATTAGGTATGTTTTGTCAACGATTAGATTATTTGTGAAACGTTCTATGAACTACATGCATGAAGTTCCATCAAAACTTATGTGGCGATAAACCGTCGTTTGATATACAATTAACTTCAATTTATAATTGTCAAGAAAACAAAGCAGATTAAAACGTCCATGCGGCCATCACAACGATTAATATATTACCACTAAACGGATTATCAAACTAAAATCACACGAAATTTCTACAGTTTGTATGTACATGCAAAATTGCAAATCGGCATTCGGAAACACCCGCTGTTATAAACTTGAAGACGCAACAACAGTCGCAGTGTAGCCTATTCGTGTATTGGTTGATGCTTCTTGAACAAATTATTCCATAGATGGGTCATTGTCCCAGATGCTTGCGATTTATACACCGTGCATGTGACATTCATCACACGTGCCTGCAGCTGTATCATGTTTAAAATAAACATGAATGATGGACGACATTGTGTCCATTGTAAAAGAAAACTCCGAAACTGAAAGTCAACTTCAAAAGAGAACAGTGCCAAAATGCACTTTTCGACACCAGGAACATGTGTTGTTTACATTCTCACCCATATTACATAACGCGGAATCGAATAGACGATGGATAACGCTATCGGTAGCCCAGTCTCATAGCTATTATAATTTACCGCGTCGTCGCTCCATTGGCTATCTGCTAGCTTTTGCTACCATTTTAAAGCTATATAATTCAGACGTATTTAGACGTCCTATCGTGGCTAATTGTTGGCTATGTACAATAAGAATTATAATGTGCATATATACATAATTTTCTGGAATTAAATGCCAAAAACAGCTAAGATCGACATGTGTACTTGTCCTGAAACAGCCTACTTTTCCCCGTCATAGTATATTCGAAATTTCGAGTTGGCAATTTCGACTCGAATTCGAATCGAAATTTGACTTTCGATCGAATATCGAATATTCGCAGGAGCCTACTGTCGCCATCACTCCAACTTCAGCATCAGCTTTGCCACCATCATAGTCATGGCCATCATAACATCAACATCATTATGTCGCCATCGATGTCGTCATCACTCAGACACCATCAACAATGCTTTAGATCAGGAACATATCGGAAAGCAACCGCAATGGTGATATGGTATATGATATAACAATTATGTTGATTCGTCTCGATGTAACCTGATTGATGTCACACTAACTTAGTTCATAAAATATTCGTATAACTCCCAGATGGCCGGTGTCTAGCCTATTCCGCAGGTGGTAATTCGACTAATATGCATATTCAATCAGACGGCATCATATATGCTTTAGAACACGAACAAATGAGAGAGAATCTGATTGATGGTTTGGTATATGATATGACTGTGGCTCTGACTTGTCACAATGAAACCAGATACAATACACACTAGCATATTTCCCAGGACACGTTGTCGGATCAAGTGATTCGTCGCCGTGCAATGACGACGTCCCGTTGTTTCATGTTGTTACGACGTCCCGTTGTTTCATGTTGTTACGCATAGTTTGGGTAACAAAACCATATCCGGGATTCACGTGCCAGTGAGTTATATCCTATTCAGGTGGCGGTGTGAGTGGGAAATGCCAGTGAGTTATCTCCTGCCCAGGTGGCGGTGTGAGTGGGAGATGCCAGTGAGTTATCTCCTGTTCAGGTGGCGGTGTGAGTGGGAAATGCCAGTGAGTTATCTCCTATTCAGGTGGCGGTGTGAGTGGGAGATGCCAGTGAGTTATCTCCTGCCCAGGTGGCGGTGTGAGTGGGAGATGCCAGTGAGTTATCTCCTGTCCAGATGGCGGTGTGAGTGGGAGATGCCAGTGAGTTATCTCCTATTCAGGTGGCGGTATGAGTGGGAGATGCCAGTGAGTTATCTACTGCCCAGGTGGCGGTGTGAGTGGGAGATGCCAGTGAGTTATCTCCTGTCCAGGTGGCGGTGTGAGTGGGAGATGCCAGTGAGTTATATACTGCCCAGGTGGCGGTGTGAGTGGGAGATGCCAGTGAGTTATCTCCTATTCAGGTGGCGGTATGAGTGGGAGATGCCAGTGAGTTATCTACTGCCCAGGTGGCGGTGTGAGTGGGAGATGCCAGTGAGTTATCTCCTGTCCAGGTGGCGGTGTGAGTGGGAGATGCCAGTGAGTTATCTCCTGTCCAGGTGGCGGTGTGAGTGGGAGATGCCAGTGAGCTATCTCCTATTCAGGTGGCGGTATGAGTGGGAGATGCCAGTGAGTTATCTACTGCCCAGGTGGCGGTGTGAGTGGGAGATGCCAGTGAGTTATCTCCTGTCCAGGTGGCGCTGTGAGTGGGAGATGCCAGTGAGTTATCTCCTATTCAGGTGGCGGTGTGAGTGGGAGATGCCAGTGAGTTATCTCCTGCCCAGGTGGCGGTGTGAGTGGGAGATGCAAGTGAGTTATCTCCTGTCCAGGTGGCGGTGTGAGTGGGAAATGCCAGTGAGTTATCTCCTATTCAGGTGGCGGTGTGAGTGGGAGATGCCAGTGAGTTATCTCCTGCCCAGGTGGCGGTGTGAGTGGGAGATGCCAGTGAGTTATCTCCTGTCCAGATGGCGGTGTGAGTGGGAGATGCCAGTGAGTTATCTCATATTCAGGTGGCGGTATGAGTGGGAGATGCCAGTGAGTTATCTACTGCCCAGGTGGCGGTGTGAGTGGGAGATGCCAGTGAGTTATCTCCTGTCCAGGTGGCGGTGTGAGTGTGAGATGCCAGTGAGTTATCTACTGCCCAGGTGGCGGTGTGAGTGGGAGATGCCAGTGAGTTATCTCCTATTCAGGTGGCGGTATGAGTGGGAGATGTCAGTGAGTTATCTACTGCCCAGGTGGCGGTGTGTGTGGGAGATGCCAGTGAGTTATCTCCTATTCAGGTGGCGGTATGAGTGGGAGATGCCAGTGAGTTATCTACTGCCCAGGTGGCGGTGTGAGTGGGAGATGCCAGTGAGTTATCTCCTGTCCAGGTGGCGGTGTGAGTGGGAGATGCCAGTGAGTTATCTCCTGTCCAGGTGGCGGTGTGAGTGGGAGATGCCTGTGAGCTATCTCCTGTCCAGGTGGCGGTGTGAGTGGGAGATTCCAGTGAGTTATCTCCTGTCCAGGTGGCGCTGTGAGTGGGAGATGCCAGTGAGTTATCTCCTGCCCAGGTGGCGGTGTGAGTGGGAGATGCCAGTGAGTTATCTCCTGCCCAGGTGGCGGTGTGAGTGGGAGATGCCAGTGAGTTATCTCCTGTCCAGGTGGCGGTGTGAGTGGGAGATGCCAGTGAGTTATCTCCTGTCAAGGTGGCGGTGTGAGTGGGAGATGCCAGTGAGTTATCTCCTGCCCAGGTGGCGGTGTGAGCGGGAGATGCTAGTGAGTTATCTCCTGCCCAGGTGGCGGTGTGAGTGGGAGATGCCAGTAAGTTATCTCCTGTCCAGGTGGCGGTGTGAGTGGGAGATGCCAGTGAGTTATCTCCTGCCCAGGTGGCGGTGTGAGTGGGAGATGCCAGTGAGTTATCTCCTGTCCAGGTGGCGGTGTGAGTGGGAGATGCCAGTGAGTTATCTCCTGTCCAGGTGGCGGTGTGAGTGGGAGATGCCAGTGAGTTATCTCCTGCCCAGGTGGCGGTGTGAGTGGGATATGCCAGTGAGTTATCTCCTGTCCAGGTGGCGGTGTGAGTGGGAGATGCCAGTGAGTTATCTCCTGTCCAGGTGGCGGTGTGAGTGGGAGATGCCAGTGAGTTATCTCCTGTCCAGGTGGCGGTGTGAGTGGGAGATGCCAGTGAGTTATCTCCTGTCCAGGTGGCGGTATGAGTGGGAGATGCCAGTGAGTTATCTCCTGCCCAGGTGGCGGTGTGAGTGGGAGATGCCAGTGAGTTATCTCCTGCCCAGGCGGCGGTGTGAGTGGGAGATGCCAGTGAGTTATCTCCTGCCCAGGTGGCGGTGTGAGTGGGAGATGCCAGTGAGTTATCTCCTGCCCAGGTGGCGGTATGAGTGGGAGATGCCAGTGAGTTATATCTTCCCCAGGTGGCGGTGTGAGTGGGAGATGCCAGTGAGTTATCTCCTGCCCAGGTGGCGGTGTGAGTGGGAGATGCCAGTGAGTTATATCCTGTCCAGGTGGCGGTGTGAGTGGGAGATGCCAGTGATTTATCTCCTGCCCAGGTGGCGGTGTGAGTGGGAGATGCCAGTGAGTTATCTCCTGCCCAGGTGGCGGTGTGAGTGGGAGATGCCAGTGAGTTATCTCCTGTCCAGGTGGTGGTGTGAATGAAAGATGACAGTGTGTTGTCCCCCGCCCAAGTAGCCCTCAGACTAGTTTGGTCAAACCAGATAACTATGGTATAAGTGCTAATTGGTATATAGACAATTATTGACAATTTGTATCGTGTGGATATACCCCCTCAGATGCAAGATATGTGGACATTTATAAATATTCAGATTATGCCTCGTCATATATTACTATTATTTTAAATAAAGATCTAGTTTGCCACATGTTGTGTTAGTTGACTGACATTAAAGGTGCATTATTTCCATATATGTGCACGTGTATTTTTTAAATTTAAACTACAGCAGTCAGATGCTCGTAGCCCGTTTATATATAACCATGGGTATATGCCAGATATAACCGTACAAAAAAACGCGGTGCTTTTGACCGTGTATTTATCCATGGTGTGTGTCCCTGTGGTTGTCCGTAACCTGGTGTTATTGCTTTGAAAGGTAATCATGTTCGACTGGTGTTGTTAGATTGGTAATGAGATTAGCGGTTTCTATGTCTTGTCTGGTCATATTTACTTTGTCTGAAATAGACGCTTTTTATACTAGATTTTGCGCAACAGGAACGTATGAAAATCGCACGTCGAATTGGCTTAAGGGTTTTTTTTAAAAGAAAAAGTATTTGCATGATTTAGAGAGGCCAACAGAACGATACAATATACTATATGCGACTGCTTCAATTTGGGTTTATTTGGATGTCTTTAGTGTATTTTTTGTGATTATGAGAGCTCACTTACCCCCTGATTACTGCTCCATATGTGGTCTTCTCCTTTAACATATCTATATGATTTCAAACAGGGGTGGCGCCAGAATATCTCCGACCAGGTGCTATACGATTCCCCGACAGGGGGTGGGGCGGGCTTTAGCTACCAGGTTGACCATTGCAGATCTCACCGACGGGGTTGCTACCCCCCCCCCCCCCCCCGACAGGGGTGCGGTGCGGATTAACCCCCTGACCCCCCCCCCCCCACATGTGCCACCCAACACAACATGATTTAGTATCGATGATTTCTCGTCTTCAGTGAATGCAAGACCGCGCTATTAGCATTGGGTGCCAAGCAGGGACGTGCATACATGTGGTTTTGCAGGGGTCTTACCCCCAAACTGTAAAAAAAAAACCTAATGCAACATTAGTTGGAAAAGTCACACCAAAATTAGGTTGAAATTGTTCTCGTAGTTTGATTTTCCAACAATTTCTTAGTGACCAATTTGTTGTTTTTAGACAAACATTTGCATATTTCCTTTTCATTTGGAAAATTCTGGATTGAAATGGCCATCAGTTGGGAAGTTTTAAACCTATAAGGGTGAGTGTCATGTTGAAATTTTCCCCGAAGTGGAAAGCATGAAGCCAGTCTAGATGCTAGGATTGTCCAATTTTCCTGTTCAGATTTTCAAAATGTTTTCGCATCGGGACGTCCACTCGTGTTTCATGTGCCCTTGCCAGTAATTACTTGCTAATTAATTTAAGAAAAAATAAATCGAGGTGTAAATTTGTCTGGCGTTATACCAACAGATATTTGGATTTTATAATCTCATACTGGGCCGAACCATCCTTTTAACCCCCTACATGGCTAGTGGCCACAATACTACTGGTCCATTTAGAATATGCTACCATATAGTAGTCTGTGAGGGAACATTTGGTGAAAATCAAAGCCGCGGGTGGGGGGGGGGGGTCCAAATTGAATTAGGCAAATTTATGAGTTTGCTGTGGTTCAATGGGGTGGTGCAGTTGGAAATTCCAAGGTGGAGACCCCCCTCCCCAACGGAAACCCCTCTAGCCAAGTCTCACGTGCCATATGTACCAGACTCAACCTCGTGACTTAGTTTCTGCTTTCGGCATAGACCTATTTGTTTTCTATCCGAGAATACACTGCACCGGCGGCAATATATTGACCATACTCTAAATGAAAACGCTTCAGTGGCGATCACACGGTAACGTCGTGCTGCAAGTAAGACGATAATTGTGTTGTAGAAATGATACGGAAGACTGATTGTCAAAAAACGCAATATCAAAATACACAGGGCATGACTTGTCGATCCAAACTATGTAGTGTGTTTTCTTTGTGTAATTCACGCATATACCCATGGTTATATATAAACGGGCTACGAGCATCTGACTGCTGATATTTATTGTATCTTTTATCGACCACATATCGTAAAACGATATGTCCGCAATTCGTCATGCAACTAATGCAACCTCAAATCATCGTTGTTCGGTACATATATACAGGTTTGTTGACATTATACCGCAGTCATCTTAACCCTTTACCCAACGGAACGGCCCTGTGCCAATGCATTCTCTTATATATGCGAGTCGACCATAGGTCGCCTCGCATATATAAGAGAATGCATTGGCTTAACACATTAAAAATTATAAAATTGTTAAAGAATGTAAGAAAAAATGGTAAAAAGTGTTTTTAGGCCAATGCATTCTCTTATATATGCGAGGCGACCTATGGTCGACTCGCATATATAAGAGAATGCATTGGCACAGGGCATAACTGTAACTATCACAATGTGGTCAAGGAGCCGGTTCCAATGATATCCATATTTGTATGGTTCTATTGAGACAGAACGAAGATATTTTAGGCTGTTGAAGCTTTATTTGGCCGGTTTTGGCCGTTTTGTTGGGTAAATGGTTAATTGATTAGCTAAATGTATGTCAATTAATTAGCCGATTTTCGTATCTTACACCGCATTAGCCGCAGCGCCACCTATATCCGACAAGAGCAATTAATTCACTAGCATCTCCCATGCCTTGAATACATAGTTAACGACCTGCCAGTGTATAGGAGCAAATATACACCCATCGATGCCAAGGTTTCGGGTACAGTGGCTTGGTAAATCTGGGGAATTTTCTCCTTCCCCTTGTCTCGTGTGGACCACCGTGACACACAACGGGCAAATTTAAAGTGACGGTGCATAACGACAGTACAGTGGGAGAGCGGGACACGTTTAAAGTGACGGTGCATAACGACAGTATAGTGTGGCAGCGGGACACATTTCATGCCGCTGTTTTTTTTTTTGGGCAACCTGTGTCAGTCTACTTCGATTATGACGTCACCGGAACGACCTTTTGTTCAGATTGTCGTGATGAGTTATTATAATAGAACTCATCATTTCATAATCCACGGACTGTTAAAAATTTAGATCCACCCATTGATTGATTTTGTTCGTTGAATAATTATACGTTGCGATATGTACAGTAAATGCCTGTACATGAATAATTCAATACCAACACGTTGTTAGCCCATAATGGCCTGCAAAATCAGCCGGGGCACATCCAGAACCAACTGGGGCCTCTGGCGTTAAATCGTTGACAAGTATAGTCGTGGTAACAAGATGCTAGCAAGAACATACATATAGCATCTGCTGTCCCCTCTTAGTACAATATATTTGCGAAAACAAAATGAATCGCGAATTTCGTTCTAATAATTTCATCAAAGACACATTTAGTTGTCCAAGTTATTATCAATACATACTTTACCATAACGATATAATAATTGCAGAAAACGGTTTTCTTGGCAATTTGGGAGATTGGTGAAGGTGATTCCTATGGTTCAAATTGGAATTCCCCAACACGTGTTATCACAAATGAAAATACATATTGTGTGCATGAGTAACCCGAATGGTGACATATATCATGATTACCGATTCGTAAATAAGTAGTTCTATGTATCCTCACTTCAAATATCACAGCACACTGATGCGCTGATCGTATAAGGATCCGACGATCCGTGGCCTTGAGTGACCTCACGAAATGTCGTCCGCGCATCATTTTACTGTATCAGAACTCAGCAGAATATTTGCTAGGCCGCCAGATATTCCATATGTTCAACAATTTTAAAAATCGAATCGAAATCTGATCTCAGGGCTTAGACTGGTGGGTTCCCCGACTCAATTCACTTACCCCCCCCCCCGAAGCCGAATAAATAGTATTACATGTAATTAAACCAGTGTTCGAAGATAGTATGTAATATGAAATTCCGAAACGAGGTGTAACATATAATGACTTCTTTTCCGGAATAAATTAACAATCTACAGAAAACTTGTACCAATGACACAAGCAATACTACAATTGTATATCTCCGACATAACATAACGTAAAAAACACCCATTACCCTGCAGGGAGCCCCACACATATATAGAAGTATATAGAAGAGCGTCGTCTGCTCATGTTTGTCTGGGGCTCTGTATGGGTGAAATTATAAAATTGTTAAACAATACAAGAAAAATTTATTAAAATTGTAAAAAATTGTTAGGCCAATGCATTCTCTTATATATGCGAGGCGACCTATGGGGTCGACTCGCATATATAAGAGAATGCATTGGCACAGGGTAAAAAAAATCCCGACTGGATTTGATATGGCGGGTCACATATGCCTTCACCATGCCTTTAAATCCGACATAACATATGCCTTCACCGTGCATTTAGTTGAATTTAATGCCAAAAACAAAAGAGAACACACATCCATAAAATCTTTATCAAGGGGGCGCAACTGAAAACCAGTGATTGTTAACTAAACTAATATTGTTGTTGTTTCAATATATTTTGTATTCGGATTGACATGAGAACCGAACTTGGCATACATGAATTATGAAAGTATGGAATACCTTCACTGGTTTATTTAGTTAGATCATTTTATTAATATATTTTGGGTATATGGGTGCATATGTGTTGTCAAGGGGAAGCACTCCACTCCTTAATTAAACTAATCACACGCAGTCACATGTCCCACGACGGATATGAGGATTCCATGTCCGCAGTCGCGTTAATCGAATCTTGGTTCCAAACAGTTATGCCCATTTTTTCTTATAATATTTTCTACATTCTTTGACAAATTGATCATTTTTAATATCTGTTAAGCCAATGCATTCTCTTATATATGCGAGGCGACCTATGGTCGACTCGCATATATCAGAGAATGCATTGGCACAGGGCCGTTCTTATTTCGGTTAGATAGTGATAGTCTTATACCCCTACAACTGTTTATGTTGGGGTGGATAGTCCACTAAACTCATTTCATCCACGATGTCTTCATTATGCCAGCCACATTTATAAACACTCGTAATACATATTGATGGTGACAAGATGAGAACAAGACATTACCGATATCATCTGCTGTAATCTGTCAATAGAATATATTTACCAAGACAATATTTTTTTCGCGAATTCTACTTTAATCTTGTTACCTGCTAAACGACCGATTCATCTCCGGAACTTATTTAAATAGATGTTATAGATCATGGTGTTTGTTGAGTCTGAATCCCCGCTCTTTAAACTAATCAGCCACTGTTTTCAGGGCGGATATTGCCTGGTTTATATAAAGATTCCAAGACCTCAGTCGCGTTTATCTTGATTTCGTTGGTGCCAATTGGTAATTATATTGGTTAAGATAGTGATAGGTTGTGTCATATAACCCTGCAGCCGTTTACGTTTGGTGGGATTTTCCAATAAACTCCTTTCATCCGTGATGTCTTCATTATGGTAGACACTTTAACTATTGATTGTTCACTCCGATAGCGACCCGGCGTACTCTTACTCTTGGAGATATGGGATGAGGAAAGTATCAAAGTAGTTCTAAATTCACTTCTCTATTATAGTGTGCTGTAAGATTGCTTGATAACAAATAGTTATAGCTCTATAAACCTGGATAGTGTGCTCCCTAAATTCCTTGTTTTTATTAATATATGCCAGATTAAAATCGTTCGACGTTCTTTGCTGCCAGTTGTAATGGTCTATTGCTCAAGATGTAACACTGTCTTACTGAGCGGCTGCCCCAGACAGACAGAACAGTGTACTCATGAATGATGTATGTATGCTTGGGTCCGAGTGAGGCTCCATATGGGAGTGTTATATAATTGTCCCTTTCATTTTGGGAGTAGCGCTGGTGCAGCTTTAAAGACGATGTGCCTGTGCTTGTCCTTGTGTATGCGATTCTCACATAGGGAGCCTCGCATATATAAGAGAATGCGTTAGTTTTCACAAAATATTCAGGAAGTTCCAACCATATAAGGGTTAATTTCACCGGAAATTTACTTCAATATTTTACATTTGGTCTGAAACATAATGAAATTGTTCAAATTTGTTTTTACCCTATGCCAATGCATTCTCTTATATATGCGAGTCGACCATGTGTCGCCTCGCATATATAAGAGAATGCATTGGCCTAACAATTTGTTATCATTTTTTTTAAATAAATGTTTCTTACAATTTTTAGGACATAAAATAAAAAAAACATCCATTACCCTGCATGGAGCCCCACACATATATAGAAGCATATAGAAGAGTGTCGTCTGCTCATGTTTGTCTGGGGCTATGTATGGGTGAAATTATAAACTTGTTAAAGAATACAAGAAAACATTATTAAAATTGTAAAAAATTGTTAGGCCAATGCATTCTCTTATATATGCGAGGCGACCTATGGTCGACTCGCATATATAATAGAATGCATTGGCACAGGGTAAAAGAAAATCCCGACTTACTTACCAATTATCGACCGACTTGCCCAGATATTCGAATCTGAGCACTGTCCCGTTACGTTGGTCCTGAACCCGTGATTATCGGTACCCTTTGGTGGATATGGCTCCCTAGTGCGTTATGAACCGTACCGACTCAGTCACCCGGTCACCAGACAGTGTGTGTCATCACCGCCATCTCGTTTGGTAGCATCTTCGATTACGAGCAACTAACGAGGTACTAACGTTCGATTTGTCTACTACTCTGTGTAACACTCAAGAGTCTTAGACTCCGTCTGATAGCAACGTTTTGTAAGAGGAACCAATAAGCTTGTGGTTCGGAATCCACTTCTGACTTAACTGTCATTACGTCCCAAAGAAAATGTGCATCTCGAGCGTTAGATTATCCGGTGCATATATTGCTTATATCATCATGAATTCGTTCAATACAAGCTGAACTCGCACACTTATATTCATACGTCTATTCAGTGCAGAATGGAGAACTATAGTGACCTTTCTGGACTATAGGACAGACTGTGCGTGGGTGGTTGGAGTGCGCGGTGATCTCGTGTGTGTGTGGTTGGAGTGCGCGGTGATCTCGTGCGTGGGTGGTTGAAGTGCGCGTTGACTTCGTGCGTGGGTGGGTGGAGTGCGCGGTGATCTCGTGCGTAGGTAGTTGGAGTGCGCGGTGATCTCGTGCGTGGGTGGTTGGACTGCGCGTTGACTTCGTGCGTGGTGGTTGGAGTGCGCGGTGATATCGTGCGTGGGTGGTTGGAGTGCGCGGTGATCTCGTGCGTGGGTGGTTGGAGTACGCGGTGATCTCGTGCGTGGGTGGTTGGAGTGCGCGGTGATCTCGTGCGTGGGTGGTTGAAGTGAGTAGTAACTTCGTGTGTATTGCATGGTTGTTGTGCGTGGCGTTTGTAGTGCGTGCATGGGTAGTTGTAGTGCGTGTGTGGCTTAGTGCGTGGATGGTTGTAGTGTGTGGGTGATCGTAGTGCGTGGATGGTTGTGGTGCGTTGGTGGTTGTAGTGTGTGGGTGGTTGTAGTGCTTGGTGGTTGTATTGTTTTGTGAGCGTGGTCAGAGAATCGTCGCTCACCAGTGGGGTCCTACTTTTGGAATTGCGAATTGCGCCCCCTGAATTTGGTCAAATTAACAAAAACTGTACGTCTGAGAGATATATAGATATAATTATATTTTGAGCTGACAGAGTCTTCGTGCGTCTGTGTATGGGTTTAGGGCATATATGTAGTGAGCGTGGTTAGCAAGTGGTCGTTTGTCGGAGGCGGTGCGGGAACTGGGTATGGTTAAACTTAAATTCCGTATTGAGCCCCTGCACTTGGCTAAATTCAGAAATATGTATCTCTGGAAGGTATATATAGTGAACTTTCTGAACTATATAGGAGAGTCTTCGTGCGTATATGTAGCAGTAGTGCATGTAACCGAGGTTAGACAATCGGGGTGCAGTTGTGCGTTACACTTCTAATTTTCTAACTGCTCCTTGGACTTTGCTTAATTATGAAATTCGAAACACCTTATCCAGTATCCTACATTCGCAGCGCTGAGCACACTGCAACGGAGCCACGGGCTAGCAGCATATACATGATGTCGTCTCAGACATCTCGTTTGGTAGTCTATAACCCGTGATGTCTCATAGATTACGACCAACTACAGCGAGGCACTAACGTTCGATTTATCTGAGTAACACTCAAGAGTCTTAGACTCCGTTTGATAGCAACGTTTTGTGAGAGTAATTGATAAGCATGTCGTAATTCTATTTCATCCCAAAGAAAAAGTGAATATCGAGTTTCGGAGTATCCGGTGCATATCTTGCTTATATCATCGAAAATTCTTTGAATATAAGCTGAACGCTGACAGGTTTATACCAACGCGGCTATTCACTATACAGAAAAGTGATATAGTGTGGGGTTTTGAGACTCTTCAAGCGTGGGTGGCGTTAGGGCGTGTGAACTTGTTTGAATGGTCGTCGTTCAGGGGTGAATCCCACTTTGAGTTGTCGAACATTGCTCCTTTGGACTTTGGAAATTTGAAACTTTGGAAATGTTTTCACCACACCCCCTCTGGGCCACAATTCCAGACGTGCCTCAACTTTCGTCGCTTCTTGTCGAATTCGATAAGTAAACATCCAGATTCAGCATGCATTCTCAATAGTACCAAAAGCGATAGCGACCCTTAGAACAATGTCTTGAACGAGAAAATATATTGAGTTGCTGATCTTGGCCACGAAAAATAATTAATAACATGTATATTAAATTAATTACATAAAGCCGGGAACCCGAGCTAAATCTCTCTCATCTACGCTAATTGCTTCGATCGTCAATCGCCGAGCATGAATTTATGTGCGCTAAACTCTGTATGTAACTGTATAACATGACATGCTTCTTTGAGAACACGCGCGTTGCAGAATAATAATATACCTATAACTTTAAAATAGCTATATCAGATATAATATATGCTACATGCATGATTTCCTTAATGTCGTCCGTGAGAGCGTGGCCCAAGTGAAATCCTACATTACTTTGGAGCGTACAATAGTGAGTGCAATAATATATTTGTCGCAATGTCTCAATATATTGAATTACATACTATTAGGCATATTGTTCGATAAGATTTTGACAAGCTGCTCATTTTTGTGTCTTGCTTTCGAAATCTGTGAAATGTGTCCTCCTAATGCTAACGAGCTGTAGACGTGGTGTGCGGTAATCGGTGATTTCTAAAAGAAAGTGTGTTTCGTCTTCTATAAAGCGTCACCAGAATACAATATACATAGTCTTTGTTCCAATGTTATACAGGCTTCGTTAAATTTACCCCGAAACCGATAGTATATATGTGACCCGCCATATCAAATCCAGTCGTAAGTCGGGATTTGTTTACCCTGTGCCAATGCATTATCTTATGTATGCGATTCGACGATAGGTCGCCTCGCATATATAAGAGAATGCATTGGCCTAACAATTTTTTATAATTTTTTTTTAAATAAATGTTTCTTACAATTTTTAGGACATAAAATAAAAAAACATCCATTACCCTGCAGGGAGCCCTACACATATATAGAAGCATATAGAAGATTGTCGTCTGCTCATGTTTGTCTGGGGCTCTGTATGGGTGAAATTATAAAATTGTTAAAGAATACAAGAACAAATTATTAAAATTGTAAAAAAATGTTAGGCCAATGCATTCTCTTATATATGTGATGCGACCTATGGTCGACTCGCATATATAATAGAATGCATTGGCACAGGGTAAAAAAATCCCGACTTACGACTGAATTTGATATGGCGGGTCACATATTTACTGTTACAGTTAATAAGACTGTAGCTTCCTGATTTGTTTGCGAAAAACCTGTGCCATTGCGTTCTTTTAGATATGCAAGTCCCCCATATGGAACCTCCCATATATAAGGAAATTCATTGGCCTAATACTCTGCACCATCGCACCTCTCGTCATGAAAGGGTTAAATAAAAAAATTCATTGGCCTAATACTCTGTATCTTGACCTTGTAAGCCAGTGCATTATCTTATATATGTGAGGCTGCCTATGGGAGACTCCTATATATAAGAGAATGTACTGGCACATAATATTTAGTGCTGCACCATCGCACCTCTCGTCCTGAAAGGGTTAAATAACACTCCCATATTGAGCCTCATATGGACCCAATCAGACGATAGTCACCAGTGCATTGTTCTCTCTGTCAAGGGGCTCATTACAGGTCAATGAATAACCGTAAGCAGCTAAATGACCCAATATCCCGACCGTCGTCAGATCACCGGTTGACGTGACAAGCGACAATGGCGGATATGCATACAAATCCATCAACTCGTTCAACGTCTTTATGAACAACCAAGAACGAATCCCAAGGTCGTACAATCTTCTTATTGTTACTCAACCCTCAAACGAAAGAATATATCATAATATGACATGCACTGCTATACTACAAAAGAGTCACACTCCGAATTGATTCTCAAATACAATTGTGTGACCCTCGTGCAGCGTCGGGCGAAAAATTGTTATCAATTCGATCCCGGATCAGAGCTGCAGTTATGCAATGTCATTCATGGGTATTCATGTGGGATTCACACTCCATACAAAGAAGTTATGTTTTTTTTTCTCGGGTCGATGGGTATACAAAGAAGCTCTTGACATCTTACATATAACATCAGAGTTTTATCTTTGAGCTTGTGTTTGCCGTGGTACTGTTTATCATTGGTTGGTAAAGCACACCTCTCCATTTTGCTTCATTCACATGAATTCGTGCGCGATGCACACACGATGGACTTGTATTTGTAGTGATACAGTTTCTCTCTGGTTAGTTAACCCTTTCTATACTAACTCGATTCTCCCATTCAGTTAGACATGTATACATTGGAACGGTCTAATGTTCATTTAGAGGCGACAGCAAGACGAAATGATGATAATACAGGACGTGTGCAGAAGAATTCACATTCATTGTTGGGAAATGTTTAGATGACATGTTCAACATGTTCGACCTATGTCCTGAACATTTCCTGAGGGAACTACTCATCAATGACTATTTAGTAAAGAAAGGGTTGTAGACATATTTCTTTCACAGGCATTCGTCTGGGATTCATGGTGTAATGAACTGAAGGTTCCTGTTTACAATGCATTCGTGTGTGATTCGTGGTGTAATGAACTGAAGGTTCCTGTTTACAATGCATTCGTATCTGATTCACGGTGTAATGAACTGAAGGTTCCTGTTTACAATGCATTCGTATGTGATTCGTGATTTAATGAACTGAAGGTTCCTGTTTACCATGCATTCGTGTGTGATTCATGGTTTAATGAACTGAAGGTTCCTGTTTACCATGCATTCGTCTGGGATTCATGGTTTAATGAACTGAAGGTTCCTGTTTACCATGCATTCGGGTGTGATTCATGGTTTAATGAACTGAAGGTTCCTGTTTACCATGCATTCGTGTGTGATTCACGGTTTAATGAACTGAAGGTTCCTGTTTACCACGCATTCGTGTGTGATTCATGGTTTAATGAGCTGAAGGTTCCTGTTTACCATGCATTCGTGCGTGATTCATGGTGTAATGAACTGAAGGTTCCTGTTTACCATGCATTCGTCTGGGATTCATGGTGCGATGCACTGAAGGTTTCTGTTGACTGGTGTTAACTCTTTACCCAACAGAACGGCCCTGTGTCAATGCATTCTCTTATATATGCGAGTCGACCATAGGTCGCCTCGCATGTATAAGAGAATGCATTGGCTTAACACATTAACAATTATAAAATTGTTAAAGAATGTAAGAAAAAATGGTAAAAAGTGTTAAAAAAAGATTTTGTTTAGGCCAATGCATTCTCTTATATATGCGATGCGACCTATGGTCGACTCGCATATATAAGAGAATGCATTGGCACAGGGCATAACTGTAACTATCACAATGTGGTCAATTAACCGGTTCCAATGATATCCATATTTGTATGGTTCTATTGAGACAGACCGAAGATATTTTAGGCTGTTGAAGCTTTATTTGGCCGGTTTTGGCCGGTTTGTTGGGTAATGGGTAAAACGTATTATGCATCTGATCTCTTTTTTGTATTTGAGGTGCTATTGTTTAAGAAATATCTTCTGAATAACTGTTATGCGCTGTTATTCGAGGGCATTCTTGTCGGATTCACACCAGATACACCGCAATTGTAGTTTCGATGGGTCGATGCTGTTGCCATTATGTTATACTTATAGCGTCGCTGTCCAATCTTTAAACCTCACTGTCGTGGCACTGTTTGTCAGCGGTTATGTAGTGGAGTTGAGTGCCGGAATCCCAGGCGATCACTGTAGAGTTATTGTCTCCGCTTCGATCGTTGGACGCCATCTTATATGTAAACTTGCAGTTGCAGCTGTTTGCACTGGACTATTTATTAAAGGCAGCCTTCACGATTGACACGTCGCCGTGATACAACGAGGAACGGTTACTTATTATTGTCTCCATGGGAACGGTTACTTATTATTGTCTCCATGTCGAAGTTCACGAAGCTGCTGACGCCTTCTTACGAATAACATCGTTTATTATGTATTTAAGCTTGTATTTTCATATGCACTGTTACGTTTACCAGCGGTCGGTCAAAGACAATTCCTGGAAATATGGTTATATGTAATGGCATTCGCATACACGGATTTAAGTATGAAAAGACCCGGGATTCACTTAAGAGTCATTGTCTTCAGTTCGATCAGACAGCGATGTATCAATAGTATCATTACATATATCATCCTATATTATCTCTCGCGGGGAAACAGTGAGGAACGGTGTGACTAAAGACCGCCAAGACTAGCCCGGACGTGCCCGGACCGCCCCATGTGGTGTATATGGATGACGTTCGCGGCAACAACAGGGCAATAATAGCGGCACTTATGTGTTATTGCGTGCCCCCGTGGGTACGTGTGTTGGTTTCAATGACACTACCGCACTGTTATTACCACTAAAAGCACACCTATAGACACCGCAGGTGGCGGTTCAGTCTAGTCCGGGCTGGCCCTAGCTGGTCCGGGTAGTGTTTAGTCACACCGGTGAAGAAGGGTAATGTCTCTGTGTCGTTAATACGACTGTGTTGACGTCTTCATGCGGATAACATAGCTTCTTATATTTAAACGTGTATTTCCACTGCACTGTTTATCAGCGGCCAGTCAAAGACATTTATAGGACACGTGGTTAACTACACTCTTATAACTAATGTGTAGAAACGATTACACATCAAATGTGTAAACCCGGTTAATACACATAGCAATGTGTAGTTTTACATACAAATACATTGACCAAGTGCCGTTCTACACATAACGTGTATATTTTGTTACACACAGTTGTGTAAGAACGTAGAGCATGCGCAATGTGCGGTGCATTGAGTTTCATAGTCTGGTACGTGACGGCCATATTGTTTGAGTCTATTTTTTGGAATACAATCTACAGCGATCGTAGACAAGGATGTAAGTTCAGAATTCCAATTTGTGGGTTTAGTATTAATAGTATATGAGGATTTATTTGTTAAAACTTTCATGGCAATTACTGTCCTTAGACTCGTGTTATGATTGTTGTAATAATACTAATATTATGCAATCACGCCTCGATCCTGGTTTGTTCATTCAAAGCAAAAACTCACAGTACAGAACAAAATACTACATACCACTATGCGCCATGAAAGTTTTAACATATAAATCTGCATATATCTTTAATACTATACCCACAGATCGGACTACTGAACTTGCATTTCTTGTCTACGAACTGTGTGTGTAAGTACCTACACAAAATGTGTAAGGGATATGTGTTGATTTTATACACACAGTTGTGTATACATGTGTAAAAATTTACCCATTTATGTGTAAAAATTGTTACACAATTTGTGTACGAATATAAAACTACACATATACTACACAAATATGTTTAAGATCAAAATTGAATAATGATTGTGTAGCAGGGCTACACATTTTGTGTAGAAATCCTACACATTAGTCATAAGAGTGTAACAATATTCTCTTCGAGATACGGAATAATTATGTATCCGTTCAGATGATAAATCTTCTTACATATAACACCGTGTCGTGTCTCTAAGCACGTATTTGCATTCAAAAGTTTATCAGCGGCTAGTCAAAGAAAATACTTGGATATGTGGGGTTGTCTAATGACATTTACACTCAGGCATTTAATGGAGTAGACCCGCAATTCAATGAATAATTATATTTCCCCGTTCGACGAGACGAATCTGTCGACTTCTTCTTTCGTTTACCACCGCTCCTTGTCTTTAAATTTGTATTTGCGTGTGCACTGCCTTTCAGCTTGCAGTCAGATTACATTATAGTGGCGATTATGTAACGACATGCACAAGCATTCACTAGGGTTTCACTATATCACGACATGCACTTGGGGTCCACTACATAACGACACTCACTCGGCGTTCACAATATATCGAAATGGTATCGGGGTTCACGCCCATTTACTCGGGATTCACTATATATCGACATTCACTCCGGGTTCAGTATATAACGACATTCACTCGGGGTTCAGCATATAACGAAATTTAAGCGAGGTTCACGCCCATTCACTCGGGGTTCACGCCCATTGCACATATTGTCTTCTTCTGGATAGATGGAGACTATTGACATCCTTCTTACTTACAGTAACTCACTAATTACATCGATTCTCTATCTCTAAACTTGTATGTGCATGCTGTGTTGGACTGTTGCTGTTTGTCGTCGGCTATATAATAACCATCATTTTTGGATTCACGGACGAATGCTTGTCTCCGTTTAGATAAGACGTCTTCTTACATATCACATCGCCTCTTATCTATGAACATGTATTACAGATGGACTGTTTGTCTTCGGCTATGTGATAACGCAGTGTAATAACTTAAGAATAAACGCGATAAACCGGACTAATTATTGTCTCTGTTTCCATGATACGAAGTTGTTGACATCTCCGTTGGTTTAACATCGTTTCTTTATCTTTAAAGTTGTTTTTGCAGATACAGAGTTTGTCAGCGGATAGTCAAAGAAACACCTGCTAACTATCAAACGCGATATGAAACCAGCGATGAGTCGGCCGAAGAGAACTTTATCATCATCCATTCTGGAAGTCTCAGACATCCCAGCAATCATCGAGGCTGATGAGAATGTGTTTCAAGACAGTGAAAACCGCGGGGAGCAACGCGATGTATCACAAAACATAGAACAATACATGAGAACGGCCGTGCGAAGCGGGAGCAACAAGTCGTCTGTGCGCAATTCAAAATCAGCTCGCGGAGAATTGGGGACCACATATTATTCTAGGAAGGATACAAATAGCCGGTTTCCATGGATGAAGGATATAGCTGTACAGGTTAACTCGGAAGACATTGTTATATCTGGATTACACTGCGATCGCTGTAAACGCTACCGTTTCAGGTCAGATACTGTGATTCCGACTTCTGGAATGGATCTTATAAGTTCGGTTCCTTTGAAAAATGTAAAGTGGAGTTCCGACACGGACTTATGTAGTTCAAAACACAGATCTCCGCGTGAAAGCAGGTAAGAATTGATGTCATATCTACATGAATGACTATACACGACTACTTTATATAATTATGGCTATATACGTGATTATATATAGCTATCGCTGTATGTGATTACTGTATACACATGACAATATATGTGATTACTTTATATCTATGATTACACGTGATTACTTTATATATGGCTATATCAATGATTACTCTTTATATATGGATATGTACATGATATACGTGACTACATTATATATATGGATATACGTGATTACTTTATATCAATGGATATACGTGGTTATTTTATATATTATGGAGGGGCATCGGTGGCTCAATCGGTTAGGGGTGCTCCAAGCCGTTTCGCCCTCCAGCGCTGGCGATAACGGTTCAAATCCACATGTTTCCATCGTGCACTCTGTAACTCGAAATCGTTATCTGGTGGAGTTACCAGTTACTCGCCGATGGCCGGTGGTTTGCCGCACATGGTTGACGAGTTTATCAGCCATTGAAATCACTGTTAGATTAGTCGCAAGTGTGCGGATTTCCTCCACCACTAAAACTGGCAATGTCGTGATATGGCCTTAGTTGATAAAGCGACAATAAACCCCAATCAATCAATCAATCATTTATATATTATGGCTCTACGTGATTACTTTATATCTATCGCTATGCGTGATTACTTTATATATAAATATATACATGATTACTTTGTATCTATGTCTATACTTGCTTACATTATACATATGGCTATACGTGAGTAGTTTATACCAAAATAGCTGTACATGGTTGCTGTATATCTATCGCAATGCGCGATTGCGTTCTATCAATGGCTATACGTGATTACTTTATATGCATGGTTATGCGTGATTATTATGGCACAATCGATGCATGCCACACCCCCCTCCCCCCAAATATTTGGTCAAAATATTCAACACTTGGGAATGTCATGACTGACATAACATTGTATACTGTTGGACATTTAAACCACATCCATCGATTGACAATGTTCTATATTTCCAACCAGTAATTGCATTTATAACCAGTAATTACATGTATAACCAGTAATTACATTTATAAGTAATTAGGCAGTTGTTGTTTTTAAAACTTTAAGCAGAATTGGCATAAAGTTCTACTTTTTGGTAAACATTTTGGTCTGTAGTGGAATGACCGTGATTTTGAAATCGACCAACCTTAGGGGTTGTAAGGTTGGAAATTTACAACAGTTGAAAAGACTGAAGCATCAGTTGGACCCGATGAGGGGGTGTAAATGGTATTCTGCAAACCTGGGAGTTTGGTCTGGTTCAAACAAGGGGGTGCAGTTGGAAAGTTGGCTATATATACATTATATATTATATATTGTTAGCGTATATAAATTCCGTTAATAAAACTGCATTAAGGATAACGTACTACCCACTCTGTGTGCCAATATTTCATGACAACAAATGAGGAGATCTATGGCTGTTGAACTTACCGAAAAGTGACTTACCGAAACTTACAGAAAGGCATGTATATGGCACGATTTCAATCTGCAACAGAATATACTGCAGAGAAAAAATATCGAATTGTATACTGCACCGCAATAACCATGGATCTGGTCTTTATTCGAAATTCCTCTAGATTAATGGTTATGAACACTTCATGTTGGCTCTGAACTAAACTATTTGTACATGCACAATCATGCTGCAAGACAACTATTCGACGTCAAGTTTTTTTAATTTTGAAAAGTATCGTCATTCAGTTAAACATGATTTAAGCCTACACTCATGGTCCGCCAAACCGGATCAAACATGCGGTCTCTGGTCGTTCAATGGCCAGCTGATGCAGTCATGTGAGCACGCAATTAAACTACCCACGTGGGCAACAAACAGACCGGTATAATGGTTAGATGGCGCGAACAAGCACACACGCTGATAACATCCTTTCGAGAATGAATCAATGATGACACCAAGCTGCTTCTCTTACCTTTATACAGGCCGTCAACAGAAAATAGTTTGCAGTTCAACCCATTGAAATGATTGTGTAACACTTCTAGTATGTAGCCTCTCTAAACTCAAAGCGAGGTACATGTAAACCCGTGACTGAAATTTCAAAAGGTTGTCTGAATTTAAGAATTCCAAATCTCAAGTTTATTTTGATTGCATCGATCTTAGTTGTTGATGTGTGGTGATGTCCATCCTCTACCCGGCCCACAAAATACTAATATTATAACAATGAATTCCATCTGAACATAAGGGTCCGAATCGGCATCTCCAGTTTAGACCTAGTTTAAACTACCAGTTTAAACTGGGTTTTAGTGGTAAAAACAAGTTTTTCTCCACCGCTGGGACGACATAGATTTGGTCGATTGCTTTACTTGTGGGCCACACTTGTCCAATTGCAAGAATAGGAGGCGTGGTCTGTCTGTTTATTATCTCTACTTGTCAATTCATTGTCCGGTCACGCGACCTGTTGTCGCTATGTAATCTCCTAATCAGGGGAATAACCCGTGCTCTTTGAGAAATCACGACGAATGCACGGTCTGTTGTATAACGGTTAGATATTATCTAATATCATGGACGAACGTGACTTTTGGAACTCAAAAATATACCTTGAGGGCATGGGTGGGGCCCCGCCACAAATACCCCATAGAAACACCACCACCACCCGGGGGTACCATCCGGACGGGTGAAAATGGGGTATGGACCATTTTTGAGAACGGGAAGGATTTCGGCGAATTTGACGGCATGAATGGGTGGCTCGCCCATAATACCCGATAGAAACATCACCCCTCACCCCGGGATAACAGGGGTATGGACGGTAAGGATTTAGGCCAAATAATTTGGCAGCAGGAGTGGGTGGCACGATCAAAATACACCATATCACCACCCCTACCCACCCATCACCGGGGGGGGGGAGGGGTCCCACCAGAGGAGGTGGAAATTGGGTACGCCCAAATACCGAATAGAACACCCCAACCCTCACCCCCGGGGAAGGGTACCTCAAATAACGCATATAAACACCCCACCCCTCACATCCGGGCGGGGTGGGGTGGGTTACCACCCGAGGGGTGAAGATGGGATATGAACCATGTTCCAGAGCGGTAAAGATTTCGGCCAATTTGACGACAGGGGTGTGTGGCCCGCTCCAAATATCCCATATAGACACCCTACCCTCATCCCTAGAGGGTACCACCCTGCTGGGGTGAAAATGGGGTATGGAGCATTTTATTCATTATTCGCAAAAACATGCCTCTGTTGGTCAATATTACGGCATGTGTAGGTGGCCCGCCCCAAATACCCCATAGAATGTGGTATGGACCGTTATCGAGAACGGTAAGGATTTGGGTCTGGGGTGGGGTGTTTCTATGGGGGGCATTTGGGATGTGCCACCCACCGTTCTCGAAAATGGTCCATACCCCATTTCACCCCCTCGGGGTGGTACCTCCGGGTGAGGGTGTTTCTAGGGGGTAGTTGGAGCGGGCTACCCACACTGCTGACGTCAAATTGACCGAAATCCTTACCGTTCTCGAAAATGGTCCATACCCCATTTTCACCTCCTGGGGTGGTTCCCCCAGCGTTCAAGGGTGGGCTGTTTCTATGGGACATTTGAGCGGGCCATCCATCCATGCCGTCAATTGGCCGAAATCCTTACCAGTCTCGAAAATGGTCCATATCCCACGTTCACCCCCTCGGTGGTACCCCCCCCCCCCCCCGGAAGTGAGGGGTGGGGTGTTTCTATGGGTTATTTGGGGCGAGCCACCCACCCATACTATCAAATTGGCCGAAATCCTTACAGTTCTCCAAAATAGTCCATACTCCACCCCCTCAGGGTGGCCGTTACCCTCCCCCGGGTGAAGGCTGGGGTGTCTCTGATGGGTATTTGGGCGGGCCACCAACCCATACGTCAAATTGACCGAAAGAGACCTTTTTGTGAATAAGGAATCAGTTTCAAAAGTCATGTTCGTGTCTAACGTGTCAATCTGATCAGTCCGATCCCGCCATGCTCTCAGCCGCCAAATAGACATCCGAACGAGCGAATTGCAAACAGACATAGTAGCAAGAAATCATCCATCACACTGGCACATATTTTGTTAGAATTTATCTCATAAGTACCGACATCGCCTCCCCGAATTCCAATAAGACTCTCCTGCATCTACATTGAGTGACAAACGCCCGCGCATAAACGCCTCCCCCAATTCCAAATAAACACTCCCATATTCACGAAGAAACAACATCAATATTGGGCGAAAAATATCGGCCGAATAATTAAACCCAAAAAACTAGGTTTTAGTCAAACCTGGGGTAGGGTGGTTTAACTTTGATTTTTTTCAAAGTATATTTAAAGGTGTATGTTCGAGGCGAGACGTATGGTACGTATAAATCATATATACCTAAGCTTATACTGATGATTATATAGCCAATTCACCACAAACAATTAGTAATATTACCATAACTTTATCACGTTAATAAAACCTAGTTTCAACTTAAACTGAGTTTATCACAAAACTTGGTTTAAGTACGCTAAAACCCAGTTTTACTCCCATAAACTTGGTTTAACTACTGTAAAACCAAGTTTAAACCCTACTTAAACCTAGTTTAAACTGGAGTTAAACCTGGTCTAGAATAAAACCTAGTCTAAACCAGAGATGCCGATTCGGACCAAGGAGTCTCCGCAATAAACTTGATAATATTGCACATCTAATTAACGAATACGATATAATTTGTTTCACCGAAACTCATTTAGATCCAGAGTTTAATTCAGAGCACCTTGTAATTCCGAATTTCAATGGACCAATTAGAAAAGACCGCGACAGAAACGGAGGAGGTATATGTGCGTACTTGCTAATCATATTGTTTTTAAACGAAACCATAAACTTGAGTTTGATAACAGTATACTATGTTTCCAAATTTATTTGAAATCCAATGAATATTGTCTAGTAGCTTCTTACCGTTCAGAACAGTTTTCTGCGCCGGATTATTGGGATAAGCTTCACTCATCACTAGATACTTTACTTAATAGAAATATACCAATAATTGTAACAGGGGATTTAAATTCAAATAGTATAAACCCAACATCAGCCATTAGCAACTTAATCAATCGTCTACACTTGCGTAATCTTATTACAACCCAACTCGAATCGGGACGACATCAGCAACCTTATTGGATCCGATTATAGTAAGTGACAACCTACTCTCGTATGAACACGAAACTATAGACATGGGTAGAAACATTTCTGACCATTATGCAGTAATGGCTTCCTTTTATTTTGATTATAGTCCCTCATTGACAAATAGAAAACTGGTATGGAACAACAACCACGCAGATTTCTTAAAGGCAAATTAATCGGAAAACATCACTAGCTCCATATACAGAGGCGGACTGGGCCAAGAAACCGGCCCGGGAAATTAATATAATACCGGCCCATCTGTTGGGGGGGGGGCGTCCACAGTCCACCTTGGAAAATTCCAACTGCACCCCCCCCCCCCTGAATCAGAATCAGACCAAATACATGTTTTTGCATAATTCCATTTGCACCTCTGGTCTAATATCCTATATATTCATAAACCATGGTTCTATATATTCCCGGTATGAGACCATTCAGATATTTTTACCTGACAAATTGCATAAAATCTAACATCTAGCGGTCTAACTCCAGACAAATGCACACGGCTACGGACAAGAGACCAGGACACACCGGGTTGTTCATGGTTGTTCGGCCCGGGGTGAGAACATTTTGAAAACTATACAAGAAAATCTCGAATCCGATAAACTAGACTGGCATCAACTGAAGCGTTCCTATTTTCTTGTAAATTTCAATTGGGGGAGGGGTGCGTAAGAATTTTTTTGGGATTTACAGCTGGGAGTTACCGTTAAAATCCCGAGATTAATGGGGTCTTTACGTGGTGTTATATGATGCCGACAAGTTCATTTAATGTCAAAATTACGATTAGCCAATTCGGCTGGTTAAACAACACATGTGGCGGCCCACGTCCGGAATTTTCCCGGTCTCACGATCGGCCATGCAGTCCGCCTCTGGCCTCATGAATTTATGTGAGAAGAGTACCATCTTATTGGATACACGGCTGGTTAAACAACACATGTGGCGGCCCACGTCGGTGTTTCATTTGCGGCCCAAGTTGTGGTTGGGCGGCCCAACCACATATACCCCCCCCCCCCCAACCGTAAAAAAAAAACCCTCGGATTCTCGCTTGATAGAAAATCACGTGGAATCAGAATTTTTCCGGCCTCCGGCCCATCGGGAAATTTCCCGGTCTCCCGATCGGCCAGTCCTCCTCTGTCCATATAAACACATCGATGATTTGGTACACAATTTTTCGAAACAATATCCTGAAATTATGAAAACATGTATCCCGAATAGAGAGATAACAATTAGACGTCACGATAAACATTGGTTCACGTCCGAGTTAAGAACGGCTATTCGTAGAAGAGACCGCGTAAGGCGTAAAGCCATTCGATCTAATAGTGACACCTCGTGGTCTAAATACAGAACGATGCGAAATAAAGTTAATAACATGAAAAACACGCGAAAACAGAATATGAAACTAAATTGGCGGACACATTTTCTTCCATTAGTAACCCAAAGTACTTCTGGTATACGGTCAAAGAACTTTTAAATAAACATTCTAACAGTGATATCCCCCCCCCCCCTTAAGAACCGCTAATGGAATTATGTTATTTGATGACGACGAAAAAGCTAATTTACTGAACGACGCGTTTGTACACAACTCTTCTCTTGACGACTCAAATTGTTCTCTTCCAAACAGCATCAATAAATGTTGCAACCAACTCTCTAAAATTGAAATTAATGAGGTAGATATTGTCGCGGCTATACACATTTTAAAAGTGGACAAAGCTGATGGCCAGGATGGAATACGTGCCAAAATGTTACGAGAGACAGCGTATACGGTGGCAGTTCCACACAAGAATTTTTTTTCGACATGTCCCTATCGTCAAAGATATTCACATCGAGTGGAAAAAAGCAAATGTTACTGCCATTCATAAAAAAGACGATCGTTCAGATCCCGGTAACTACAGACCTATATCTCTGTTATCGTGTATTCGAGAAAATTATTATGAAAAAACTAATGTTACATTTTGATAGTAATAATATACTATACAAATATCAATGTGGTTTCATACCTGGTCATTTTACAACGTATCAACTTATTGACATATATCATTCTTTGTGTGAATCTCTTGATAATAAGATGGCAGCATGTTCCATCTTTTGTGACATATCAAAGGCATTTGAAAGAGTGTGGCATATCTGATTGATACATAAACTGGAACAATACGGTATTCAAGGTGACCTACTTGATTAGATTCGTGATTATATAACTAATAGAAAACAACTTGTTGTAGTTGGAAATGTAGTCTCTGACTAGAAATGCATTCGAGCTGGCGTCCCTCAAGGATAATTATTAGGGCCTTTTTTCTTTTTGACGTACATAAACGATCAATCAGATACTATAAATTCTTTTACGCGTATGTATGCTGATGACACATGCTTTACCAGGACCAGCCAAATAATAGAAGAATCTCGTTTAAGCTTTTCTGCCGATCTAAGACGTATTGGCAACTGGTCTGACCAGTGGCAAGTCAATTTCAATCCACCAAAGACGAAGGCTATCATTTTCTCTTATACGGGTAACGATAAGAACGCTGACACTTCATTAAATCTTACATTTAACGGTACTGACAACGAGACTGTTTCCTCGCATCGCCACCTTGGTATAACATTACAATCTAACCTCTGTTAGGACACCCAAATCAATAATATGTGTAGTAGAGTAGCCTCCAGTTTATCTCAACTTAGAAAATTAAAATTCATTCTTAACAGACGTACCCTCGACCTGATGTATAACGTTTTATACTGCCAATAATGGATTATTGTGATGTTGTGTGGGATAACGCACCCATATACCTCTTCCATAAGTTGTACCTGTTGCATCATGACGCAGCGCGAATTGTCAGTGGTCTCATTAAATCAGTTTCGATCAACTAAATGCTATTCGAACTTGGATGGTCCACTTTACAACAAAGAAGATACTGGCATAAAATAAGAATCACTTACACTGTGATGACTAAAAAGTCACCCAACTATATCTTAGAGAAAAGTCATCCAACTAGTGGCCAAATAACAAATAACAGATATGATTTTAGAAATCCAGATTACCTTCGAAACTACCCCTCTGGTTCCAAACGTACCGATACTAGCTTTCTCCCATAATGGTGACCGCCTGGAACTATACTTAGATGACAAAACCAAAAAATGTGGTTCGATAGAAATGTTTTCAAAACAATTTAATCCACAGCATGGTATACTAAAGCCACCTTCATTTTATAATAACGGAAAGAGAAGAGTAAACATAATACACTGTAGACTCCGTAACAAATGTAGTGAGTTAAATGCTGATAAGTTTCGAAAACATCTCATTGATAGTCCCAAGTCAACTTGTGGGTACGGAGTAGAGGATGCAGACCACTTTTTCATCACATGTCCGCTTTATAGACATGAAAGAACTATCATAGAACACCGGCTATTACCGACGGATTGCATATGATTTATTTTGAAAATATATTGTGCGGATCACCTAACTTGTCTATAAATTCAAATGAACGTCTTTTCACAGCGGTCCAAAATTATATTCTATCCACGGGTCGTTTCAGTACTGAACAGGTTTATTGGAGCAACGCTGATGATGATGACGATGGTGATGTCTAATAAACAAAAACTAATTCCATATATATATATATATGTATATGTGTATGTGTACACATATTTGGTTGAATACATGTACCCTTAACCAGGCCAATCGGCTTTTCTCTTTTCCACTCCCGAACCACCTTCACCTTCATTTTCATTTCATAATTGTGATTTAACTCTTAGTTTCTGCTATCTTGAACAAAACAAAAATTTAGTTTGATTAATTTATTTTCTACGCCATTTTATTTATTTCAGTATTACTTAGGATATTTGGAGAGAGGAGCATTTGCTAAGTTATAATAACTCATCATACTACTGTATTTAAATTATTATGTAAACATGTCTGTGTGGGATGACAACTGAAATATGTGACCCGCCATATCAAATCCAGTCGTAAGTCGGGATTTGTTTTACCCTGTGCCAATGCATTCTCTTATATATGCGAGTCGACCATAGGTCGCCTCGCATATATAAGAGAATGTATTGGCCTAACAATTTTTTATAATTTTAATAATTTTTTCTTGTATTCTTTAACAATTTTATAATTTCACCCATACAGAGCCCCAGACAAACATGAGCAGACGACACTCTTCTATATGCTTCCATATATGTGTGAGGCTCCCTGCAGGGTAATGGGTGTTTTTTTTATTTTATGTCCTAAAAATTATAAGAAACATTTATTTTAAAAAAAATGATAAAAAATTGTTAGGCCAATGCATTCTCTTATATATGCGAGGCGACCTATGGTCGACTCGCATATATAAGAGAATGCATTGGCACAGGGTAAAACAAATCCCGACTTACGACTGGATTTGATATGGCGGGTCACATATGTTCAAACAAAAACCTCAGTTTGCTGCATCATCGTATTATATGATTTAGTTGCCTGTTTAAATTTATAGCAATCAAAACATGATCACAATTGACAACAACGTTATCGCGGTGCTCTTTGCATATCGTTTAGAAATTTCCAATACAAATATGCTTGTTATGTTAACTGCCTGTTTGCTGTCGATATATCGCGGCGGTCAACATTGGGCAAGTATAATTAATTACCTCGACGATATAGATACGCTACTGTTAATTACCTCGACGATATAGATACGCTACTGTTAATTACCTCGACGATATAGATACGCTACTGTTAATTACCTCGACGATATAGATACGCTACTGTTAATTACCTCGACGATATAGATACGCTACTGTTAATTACCTCGACGATATAGATACGCTACTGTTAATTACCTCGACGATATAGATACGCTACTGTTAATTACCTCGACGATATAGATACGCTACTGCTAATAACCGTGGTCTGGCTAGGCCGAATTTAAGAGATGACGAATGCATCACTTAGACCCACTGTCTATAGGTTTTAGATTCTTGTTTTAGCTGCCAAACGGCGGTTTAAACCTACAAATGTTTACGTAAACCAGGTTTTAACTGAAATATTAGGCATTATTCAATATAGAGTTGCAAGTAGGCCTAGGGTTATTCTTCTTGTAACTTAGTCACTGTGATCAAGTCCATAAGTAATCATAGTAACTCGCCGAAGGTGTGAGTTCGTCCGATTACAAATACTTGTTACTAAGTAATGGTTAGAGTACGCGAATTGGCCGCGATTGGACACAATAGCCTGTTAGCCACGCCCAAAAACGTGATTAACATGAACTGAATGTGAATAGATATGTCCGAAACAACACGGACTGTTCCCACTGTGAAGCGCCCGTGCGATTTGTTTGTTATGAGTTGCGGGTGCCTGACAATCGGATAATCATTGAACTATTCCTTCGCCAGCCTTGGGAATTGGTGTACTTTACCAAAAATCAGGGAACAATTGCAACAATGGAATTGTGCTCTAACAATACGTTAATGGTATTGACCCGATATTTTTCTCAGTGTATATGGACTGAACTAGTTCATTACGTATGTTTATTGTTGACTTAAACATTATAGACCGCTCTTCTTGGACACTTGACACAACACCCCGTTTTAGAACAAAAGTCAGCGTCTTCCTCTATAGAGAAAATACACTGGAAGGTCATACTATTCTAACAAATCAATGAGCGTATTACAACGGGTCGGTGGCGCCATGTTTTCAACATTGTAGTTACAGATAATCATTTCTTTGTCTTCGTTGATCGTTATTTTCAAGCTGATGCAGTCTATAGTGTAAACTTTATTCCAAACTTCCCCACCGCATAACACTGTTTTAGTCACAAGATTCAGAAGTACTCTGTTCGTATAGTAGTTAGAAGATAACCACCGGGACATTAATTGGGTAATGTGATAATTCTACGAAGTATTGAAGATAATGTGCGCTTAACTCCATGAATTAAACTGATAAGTGAGTATCTATGCATTCCGGAACAATATTTATCACATACTTAGTTCCTAAACCCGGGCTCGTATTTGTATTAAGACACATGTGTATTATCGGCACGCCCACTGACGCAAGAATTTAGCGCAACGATATCGATCAATGTTATTATTATGCTAATTAGAATATAGCTATGATATTCAATTTGTGTTGGGTTATTTAGTGTTGTCCGTGAGATTAGCATGGGTGATAAGGGTGATTGAATAATTTTGTCAACATGTAAAGACACATTTAAAATGGAACTGTATTTTTCCTTGAAGGTGTCTTTACTTCCTCCGGTGTTGTGATACGGAAATCAATATTAATTTGATGTAACCGCAGTCGTTTCGAGATCGTTTTTCGTTGCTAAAATGTGATAAAAATGAAAACAAATATCAAATTCGACGCAATTATATTCGAAGGCTATTAACCTCGTTCACTCAATTCGATTAATAAATTTCGTATATAATTGCGACCTAGTACATATCCTCTATGTAACGAATCAATCGCGGATAAACGAATGGTAATGAGTCAGTGCATATACACGACAGATAATGTGTGCTACCATCATCCATATATCACTAACCCTTCCATGACGGGTGCTTCCTCATTTTTTTTGAAAACACTGTGCCAATGCATTCTCTTATATATGCGAGTCGGCCATAGGTCGCATCGCATATATAAGAGAATGCATAATGCATTGGCCTAACAAATGTTATATTAGTTGTTATAATTGTTTTAAAAAATGTATGAAAAATGAAAACAAATAAGAAATAATTGTTGAAGAATGTGAGAAATAATTATAAAAATGATAAAAATTGTTAAAGAATGTAAGAAATATGATAGAAATAATAAAAATTGTTAAAGAATGTAATACAAATTTATAACAAAAAATGATAACAAATTGTTAGGCCAATGGTTTTTCTGATATATATGGTCGAATTCCACATATAATAGAATGTATTGGCACATGGTCTTTAATGCACAAGAGCTGCTCCGGTCCCGAAAGGGTTATTAAAATAAAATAGTATTGTGAACTTTTTAATTTGATAGATCGCGCAAAGTGAATCTCTAACTGTACTTTTGCAAATTAAAACAAATGACAAACACATGCATGCATGAATACATAGATATGCACATAGTTGTGTATATAAACATATACAAGGAACGGATACCTTTTTTAATTTTTTTAATATTTCTAATGTATACTGACACAACTTATTACCAGAATATTCCCTGTAAATGAATGAGAATATGAAGTGTTCTGCCTTCGTGTGATTAAACCACCACTCAGAATAATGGACCATTACAACGTGTAATGCTACAACTGAGTGGCAGAGTCCATTGAGCTGTGAAAGGGATAACCATTCCATGTATGTAGCTACCTTAAATTTGCGAAAATCCTGAGCCAGTGCACAGAGACGTGGCAACAGGGGGGGGGGGTGGGATGTCTCTCACCCCCCCCCCCCCCCCCCCACTTTGGTCAAAAGTTGGAAATTCTGTACCTGCCAAAACATTAGTTGGAAATTTCACACCAATAATAGGTTGAAAAATGTTCTTGTAGTTGATTTTCAAACAATTTATTGGGGGAAAATAATTGTTTTTGGACCAATATTTGCATATTTTCCTATTTTTTGTCAAAATGTTGGACTGAAATTGTCATCCGTTGGACATTAGGATTGTGTCCTGACCCCCCCCCCCCCCCCCCCCCCCCGTGGCAAGCCAAAAACTGCTAGTTAATTTAAGAAAACAATAATGTCATATTATTTGGTCAACATTGTCATTGGAATTGTCATCAGTTGGAAATTTTCCAACCTAAAATGTTCGCACACCGGGCCGAACCATGGTCGGTCCGGTGTGTCATTGTCCACCCCCCGTGGCCAATAAAAAAACTACTAATTAGTTTAACAAAATAATAGTTTACTACATTTGGTCAAACTTGTGGACTGAAATGGTCATCCGTTGGAGAATTTCCAACCTGATGGGGGTATGAGGTTTGAAATTTCCAACACTAAGAAAGCTTCAGTTGAGGCCAGTCTAGATGCTAGGATTTGCAATTCTTGTATAGTTTACAACCATGGTCAGCCCTGTGTCTATCTATATCATTGTATATATGGGAGACTATATATATATGATTGTATGTATGGGAGACTATATATATGATTGTATATATGGGATACTATATATATGATTGTATTTATGCGAGACTATCTATATGATTGTATATATGGGAGACTATATATATGATTGTATATATGTGGAGACTATCTATATGATTGTATATATGGGAGACTATCTATATGATTGTATATATGGGAGACTATATATATGATTGTATATATGGGAGACTATCTATGTGATTGTATATATGGGAGACTATCTATATGATTGTATATAATGGGAGACTTGCATATATAAGATCATGCACTGACACAGGATATGTAATGCTGTACAATGCAGCCCCCATCATGAACGGATTATGTACCACTCGCGTGTGGAGTCACCAGGCAGACGACAATCATCAGGGACTCAGAGACGTGGCGGCAGGGGGGTAGGGTGTCTCACCCCCCCCCCCCCCAACTTTGGCCAAATTTTTCAACAGTTGGAAATTTAATACCTGACACAACATTAGTTGAAAATTTCACACCAACAAATAGGCTGAAAATGTTCTTGTATAGTTTGATTTTCAAACAATTTATTGGGGGGAATGTATTGTTTTTTTACCAATATTTGCACATTTTCCTTCTTTTGGTAAAACTTTTGGACTGAAATGGCCATCCGTTGGAAATTTTCCAGCCTTAGGGGGGTGTCAGGTTGGAAATTTCCAACATTTGGAAAGCAATGTGTCCTGGTCCCTCCCCCGTGGCCAGTTAAGAACTGCTATTTAATAAGAAAACAATATTGTCCTACATTTGGTCAAAATTGTCACTGGAATTGTCATCTGTTGGAAATTTTCCAACCGAAGTCGGGGTGTCAGGTTGGAAATTTCCAACTATATAGGAAGGCTTGAGACTAGTCTAGATGCTAGGATTTTGCGATTTTCTTGTTCAGATTTCAAAATGTTCCCACACCGGGCCGAACCATGGTCGGCCCGGCGTGTCCTGGTCCCTCCCCGTGCTAATGAGTTTAAATAAACAATAATTTACTACATTTTGTCAAAATTGTGGCCTGAAATGGTCATCAGTTGGAAAATTTCAAACCTAACGTTAAGTATTTGGTATTTCCAACACTAGGAAAGCTTGAAGTCAGTCTAGAAGCTACGATTAGGCGATTTTCTTGTCTTGTCCGCAGTCGTGTGCATTTGTCTGGAGTTAGACCACTAGATGTTAGGATTTATGTAATTTTCAGGTTCAAATATCTGAATATGTTCATACCGGGTAGATAGAACCATGGTTTATGCATAGACTATATACCTGAAGACTTAGGTGCAAGGGGGAATGAAATTTAATTAATGCGAAACCTTTATTTGGTTCGATTCAAGGGAGGGGGGGGGGTGCAAATGGAATTATGCAAAACCTTGTCTTTGGTCTGATTCAAGTGGGGTGCTGTTGGAATTCCCCAAGGTGGACACCCCTCCCTCCCCAAACAGAGACCCTCTAGCCACGTCCCTACAGGGACTTTATAAAGTGTTAATATCTCAGCGCACTGAGTATACTGTGACGTAAACTCCCGACCGTGTGTGGAGAATCATACTGTTATACTGCAGTAATCCAGCCGAGGAGTGCCAGACAGACGGAAAGTTATGAATACTTGCGAGAACACAGAAGTATCCCCATTAAAATAATAGCCAAACTTACCATTATTCATCTGTAAATAATAGTTTATTGAGTAAAAGGCGATACATATGCTATAAACATAATTATTGTTACAACGAAAGGATTGTCGTTTTGGGTTTTTGCAGCCGATTTCTTGTCTGGAAGCTCGCAAGCAATTAGATATGGCCACACTTTGGCACAAACGAAGCGGATTCATTAGTCTTTTCTGCCCATAAAGTAACGTCCTGTATGTTAGCACCGGGGCGTATCTCGCCCTATTATTCTGAGACATTCTGGTAAACACAAATGTTTTGAACAAAATTGTTTGTTGGCATGATATCATGCTGAGGTATCGGGAAACATTGTATGTTGGCATGATATCATGCTGGGGTACAGAATGTTTCATGCTTGTCGTTCTTAACATTTGTTTTTATCAAAAGTTACCCCAAATTTAATGTCACTTTTTCCGAGTTTACAAATATACAGGATCTAACCATTATAATCAATGCATTGAACCGTGTGGAAATTAATTGCACCGTTGTAACTATATCCTGCATGGAGCCTCGCGCGGATATAATGTTGTAATGCAGGGTGTTGTCTGTTTGGGGGGGGGGGGGGGGGTTGGGGGGGGGGGGGGTTGGGGGGGGGGCTCATTATAGGATTTAATTACGCTATTGTATTCTCATTGCATTCCATTGTTTCACTAGACATAGTAAAATGGCACTGTCACATTTAACTATATATGAATTTATGGTGCGTCGACCTGGCCATATATCGTCCCCACCCGTCAGACCACGATGTCACTGCCCATTATAGTAACACAGCTTTATCAAGAGTAATTACTAGAATTAAATGTCTTCATCGGAGATTACGCAGCTCAGCGGATACATAATTATGAAATACCCCCTGCCACCTGTTCGTGTTGCGCAAAAGAATGACCCCTCTGATCTCTCAGGTCGTAAGCATAAGGCGATTTGCCCCGAGGGTAGGTAAAGTCTAGTGCCCATGAGAGCCATCATTACGAGCTATACGGGGTGTTAAATGGGGATACTTACGTTACGCATTATTTAATTTGATCCTGTGATAAATTTATATTGTTAAATCCAAACAATGCTACACTGTCTTAGGTTACGACAATGAATGTTGATTCCTTTCACTGTCGCGGCATTCAAGTCGTAATCCAAAGCCGAAAACCGAAATTCACTGCACTGCATACCTCATACGAGCAAGGGTTACATTTCGGATACGTATTTCTTTTGTGGATTTTATTAAAATATGGGGTAAGTAAAAAAGTTACAAAGATTTTGTTGCAATGAATTACATCAAAATACAGTACACGACATTAATACCATCTTGCTATGTCATGTCGGTGCACAATGCCGAATAGAGACATACACTATTAGTACGCACTGCATGTATATACTTCCATACTGGTTGATTACGCACTGCATGTATATACTTCCATACTGGTTGATTTTGTTGGTTAATCGACGTTCCAGTACTGCTACTACACTATACCATATCATGAGATTGACATGTGAAGGGCAAACTGCGTTAGTGGCTATTTTCAGTTCTACGTAGAACCCAATCACCCACACGGAATAACACATGCACCCACCCGGTAAAACCCATGCACCCATCCGGTAAAACCCATGCACCCACCCGGTAAAACCCATGCACAAAACACAGACTTTCGCAGATAATCGATCCAGGTTACCCGCCATTTTGGTGGATCACACATCCCAGCACTTTTAATTTGGGGTCATAATGTTTCGTACTGAGTCAAGTACTAGGCAGTTGGTGGTCAAATTACGTGAGTATGTTCAAACTCGATCGGTGCACATGTTCTAACGTTGGCATCGCAGGATGGGTGCTTATAGGTCGGTCACAGTCTGGTGGGGATCTTAAGGGTTTACAGCAAGTTCGTTAGGTACATGCATTTCCGACACTTTGGATTGAATTCCTGTAATTAGCCGCATCGCGCCATGAGAATACCATAACAATTAAACACAGGGATTGGGTTGGCTTCCGATTTTATAACGAACAACATTATCCCGGCAGACAAACAGAGGAACTCATTTGACCCAGAGTAATTAGCTGCATTCCGGATCGGTCCCGTTCTAACAAAGAAACGAGTTCCCAAAATGGACTGGATAAAATTATTCCAGCATCTTGCATCTTGCATCTGGCATTGCATTCTGTTATTTGAACGGGAGAACGCGGCTTGTTGTCGCGCGTATCCGGACTGAACACAGCGTATCCGGACCGGACTGAACACAGCCACTAACTTCGACAGCTGTTCGGGACTGGTTTCCGGCGGGACTGAACACAGCCACTAACTTCGACAGCTGTTCGGGACTGGTTTCCGGCCGGACTGAACACAGCCACTAACTTCGACAGCTATTGGGGACTGGTTTCCGGCCGGACTGAACACAGCCACTAACTTCGACAGTAGCTGTTCGGGACTGGTTTCCGGATTTAATTTCATTTTCTGATAGTGAGCTGTGAACTGTTGAATGCGGTGAATATGTTTATTTCCGCCTTATTGTGATTGGAAACAGAATAAGAAGATATTACCGCGTACCAATGTTTGAAAAAGGGAATCTTGTTGGTCGATTACTGACAAGGTAAGGTAGCAGTTCAGGCCCATATCAATCCAACATATATTATAGTTATACGGATGATATACTCGATAATACTTCTCCTTCAAATTGATAAAAGAGGAAAAACTATGTCAAAATGTCATAAACATGCACAGGGAGTCAGTGTCACGTTTACATGGAGTCAGTGTCACGTTTACAGGGAGTCAGTGTCACGTTTATGTTTTGTTATTATATATCCGGCTTGAAAGTGAAAGTCTGTTCGTGCAAACAAAAACGGCGATCCAGGATGATGAACACACGTCTATACTGATACACATGTATATTGCGTAACCGCTATACCAAACCTACTTTCAACCACTTCTTTCTAATACTAAATATGAAAGAAATATATATCGATCCAGTCCACACTACATGTGATTAGCTTAGCAACATAATTATGTATATTTATAATATTACCAATAAATTATCGTGAACATCTTAACTTAATGGCATGTAAGCACTCTCACTGTGTGTGGCGCTTTTCGCACACGAACGCAGACGACGCCCATCATAAACGTATTGCATGATCTCGGATCCTCTCCATACAACTAATATTCATACACCATATTTTGTATTGCACATATTGATTCATATGGAATACATACTGTTTACATAAAAAAAAACAAAAGCTTTATCATATCGATTCGTCAACGGGACTATACGACACTATAATTATACAAAATAATGATACAAAATAAACGGAGGATATATATGCAATCAACGTCGTTTTCGATGCATCTGTCGGCGTCTAGAATTGTCGGATGCCGAATTTCATAATGTATAATTTCGCTAAAGTATGTAGTTCGGCATCCGACACTTCTATACGCCGACAGATGCATCGAAAAGTACGTTGATTGCTTATAATTACGACAATCCGCATATTAGTTGGTGATTAAACAAGTTCTTTTTAAAGAAACTATATTAAAACACTAAAAGAGTAAAACTACCCAAGTGATATTTGTGTCTGGACTCAGCTGCTCTTTTTATCGAAATGGGAATTTGGGTCAAGAATAAATTGGGCGACCGACCGGAAGTTCGAGATGAACACACACAATTCGATCGCTGTTTCCGACATTCCAACTACACAAAAGCAAGAGACCACACCCGTAAACTATTAAACTGTACTTGCTGGTGTAAATTTCACTTATTTAAAACGATTCTAGAACATGTATTGTCATAAAGGCAATCCGATTCGATAGCAATTCCGAAGCGGTGTTTCCAAACTTCGCCACCGAAGCTGTGGTCTCCGGCGACTCGAAGAGTAAACAATCGCTACAAAGGTGCATTCTATGCTCTCATGACCATTGCCATGTCATATTAGTATTGGCACGAAGCTGGATAAATGCTAATAATAATGGTGGAATAGTTATGTAATACATTATTTTATCCCCAAATAAATTAATGTACTATTTTGCTGTTTAATCTGCGATAATTTTTCGCTGAGATTTGGCGTCTTGCGTTACCACTAGAAACGGAAGTGATTTCTTGCGATTTGATTGGTGGACAAAATAAAATTCCGAGTAAATCCGCCCCATGGATATTCGACTTGGTTTGCGAACTTTTTAAGGTATCATAACCCCCAGTGATGCGGGAAACGTCACTTCCCTCCACTGATAGATATTGTCGCTACCAAGCTTATCTAAGGGCCTTGTCCAATCAAATGCACGCATTTTAGTCAAAGCGAAAGTAGTTGTTCTTATATACATATCTCTTGTGCTATCGATGAACCAATTTGACAGCAATTTCATGCTTTATTTGATAACAGTTCCCGGTCAGCTAACCTGGTAATGGTAATCTACTAATTGGTATATGTTTTAGATCGGAGTCTCCACAAGTTGTACTATTATTCACACTGGACAAAACATCTCTGTATCCTGCATGTTACATGTACGTGCACGGTTGTTACTATATGATATGTGCTGAAATAAAAAGGGTTGTTATCGTCATTATATCGCTTCTCTTGGTTCTTGAACTCGTCAGAACTGACGAATGCTGAACATATTCAACCCCGCAAATGTCTCTCTGCTTTCTCTTAAGAGTTGTGTGACGTCTGGTCGAGATATATGTGTGTTATGCCGAAACTCGGTGAGCGCACAAAGTTGGATTTCACACGTATATGCAGGGACATGGCACAGGGGGGTTGTGGTGTCTAACCGCCTCCGATATTTTGCCAAATGTTCAAAAGTGGGAACACCCCATGCATCACACACCATGTGTTGGAAATTTTACCACATCACAGGTTGAATTTGATCTTGTTTTGACACCAACAGTATGTTTTGATATCAGTTGGAAATTGTCCAACAGTTACGGGGTGTTTTCGATCGTTCCTACCCAAGGGGGTTTCAAAATTAATGATGGATTTTCGAACCTTGGATTTATAACGACCCCGCTCGGTGCGCTTGCCCGCCCGAGCTCGGGTCGTGTTTATGTAACAGACGGGCGTACGTACTTGTGACGTCACACATACATTACAGTATACCGTGAAGGAGAAATTGTTCGCGAACCAACTAAGTCGCGAAAAAAATCACGTGACTTCCGGTAGTGGTTTCACAAAAACGCGGAATCAGCAATGAAACGAATTTTCTACTTCCAATTGTCGATATGTGGCAATAGACAACTGAAGTATTTATTTATTTATAAACAGTAAACTTGTATCTCCTGCATAGGCTCATATTAGATCAGTTTCAGTTTTTAGCTAAATGAAGGCAGTTACGGCGTCATGACGTAAAAACGTCATTTGTCTCTGCGGGCCAGTATCCAAACATGATTGAACGTGTCATGTCGTCTTCGTGGACAACTGATTTTACCTCACTATAAACTAGACATCTATTAATTGATTTGTTGATTGAGAGTTTAACGTCGCATTGGACATATAAACGCAGACATGCGCTTCAATTACCATATTGTGTTTTGAGATCTGCGCATGTTATATCAACTCATTAGAATTAGGATTTATTATCAAGCATTCGCTGACATGCGTATAGGCCTAACATTTATGCACATCATTTCATGACTATCTGCACGATCCTTCGCATTGTCGTCTTCTTACTATTATACCGGGGTCGTTCATATGCCTTGCATGTTATCATATTATCTGCTTTAATAAGGGTGCGGCAGTTGGAAATTGCAAGGTGGGCACACCAAATGTAGACACTATAGCCCCATTCCTGTTTGTCTGTACCTGGTGTTCACTCCCAGCTCAATTCTCCCACGAGTATGGAAGGATAACCGAATTGGAGTTTGGGCAAAAACAGGTATGGCACATCCTAAATTCAATTATTATAATTAAATTTGACAGTGCAAAATCAACAATTATAACTGAACTTAACAGTGCAAAATCAACTATTATAACTGAACTTAACAGTGCAAAATCAACTATTATAACTGAACTTAACAGTGCAAAATCAACTATTATAACTGAACTTAACAGTGCAAAATCAACTAGTATAGCTAAACGTGACAGTGCAAGCTCGACTATTATAGTAAAATTTGACAGTGCAAAATCAACAATTATAATTGAACTTAACAGTGCAAAATCAACTAGTATAGCTAAACGTGACAGTGCAAGCTCGATTATTATAGTTAAACTTGACAGTGCAAATCAACTATTGCAGTGCAAACTCAACTTTACAGTTAAATTTGACAGTGCAAAATCAACTAGCATGGCTAAACGTGACAGTCCGAACCAAGTATTTAAAGGTACACAATATGAGTAGATGGTCCCGGTATCATCAGATTCCAACAATAATAACATTGATTTAAATAACGCTTTAGTTTTCAGAATCGATTAATTACCAAAACATAATGCGAACCATTGTCAACTCTAGTAAAACAATCCAGAATGTGTTATATACCAACATTTTTTCAACGTAATTTGGAATCGAGAGTATATATCGGTCGGCTCGTCGAATATTTGCTAGGCTTCCAAATATTTAAGGTGGTGAACAAATAACCGATTTAAAAAATCGATAACTGATAACTCTGATTTTGATGGGTGGGTTCCTCGACTCAAATCAGATATTTTAGCCCGTGAAGCCAAAGAAATAGTAATTTAGGGGCGCTAATTAGGATTATCTATCTTTAAGCATTGAAATGGACCGAGACGATGTGTCATTTTGTCACAAAAACAAACAAGGTGCCATAAGGACGTGCGATGCATGTGTCTTGAATTACTGTTTCGAAATATGACTTATGAAAATATATGGATTATATATGGTTTTTTTTATAGAGATACAATATATATCCAATTGTTTTCGTTAAATATACCAGTGACAGTTGAGTTCATGATATGCAAAAACATAATAACGATCCAAATAATAAGGTTCATTATCCAACATAATAATGATTACATCAGAATGGTATAATTCATATTGTTATATTGACATGCTCACCGGGTCACTAGTGACCCAACGTCAAAAATTCTTCGATCTGTTTTAACGCGCATTAAGTCTCCTGCGCCAACACTCTCGGTCGATATATTATATGATATTTCGATTCGCTTAAAACAATTTTTATATTATTAAATTTGTCCGTGCGTACAATTATTAAGTATCAATCTTGTAACTCGGCGGTGTGAGTTATCGCATGTCGTTGTCATTTCGTATGGTAACTAGACTCACCCATGGTAACTAGACTGACCCATGGTAACTAGAATCACCCATGGTAACTAGACTGACCCATGCACTTTGTGAGACAAGATAGCCGTTTTACTACATGTTTCGATCATTTAATCTCAACTGAGTTACTGGCTCTTTGGACTTGTTATCTGAGTCATCAATCAAGCAGTACAGACATGGAATCGCGAGCGACGTGTTATAAGTTCGAAGCGAGGGTTATAGGCTGACACGATGGATAGTTTGAATATACAGCTTAACCCTTCTATACTAAATTGATTCTACCATCCAGTTATAACAGTCCACATTTAGAATGATGTTAATGTTATAAACGAAGACGACATATAAATAAACGTGCAGAAGGAGTCCCGTGTATTGAGGGGAATGTTTAGATAATAATCCGAACAGTTCCATTTGTTCAGATTAGCTGACGGCCACGGAAATAACAACGTTAGAAACACAGTTCTTAAAGGAGGAGGTCAAGCGACCAATTTTGAATGGGAATTTCCATGAAAATATCGGCAGCAAAAGTTACAGAGTTGCAAATATTTCTGGGCGTAATCTTTGTGTGGTATTGAAAACAATGCATATTTATCTAGCGGGTCTGCTTGAAATATAATTCATTCAAAAGTTGATATGGCTGTTTAATGATATGGCTGTTTAATGATATGGCTGTTTAATGATGTGGCTGTTTAATGATATGGCTGTTTAATGGTGTGGCTGTTTAATGGTGTGGCTGTTTAATGGTGTGGCTGTTTAATGATATGGCTGTTTAATGGTGTGGCTGTTTAATGATGTGGCTGTTTAATGATGTGGCTGTTTAATGGTGTGGCTGTTTAATGATGTGGTTGTTTAATGATATGGCTGTTTAATGGTGTGGCTGTTTAATGGTGTGGCTGTTTAATGATGTGGCTGTTTAATGATATGGCTGTTTAATGGTGTGGCTGTTTAATGGTGTGGCTGTTTAATGATGTGGCTGTTTAATGGTGTGGCTGTTTAATGGTGTGGCAGTTTAATGGTGTGGCTGTTTAATGATGTGGCTGTTTAATGATGTGGCTGTTTAATGATGTGGCTGTTTAATGATGTGGCTGTTTAATGATGTGGCTGTTTAATGATGTGGCTGTTTAATGATATGGCTGTTTAATGGTGTGGCTGTTTAATGATGTGGCTGTTTAATGGTGTGGCTGTTTAATGGTGTGGCTGTTTAATGGTGTGGCTGTTTAATGATGTGGCTGTTTAATGATGTGGCTGTTTAATGATATGGATGTTTAATGGTGTGGCTGTTTAATGGTGTGGCTGTTTAATGTTATGACTGTTTAATGATGTGGCTGTTTAATGATGTGGCTATTTAATGATGTGGCTGTTTAATGATGTGGCTGTTTAATGGTGTGGCTGTTTAATGGTGTGGCTGTTTAATGGTGTGACTGTTTAATGACGTGGCTGTCTAATGATGTGGCTGTTTAATGATATGGCTGTTTAATGATGTGGCTGTTTAATGGTGTGGCTGTTTAATGATGTGGCTGTTTAATGATGTGGCTGTTTAATGATGTGGCTGTTTAATGATGTGGCTGTTTAATGATATGGCTGTTTAATGGTGTGGCTGTTTAATGATATGGCTGTTTAATGGTGTGGCTGTTTAATGATGTAGCTGTTTAATGATGTGGCTGTTTAATAATGTGGCTGTTTAATGATGTGGCTGTTTAACGGTGTGGCTGTTTAATGATGTGGCTGTTAAATGATATGGCTGTTTAATGATATGGCTGTTTAATGATGTGGCTGTTTAATGGTGTGGCTGTTTAATGGTGTGGCTATTTAATGGTGTGACTGTTTAATGATGTGGCTGTTTAATGATGTGGCTGTTTAATGATATGGCTGTTTAATGATGTGGCTGTTTAATGGTGTGGCTGTTTAATGATGTGGCTGTTTAATGATGTGGCTGTTTAATGATGTGGCTGTTTAATGATGTGGCTGTTTAATGATATGGCTGTTTAATGGTGTGGCTGTTTAATGATATGGCTGTTTAATGGTGTGGCTGTTTAATGATGTAGCTGTTTAATGATGTGGCTGTTTAATGATGTGGCTGTTTAATGATGTGGCTGTTTAATGGTGTGGCTGTTTAATGATGTGGCTGTTAAATGATATGGCTGTTTAATAATATGGCTGTTTAATGATGTGGCTGTTTAATGGTGTGGCTGTTTAATGATATAGCTGTTTAATGATGTGGCTGTTTAATGATGTGGCTGTTTAATGATGTGGCTGTTTAATGATATGGCTGTTTAATGATATGGCTGTTTAATGATGTGGCTGTTTAATGATGTGGCTGTTTAATGATATGGCTGTTTAATGATGTGGCTGTTTAATGGTGTGGCTGTTTAATGATATGGCTGTTTAATGATGTGGCTGTTTAATGATGTGGCTGTTTAATGATGTGGCTGTTTAATGATGTGGCTGTTTAATAATGTGGCTGTTTAATGGTGTGGCTGTTTAATGGTGTGGCTGTTTTATGGTGTGGCTGTTTAATGATATGGCTGTTTAATGATGTGGCTGTTTAATGATATGGCTGTTTAATGATGTGGCTGTTTAATGATGTGGCTGTTTAATGGTATGGCTGTTTAATGGTGTGGCTGTTTAATGGTGTGGCTGTTTAATGGTGTGGCTGTTTAATGATATGGCTGTTTAATGATGTGGCTGTTTAATGATGTGGCTGTTTAATGATGTGGCTGTTTAATGATGTGGCTGTTTAATGATGTGGCTGTTTAATGGTGTGGCTGTTTAATGATGTGGCTGTTTAATGGTGTGGCTGTTTAATGATATGGCTGTTTAATGATGTGGCTGTTTAATGATGTGGCTGTTTAATGATGTGGCTGTTTAATGATATGGCTGTTTTAGTGACCAGACAGCTGCTTTATATCAAACTTTTGCTGTGGAGATCTGCAAGGATATCCCCATTCAAATTTTGTCACTTGACCTCCCCTTATAGGGATATTGTACAGTATATTCGCCCATCTATGAGACCATCTCGGTTTATATTCAACGGAATATATACACAGAATGAATGAATTTGAGCCATGGCATGGCTTAGTGCAAAATACACCCGTGTGATCTATGAACGATGACAACAACATGTTAATTATAATGAAAATGAGTTAATGACTCGATCCTTTAAACTCATTTTCATTATAATTACCATAGAACATGGACCTTTGTTCTTGGAAGCATGCTGCACTGTACTGATGATTATCGTCGCGAAGAATGAAATTGGTATTATAATCGAAACAGACGTCTTAAAATGAATATACCCCGCATACATTATTGTGAAAGCTTTATGAACATGTAGCGCCATAGAACATGCAACACCTTCGCAATCAGGCTCGGTGAATTCCGAACGCATATGCTAATGATCATCGGCTGAAAATATTACAACTTAAAAACGCTGATAGACCCATGTCAACTACTTCCTTGAACCGTATTTAGACACAAGAAAACTAAGATGCATGCATCAGGTCACCCATGAACTATTTAGCAATAGAATAATTCAGTTCGGTTGCGGTTTCACAACGTTACAACTGACATACGATTACACAAGACACACCTTGAATGTGGAACTGTGTAAGAGTGAATATTAATGTTCTAAATCCCATGTTTCACCTTTAGTTGTGATTGGGGGGGGGGGTGTCGTACTTTATTAACACGCAAGTAGTGTAATTAAGTACGGGTAATTAGAAGTAACAAATCGTTTAGTTTCTATCGTATCGACTGAAAGGGGTGAGCAGATTATTGGTGATGAATGTTCTCGTTAGCTGTCAATATAATATGCATATTTGCCCCGTTACGTTTATACACTGTAGCATTGGCGAGCCAGAGTGTGTTGACATGTTAATTGTTTGGTTCATTAATAACAGATCAGCGGGGATTTGTCGTGAAAACGTACACGTATACGTGGAAATATGCTACGGTTACGGTTAAATTAATGGTTCTTCTATTACACCACCGTGTATACTCGGTTTAAATAGGTATATTATATAGGGACGTGTGCTCAATTTTGGTGTGGACCGATGATCGAAAAAACTAAATCGGAGGTAAATGTCGCAGGCCGGAGGACCATTTTTTCAATAATTTTTAAAGAAATTGAGCAGTTGCAACAGAAGCAGCAAAAAAGGGTGTACAATTGGCAAATGATGAGGGGCGGTGTGATGTGTAACTATGATTGAAATTAGATATGCAATTTGGAGATTATTGGATGAGGGATGTTATATTAATTATATTAAAGGGACGAGAGGGTTTAGTTGTCGAAAATATTTGTTCCAAACACCGTAAACAGATCAATATTAAAACGCATACATTTTGGTTCAAATATACGATCACTATCCCTTAAAGGAATACGGTCCTGAAAAAAACAATATTATTTTCTTTCAATATGCCGATAATATATATATAAAATGTCCATTGGGCGCATATAATCTAATATTCGGCCGCCAATCGTTATTTTTATAACGATTCAAAAAAATTCCGAAGTTAGCCGAAGATTTTGTTGTAGACGAAGTCACGTGATCATCAGCCCGATCACGTGATTGTCACATGTAAACAGAAGCATAGCACGTGATCGATCACGTGGTAACTCATTGACAACGCATAGATACGCGACGGCGGTATTTTAAGTTTGCATGTAGTCGATCGCGGCCTTTGACGATTGTCGCGTTATCACACTGCGAATGCAAAACTTCGCCGAAACATCGCCTTTCTCGTAATTAAATGTCGATCTTTATCGTGTTATTATTACTATTATTATATGTATCGCGATGTGTTGTTACTATAAAGCCATGCCCGTATATTATTCAGTTTTGCGCGCATTTATCTATATAAACGCGTGCTCGTGTTTATATATATTTTTTCGTTACCGGAATAGTCCAAGTTATATTATATATGCATATCAAGATTGCATATATACGCGAAGACTTGCACAGTTATTAGGCAATTATCATCTCGTAAACATTCCAATTTCCAGATGACATTAGTCGTGTGTCAATAAAGAGCGTTTCGTTTTAATTATCGTAACGCGGTAAAACAACACACAATTGGTTTATTGCTGTCGGATTTAATCAATTATAACCAAGTCATTCATTACCAATATGATATGTTCATTTTTCCTTGGTTATGAATCATGTAATTATTTGGGCAATATGGTGTTTATATATATTTCGGAATATTGCTTCCCCCACCCCAAAACAATCTAGCCGACTGTCACTGGTGGAAATTCACTACATCTATGCATCGTTATTGACCTATTAAATTAGCACTCTAGCGATGCGGTCTATTGAATATCCAGGTCATAAATCGACCTCTATGTGGCAATTACGCATAACAATAGGGTTATAAACATCCAATCATATATAACACTTTTTGAAGGAGGGATAATAATCCGGTTTAATATGGAATCACATATTCAAGTGCTCTTTATTCGCAATATATCGTAATAGTTGTCATCGTGATTTTTTTTAATGATTACACCAATACAGGTCAATACATGTACACGAACTTCCGATATGCATGCTTTATATATCCTTCCAAGTCATAGCAATTTCCGCTTTATTAAACTCTTTTTATTCGTACCATATTAGGAAAACTCTTAACATGGAACGCTCTTTATGGAGCCATGGTGAAGGAAATGGGGAATCGACTAAGAATAGTTGTTATCGTGATTTATTCAACATACTCTTCACTTTAACTGCAATTGTATGTATTCGTAACCATGACTGACTTGTCAAATTAAACGCTCTTTATTTGGTATATGTAATCGGTTTCTGATGATTGCGCAACGGGTTTCCCACAGAAATGCCGCCAAATGGCACGTAAACGAACATCGTTTGGAAATGAATACAGCATTATACCTAACTGAGAGTCACTAGACCGGCCACAGCCGAAAACACTGCATTTATATGGCAATGTTACGAATGAATGATTGTAAATACGGGACACTCGGGGCATATATACGGAAAATTAAAACAACATCGTGAACACGCGCCCGAATAGAGTTCACATGCCTGCTCATGTTTTTATAAGCTTTATTTTTGACACGAAAGTGTTACCTACCCCGCTCAATCGGCCTTCTATAGTTTTTTTGTCAAAACAATAACTTTCCAAACAGCGCTTAAGACAAATCACAAGTGAATATAACTCACCGCGCGATGACAATTAACCATGTGTACACAATGCTATTGATATGCCCCGCAGTAATTCCATCACGCTCACGAGCTGATGTCTATTCCGGATTTTCCATCGTCATATAGGTAGACACAAATAACTCCGATTCCGTGTTTTTAATTAGTTTACCTCGCTTGACGTCATGCGAGGTTTTGCGACGGAGATAGCCGACAACCGGTGGCGGTATTATTTATTTATTTCTCGGCTTAATTATTACGCGATTTTTATGGGACTTGGATTATTGTGATCACAATAGGGGTGGCTTTCCGATAGAGTTTTGTTGTTTCAGGAGCACTGTAATCCCTTAAACATCATGCTTACATAAAGACCTACTAAATTTTACCTAAACAAGAGTCTGATTGTGTTATAGAAGGCAGCATAATGCTACTGGCTAATCACACACAAATGGTATAAACGCTCTTTATTATTTCCAAATAAGGAATTGAGCAACAAAGAACGCTCTTTATGTTTACCATCATAATATAAAGAAACACCAGGAAAGTAACTTTTTATGCTTTGTTTACATAACAGTCGGCAAATTTACGACTATAACATAATGTTTATGAGATATTTCTCATTTGTATATTAACAAAGTCTGTCTATATTTGAATATTATTTCGTTTGTAGCGGTGGAAATATGTTCACATGATACCCACCAAGGCCTTCATACCTTTAAGGTATACTACAACTGTTTTTCTTTTCAATAGCAGAATACAGAATGCTATTAAGAAGTGACACAAAACACAGAACATTTGTTTTAATTATAAGTATTAAGAAGTGAGAGATATGTGAGTCAAGGAAACCAGTAACGAAAGGCAATATTAACATGATTTGTCAGAGAATAATTGTTTACGTTCCAATGAATATGTACTGGAAACAAACTGTCTGTACCAGACTTTCATAAACACAAATTAAGTATTAATGATCATTAATGGTGTAACGACATATTTCGTTCTTTAATGTCTCAAATGAAAGTGTCAATGACACTGTAGCTCAACTTTGAGAAGAAGTTAAATTTGTGTGATGAGCAATGAATGGAAAGATTTAGAATTGAATTTGGAAATCCAAGATGGCCGCTGGCAGCCATGTTTTTTGTCGGAATGTCCCCAAAATGACTCATTCTCATCTACATTTCAATTTCAACAGCCATGAAAAATTTCATGATGATCAGACTAAAGGTACGACCTGTAGCCCGTGCTAAAGGATTTAGTCATACAAAGATTAAAATCCACGATGGCTGCTGGCGGCCATGTTTTTGGGTCAAATGATCCCAAAATGACTCGTTCCCATCTACATGTCATTATTAACATTCTTGACAAATTTTATGATGATCAGACTGAAAGTACGACCTGTAGCCCGTGCTAAAGAATTTAGTCATACAAAGAGTAAAATCCAAGATGGCTGCTGGCGGCCATGTTTTTTGGCCGAATAACCCCAAAATTACTCGTTCCCGTCTACATGTCAATATTAACATCCATGACAAATTTCATGATGATCAGACAAACAGTACGACCTGTGGCCCGTGCTAATGGATTAAATTTTGAAATCCAAGATGGCCACTGGCGGCCATGTTTTTTGTCCGAATGACCCCAAAATGACTCGTTCCCATCTACATTCCAATTTCAACAGCCATGACAAATTTTATGATGATCAGACTAAAGTTAAGACCTGTAGCCCGTGCTAAAGATTTAGTCATATAAAGACTAAAATCCAAAATGCCTGCTGCGGCCATGTTTTTTGGCCGAATGACCCCAAAAGGACTCGTTCCCATCTACATGTCATTATTAACATTCTTGACAAATTTCATGATGATCAGACAAACATTACGAACTGTAGCCCGTGCTAATGGATTGAATTTTGAAATCCAAGATGGCCACTGGCGGCCATGTTTTTTTTCCGAATGATCCCAAAATTAATAATCTGGTCTAAATGTTGATGTCAACAGCTATGACAAATTTCATAATGATCCGACCAAAGGTACGACCTGTAGCCTGCATTGTTGACGCCTTACGTACACACATACACACGGACGACAAAGCCATGGCAATAGCTCAAACTTTACAATTTAACGACATTTTCGGTCTTTAACAGTTTAATAGGGGCCCCCGGTGGTCCAGTCGGTAGAGTGCCAGGTGGATTACGTCGTCCCAGGCCGTCCAGCGCTGACGAAGCTGGTTCTAACCCCACCATAGGGAGGGTGACCGGAATCGTGTATCTGGGCAAGTTTGTCAATTGCTTTCCGGGGGTCGGTGGTTTCTACACGCAGTGGAACAACTTCCCGGTGAAATTGAGCCTCTGCGTGGTCTTTCCTCCACCCGTAAAATTGACAACGTCGTGTGTGGCCTAGCGGCTAGAATGACGATAAACCCTAATAAACAACAGCAACAACAATTAATAGTTTAATGACATTTTTCGGTCTTTATAATATCTCAAGATATAGGGGGTATTTGGATCTCTAGTTTAACGACATTTTTCGGTCTTTATAGTTTAACGACATTTTTCGGTCTTTAATATCTCAAGATAGAGGGGCCCTTAGGGGGTATTTGGATCTCTAGTTTAACGACATTTTTCGGTCTTTGATAGCAAAATGGAAGAAGTACATATTTGGAAGATGTGGTGGCCCTAAAAAGGAAAGTTGTTTGGTGGTCTTGAAATGCAGTTTTTCTTAACAGTCTTCCTTGATTAAAGTGATGTGAAACACTCCGGCAGACACCGGGCAGAGTGATCAAATAAATAGAAATTAAGAATAATCTTTCTCAAAGTAGTTATTTGTTACGAATATTAATCCAAATGGATGTTACACAACGTCATTCTTATATATTAGTTAAATGCAATGACTCTCGATGGCAAAATGATTTTTGTTTAATTACAGCCGATAGTTGCGCCCCGAATCGAGATGTAAATATTTACAATTTGGAGTAGTTCAGACGATGTTCTATATGAAGTGGTGTGGTAGATCTTTTTGGAAATTTTCAGTGATGTTAGTAGAATGATAACATTCCCCACGTTGGAAAAGTGCCTGAGCACTAACTTATCAATTTCTCGCTCCCGAAAAATTCCATAATATGTCTTTAAACATATATATAAATCTCCGGAAAAAAAAATTCTAAAGCATTAAACGATTTGCTATATTTCCACTAGGGCATATATTTCATCTGATTTTGCGAGAATCCATATATACTTTTTCATGAGAATCCAGGGTAATTTGCGAGAATCTAGATTTGGATTCTCGCCGAAATATAAGCCCAGATTTCACTCTGAAGTGTGCCTAAATGGCATAAATTGTACCTTGGTTCTCATGTTCGCTATAAACTAGCTTGAAATTCGCAAACCAATGAATTTTTTTTCTTCAGAAAATTTACATTTTTATGATTCGCGACATAAATTGTCACCAATAAAAACAAATTTGATTCATCGTGGAAGTTAGTCGGTGACTATAAATAATGTCACCATTCAACTGAATGTTGTTGAATTCTATTGAGATGTGGAGCAGACAATATATTGGGAGGCTCGGAGGCTCCATAGCATGAGGCCCCCACCCCCCTTTTTCGTATGCCGTATTCCATGCCCTGTTATGAGGTACGCCGTATTTCCGGCCCCTCTGTTAGGAGGAGGTATTCGGTATTCCAAAAATACCGGTATTCGTACGCCGATCTTCCAAAAAATGAAGTTTTCATATATTTTTATGTATTCCATATGGTATTCCGTATTCCAACTTCTGTGTTAAGTGGTATTCCGTCTTCCATGGGGGTGGGGTGGGGGGGCCTCTAGCATCTGCTCCTCAATCCTTACCAGATGTCAGTAAAAGTTTCCCATTTCATTATTTCAGTTCTTTAGCAATCTTAATCATTATATGTAATGCACTGACCATGCTCAATACTAGCTTGAAATTGGCGAAACAATGAATTTTTTTTCTTCAGAAAATTAACATTTTTATGACTCGCGACATAATTGTCATCAATAAAAACAAATTTTATTCATCGTGGAAGTTAGTCGGTGACTATAAATAATGTCACCATTCAACTGAATGTTGTTGAGCATATTTCAACCAATTTTGGAAGTTTAAATGAATATTTTCTTCACACTCAAAGTCAATTGACAAATTTCAGGATTTTAGCCTGCTTCGTTGGGACCAAATATTTGTTGTGCACACTGAAGGAACGTCTACCATCACTCGATAGGCCAGATTATGCCCTGACCATGCTATAAAGTATTAAACTAGCTTGAAATTGGCAAAACTATGAATTTTTTTGGTTGAACAAATTTACATGGGAATCTCCATAGAAAACGGTTATATTTCGATAAAAACGAAAGTAATGCGAAATGAAAGTCGGCACTGGCCAGAATTGTGCAGAATAACATATGAGTCAAGTTATATGCGAATATTTGACCTCATTCGATTAAATAGTCTCGTATTTAAGGAATCAATGCCAATGGCGCTCGGACATGTGGAATTTTTTTCCGTCGCACTCGCAGACTGTAAGGCGGAATTGTGAAATGTAAACACGCATTACCTTTTGTGAGAATAACACAAGCGCAGACTTTATCAAAGTAATGCAATACACAACAACAAATAGGATAAAACGGATATAAAAACGGTATAAGTGAGAATAAACGTGGAAACAGTTGACAACATTTGTTCGGTTATTCGGCAAAACCGAAGGTATAGATTTATGGTCACTAACAAGAAATTCAATTAATTGAGGAAAAACACCCACTGTCCTGAGTGGTATTGATAAGCTGTTGGGGGGGGGGGGAGATATTAATTGTGTTAAAGTGCAATGGGAAGTAATTGCGGTTAAGGGTAATAAGAAATGTCTTATTGCATTCTCATTGGGCTTAATCATAATTAGAGATTCCTTAAGTTATTGCGGTTAATCGAAATTGTCTATTAAATGTCAATTTTGATTCCCATAGAGATCATCAATGATGTCTATGCGCAGGGTCAACGTGCCAATATTCTCTATTTGGATTCCAATTGTTGGCTCATTAAATATGCACATATGCTTAAGATACAGTCGTGCACGAAGCGAGCTCCCGTAAGTCGGGTTTTGGATCCCATGCAGTTAATGAAAATATCATTGAAATAATCAGTTTCCCCCAATTGATAAACAACCATATATTCAATATACATGTTTTGGAGCAGAATTAGGCAGTCCATATTGGACGCCATCATGGAATTTATTTTTTTTGGTTTAATTTTCACACATATTTATTAGTTATGTGGATGGAGTTCTCATTAAACCTCACATCCTTATATTGGTTACAGTAATGCCCAAAGTAATTGACCACTTAACCACATCAGAATTATTGGTAATTTTTCAGCATTTAAAATCCTGACAAATTACCCATTATTCAGCTGTGGTCAATTACTTTGTACATTACTGTATGAGGATTGAGTTATCATTACACCTCAAATCCTTATATTGATTACATTAATGCCCAAAGTAATTGACCACTTAACCACAGCAGAATTATGGGTATTTTTTCAGCATTTAAAATCCTGACAAATTACCAATAATTATGCTGTGGTTAAGTGGTCGATTACTTTGGACATTACTGTATGAGGATTGAGTTATTATTACACCTCAAATCCTTATATTGGTTACAGTAATGCCCAAAGTAATTGACCACTTAACCACAGCAGAATTATGGGTAATTTTTCAGGATTTAAAATCATGAAAAAATACCCATTATTTTGCTGTGGTTAAGTGATCAATTACTTTGGACATTACTGTATGTAGATGGAGTTAAACCTCACATCAGTGTGTTGGGGATTTGGACCTTGACATGGGACCTTTTGTTTTTAACGCGACAAATGCGCGTACACCTTATACACAAATTTCTTATGTAACCAGAGTTTTTCTTGGATAAGATGAGTTTGAAGCCTGCTTACATTTCAAAATGTTGTCAGTTTTATATTGTCTGCAGCGGAACTCAACGCGTTGAAGCAAAAGTTAGAAAAGATAAAATGTGTACGTAATGAGACTATAATACAACTGAAACAATAAACTGAGGGAGGGGTGGGCGATACAGGGAACTAAGGGTTGAACCGATATAAATTTGTAGAGCGATAACGACCGATGTTGACATAATATGCATCTGAACTCTACTGTTGCAACATGGCTATAAAATAGGGGGGTGTCAGAATCTTAGTCATCTCTATATAGTGCCAGAATAGTCATCTATAAGATGTTGGGTTGGTTATATGGACTCGGAGAAAAAGTGGTTTGTACCGATGAACTGACATAAATTAGTGGAGCGATGTTGCATCGCGACTGTACTAAAGCAGCAATGATGTAAAATGGGGGGGGGGAGGAGTCTGAAATTATATATCTCTATAGATGGCACCAGGATTATATAGAAAGGAATAGCAATTGATATACGTATACAGTATACTATAGTAATACCATAGACATATAAGTACAAATATCACGTGATAAAATATTACGTTACGTGAATATACCGATGAAAGAAATAAATAAATTGGACCGGGATTAGAGGTTGGGTTGGTTATATGTGGATAATTGGATATGGAATTCATACCGATGAAACGATACAAATTAGTGGAGCGATAATGACCAATGTTGACACTTACCGGTAGTCAGGCTACGCGCGGGAGAAAATAGGGGTTGATACGATAGACCAAAATAAATTTGTCAGGTGATAATGACCAATGTTGACCTATAAAGTAACGCGACTATACTGTCGCATAATTATCAGGTGTAACCGGTCAAATATGAACTCTAGTGACCAATATAGAACAGGTCAGAAAACATTCGCAGGCCCCTAATTGGCCTAAAATTTATTTAACACTCCATTTGCCATTATTGGCATTAAAATTGATTTATGTCGATAAAACTGTCATTTTTCAAAATTTTAAGCTGAGACTTGGAGTGTGTTGGTGGGATAGCTACATATTCGTAAAATGACAGAGTACAGCACGCAATTATGTTTTAGATGGAAGAAATGAATTTTTTTCAATGATAAAATTTAACATGGAAATTTGAATTTACCATTAACATCGATTTATGTCGATAAAACTGTCATTTTTCAAACTTTTAGGCTGAGACTTGGTGTATGTGCGTGTGATACATATATGTTCCTAAAATGACCGAGTCCAGCGCGTAATTATGTTTTAGATGGAAGAAATTGAATTTGACATTTTCACAAAAACACGCCAATTCCGAATCCAGATGACCTACTTGCAGACGAGCGCTCGTTATTATTCATGCCAAGAAATACAGGCGTCAAACTCATCTTTTTGGAAGGTTAATCCGATATACACATATTGAAATAATCCTTCCAGAACACCTTCCAAGATATAGAAGAATATTTTAATAGATTAGGACGCCAAAACAGTCGTAATGAAAGAATTAAAATGCACATCGCGTCCGCTTCGATTGTCATCGGCATTGGAAAATTAGACCATTGTATCTGTTTTGCGCATGCGCAAGTCACTTTCCATATATGGGATTTGTGTTAACATGATCACCGATCAATCCATTAACCAACAAATTACCACGCAATTATCTTAGCATAAAAATATATTGTAATTTATGCAACTACGACCCTGGTAACCCTGATAACTAATAAAATATACCGGCCAATTCATTTTAAGATCGTTATTTCACTTTGCTTTAAGCATAAATACACTCTTAAACGCACATAAACGACCCATTGGCGTTAAAATTAAATATACTCGGTATTTATTATATTAGTTTTTTATTGCTCAGTATAGAGTTAGACCCTTGACACCTGTCAATATATTTGGGCTGAATTCATATGATGCGGTATTATTCCTCGAAATAAACAACAAAGCAGTCGTTACTTCGAAATGTCGTTTGGGCTAACATTTACACAAATCCTTCGCGTGTTCTCCTCAATTGGCACGCATGTTCTCAGTCGACACACAGGTTATCCCAGAAAGTCGTGTGAAATAAACACCCAAGGTTTGGGTGAAATGACAATAAACCTGGGATGAAGCGAAGAAGCCGGTAATTGGACCGTTCTTGTGAGCACGTTCTCGTGTAACTTGTCCTGAGTCGGTTTAATATCCGAGCTCAAATTAGATATAAATAACGTCGTTCTCTTGTAATTAGCTGCGTTAAATTCCGCATGACAATCGGGATCGTCTGAACGCGTGACACATGAATGGCGCTAATCGACCCATTTCAACTTCGACCTTAGACATCCCTTTAAATCTGGGATGAAAAACTCTATCCAGGTGTTATAATGCTAATGACTTGCGTGACATGAAAATCAATATAACATATTCCCACGCAATTGACTGCCCCGATCGAGTGGCCTTGGCGTTGGCAGAGTGACATGAAAGTTCTGCACTCATCTCCTATCGGTTCCGGAATTAAATGGAATGCACCCCGCCGTTACTGAATGCGATCGCTGATACTGAAGTATCATTATCCGCAAATTACGGAATCGAGAGCGCAAGAGTCGGCCGTAATGCTGAGTAATGCTATAATTCGATTTAATTGTTGGCATCTGTCATTCTTCATTGCAGCCAAGGCTTTGATAATGCCATGTTGTTTTTTCAATGAAGCCAGAGCTTGAAAATGCCGCGTAGCTATGAATTTAAAGGAGTGGAGAATCCCTGATGTAATAAACAACAACTCGAAATGTGAATGTTTCAGTCAGGAAAGTATTCGTCTCCACCTAGCAAATATACCAGCATGCATATATAGACCATGCAGCTATATTGCCATTTAGACGAGATACTGAAATTGGAAGATATGGCTTAATGCATAAAGTATACTCTTTCATCCGATTGATAAACCTTAAAGTGATGTGAAACACTCCGGTGATCATATAGAAATGGAGAATAATCTTGTTCGAAGTAGTAATTTTTACACATAGTATAACCAAATTGACAACACACACCGTCATTCTTATACAATAATCAAATGCAATGACTCTCGATGGCGAAATCGTTTTCGTTAGTTTATCGCCGATAGATGCGTCCCGAATCAAGTAGTAAATATTTACAATTGAGCGTAGTTCAGGCGAAGTTTTCTATGGAGTGGTACGGTCGATTTGCTTCACATTTTCGGCGATGTTAGTAGAATGTTACATTCCTCCAGTTGTTATAGCGCCTGAATACTAACTTAAAATCAGTTTCACGCACCGAACAAGTACATGATATGTGTCGGGATTTTTTTACCCTGTGCCAATGCATTCTCTTATATATGCGAGTCGACCATAGGTCGTCTCGCATATATAAGAGAATGCATTGGCCTAACAATTTTTTATCATGTTTTTTTAATAAATGTTTCTTACATTTTTTAGGACATAAAATAAAAAACATCCATTACCCTGCAGGGAGCCCCACACATATATAGAAGCATATATAAGAGTAGTATACTATGTCTTTAAGCTCAACATATATGAATTAAATGCATTGTGGGTTGTGTTGTTGTTGTTGTTGTTGTCGTTGTTGTTGTCACAAAGGTCGGTGATAATGATATCCCGATGTTATGCTGACGTTTGGTGAATCCAGTGTTTCGATAATGCCTTGCAGTTATGAATTTGAAGGACTGGTGAATCCGGTGCTTTGATAATGTCATGTAGTTATAAATTTAAAGGGATAGTAACATATTTTTCAGGGTTATGGAAGACCGACAGAGTTCTCCACTGATTGCATCGCCTCGGATGTCACCAAACTGTCTCGAGAAAGCTATCAGACGCGCACAGTCGTCAGGTAGGTGCATTATAATATCAGTTCAATGTTTTATTGCCCATAAATCACATATATACACGTATAATGCGACAATAGAGCCATAGATATGTGAACAAATTAATACATTCAATGTCAAAAGGTGCAGACAAGAGGGACACCCATACATACGCACATATACATATACATATATATATACATATATACATGCATATACATATGTATATACATATACACACATGTATACATACACATGCACATACATACACATACATATATATACCCGCGTACATACACATATATGCACATACATACATATATATGGGTAACATGATAATAATTCATCTCCGACTTGGTCAATTCAGCGCTGTGTGTGTGAGGGCGACTGATCTGGGCTCGGTGTGGGGAAACCCACGAGACACCGGTCCGTCTCCCACTTTCAGACGCGCACAGTCGTCAGGTATGTTCTTTATCATATCAGACGCACACAGTCGTCAGGTATGTTCTTTATCATATCAGACGCACACAGTCGTCAGGTATGTTCTTTATAATATCAGACGCACACAGTCGTCATGTATGTTCTTTATCATATCAGACGCACACAGTCGTCAGGTATATGTTCTTTATCATATCAGACGCATACAGTCGTCAGGTATGTTCTTTATAATATCAGACGCACACAGTCGTCAGGTAGGTTCTTTATAATATCAGACGCACACAGTCGTCAGGTAGGTGCATTATAATATCAGTTCAATGTTTTATTGCCCATAAATCACATATATACACGTATAATGCGACAATAGAGCCATAGATATGTGAACAAATTAATACATTCAATGTCAAAAGGTGCAGACAAGAGGGACACCCATACATACGCACATATACATATACATATATATATAGCTAACAACACTAACGACCTTAGGAGGACTGTTGAAATAATCCGACCTTAGGGAGACATCTCGATATATCATTTTCTATGCATTTTCATAGCTTCTGTGTGTGGTGAGAGCATTTGGTATTAATCGAAAAACGATCAATTATATCATTTGTGATGACTATTATAATATTTAAAAATATATACCAAGTGTCCCCCTAATACCGTCTCCCTAATGTTTGGTCATTTTACATACAACATGAACCATATTAGGGGGACATATACAATAAATACCACTACATGCGGTATTAGGGGGACACATATTAAAAATCAAAGTTATGGAGATACATAATATGTACTTTATATTTTGAAGCCATATTCTTGCAATAGTCTTACGAAATGACTAGATATAATTTAAGATGCTAGCATACGCGAGAAATTTAACCCTCAATACACGAATGCGGGACCTGGTTTAATCTTTGTAAAACGCTATATCAGTACATGGCATTGGTTATAATAATCAAAGGCACGGGCGGCGTTCGTTGCAGAAATATCATATGTGTTCAAATCCCAACCAACAGAAGGAATATTAAAAAATATATAGTTTTTATCATATGCAAACATAATCAGCGCGTAAATAGTATATTGTCCTCAATGTGCACTATGGTGGCGTAAAAAGCAGTCTGCTCATGTTACAGAAGTTTTGCTTTTGTTTACACAACACAACGCAAGTATAGTAGTTGACCACACCAAAATTATATAAACGCTCTTTATTATTTCCATATACGGAACAAATAACGCTCTTTATGTTCACCATATCCGGATCTAAACAAAAGCAAGGAAACGTAACGGTTTTTCCCTTTCTTTACATAATATGCGCAAAACACAACGCAATCATATTGGTTAATCACACAAACATTATATAAACGCTCTTCATTATTTCCATATAAGAAAAATAGTGACAAACAACGCTCTTTATGCTTACCATATCCGGATCTATACAAAAGTCAGGAAACGTAACGGTTTTTTCCTTTTGTTTGCACAACAAAGTGAACACAATTGACAATAACATACTGTTTATGCCATATTTCTGTATGATATAACAACAACTTCTGCCTATATTTTACTATTTCTGTTTATGGCGGTTTTTGACGGAGATGAATATTTTAACAGCATACCCACCGCCAACACCGCCCGTATCTTTAATATGAGCAATAAAAGATGTTTTTTTATTAATACCAAATGCTCTCACCATACCCAGAAGCTGCACGTTGCATGGAAAATGATATATTGAGATGTCTGCCTAAGGTCGGATTATTTCAAGAGTCCCCCGAATGTCGTTTCATGTTGTTAGGTATATGTATATCATTACATGGTATTGGTTATCATAATTAAAGGCACGGGCGCCGTTCGTTGCAGAACTATTCATATGTGATCAAATCGCCACCAACAGATAGAATATTAAAATATATATAGCTTTGTCGAGATGTCTCCCTAAGGTCGGATTATTTCAAGAGTCTCCCTAATGTCGTTAATTTTGTTAGATATATGTATATGTATATCAGTACATGGCATTGGTTATAATAATTAAAGGCACGGGTGGCGTTCGTTGCAGAACTATTCATATGTGATCAAATCGCCACCAACAGATGGAATATTAAAATATATATAGCTTTGTCGAGATGTCTCCCTAAGGTCGGATTATTTCAAGAGTCTCCCTAATGTCGTTGATTTTGTTAGCTATATGTATATGTATGTCAGTACATGGCATTGGTTATAATAATTAAAGGTACGGGCGGTGTTCGTTGCAGAAATATTAATATGTGGTCAAATCGCCACCAACAGATGGAATATTAAAATATGTACAGTTTTGTTCATATCCAAACGTAATCAGCGCGTGAATAGTGTATTGTCCTCAATGTGTACGATGATTGGGTAAACAACAGCATGCTCGTGTTACAGAAGTTTTGCTTCTGTTTACATAACACAACGTAATCATATTGGTTAATCACACAAACATTATATAAACGCTCTTCATTATTTCCATATAAGAAAAATAGTAACAAACGACGCTCTTTATGCTTACCATATCCGGATCTATACAAAAGTCAGGAAACGTAACGGTTTTTTCCTTTTGTTTGCACAACAAAGTGAAAACAATTGACAATAACATACTGTTTATGCCATATTTCTGTTTGATATAACAACAACTTCTGCCTATATTTTACTATTTCTATGTATGGCGGTTTTTGACGGAGATGAATATTTTAACAGCATACCCACCGCCAACACCGCCCGTATCTATAATATGAGCAATAAAAGATGTTTTTTTATTAATACCAAATGCTCTCACCATACCCTGAAGCTGCACGTTGCATGGAAAATGATATATTGAGATGTCTGCCTAAGGTCGGATTATTTCAAGAGTCTCCCGAATGTCGTTTCATGTTGTTAGGTATATGTATATCATTACATGGTATTGGTTATAATAATTAAAGGCACGTGCGGTGTTCGTTGCAGAACTATTCATATGTGATCAAATCGCCACCAACAGATGGAATATTAAAATATATATCGCTTTGTCGAGATGTCTCCCTAAGGTCGGATTATTTCAAGAGTCTCCCTAATGTCGTTAATTTTGTTAGCTATATATGTATATGTATATGAGTACATGGCATTGGTTATAATAATTAAAGGCACGGGCGGTGTTCGTTGCAGAAATATTAATATGTGGTCAAATCGCCACCAACAGATGGAATATTAAAATATGTACAGTTTTGTTCATATGCAAACGTAATCGGCGCATGAATAGTGTATTGTCCTCAATGTGTACGATGATTGCGTAAACAACAGCATGCTCGTGTTACAGAAGTTTTGCTTCTGTTTACATAACACAACGCAATCATATTGGTTAATCACACAAACATTATATAAACGCTCTTCATTATTTCCATATAAGAAATATAGTAACAAACAACGCTCTTTATGCTTACCATATCCGGATCTATACAAAAGTCAGGAAACGTAACGTACTGTTTATGCCATAGTTCTGTATGATATAACAACAAATTCTGCCTATATTTTACTATTTCTGTTTATGGCGGTTTTTGACGGAGCTGAATATTTTAACAGCATACCCACCGCCAAAGACAGTCCGTATCTTTAATGTGAGCAATAAAAGATGTTTTTTTATAAATACCAAATGCTCTCACCATACCCTGAAGCTGCACGTTGCATGGAAAATGATATATTGAGATGTCTGCCTAAGGTCGGATTATTTCAAGAGTCTCCCGAATGTCGTTTCATGCTGTTAGGTATATGTATATCATTACATGGTATTGGTTATAATAATTAAAGGCACGGGCGGCGTTCGTTGCAGAACTATTCATATGTGATCAAATCGCCACCAACAGATGGAATATTAAAATATATATAGCTTTGTCGAGATGTCTCCCTAAGGTCGGATTATTTCAAGAGTCTCCCTAATGTCGTTAATTTTGTTAGCTATATGTATATGTATATGAGTACATGGCATTGGTTATAATAATTAAAAGCACGGGCGGTGTTCGTTGCAGAAATATTAATATGTGGTCAAATCGCCACCAACAGATGGAATATTAAAATATGTACAGTTTTGTTCATATGCAAACGTAATCAGCGCGTGAATAGTGTATTGTCCTCAATGTGTACGATGATTGCGTAAACAACAGCATGCTCGTGTTACAGAAGTTTTGCTTCTGTTTACATAACACAACGTAATCATATTGGTTAATCACACAAACATTATATAAACGCTCTTCATTATTTCCATATAAGAAAAATAGTAACAAACGACGCTCTTTATGCTTACCATATCCGGATCTATACAAAAGTCAGGAAACGTAACGGTTTTTTCCTTTTGTTTGCACAACAAAGTGAAAACAATTGACAATAACATACTGTTTATGCCATATTTCTGTTTGATATAACAACAACTTCTGCCTATATTTTACTATTTCTATGTATGGCGGTTTTTGACGGAGATGAATATTTTAACAGCATACCCACCGCCAACACCGCCCGTATCTATAATATGAGCAATAAAAGATGTTTTTTTATTAATACCAAATGCTCTCACCATACCCTGAAGCTGCACGTTGCATGGAAAATGATATATTGAGATGTCTGCCTAAGGTCGGATTATTTCAAGAGTCTCCCGAATGTCGTTTCATGCTGTTAGGTATATGTATATCATTACATGGTATTGGTTATAATAATTAAAGGCACGGGCGGCGTTCGTTGCAGAACTATTCATATGTGATCAAATCGCCACCAACAGATGGAATATTAAAATATATATAGCTTTGTCGAGATGTCTCCCTAAGGTCGGATTATTTCAAGAGTCTCCCTAATGTCGTTAATTTTGTTAGCTATATGTATATGTATATGAGTACATGGCATTGGTTATAATAATTAAAGGCACGGGCGGTGTTCGTTGCAGAAATATTAATATGTGGTCAAATCGCCACCAACAGATGGAATATTAAAATATGTACAGTTTTGTTCATATGCAAACGTAATCAGCGCGTGAATAGTGTATTGTCCTCAATGTGTACGATGATTGCGTAAACAACAGCATGCTCGTGTTACAGAAGTTTTGCTTCTGTTTACATAACACAACGTAATCATATTGGTTAATCACACAAACATTATATAAACGCTCTTCATTATTTCCATATAAGAAAAATAGTAACAAACGACGCTCTTTATGCTTACCATATCCGGATCTATACAAAAGTCAGGAAACGTAACGGTTTTTTCCTTTTGTTTGCACAACAAAGTGAAAACAATTGACAATAACATACTGTTTATGCCATATTTCTGTTTGATATAACAACAACTTCTGCCTATATTTTACTATTTATATGTATGGCGGTTTTTGACGGAGATGAATATTTTAACAGCATACCCACCGCCAACACCGCCCGTATCAATAATATGAGCAATAAAAGATGTTTTTTTATTAATACCAAATGCTCTCACCATACCCTGAAGCTGCACGTTGCATGGAAAATGATATATTGAGATGTCTGCCTAAGGTCGGATTATTTCAAGAGTCTCCCGAATGTCGTTTCATGTTGTTAGGTATATGTATATCATTACATGGTATTGGTTATAATAATTAAAGGCACGTGCGGCGTTCGTTGCAGAACTATTCATATGTGATCAAATCGCCACCAACAGATGGAATATTAAAATATATATAGCTTTGTCGAGATGTCTCCCTAAGGTCGGATTATTTCAAGAGTCTCCCTAATGTCGTTAATTTTGTTAGCTATATATGTATATGTATATGAGTACATGGCATTGGTTATAATAATTAAAGGCACGGGCGGTGTTCGTTGCAGAAATATTAATATGTGGTCAAATCGCCACCAACAGATGGAATATTAAAATATGTACAGTTTTGTTCATATGCAAACGTAATCGGCGCATGAATAGTGTATTGTCCTCAATGTGTACGATGATTGCGTAAACAACAGCATGCTCGTGTTACAGAAGTTTTGCTTCTGTTTACATAACACAACGCAATCATATTGGTTAATCACACAAACATTATATAAACGCTCTTCATTATTTCCATATAAGAAATATAGTAACAAACAACGCTCTTTATGCTTACCATATCCGGATCTATACAAAAGTCAGGAAACGTAACGTACTGTTTATGCCATAGTTCTGTATGATATAACAACAAATTCTGCCTATATTTTACTATTTCTGTTTATGGCGGTTTTTGACGGAGCTGAATATTTTAACAGCATACCCACCGCCAAAGACAGTCCGTATCTTTAATGTGAGCAATAAAAGATGTTTTTTTTATAAATACCAAATGCTCTCACCATACCCTGAAGCTGCACGTTGCATGGAAAATGATATATTGAGATGTCTGCCTAAGGTCGGATTATTTCAAGAGTCTCCCGAATGTCGTTTCATGCTGTTAGGTATATGTATATATCATTACATGGTATTGGTTATAATAATTAAAGGCACGGGCGGCGTTCGTTGCAGAACTATTCATATGTGATCAAATCGCCACCAACAGATGGAATATTAAAATATATATAGCTTTGTCGAGATGTCTCCCTAAGGTCGGATTATTTCAAGAGTCTAACTAATGTCGTTAATTTTGTTAGCTATATGTATATGTATATGAGTACATGGCATTGGTTATAATAATTAAAGGCACGGGCGGTGTTCGTTGCAGAAATATTAATATGTGGTCAAATCGCCACCAACAGATGGAATATTAAAATATGTACAGTTTTGTTCATATGCAAACGTAATCAGCGCGTGAATAGTGTATTGTCCTCAATGTGTACGATGATTGCGTAAACAACAGCATGCTCGTGTTACAGAAGTTTTGCTTCTGTTTACAAAACACAACGCAATCATATTGGTTAATCACACAAACATTATATAAACGCTCTTCATTATTTCCATATAAGAAATATAGTAACAACCAACGCTCTTTATGCTTACCATATCCGGATCTATACAATAGTCAGGAAACGTAACGGTTTTTTCCTTTTGTTTGCACAACAAAGTGAAAACAAATGACAATAACATACTGTTTATGCCATATTTCTGTATGATATAACAACAACTTCTGCCTATATTTTACTATTTCTGTTTATGGCGGTTTTTGACGGAGATGAATATTTTAACAGCATACCCACCTCCAACACCGCCCGTATCTTTAATATGAGCAATAAAAGATGTTTTTTTTATTAATACCAAATGCTCTCATCATACCCAGAAGCTACACGTTGCATGGAAAATGACATATTGAGATGTCTGCCTAAGGTCGGATTATTTCAAGAGTCTCCCGAATGTCGTTTCATGTTGTTAGGTATATGTATATCATTACATGGTATTGGTTATAATAATTAAAGGCACGTGCGCCGTTCGTTGCAGAACTATTCATATGTGATCAAATCGCCACCAACAGATGGAATATTAAAATATATATAGCTTTGTCGAGATGTCTGCCTAAGGTCGGATTATTTCAAAAGTCTCACTAATGTCGTTAATTTTGTTAGCTATATGTATATGTATATCAGTACATGGTATTGGTTATAATAAGTAAAGGCACGGGCGGCGTTCGTTGCATAACTATTCATATGTGATCAAATCGCCACCAACAGATGGAATATTAAAATATATATAGCTGTGTCGAGATGTCTCCCTAAGGTCGGATTATTTCAAGAGTCTCCCTAATGTCGTTAATTTTGTTAGCTATATGTATATGTATATCAGTACATGGAATTGGTTATAATAATTAGAGGCACGGGCCGTGTTCGTTGCAGAAATATTGATATGTGGTCAAATCGCCACCAACAGATGGAATATTAAAATATGTACAATTTTGTTCATATGCAAACGTAATCAGCGCACGAATAGTGTATTGTCCTCAATGTGTACGATGATTGCGTAAACAACAGCATGCTCGTGTTACAGAAGTTTTGTTTCTGTTTACATAACACAACGCAATCATATTGGTTAATCACACAAACATTATATAAACGCTCTTCATTATTTCCATAAAAGAAAAATAGTAACAAACAACGCTCTTTATGCTTACCATATCCGGATCTATACAATAGTCAGGAAACGTAACGGTTTTTTCCTTTTGTTTGCACAACAAAGTGAAAACAATTGACAATAACATACTGTTTATGCCATATTTCTGTATGATATAACAACAACTTCTGCCTATATTTTACTATTTCTGTTTATGGCGGTTTTTGACGGAGATGAATATTTTAACAGCATACCCACCGCCAAAACCGCCCGTATCTATAATATGAGCAATAAAAGATGTTTTTTTATTAATACCAAATGCTCTCATCATACCCAGAAGCTGCACGTTGCATGGAAAATTATATATTGAGATGTCTGCCTAAGGTCGGATTATTTCAAGAGTCCCCCGAATGTCGTTTCATGTTGTTAGGTATATGTATATCATTACATGGTATTGGTTATCATAATTAAAGGCACGGGCGCCGTTCGTTGCAGAACTATTCATATGTGATCAAATCGCCACCAACAGATAGAATATTAAAATATATATAGCTTTGTCGAGATGTCTCCCTAAGGTCGGATTATTTCAAGAGTCTCCCTAATGTCGTTAATTTTGTTAGATATATGTATATGTATATCAGTACATGGCATTGGTTATAATAATTAAAGGCACGGGTGGCGTTCGTTGCAGAACTATTCATATGTGATCAAATCGCCACCAACAGATGGAATATTAAAATATATATAGCTTTGTCGAGATGTCTCCCTAAGGTCGGATTATTTCAAGAGTCTCCCTAATGTCGTTGATTTTGTTAGCTATATGTATATGTATGTCAGTACATGGCATTGGTTATAATAATTAAAGGTACGGGCGGTGTTCGTTGCAGAAATATTAATATGTGGTCAAATCGCCACCAACAGATGGAATATTAAAATATGTACAGTTTTGTTCATATCCAAACGTAATCAGCGCGTGAATAGTGTATTGTCCTCAATGTGTACGATGATTGGGTAAACAACAGCATGCTCGTGTTACAGAAGTTTTGCTTCTGTTTACATAACACAACGTAATCATATTGGTTAATCACACAAACATTATATAAACGCTCTTCATTATTTCCATATAAGAAAAATAGTAACAAACGACGCTCTTTATGCTTACCATATCCGGATCTATACAAAAGTCAGGAAACGTAACGGTTTTTTCCTTTTGTTTGCACAACAAAGTGAAAACAATTGACAATAACATACTGTTTATGCCATATTTCTGTTTGATATAACAACAACTTCTGCCTATATTTTACTATTTCTATGTATGGCGGTTTTTGACGGAGATGAATATTTTAACAGCATACCCACCGCCAACACCGCCCGTATCTATAATATGAGCAATAAAAGATGTTTTTTTATTAATACCAAATGCTCTCACCATACCCTGAAGCTGCACGTTGCATGGAAAATGATATATTGAGATGTCTGCCTAAGGTCGGATTATTTCAAGAGTCTCCCGAATGTCGTTTCATGTTGTTAGGTATATGTATATCATTACATGGTATTGGTTATAATAATTAAAGGCACGTGCGGTGTTCGTTGCAGAACTATTCATATGTGATCAAATCGCCACCAACAGATGGAATATTAAAATATATATCGCTTTGTCGAGATGTCTCCCTAAGGTCGGATTATTTCAAGAGTCTCCCTAATGTCGTTAATTTTGTTAGCTATATATGTATATGTATATGAGTACATGGCATTGGTTATAATAATTAAAGGCACGGGCGGTGTTCGTTGCAGAAATATTAATATGTGGTCAAATCGCCACCAACAGATGGAATATTAAAATATGTACAGTTTTGTTCATATGCAAACGTAATCGGCGCATGAATAGTGTATTGTCCTCAATGTGTACGATGATTGCGTAAACAACAGCATGCTCGTGTTACAGAAGTTTTGCTTCTGTTTACATAACACAACGCAATCATATTGGTTAATCACACAAACATTATATAAACGCTCTTCATTATTTCCATATAAGAAATATAGTAACAAACAACGCTCTTTATGCTTACCATATCCGGATCTATACAAAAGTCAGGAAACGTAACGTACTGTTTATGCCATAGTTCTGTATGATATAACAACAAATTCTGCCTATATTTTACTATTTCTGTTTATGGCGGTTTTTGACGGAGCTGAATATTTTAACAGCATACCCACCGCCAAAGACAGTCCGTATCTTTAATGTGAGCAATAAAAGATGTTTTTTTATAAATACCAAATGCTCTCACCATACCCTGAAGCTGCACGTTGCATGGAAAATGATATATTGAGATGTCTGCCTAAGGTCGGATTATTTCAAGAGTCTCCCGAATGTCGTTTCATGCTGTTAGGTATATGTATATCATTACATGGTATTGGTTATAATAATTAAAGGCACGGGCGGCGTTCGTTGCAGAACTATTCATATGTGATCAAATCGCCACCAACAGATGGAATATTAAAATATATATAGCTTTGTCGAGATGTCTCCCTAAGGTCGGATTATTTCAAGAGTCTCCCTAATGTCGTTAATTTTGTTAGCTATATGTATATGTATATGAGTACATGGCATTGGTTATAATAATTAAAAGCACGGGCGGTGTTCGTTGCAGAAATATTAATATGTGGTCAAATCGCCACCAACAGATGGAATATTAAAATATGTACAGTTTTGTTCATATGCAAACGTAATCAGCGCGTGAATAGTGTATTGTCCTCAATGTGTACGATGATTGCGTAAACAACAGCATGCTCGTGTTACAGAAGTTTTGCTTCTGTTTACATAACACAACGTAATCATATTGGTTAATCACACAAACATTATATAAACGCTCTTCATTATTTCCATATAAGAAAAATAGTAACAAACGACGCTCTTTATGCTTACCATATCCGGATCTATACAAAAGTCAGGAAACGTAACGGTTTTTTCCTTTTGTTTGCACAACAAAGTGAAAACAATTGACAATAACATACTGTTTATGCCATATTTCTGTTTGATATAACAACAACTTCTGCCTATATTTTACTATTTCTATGTATGGCGGTTTTTGACGGAGATGAATATTTTAACAGCATACCCACCGCCAACACCGCCCGTATCTATAATATGAGCAATAAAAGATGTTTTTTTATTAATACCAAATGCTCTCACCATACCCTGAAGCTGCACGTTGCATGGAAAATGATATATTGAGATGTCTGCCTAAGGTCGGATTATTTCAAGAGTCTCCCGAATGTCGTTTCATGCTGTTAGGTATATGTATATCATTACATGGTATTGGTTATAATAATTAAAGGCACGGGCGGCGTTCGTTGCAGAACTATTCATATGTGATCAAATCGCCACCAACAGATGGAATATTAAAATATATATAGCTTTGTCGAGATGTCTCCCTAAGGTCGGATTATTTCAAGAGTCTCCCTAATGTCGTTAATTTTGTTAGCTATATGTATATGTATATGAGTACATGGCATTGGTTATAATAATTAAAGGCACGGGCGGTGTTCGTTGCAGAAATATTAATATGTGGTCAAATCGCCACCAACAGATGGAATATTAAAATATGTACAGTTTTGTTCATATGCAAACGTAATCAGCGCGTGAATAGTGTATTGTCCTCAATGTGTACGATGATTGCGTAAACAACAGCATGCTCGTGTTACAGAAGTTTTGCTTCTGTTTACATAACACAACGTAATCATATTGGTTAATCACACAAACATTATATAAACGCTCTTCATTATTTCCATATAAGAAAAATAGTAACAAACGACGCTCTTTATGCTTACCATATCCGGATCTATACAAAAGTCAGGAAACGTAACGGTTTTTTCCTTTTGTTTGCACAACAAAGTGAAAACAATTGACAATAACATACTGTTTATGCCATATTTCTGTTTGATATAACAACAACTTCTGCCTATATTTTACTATTTATATGTATGGCGGTTTTTGACGGAGATGAATATTTTAACAGCATACCCACCGCCAACACCGCCCGTATCAATAATATGAGCAATAAAAGATGTTTTTTTATTAATACCAAATGCTCTCACCATACCCTGAAGCTGCACGTTGCATGGAAAATGATATATTGAGATGTCTGCCTAAGGTCGGATTATTTCAAGAGTCTCCCGAATGTCGTTTCATGTTGTTAGGTATATGTATATCATTACATGGTATTGGTTATAATAATTAAAGGCACGTGCGGCGTTCGTTGCAGAACTATTCATATGTGATCAAATCGCCACCAACAGATGGAATATTAAAATATATATAGCTTTGTCGAGATGTCTCCCTAAGGTCGGATTATTTCAAGAGTCTCCCTAATGTCGTTAATTTTGTTAGCTATATATGTATATGTATATGAGTACATGGCATTGGTTATAATAATTAAAGGCACGGGCGGTGTTCGTTGCAGAAATATTAATATGTGGTCAAATCGCCACCAACAGATGGAATATTAAAATATGTACAGTTTTGTTCATATGCAAACGTAATCGGCGCATGAATAGTGTATTGTCCTCAATGTGTACGATGATTGCGTAAACAACAGCATGCTCGTGTTACAGAAGTTTTGCTTCTGTTTACATAACACAACGCAATCATATTGGTTAATCACACAAACATTATATAAACGCTCTTCATTATTTCCATATAAGAAATATAGTAACAAACAACGCTCTTTATGCTTACCATATCCGGATCTATACAAAAGTCAGGAAACGTAACGTACTGTTTATGCCATAGTTCTGTATGATATAACAACAAATTCTGCCTATATTTTACTATTTCTGTTTATGGCGGTTTTTGACGGAGCTGAATATTTTAACAGCATACCCACCGCCAAAGACAGTCCGTATCTTTAATGTGAGCAATAAAAGATGTTTTTTTTATAAATACCAAATGCTCTCACCATACCCTGAAGCTGCACGTTGCATGGAAAATGATATATTGAGATGTCTGCCTAAGGTCGGATTATTTCAAGAGTCTCCCGAATGTCGTTTCATGCTGTTAGGTATATGTATATATCATTACATGGTATTGGTTATAATAATTAAAGGCACGGGCGGCGTTCGTTGCAGAACTATTCATATGTGATCAAATCGCCACCAACAGATGGAATATTAAAATATATATAGCTTTGTCGAGATGTCTCCCTAAGGTCGGATTATTTCAAGAGTCTAACTAATGTCGTTAATTTTGTTAGCTATATGTATATGTATATGAGTACATGGCATTGGTTATAATAATTAAAGGCACGGGCGGTGTTCGTTGCAGAAATATTAATATGTGGTCAAATCGCCACCAACAGATGGAATATTAAAATATGTACAGTTTTGTTCATATGCAAACGTAATCAGCGCGTGAATAGTGTATTGTCCTCAATGTGTACGATGATTGCGTAAACAACAGCATGCTCGTGTTACAGAAGTTTTGCTTCTGTTTACAAAACACAACGCAATCATATTGGTTAATCACACAAACATTATATAAACGCTCTTCATTATTTCCATATAAGAAATATAGTAACAACCAACGCTCTTTATGCTTACCATATCCGGATCTATACAATAGTCAGGAAACGTAACGGTTTTTTCCTTTTGTTTGCACAACAAAGTGAAAACAAATGACAATAACATACTGTTTATGCCATATTTCTGTATGATATAACAACAACTTCTGCCTATATTTTACTATTTCTGTTTATGGCGGTTTTTGACGGAGATGAATATTTTAACAGCATACCCACCTCCAACACCGCCCGTATCTTTAATATGAGCAATAAAAGATGTTTTTTTTTATTAATACCAAATGCTCTCATCATACCCAGAAGCTACACGTTGCATGGAAAATGACATATTGAGATGTCTGCCTAAGGTCGGATTATTTCAAGAGTCTCCCGAATGTCGTTTCATGTTGTTAGGTATATGTATATCATTACATGGTATTGGTTATAATAATTAAAGGCACGTGCGCCGTTCGTTGCAGAACTATTCATATGTGATCAAATCGCCACCAACAGATGGAATATTAAAATATATATAGCTTTGTCGAGATGTCTGCCTAAGGTCGGATTATTTCAAAAGTCTCACTAATGTCGTTAATTTTGTTAGCTATATGTATATGTATATCAGTACATGGTATTGGTTATAATAAGTAAAGGCACGGGCGGCGTTCGTTGCATAACTATTCATATGTGATCAAATCGCCACCAACAGATGGAATATTAAAATATATATAGCTGTGTCGAGATGTCTCCCTAAGGTCGGATTATTTCAAGAGTCTCCCTAATGTCGTTAATTTTGTTAGCTATATGTATATGTATATCAGTACATGGAATTGGTTATAATAATTAGAGGCACGGGCCGTGTTCGTTGCAGAAATATTGATATGTGGTCAAATCGCCACCAACAGATGGAATATTAAAATATGTACAATTTTGTTCATATGCAAACGTAATCAGCGCACGAATAGTGTATTGTCCTCAATGTGTACGATGATTGCGTAAACAACAGCATGCTCGTGTTACAGAAGTTTTGTTTCTGTTTACATAACACAACGCAATCATATTGGTTAATCACACAAACATTATATAAACGCTCTTCATTATTTCCATAAAAGAAAAATAGTAACAAACAACGCTCTTTATGCTTACCATATCCGGATCTATACAATAGTCAGGAAACGTAACGGTTTTTTCCTTTTGTTTGCACAACAAAGTGAAAACAATTGACAATAACATACTGTTTATGCCATATTTCTGTATGATATAACAACAACTTCTGCCTATATTTTACTATTTCTGTTTATGGCGGTTTTTGACGGAGATGAATATTTTAACAGCATACCCACCGCCAAAACCGCCCGTATCTATAATATGAGCAATAAAAGATGTTTTTTTATTAATACCAAATGCTCTCATCATACCCAGAAGCTGCACGTTGCATGGAAAATGATATATTGAGATGTCTGCATAAGGTCGGATTATTTAAAGAGTCTCCCGAATGTCGTTTCATGTTGTTAGGTATATGTATATCATTACATGGTATTGGTTATAATAATTAAAGGCACGGTCGCCGTTCGTTGCAGAACTATTCATATGTGATCAAATCGCCACCAACAGATGGAATATTAAAATATATATAGCTTTGTCGAGATGTCTCCCTAAGGTCGGATTATTTCAAGAGTCTCCCTAATGTCGTTAATTTTGTTAGCTATATGTATATGTATATCAGTACATGGCATTGGTTATAATAATTAAAGGCACGGGTGGCGTTCGTTGCAGAACTATTCATATGTGATCAAATCGCCACCAACAGATGCAATATTAAAACATGTACAGTTTTGTTCATATGCAAACGTAATCAGCGCGTGAATAGTGTATTGTCCTCAATGTGTACGATGATTGCGTAAACAACAGCATGCTCGTGTTACAGAAGTTTTGCTTCTGTTTACAAAACACAACGCAATCATATTGGTTAATCACACAAACATTATATAAACGCTCTTCATTATTTCCATATAAGAAAAATAGTAACAATCAACGCTCTTTATGCTTACCATATCCGGATCTATACAAAAGTCAGGAAACGTAACGGTTTTTTCCTTTTGTTTGCACAACAAAGTGAAAACAATTGACAATAACATACTGTTTATGCCATATTTCTGTATGATATAACAACAACTTCTGCCTATATTTTACTATTTCTGTTTATGGCGGTTTTTGACGGAGATGAATATTTTAATAGCATACCCACCGCCAACACCGCCCGTATCTTTAATATGAGCAATAAAAGATGTTTTTTTATTAATACCAAATGCTCTCACCATACACAGAAGCTGCACGTTGCATGGAAAATGATATATTGAGATGTCTGCTTAAGGTCGGATTATTTCAAGAGTCTCCCGAATGTCGTTTCATGTTGTTAGGTATATGTATATCATTACATGGTATTGGTTATAATAATTAAAGGCACGGGCGGCATTCGTTGCAGAACTATTCATATGTGATCAAATCGCCACCAACAGATGGAATATTAAAATATATATAGCTTTGTCGAGATGTCTCCCTAAGGTCGGATTATTTCAAGAGTCTCCCTAATGTCGTTAATTTTGTTAGCTATATGTATATGTATATCAGGACATGGCATTGGTTATAATAATTAAAGGCACGGGCGGTGTTCGTTGCTGAAATATTAATATGTGGTCAAATCGCCACCAACAGATGGAATATTAAAATATGTACAGTTTTGTTCATATGCAAACGTAATCAGCACATGAATAGTGTATTGTCCTCAATGTGTACGATGATTGCGTAAACAACAGCATGCTCGTGTTATAAAAGTTTTGCTTCTGTTTACATAACACAACGCAATCATATTAGTTAATCACACAAACATTATATAAACGCTCTTCATTATTTCCATATAAGAAATATAGTAACAAATAACGCTCTTTATGCTTACCATATCCGGATCTATACAAAAGTCAGGAAACGTAACGTAAAGTTTATGCCATAGTTCTGTATGATATAACAACAAATTCTGCCTATATTTTACTATTTCTGTTTATGGCGGTTTTTGACGGAGCTGAATATTTTAACAGCATACCCACCGCCAAAGACAGCCCGTATCTTTAATATGAGCAATAAAAGATGTTTTTTTATTAATACCAAATGCTCTCACCATACCCAGAAGCTGCACGTTGCATGGAAAATGATATATTGAGATGTCTGCCTAAGGTCGGATTATTTCAAGAGTCTCCCGAATGTCGTGTCATGTTGTTAGGTATATGTATATCATTACATGGTATTGGTTATAATAATTAAAGGCACGGGCGGCGTTCGTTGCAGAACTATTCATATGTGATCAAATCGCCACCAACAGATGGAATATTAAAATATATATAGCTGTGTCGAGATGTCTCCCTAAGGTCGGATTATTTCAAGAGTCTCCCTAATGTCGTTAATTTTGTTAGCTATATGTATATGTATATCAGTACATGGCATTGGTTATAATAATTAAAGGCACGGGCGGTGTTCGTTGCAGAAATATTAATATGTGGTAAAATCGCCACCAACAGATGGAATATTAAAATATGTACAGTTTTGTTCATATGCAAACGTAATCAGCGCACGAATAGTGTATTGTCCTCAATGTGTACGATGATTGCGTAAACAACAGCATGCTCGTGTTACCGAAGTTTTGCTTCTGTTTACATAACACAACGCAATCATATTGGTTAATCACACAAACATTATATAAACGCTCTTCATTACTTCCATATAAGAAAAATAGTAACAAACAACGCTCTTTATGCTTACCATATCCGGATCTATACAAAAGTCAGGAAACGTAACGGTTTTTTCCTTTAGTTTGCACAACAAAGTGAAAACAATTGACAAGAACATACTGTTTATGCCATATTTCTGTATGATATAAAAAACAACAAATTCTGCCTATATTTTACTATTTCTGTTTATGGCGGTTTTTGACGGAGATGAATATTTTAACAGCATACCCACCGCCAACACCGCCCGTATCTATAATATGAGCAATAAAAGATGTTTTTTATTAATACCAAATGCTCTCACCATACCCAGAAGCTGCACGTTGCATGGAAAATGATATATTGAGATGTCTGTCTAAGGTCGGATTATTTCAAGAGTCTCCCGAATGTCGTTTCATGTTGTTAGGTATATGTATATCATTACATGGTATTGGTTATAATAATTAAAGGCACGGGCGGCGTTCGTTGCAGAACTATTCATATGTAATCAAATCGCCACCAACAGATGGAATATTAAAATATATATAGCTTTGTCGAGATGTCTCCCTAAGGTCGGATTATTTCAAGAGTCTCCCTAATGTCGTTAATTTTGTTAGCTATATGTATATGTATATCAGTACATGGCATTGGTTATAATAATTAAAGGCACGGGCGGCGTTCGTTGCAGAAGTATTAATATGTGGTCAAATCGCCACCAACAGATGGAATATTAAAATATGTACAGTTTTGTTCATATGCAAACGTAATCAGCGCGTGAATAGTGTATTGTCCTCAATGTGTACGATGATTGCGTAAACAACAGCATGCTCGTGTTACAGAAGTTTTGCTTCTGTTTACATAACACAACGCAATCATATTGGTTAATCACACAAACATTATATAAACGCTCTTCATTATTTCCATATAAGAACAATAGTAACAAACAACGCTCTTTATGCTTACCATATCCGGATCTATACAAAAGTCAGGAAACGTAACGGTTTTTTCCTTTTGTTTGCACAACAAAGTGAAAACAATTGACAATAACATACTGTTTATGCCATATTTCTGTATGATATAACAAAACATTCTGCCTATATTTTACTATTTCTGTTTATGGCTGTTTTTGAAGGAGATGAATATTTTAACAGCATACCCACCGCCAAAGACAGCCCATATCTTTAATATGAGCAATAAAAGATGTTTTTTTATTAATACCAAATGCTCTCACCATACCCAGAAGCTGCACGTTGCATGGAAAATGATATATTGAGATGTTTGCCTAAGGTCGGATTATTTCAAGAGTCTCCCGAATGTCGTTTCATGTTGTTAGGTATATGTATATCATTACATGGTATTGGTTATAATAGTTAAAGGCACGGGCGGCGTTCGTTGCAGAACTATTCATATGTGATCAAATCGCCACCAACAGATGGAATATTAAAATATATATAGCTGTGTCGAGATGTCTCCCTAAGGTCGGATTATTTCAAGAGTCTACCTAATGTCGTTAATTTTGTTAGCTATATGTATATGTATATCAGTACATGGCATTGGTTATAATAATTAAAGGCACGGGCGGTGTTCGTTGCAGAAATATTAATATGTGGTCAAATCGCCACCAACAGATGGAATATTAAAATATGTACAGTTTTGTTCATATGCAAACGTAATCAGCGCACGAATAGTGTATTGTCCTCAATGTGTACGATGATTGCGTAAACAACAGCATGCTCGTGTTACAGAAGTTTTGTTTCTGTTTACATAACACAACGCAATCATATTGGTTAATCACACAAACATTATATAAACGCTCTTCATTATTTCCATATAAGAAAAATAGTAACAAACAACGCTCTTTATGCTTACCATATCCGGATCTATACAATAGTCAGGAAACGTAACGGTTTTTTCCTTTTGTTTGCACAACAAAGTGAAAACAATTGACAATAACATACTGTTTATGCCATATTTCTGTATGATATAACAACTTCTGCCTATATTTTACTATTTCTGTTTATGGCGGTTTTTGACGGAGATGAATATTTTAACAGCATACCCACCGCCAACACCGCCCGTATCTTTAATATGAGCAATAAAAGATGTTTTTTTATTAATACCAAATGCTCTCATCATACCCAGAAGCTGCACGTTGCATGGAAAATGATATATTGAGATGTCTGCCTAAGGTCGGATTATTTAAAGAGTCTCCCGAATGTCGTTTCATGTTGTTAGGTATATGTATATCATTACATGGTATTGGTTATAATAATTAAAGGCACGGTCGCCGTTCGTTGCAGAACTATTCATATGTGATCAAATCGCCACCAACAGATGGAATATTAAAATATATATAGCTTTGTCGAGATGTCTCCCTAAGGTCGGATTATTTCAAGAGTCTCCCTAATGTCGTTAATTTTGTTAGCTATATATATGTATATGTATATCAGTACATGGCATTGGTTCTAATAATTAAAGGCACGGGTGGCGTTCGTTGCAGAACTATTCATATGTGATCAAATCGCCACCAACAGATGCAATATTAAAACATGTACAGTTTTGTTCATATGCAAACGTAATCAGCGCGTGAATAGTGTATTGTCCTCAATGTGTACGATGATTGCGTAAACAACAGCATGCTCGTGTTACAGAAGTTTTGCTTCTGTTTACAAAACACAACGCAATCATATTGGTTAATCACACAAACATTATATAAACGCTCTTCATTATTTCCATATAAGAAAAATAGTAACAAACAACGCTCTTTATGCTTACCATATCCGGATCTATACAAAAGTCAGGAAACGTAACGGTTTTTTCCTTTTGTTTGCACAACAAAGTGAAAACAATTGACAATAACATACTGTTTATGCCATATTTCTGTATGATATAACAACAACTTCTGCCTATATTTTACTATTTCTGTTTATGGCGGTTTTTGACGGAGATGAATATTTTAATAGCATAACCACCGCCAACACCGCCCGTATCTTTAATATGAGCAATAAAAGATGTTTTTTTATTAATACCAAATGCTCTCACCATACCCAGAAGCTGCACGTTGCATGGAAAATGATATATTGAGATGTCTGCTTAAGGTCGGATTATTTCAAGAGTCTCCCGAATGTCGTTTCATGTTGTTAGGTATATGTATATCATTACATGGTATTGGTTATAATAATTAAAGGCACGGGCGGCATTCGTTGCAGAACTATTCATATGTGATCAAATCGCCACCAACAGATGGAATATTAAAATATATATAGCTTTGTCGAGATGTCTCCCTAAGGTCGGATTATTTCAAGAGTCTCCCTAATGTCGTTAATTTTGTTAGCTATATGTATATGTATATCAGGACATGGCATTGGTTATAATAATTAAAGGCACGGGCGGTGTTCGTTGCAGAAATATTAATATGTGGTCAAATCGCCACCAACAGATGGAATATTAAAATATGTACAGTTTTGTTCATATGCAAACGTAATCAGCCCATGAATAGTGTATTGTCCTCAATGTGTACGATGATTGCGTAAACAACAGCATGCTCGTGTTATAAAAGTTTTGCTTCTGTTTACATAACACAACGCAATCATATTAGTTAATCACACAAACATTATATAAACGCTCTTCATTATTTCCATATAAGAAATATAGTAACAAACAACGCTCTTTATGCTTACCATATCCGGATCTATACAAAAGTCAGGAAACGTAACGTAAAGTTTATGCCATAGTTCTGTATGATATAACAACAAATTCTGCCTATATTTTACTATTTCTGTTTATGGCGGTTTTTGACGGAGCTGAATATTTTAACAGCATACCCACCGCCAAAGACAGCCCGTATCTTTAATATGACCAATAAAAGATGTTTTTTTATTAATACCAAATGCTCTCACCATACCCAGAAGCTGCACGTTGCATGGAAAATGATATATTGAGATGTCTGCCTAAGGTCGGATTATTTCAAGAGTCTCCCGAATGTCGTTTCATGTTGTTAGGTATATGTATATCATTACATGGTATTGGTTATAATAATTAAAGGCACGGGCGGCGTTCGTTGCAGAACTATTCATATGTGATCAAATCGCCACCAACAGATGGAATATTAAAATATATATAGCTTTGTCGAGATGTCTCCCTAAGGTCGGATTATTTCAAGAGTCTCCCTAATGTCGTTAATGTTGTTAGCTATATGTATATGTATATCAGTACATGGCATTGGTTATAATAATTAAAGGCACGGGCGGTGTTCGTTGCAGAAATATTAATATGTGGTCAAATCGCCACCAACAGATGGAATATTAAAATATGTACAGTTTTGTTCATATGCAAACGCAATCAGCGCACGAATAGAGTATTGTCCTCAATGTGTACGATGATTGCGTAAACAACAGCATGCTCGTGTTACCGAAGTTTTGCTTCTGTTTACATAACACAACGCAATCATATTGGTTAATCACACAAACATTATATAAACGCTCTTCAATACTTCCATATACGAAAAATAGTAACAGACAACGCTCTTTATGCTTACCATATCCGGATCTATACAAAAGTCAGGAAACGTAACGGTTTTTTCCTTTAGTTTGCACAACAAAGTGAAAACAATTGACAATAACATACTGTTTATGTCATATTTCTGTATGATATAAAAAACAACAAATTCTGCCTATATTTTACTATTTCTGTTTATGGCGGTTTTTGACGGAGATGAATATTTTAACAGCATACCCACCGCCAACACCGCCCGTATCTATAATATGAGCAATAAAAGATGTTTTTTATTAATACCAAATGCTCTCACCATACACAGAAGCTGCACGTTGCATGGAAAATGATATATTGAGATGTCTGTCTAATGTCGGATTATTTCAAGAGTCTCCCGAATGTCGTTTCATGTTGTTAGGTATATGTATATCATTACATGGTATTGGTTATAATAATTAAAGGCACGGGCGGCGTTCGTTGCAATACTATTCATGTGTAATCAAATCGCCACCAACAGATGGAATATTAAAATATATATAGCTTTGTCGAGATGTCTCCCTAAGGTCGGATTATTTCAAGAGTCTCCATAATGTCGTTAATTTTGTTAGCTATATGTATATGTATATCAGTACATGGCATTGGTTATAATAATTAAAGGCACGGGCGGTGTTCGTTGCAGAAGTATTAATATGTGGTCAAATCGCCACCAACAGATGGAATTTTAAAATATGTACAGTTTTGTTCATATGCAAACGTAATCAGCGCGTGAATAGTGTATTGTCCTCAATGTGTACGATGATTGCGTAAACAACAGCATGCTCGTGTTACAGAAGTTTTGCTTCTGTTTACATAACACAGCGCAATCATATTGGTTAATCACACAAACATTATATCAACGCTCTTCATTATTTCCATATAAGAACAATAGTAACAAACAACGCTCTTTATGCTTACCATATCCGGATCTATACAAAAGTCAGGAAACGTAACGGTTTTTTCCTTTTGTTTGCACAACAAAGTGAAAACAATTGACAATAACATACTGTTTATGCCATATTTCTGTATGATATAACAAAACATTCTGCCTATATTTTACTATTTCTGTTTATGGCTGTTTTTGAAGGAGATGAATATTTTAACAGCATACCCACCGCCAAAGACAGCCCATATCTTTAATATGAGCAATAAAAGATGTTTTTTTTATTAATACCAAATGCTCTCACCATACCCAGAAGCTGCACGTTGCATGGAAAATGATATATTGAGATGTTTGCCTAAGGTCGGATTATTTCAAGAGTCTCCCGAATGTCGTTTCATGTTGTTAGGTATATGTATATCATTACATGGTATTGGTTATAATAGTTAAAGGCACGGGCGGCGTTCGTTGCAGAACTATTCATATGTGATCAAATCGCCACCAACAGATGGAATATTAAAATATATATAGCTGTGTCGAGATGTCTCCCTAAGGTCGGATTATTTCAAGAGTCTACCTAATGTCGTTAATTTTGTTAGCTATATGTATATGTATATCAGTACATGGCATTGGTTATAATAATTAAAGGCACGGGCGGTGTTCGTTGCAGAAATATTAATATGTGGTCTAATCGCCACCAACAGATGGAATATTAAAATATATACAGGTTTGTTCATATGCAAACGTAATCAGCGCATGAATAGTGTATTGTCCTCAATGTGTACGATGATTGCGTAAACAGCATGCTCGTGTTACAGAAGTTTTGCTTCTGTTTACATAACACAACGCAATCATATTGGTTAATCACACAAACATTATATAAACGCTCTTCATTATTTCCATATAAGAAAACTAGTAACAAACAACGCACTTTATGCTTACCATATCCGGATCTATACAAAAGTCAGGAAACGTAACGGTTTTTTCCTTTTGTTTGCACAACAAAGTGAAAACAATTGACAACAACATACTGTTTATGCCATATTTCTGTATGATATAACAACAAATTCTGCCTATATTTTACTATTTCTGTTTATGGCGGTTTTTGACGGAGATGAATATTTTAACATCATACCCACCGCCAACACCGCCCGTATCTATAATATGAGCAATAAAAGATGTTTTTTTTATTAATACCAAATGCTCTCACCATATCCAGAAGCTGCACGTTGCATGGAAAATGATATATTGAGATGTCTGCCTAAGGTCGGATTATTTCAAGAGTCTCCCGAATGTCGTTTCATGTTCTTAGGTATATGTATATCATTACATGGTATTGGTTATAATAATTTAAGGCACGGGCGGCGTTCGTTGCAGAACTATTCATATGTGATCAAATCGCCACCAACAGATGGAATATTAAAATATATATAGCTTTGTCGAGATGTCTCCCTAAGGTCGGATTATTTCAAGAGTCTCCCTAATGTCGTTAATTTTGTTAGCTATATGTATATGTATATCAGGACATGGCATTGGTTATAATAATTAAAGGCACGGGCGGTGTTCGTTGCAGAAATATTAATATGTGGTCAAATCGCCACCAACAGATGGAATATTAAAATATGTACAGTTTTGTTCATATGTGCAAACGTAATCAGCGCGTGAATAGTGTATTGTCCTCAATGTGTACGATGATTGCGTAAACAACAGCATGCTCGTGTTACAGAAGTTTTGCTTCTGTTTACATAACACAACGCAATTATAGTGGTTAATCACACAAACATTATATAAACGCTCTTTATTATTTCCATATAAGGAAAGTAGTAACAAAAAACGCTCTTTATGTTTACCATATCCGGATCTAAATAAAACCTAGGAAAGGTAACGTTGTTTGCTTTTGTTTACGTATCACATTTGACGGATGTGAATATGTTAGTAGCATGCCCACCGCCGACACTGGCCGTATCTTTTATATAGCAATAAAAGATTTTTTGTTCGTTTGATACCAAATGCTCTCACCATAACCAGAAGCTTTACGTTGCATAGAAAATGATATATCGAGATGTCTCGCCATCAACATATGGAATATTAAAGCATTGTTCATATGCAAACATAATGGGGCGTAAATAGTGTATTGTGTAATAGTATACTGTCTTCAATGTGTGCGATGATTGCCAACACCGCCCGTATCTTTGATATAGCAATAAAAGATGTTTATTTTTTCGATTAATAACAAATGCCCTCACCTTACCCAGAAGCTACGCGTTGCATAGAAAATGATATATCGAGATTCTCCATAAGGTCGGATTATTTCAAGAGTCTCCCAAAGGTTTATGGCTGTTTTTGACGGAGGTGAATATTTTAACAGCATACCCACTGCCAACGCCGCCCGTATCTTTAATATAGCAATAAGCAGTTATCAACGTATGATATCTCCATTCGTCGTTTATTTACATGTCTTCATGACATATGACACTTTCCGACAAACACTTTAAGGACATTTCTAACGGGACAATGTTTTCGTTTGAAACGTGTGGGGGAGGGGTTGTGTGTCTTTGTTCAGTCATATACTCATTGTAGCAAATGAACACACCCAGCTTCATATGTCGAGTTGTTTGTAGATGCGATCGCGAATCGCGATGGAGAGTTCAAACAATAATGAATATTTCATAATTACCCTCTAATTTGGTTGTTAAAAATAGATAATGACGACGTGTGCATAGATACATTACCAGACAACAAGTGATCATTGAGCGCTAAACGTTTTAGTTGATTGTTCGATCGTTTTGTAATTATAATAAGCTGGATGCGTGCCGGGCCACATCGTTTGCGCCACCCAGACCTTGCTTTTTGACGCTGTTGGGAGACAATATTCAGAAGAAAATACTAAATGCTTGCATATAGAAATGAAATTGATGAGCGTTTGTACATGTATGGTTTAAAATGAAAGAATCAATCGTCGACCCACCCATGGCGATAAAGATGCCATTGTTGGATAAATGGGCTAAATTTGTCAGATTTTCTAGTGATGGTAAACGGGGGTATTGTATCGATCCCCTTGACTTTAATAATACTACCGTACTATTAACGTAAAACGTGCATCCAAACTGCCTCTATCCGAGTACATGTATAATAGGGACAGCGCATAGAGGCCGTTTGGATGCATGGAATGGGAGCGGAGCGCGTTGCAAGTCCATGTGCACTGGTTAATATATTCATTTCCGCTTTAGCTAACAACTTGCCTGATTGCCAACAAATGCATACAGGGCAATTGGCTGCATGATATTATATTGTCCTTATGAAGGCAGCTTGGGGAGGTGCGGTCCGTGTCATGTTTATGTTGCGCACTTGGCAGAACCGGCCGTAGGTTAACAATGCTGTTCTCGCTCGAGCTACCGAGATTGGAACACCTGTATATACATACATGTCTATTCTGCACGAGAGCATTTACCGGTATTGCATCATTTGGTTAATGATTTATTTTGGCCTAATTATACCAAATGTGCTTGTCCCTATAAACATGCTGATGTCAACTTCCATGTACCATGCCATGACCAATGTCCCAATTGTATGGATTGTATCCCGTGCTAAATTATTTAACGACAAAATCCGACCAAGATATGCACCAGAGAACATGTTTTGCCGGACGACGCCAAATGCAAGTTATTTGTTTTCTCCCTCAACCAGATAACTTATATCAACCGAGGGCGTTTTGTAATAATGTCGTTTGGTCCCAAAAGGTTTGTCCTACTGTTTGTTTTCTTCCTGAGGGGGTTTTGTCAGAGTACCATGACAAGATATCTGGACATCAATTCAAATTCAGATGTTTATTGAACATGGATTATCATCAGAACAAAATGAAAATATAACAATGATGACGATTTTATAAAAAAAAACAATGATGACGACTTACATAACATATAATCAAATAACTTAAAGGCACGGGAGGCCTTAATTGTCGAAAATATTCATATCTGTTCCAAACACCGTAAACAGAAAAACATTAACACGCTTAGTGTTCAATGCATATATACCATGACAATCGCGTAAACAACAGTATGTTATCATAAAGATCTACTATATTTTATCTGAACAAGAGCCTGGTTGTGTTACAGAAGACAGCACAATGCTGCTGGCTAATCACACACAAATGGTATAAACGCTCTTTATTAGTTCCATATCAGGAATTCACCAACAAAGAACGCTCTTTATGTTTACCATAATAATATAAACAAACACCAGAAAAGTAACTGTTTATGCTTTTTTTTTTTTACATAACAATGGTCAAACATATGTCTACATTTTGATGTTCTTTCTGTTTGTGCCGGTTTTTGACGGGTGGAAACATTTTGACAGGATACCCACCGCCACGGCCTCCCGTACCTTTCAACGTAGAACTGGATAGCTTCTATCTCATGACATGACTAGACTACTTTGTGGCACATGAGGGGTTTCTGAATTATGACGTAGACAGGACACCGATAATGATGAATGTTCACTAATCCTGATATAGCACCAGAGATAAAATGGGAAATAAACAGTATCCGTTATCATGAAAGCCCTTGTTGCACTTCCATCCGAACTGTGTGGTGAACCATTGACCGATTTAATTTGGATATGGCTCAACATGAGCATTATGCCAAAGTTATATTTGTCCCAGGAAAACTACGAAAACCAACAGCGTCTGTCCGAGTGTGCGTCATTTCGTCCGTGCATGCGCATTTTGGTTTGCGAACGATAACTTTAGTAACGTTAAAATTGTATCAATTTTCTGCGCATGTTTTATCTCTTTACTCCCCATAAGCGTCCCTGGACGCTTTTGCACTATTTCCACATAAGCGCATGTGGACGCCTCGCAACATATCTCTAGACGCGCATAAGAGCGCGTTACCAGACTTCCCCACAAGCGCCCTAGAGCGCCACACTAGGCCCAGACTGTACTAATGAGTTCGCCCCTATGCCCCCCGCTTTTGCTATGTTTCTAATCGAGACCACCCGGTTATGTCAACTCGTTATTTGCCTATCTAATAACAATAAACGTGGCACCGGGTGCATCGCGCGCGACACATGCTGTGTTACTTGGGTACCATTCTAAGTATTTACGAACAACATGGCTGCAACATTTTCGAAACAGCAAGTGATCGACATGTTAATGGGAGATGATAGCGATTTTAGCGGAGATTGCGGTTCCTCGTCATCAGAAGATTCAGACGACGATTACTCTGCCCCTGCTACCAGCGACAATGTGACCTCCATCGATGATAGCAGCTTGAATAATAACCCGATTGGCTGGTCAAATAAACTTCGAAAGGTATCACTTCAGCCATTTACCCAAAGGACAGGGCCAGTTATACCAGATGAATTCGATACTGATACAGCAACAGCTTTGGAATATTTCAATTTTATGTTCTCGCCATCGAAGTATGCCGAAATAGCCAGGCATACTAACAACTATGCCAAATGGAAAATGGAAGAAAAGGGCGAGACTGATAAATACTGGTCTGATATTTCGGAACTAGAACTTCGTGCGTACATCGGTATGAACATCATGATGGGTGTGAATGACCTTCCCTCATACAAGCAGTACGTGTCACATGATGAGTTTATCTGAAACGCCGGCATCAGCAAAGTTATGAATCGGCGCAGATTTGAAAAAATCACAGAATACTTCCACGTCAGTGACCGAGAGAGCGAACCTGCTAAAGGGACAGATTCGTACGATCCACTATATAAGGTTCGCGACATCATCGACTCCTCACTAACAACATTGAAATCGTGTTACTTGCCTTCGCAATATATATCTGTCGACGAAGGAATGATAAAATGGACAAGCATCTCCTACAAGCAATACATGCCGGCAAAACCAATACAACGAGGGATCAAAATATGGATGATGTACGATGCCACCAATGCCTACCTGTTAAACTTTGAAGTATACCTCGGAAAGCATTATTTCAAACCGTCTGGGAAAGGTCTCGGGTATGATGTGGTTACGTCATTGTCATCGGATTTGTGTGACAAAAATTACTGTTTGTTCTTTGATAACTATTTTACGAGTGTGCACCTCATGCAGGACTTACTAAACGATGGGTTTTACTCGTGTGGCACCGTTTGGAAGAACAGGAAAGGATCCCCGAAGGATTTACAGCGACTGAAGAAAATGAATCGAGGTGACTATAACACTAGGCAGGATGGCGAATTTCTCACGGCAACGGTATGGCAGGACAAGAAACAAATGTTCACCCTTAGCACGATGACTGACCCAACGACAGATATCATGGCTAATCGGCGCCAGGGAAAAACAATTTTTGAAGTGACTCAGCCGATGAGCATATTCATGTACAACAAGTACATGAATGGTGTTGACAAACATGATCAGTTGAGGATGACGTATCTCCTCGGTCGCGAAAGGAAAAAAGCATGGAAATGCATATTCTGGTTGGTCGCCAATTCATCAATAGTTAACAGTTTCATCTTGTTCAAAGAAACATCAAAGAGACATAATTCTAAGAAGGTGTTCACGCATATGGATTTTAGGATTGAACTGGCTCATCAACTGATTGCAGGATATTCTTCTAGAAAACTCAAAGCACAAGAAGAGCCACGTGCCCTCAATATATCACAAGAAAACTCAAACGGACACGTGTCCACACACATGGGACGCAAGAACCGATGTCGGGTTCATCTGAACTCAAAAGAAAGAAAAGAAACTGTATTTGGTTGCAAACTCTCCAATGTTCATCTATGTAAGGACGGTTGCCATTTCAAGTATCATTGTAGTTGAACGTTCCGAACAATTATGGATTATGGTTATGAGATATATAATGCATGGACATCACAGAGAACCCAATGTGTATCTACTGTATATTGCTATATATACTCAGTTAACATTCAAACTATCCAATTATATTAATTGTTCACGCAACACATTTCATGATATAATTTCAAATTTGGTGAAATGCACGATTTGACTCAGTTATTATTTCGAACCAAATTATAACATTCAAAAACAAATTTATCGCGAAATATTTTTAGAGATACGGGCGGCGTTCGCGGTGGGTATGGTGTTAAACATTCATATCCTTGAAAAACCACCATAAACAGAAGGAATAGTAAGATATGGACATACCTTGTTCTTATACCAATCAGAAATATGGCATAAACGGTATGTTATTGTCAATTTGTTCCCCTTTGTTATGTAAACAAAAGCAAACAAATTACGTTTCATTGCTTTTGTTTAGATCTGCATATGACACACATAAAGCGCGTTGTTTGTTACTGTTTTCCTGATAGGGAAATAATAAAGAGCGTTTATATCATTTTTGTATGAATAACCAATAGAATTTCGGTCTGTTATGTTATTTACGTACACCATTGTACGTCTTGACGACAATACACTATTTACGCGCTGATTATGTTTGGCATATGAGTTGAACTGTATAAACATGATATATCAGTACACGGCATTGGTTATAATAATTAAAGACACGGGCGTATATACATGTACATGTATGTTGGCGTTCATTCTGTTGATGCCGATTTGAACAAATATAAATATTTCTGCAACGGATGTCGCCCGTGACTTTAATAATGGTTGCATTAGTTGAAAATCGACTATAACCAAGATCGCTATTTGCGTCGTTTTAGAAACACCAGCGCAGTTATTATTATATTTTTCAAAAATATATATGTTCTTGAATGTTTTTGTTTTTTCAAATCGCTCTAGTTATCCAATCACCTTGAAAATTACAACTTTAGAAAAATAACGGTACTTTTTCGTAACGGAATTAGTTTGACCTACCCGCATCATAGCAATTCAACATGACCACCGGCATCATAGTATATTAGCATGCCCACTTGACCAGGGGTGGACACGCGACAGCTCAGCTACAGTTATGTATTATTGTTTCAAACCGCTTAACATTAAATGGCTGGTGTTACATGCATGTTTCAGTCGGACGTTATGTTACATTTTGCTTGATCGAAGAGTTCACAAACTATTTTCTCAAACATGTTTGGTTTTTGAGTAAAAGGAAATATCTATATCAATACAATGTGTACATTGTGCGGTCCTTTTTCTGATAATGTTGGTATATGTTTCTGGTGTTTCTGACGTATGTGATAAAATAGTGTGTAATCGTACACCTATATACCCGTATATGGATTGTTTCAAATTTCTCTTATATTATATAATGCGGCTAAATTTTAAATGGTGATGCCATACAGTGTTTGCACGAAGATGAACTTCCAAGCACGACGTGTTATATAATAGGTGTTTTCGACGTCGACATCAAAGTTGATATTGAGTAATTAGACAACGCGCCATAAAACCAATGACATACACGTATACCTATGATCTAGCCTGCATCACGATTACCATTGATTTGTGCTAATACATCAGAAGCCGTGCGGTATATACACGTAAGCATTACGCACTCTGGAAGCGGAACATACTTATGTATGTACAGCGAATTACCAATGAATAATAATTATAATTGAATTGTATGTGTATGTTCTATATTTCTGTTAACTGTTACATTTGCATGTTAGTTTATAGTAATAAACAATCACAAACATCACTATTCTGAAAATATATTTTAAAACCTTACTTGAATTTCGTCGCGTTATTTTGGCTGAACGAAATAGAGGATATCTAGCGTTCTGAATTGATACCGGACAAATATATTTGATTATTTTCGCGACCGACTAGCTGCACTTTTCGCCAGCGGAAATACATTTGTTCTGGCAGTAACAACAGAAACTCATTATCGCCAGAAACAATGTACATGCGTTGACGACAAGTTGGTCGCGAAATTAAGTCCTTAAGCCATATCATGAGATATTTCTGGTATTAATTATAAGAAGAAAACAAAACACATTTGCTTTGAATTGTTTACAAAATACTTTTGGGAGTTGGTGACTTTCCAAAATAAGACGAGTCTAAATCCTGAACAAGTATCATTTGTATAAGACCTATTTTATTGTCACAATGTGACATTCGTGTGCAAACACGTCGTGGTCACTTCAACCCATGTAATCTGAGTAAATGATGAGATTTTGTATGGAATATTAAAAGAAACATTTCAGAGCTGACGAAACGCACAATACATATAGTTTGATATACTGATATTGAACTAATCCCAACAGAAATGTCGAAGATACTTGCTTGCCCAGGGCTCTTATACACAGGTGTCGATTTTCTCATATTACGACACACGTCCCGGCTTACGGTCATGATCCCCAGTTGGAGCTGTCACTCCAACAGCCTACCTTCACTGCGTCAACACAGTAACAGGTTTACTACCATTTATGGAGCAACGGGATACTTTCTGACAAGCCAAAACTTATGGGGAAATAGCGTCTGGTACTTGATATATGCCCGGGAACACACCGTCGGTATTATGTTATAGCTGCAGGGAGATGAAGGGGTGGCTTATACAGCTAGTGTGGGAACTAAAGAGTTAAATATCTTATAAATATGTTCAGTGCGTAAATACAATTCAAGTTCGAAAATGGGTTCGGTCCGAATCATTTTTTACTAAGTTATGACCCTTTTTACTTAAAATTTTCCAAATTTGAGATTTCTCGATAAATTTAAATTGGGCTGTTTGGTCTGAAGGAAATGTGTATGTTAGCTGTTTAGTGCCAAATACAGGTCTATACTAAGGGTTTGTTTCGAATAAGTTTTACTGAGTTCTGGCCCATTTTAGAGTAAGGATTTTCCAAATTTGAGGTTTCTGGATAACTCAAGTTTTGGTTATTTGATCGGAACCAAATTTGATGTATGATTTTTCCAGTCATATTTTGTTACCAAGAAGACCCTTATCGCTTGTCCAGGATCATCTATAAATTCTGTCCTACTTTCTAGAAAGGCAATGCCCTAAATGAATCAAATTTAAAGGGGATATGTATATTATTTAAAGGGGCATTGTGTCCTCAGTACGTATGTGGCTTATTTCATGCTGTATTAAATTGTAATGATGTTGAGAAAATACTATTGTATAAGTTACTTTAATATAATAGTAAATAAAATGCCATACAAAAACACTCATTGTCGAAGCAGTCAGTTGCTATTTGCAATATTGAAATACAGTATATCGAGTTTGAATATACAAGCTCTGTTTAGTTGTTTTGAACAGAAAATTAGCTATGTGATTTTATTTATATATTACTTTTATAATAAAATACAGGTAGCCCACAATCGTGCTACAATAAAGTAACCCAGTAAGTCATGAGTGTTTGTGAACCTGATTCTTTTCATGCAACTTTGTCTTGCGTGGGTTCGTGGAACTGGTTGTAATGAACATATTCTTTCTTAAACAATTAATGAATTTCTTTGCATATATATAGCATGGACACCAGTCAGAATAATTTTATTGGTGCCAACAACAATATCAGAAGGTGTATTAAACCATTCGCAATGAATGTGTTATATAATTATTGTTTATTGACCTCCAAGTATGAAGAGCTAACGAGTTATGTGGCTTATATTGACACGTATGAATACCTATACAGTGAAAAATGGGTGGCATACAAAGTCAAATATAACTCTTTTGAGTAGTACTCATTAGGGGCAATAGCCTAACCTGTATATGCAATGCGTTGAAACCAGTTATTAGGGAGACATATATAACGAGCACGTACGTGTCTCCATAATCACGGTTTATCACCTATCAATTAACTTGAGAAAGTTAATATTCCCACAATACCCGCGTTTGGCTTCTATATATATGGACACGTATTTATATATATACAATAAATAAGTTGGTGGCAAACAAAGCCAAATATTACTCTTTTGAGTCGCAATCATTGGGGATAATAACATAACGTGTACATATGCAATACGTTGCAGAAACATACATGCATGCTGGTTATCTTTGTCTCCTTAATAACGGTTTATTACGTATAAGTTAATCTGAGAAAGTTAATATTCCCACAATACCCATATAGTGGCTTCTATAGACACGTATATATGTATATCAATATAGTAACAAATGAGTGGCATACAAAACAAATATAACACTTTTGAGTTGTAATCTTTAAGGACAATAACCTAACATGCATATGCAATGCGTTGAAATCCGTCAATAGGGAGACACATATAACCAGCATGTACGTGTCTCCCTAATCATGGTTTATTACATATCAGTTAATTTGAGAAAGTTAATATTCCCACAGTGTCCACTATGTGGCTTCTATGGACACGTATTTATACCTATACAATAACAAATTGGGTGGCATACAAAGTCAAATATAAGTCTTTGAGTTGTCATCATTAGGGACAATAACCTAACGTGTATATGCAATGCGTTGAAAACAGTTATTGGGGAGACATATATAACCAGCGTGTACGCGTCTACCTAATCACAGTTTTTTACCTATCAGTTATCATTTATTATATTAACTCGCCACGTTATAGTACGGGGGGGGGGGAAGTCATATTGTACTCCCAAATGTCATATTGGACTCCAGAGTGTACAATGCCACGTTATATTGGGACTCTGTGGCGTAACGAATTACCTATTGCGAAATAAACTGGTGAAATTGTGATGCGCGTACAACAGATTTAGCAAACGTTTCACTTCCGCGTTGAGTATTTTGTATTGCCGTGTTTACTGTTCCAAATCAAATCATGCATACTGTGTGTTTCGTCATCACGGTTTCTACAAATAAAATGCGAGCGCACAATATCCATGTAACTTGTTAGTTTTTTATCATTCTACATTTATATTTATCTGATTTAAAAAATAAAACGATGAAAATACTAGGCACACACACATAGTAACATACTGGTATATAAGCCTTTTATCAAAGTCAGAATGTCATTTTGAAAAGATAAGAGATCACCCATGACTATCTGTAAACGATTTAGAATTTGGAAAGTTGACGCATAATTTGGTCGCCTATTATAAAAAATAACCAAAAACAACCATGTCATCGATGACCTTTCACCTATTAAATGGCGATCGCGATCTTTAAAAAAAATCGTATTAGTAGCGAAAACAGGAATGCATGTTTACATAGCACGTGTCTAATTATGCCAGCTAATGGGATTTTATATTCGAGAACAGTTGAAGCTGCTTTCACAGACCTGCGGCGGACGCACAAGGCCAACGCTATCGGGTTTGTGGCTGACCACTGGCACTGCGCATAAACCGATAGCCGCAGACACTGCACGCATGCGTCAGCCGCAGGTCTGTGAAATCAGCTTTAACTTCAGACAGACAAAATTGCGACTACGACCTCCAAGTCATCTGGCCATGTGAACGGGTTCCAAACAATTATGTTTCGAGTGAAAAGGTCAGAGGTAGCAAAATACTCTAAATGACGCGGAACGTGAAATGTTGACGCATCATTTTGTCGTATATTGCAATTTTAGAAGATATGAACACTTCAATTAAAACAAGTTGTAAATTTTCAATGATCTTCCCACAACAATCATGTGATCGATTTTGCAAAAAAAATGTATTGGTAATCGCATTAGCTCAAATATGACTGTACGATTACACACCACATGTCCCAATTAGGCCAGATAAAGGGATTTTATAATCGACAACGGTTAAACCACAAGACAGACCACCACACTGTTGGTCCAACCAAATTGCGACCACGCCCTTTAGGCCATGTGTACGTGTGAACGGGTCCCAAACCATATTCTTGCATATGGCGAAGTCCACCCGTTATGTGTGTACACCTCCTTTGGTAAGAAATACTGCTGACCTTGTGATTTTGATTGCGAATTATAAATGTTATACCTAAACAGAATACAACCAAAGCATATTATGCAATCTGATTGTTAACATTTATGAGGCCTGATAACCCTGACTAGATCACAGGACGTATAACTGTTATATTTATATATTTACATACACCTGATATCTCTTCCGATTTCACCATAGCGTTACGGTAGACACGCCCCCTTATTCAATGCGTTCATAAATCTATGAACGTAACGTCACGTTCAATGTCGTTCATAGGTTTATGAACACATTGTTCCCGGAAATCACCGGGGATTGTCGGACATTACCGACTGCTTGAGTATCTAGTCAGCCAATACGCCAAGGATTTGATAGCAAACAATATGTAATCGAGGTTCACGATTGGATGGCTTGTGGCATCTGATCGCGAGCACGGGTGGCACAAGATGTTCGGTTGACTATCAGAATGTTGGTTATCATATAATTCCATAATATGTCAAATATAGCGAATTATCGAAATATGAAATACAACGAAAAAGCGAAATATGAAAATACAGCGAAATAGCACGAAAAATCGAGATAGGAAAATACAGCGAAATAGCGAAATAGGGCGAAATATAGAGCAAAATATAGAAATAGGAAATTATTTTTATAAACAAAATAACGGACATATTTGAAAAAAGTGTTTTTGACTTAATAACGGACATATTTGGAGAAGTGTTTTAAAGAGCGTAAGTATATAAATATGAATAATAAACGGCGGACTCAACGTGGTCATGGGTTTTGACTGCGATAAAAAATCAGCAAACTCCGCATGAACCCCTTTGGGGTCAAAATCCCATGACCACATTGAAACCGCCGTTCATTTCTTATATAAAACAAAGTGCACCATTCCAAATTTCATGCATATTCCACACCGAGATGCCAGGCCAGATGGCACTGAGTAAAATTTTATTCCATAAAATTATATGGATAGCATACACACACTGTTTACATTTAAAACAATTACATGTTTCTGAAATACGCTCAAATTCTTTCATCCTATCTGTGGTTCTACGTAACTCTGGGTGAGAATTTCACACTATATGTGCCATGAATCTGAATGAGCTAAGATCGCATGTAGTAACATCATGATTTATAATGGAATATGCAATGGTTTGAATGTAATCAATTTCAATTGGGGGAGGGTCCGGGAGGGTGCGCGAGATCTTTTTTTGGATTTACAGCTGGGAGTTACCGTTCAAATATCGAGATTAACGGGGTCTTTATTGGTGTTATATGGTGCTGACAGGTTCATTTAATGACAAAATTACGATTAGCCAATTAAGCTGGATAAACAACACATGTGGCGGCACACGTCGGTTTCATTTGCGGCCCAACCAAATATACCACATGTAATTTCATTAGGTTGTCGCTTGAGGGACCTAGCAGCAATAATACGCATCGTAGCATTGATCTTGGTTACGAGCACTTTTGGGGTCCGTGAAGTTGGATCGAAGTTCGAAGTTCGAAATTCGGTGGAGATTCGACCCCCACTTTTGTTTGCCTCAAATGCATTGTTGTGTTCCAATTCGTGCTCCCCTGCTCGAATTTTGGGTCAAAAGTGATTTTTTTTCACTTTTTCTGAGATACTGCTGGACTTGGAAAATTTAGCCACGGCGCTGGACTTATTTATGGCTGGATTGAGCTGAAATTTGGTATGTTTGATACTTTCCATAAGAGAATCAAGCAAACTAACGCTCAGCTTCGAGAAATTACTCGATCTATAGGTTTGAATTTCAATCTGGGCGAATTTCGATCTGGATTGAAGTTCGAAATTCAGATTGAAATTCGACCCCCACTTTTGTTTGCCTTAAGTGCATTGTTGTGTTCCAATTCGTGTTCCCCTGCTCGAATTTTGAGTCCAAAGTGATTTTTTTCACTTTTTCTGAGATACTGCTGGACTTGGAAAATTTAGCCACGGCGCTGGACTTATTTATGGCTGGATTGAGCTGAAATTTGGTATGTTTGATTCTTTCCATAAGAGAATCAAGCAAACTAACGCTCAGCTTCGAGAAATTACTCGATCTATAGGTTTGAATTTCAATCTGAATTTTAATCTGGGCGAATTTCATTCTGGATTGAAGTTCGAAATTCAGATTGAAATTCAAACCTATAGATCGAGTAATTTCTCGAAGCTGAGCGTTAGTTTGCTTGATTCTCTTATGGAAAGTATCAAACATGCCAAATTTCAGCTCAATCCAGCCATAAACAATGCCACTTCCCTTCGGCACCTTAATATTGAAGGCCAAATTTTCTACGTCCAGCGTCGTGGCTAAATTTTCCAAGTCCAGCAGTATCTCAGAAAAAGTGAAAAAAATCACAAAAAAAGTGGGGGTCGAATTTCAATCTGAATTTCTAACTTCAATCCAGATCGAAATTCGCCCAGATTGAAATTCAGATTGAAATTCAAACCTATAGATCGAGTAATTTCTCGAAGCTGAGCGTTAGTTTGCTTGATTCTCTTATGGAAAGTATCAAACATACCAAATTTCAGCTCAATCCAGCCATAAACAATGCCACTTCCCTTCGGCACCTTAATATTGAAGGCGAAATTTTCTAAGTCCAGCGCCGTGGCTAAATTTTCCAAGTCCAGCAGGGGGGGGGGGGGGGGTCGGAAAAAAATTCCAGGCGCGTATGATGGGGTGGGTGGGTGGGTGTCTCTCGGGTCCAAAAAGCTGTTTTTTCCATGTGCCAAATTTTTTTTCCATTCCTGCTATTGAGTCTTATTTTGATGTGTTTTGAACAGAACCAGGTCATATATAGTTAATAGTAATGCTATACTATATATAGAGGTTATCAGTAGTTGGATCAGTTGCACAATGGCCAACAATAACCCAAATTCAACTTGATAGAACTAGAAACTGCGCTATTGGAAAATTAAATTTAATCAGGATTCCATCTACTGATACAACAAAATAAGAATAACTATGCAGAACTCAGCTGAAAATAAGCAATAAAATGAAAGCACATTTGACCATATGAGACATGGAAATAAAGATATAATAAATAATGGAATAAAATAGACTTTTGACAACATAAAACATAAAATCTTAACAAATAAATTGAAGGCCAGCCGGGCCAGCTTGAACAATTTCAAATTGTTTTCCAAGTTAATGTGGATCAGCTTGTAATGTTGATCACAGTAACAAAGATTTTATCGTCACTGATATCGTGAGCAAAAAAGAAGTGAGATTGGGCTATCCATCCATAGTATTCCCAATTATTACGAAGCCTATTACTTCAAGCAGTGGCTACCAGCCTGCCATTACACGCTATAACATGTTTCCTCAGTTCTGGTTTCTGAGATGCACCAAGAAGAGTCACGCGGGTATATCATGGTTGTGTTTGGTATTAGCATTATTCTTCAAACTGGGATAAACTGGGATGAACAGTTGTATTTCCACATGTTTTGATAAACAATTTGGTTCCAGCAATACAGTAATGAACTAATTAAACGACTCCATAACCACAGCAGAATAATGGGTAATTTTTTCAGGGGAGAGCTTTCCGATGAATGACAACAAGCCATATTTCCAACTAAATCCTGAAAAATTACCCATTATTTTGCTGTGGTTATGGAGTCAATTAATTAGGGCATTACTGTATATCACATAGCAAATATCAAAATATCAAATAATCTGAAATTTGTTGTACCGGTACCATGTATTCTGTAGAATACTCAAATGTGATTATGTGACTAGATCATGTGACTATATATTATGAAAATGAATGTTAATACAAACTTTGGCACTTTGCCTATATATCCCTAGAAATGTGATTATGTTGACACATTTCTTGATTAATGACACTTATATGATAAATTCAAATAGTATCGTTATCTCATTATGCACTGTTCTATTCAAATATCGCGCAATAAATTATGATAATGCAGGATAATCAGCTATTTGGTTGCTCAGTTGATAATTTTCTCAAATTTAAGGGGGGTGGGTATCCAAAACTGACCGGAAAAAAATTCCTGAAACGGAAAAAAGAGGGTGGGTGTCCAAAATTGCCTGGAAAAAAAGGCCGGAAACGGAAGAAATTGGGTTGGTGGGTCCCCCGATGCCGGAAAAAATTAAAATGATACGTGCCTGGAAAAAAATTCCGACCCCCCCCCCCCTGAGTCCAGCAGTATCTCAGAAAAAGTTAAAAAAAATCTCTTTTGACCCAAAATTCGAGCAGGGGAGCACGAATTGGAACACAACAATGCATTTAAGGCAAACAAAAGTGGGGGTCGAATTTCAATCTGAATTTCGAAGTTCAATCCAGATCGAAATTCGCCCAGATTGAAATTCAAACCTATAGATCGAGTAATTTCTCGAAGCTGAGCGTTAGTTTGCTTGATTCTCTTATGGAAAGTATCAAACATACCAAATTTCAGCTCAATCCAGCCATAAACAATGCCACTTCCATTCGGCGCATTGATATTGAAGGCGAAATTTTCTAAGTCCAGCGCCGTGGCTAAATTTTCCAAGTCCAGAAGTATCTCAGAAAAAGTGAAACAAATAACTTTTGACCCAAAATTCGAGCAGGGGAACACGAATTGGAGCACAACAATGCATTTGAGGCAAACAAAAGTGGGGGTCGAATCTCCACCGAATTTCGAACTTCGAACTTCAATCTAACTTCACGCGAATCTCCACCGAATTTCGAACTTCGAACTTCGATCCAACTTCACGGACCCGCACTTTTGAGGAGCTTTCTTAATCTTCAAGTATTTTTCGCAAATTGCCCAGACCATCTGGTGTGTTAAACTCTTCCCTAAACCGAAATGAGGCCAGTCCGTCCCATTTAAATCGCGCGAGGTGGCTTCGCGCGCAACGGAAACGTCTCATGCTGTGAACCATGTATGAATAGCGCTTTTCAGCATAGCGAAATGATGCTATTTATAGAACAGCGAGAGCACGTGGCATTGTTTATAAACAGAGGGTCGGACATTCTCCGGTATTGCAATACGTTGTCCTAACTTGTGCAATGTAAACATGTCATCACATAAAACAGTGATTGTAGGTCTTATAATAAAAAATGGGCCACCACAATTATTGGTATGGCTTATGCAACAATGGCAGAAGAAATGTGGGGAAAATCACTTGGAAAAATTAACTTTGACGCCCTTTCCTAAGCTAAAATCAAACAGATAAAATATGTGATTTATGGATTAATTATTTGTTGCTAATACGAGAAATTAACTGTGTATACCGTTAAATTTGTGCAGTAAATATTTTGTTCGTGTCCGTAGCCCCACTAAGGAGTTCCCGGACCCAATTCCTGTCACATGCGGTAAACTTCCGAGCAAATTATGACATATTTGTATAGACGTCAAAATACGACTGGATTCACAAAATTCGAACTGTACTACTATAGTGTCAAGTGATATTGTACTATATGCATATGTACAATGTATAGGTGCATGCAAAGCACGAGAACATGTAGGCCCTATAGGGAACGTGATGCCACAGAAACGGTTATATGTCGCCAGATTCCCTTGGTTATTTTAGCTATGTCAATTACGCGTGGAGAGTAATACAGGGACCAAAGATGCCGTCGATGCATTACTGATTTGTGAAGAATAAACATGTATTTTGTGAACTAAGAACTGGTGTTGATGGCAAAGCTGAAAGGCAACATCACCATAAATATGCTTTCGTTATATAATCATGGATCAAGTGAAAAAGTGATTCGATAATATGACAAATCACCACAAAATATGATATAATTGATTTGGTCGAGTATCAAACACCTGCATGCATGCAGGGGGACGCTTGCTGTTGACATTTCTTATTATAACATTGTCCTACGTGTTATAAATAGCCTTATATAATGTTTGACAATTTTGGCTTGAGAACACCATGCTTTCAACTATGTGCAACATTTTACAGTACTTTATCGTTCATATATCGCAGACATTTTCAAATCAGTTTGTATTTTACATATATAGGTGGCAGTTAATTTACATATTCAGGATAAGACAGGCCTACTGCAAAACTGGATCTTGATATTTACAAGATTAATGTTTCAGGGATGTGTATCTTGTTACGCGCGTTGTTGTTGTTGTTGTTAAAATGAAAATAAAATATTAAATAATCCAATGTATACATGCACCCATTGAGTTTTACAACCTGTGACATGTGTGACAGTTTCAAGAATGCCACCGTGACCCTTACAAATTGGCATGTTTACATTCCGACGGCCACGAAAGGGTCCAAATAATCACGCGACATGACATAAATTGTATTACTCTAAATGTTCAAATCTCAATATAGGGCGCCGACTAATGAATTTTATGCATGTCATACGTCCGTAAACAGTAGAAACCCTTGTGTCCAGGTGCAGACCTGACCACATGCAGTAACAGGCGTTCTGTTGTAAGATAATATACCTAACATCTGGTAAATTATTCCGATCGTTTTTACAATTTATATAGGCCCTAATTGTCATTGATTGTTTCACTGCATGTTGAAATTTAGCGCCGGGCACTTCACCCTGCATCAATTTTGAGTTTAAAACGGACGACCGGGCATTGTTTCTATACAGAGATATGAATACTGGCTCCAATGAATGTCCGACCCTGATGCTAAATTGGCTCCGCCCACATATGATGACGTCTATGCTGAAAAGCGCTATTTACCAGTATTACTAAACTGAATTCCAAGATAATTTTATTCATTAACAGCTTCTGACACTTGGGAGTAATGGGAGCCAAATCTGACTGGTTACACAAATCAGTACAATCATATATATAATCTTACTACCGGCTCTGGTGTACTTCCGTACACAAAACTACACAATAATTGTTTAAATACAAGCACCATCGGTCTCTATTGGCACAATTCAAGTACAATTGCATTTTAGATTGGAATTTACGAAACTATTCATACATATAAAGCTGGACATCAATATTGGAACACACACAGGATACATTTCTATCAGGCTAATTGATAACCTTATATCGAGTTACAACAAACGAGGCCGCATCGACAAGTTCGTGGCATCTGTGCACTGGCTGATTTATTACCTCTTGCGCGATGAGGTGAAATCAAAGAGATACCGATACCGGATATGGCATTAATTTGTCCATACATTAGGAAGAAAATTCCAGGGATATACATGTACGATGGGTTCTTCTCAGAAGATAGCAGTCATTCTACTTACATATTTGGGACTGGCCACGACTGCTACAGTTACCATTCTGTAGTCGATCCCAGTCTATCTGCTATATTTTCATGGCAATTACTTTACTTAATGCGTGTTAATCGTCGATAATCGTTCTTGGCTGCGTGGTATTCTCGTGGTGATTCCTTTGTGCGATTGGCAGCATCATTTTATTTAACGGAAATTTTATCGAAATTCAACCCGTCGATTGTAAAAATTGGCCCAAAGAAAGTAAAGATACCAATATACCGCGATTACTCATAAAAATATGTTATATTGTGTGTGCTATAAAATATGCATATGTGCATATATATGAAATTACTTTGATACTAACAATTCTTGAAAATTTTATTAATTGTTGAAAATGAGCAATTTAAATTAAATTTGGAAAAACTAAATTTTATTTATATAAATTTTGATCCCAGTTTTCAAAACAAATTAATTTAAATTTAAAACTTTAGTTACGTTTTTGACATTAAATTCGATATTTTAAAGTGATCTGAAACACTCCGGTAGGGTGATGAAATAGAAATGGAGAATATCTTGCTGAAAGTAGTTATTTTTACAAATATTATATCCAAATTGACAGAACACACCGTAATTCTTATATATATATATGCATTAAATACAGTGACCCCCCGATGGCGAAATCATTTGTGTTAATTTACCGCCGATAGTTGGGTCCCGAATCGGGAAGTAAATATTTACAATTGAGCGTATAATATAGTAGTTCAGACGATGTTTTCTATGAAGTGGTACGGTCGATTTGTTTGAGATTTTCGGCAATGTTAGTAGAATTCATACATCCCCTCGTGGCATAGCGCATGCATACTAACTAATCAGTTTCACGCGTCCGAACAAGTGCATAATATGTCTTTAACTTATGAATTTTTGTAATGTTATATCCAATTTGTCACCCATTTGTTAGAACACGATATCGCCGCACAAACTACCGAAACCATTTGCGTACATGTAATATGAACAAACACAAGAAAATAGTAATGCCAACTAAAATAAAATGCGACAACAAAACATGACATGGATATAAAGGCCATAGACACAGATAAACAAATATGATATATATATATAATTCAATATATGAAATTGTTTTTTATTATAAAAGATTTTATCTGACAATTCTGTATTCATTGACGCTAAGACCACGTGCGATTTTTCCGTGTTTTTTCCGTGTTAAAATGTTGGCCACGCGTGGTTTTGAAAACACCACGGGCCTTGTATACTGTGGTTGACACATCTTGACTTCTAGAATATACCGTGGCGCATCCATTCTAACAATACCCCTCTCCCAATCATGTTGACTTGCTATAGTGAACAGTCATTGAAGTTTTAACTAATCTAGCCGAAATGTAGGCTAAGCGTTTTTTGGAATGCGTAACCGTCTATGACGTGTCATCGGTCGACCCCATTCATGACTGATTTGATGGATACGCTCACAGTATGTAGCCCACCACGCATGTGTACCGTCATGTATCAATCACCATAACGAATGCAAATTTAGCCCTCCCCGGTTCTTGTAATTTAACAGAACCCAGCTGTTCGAAGCCAAAGTTAAACTATCTCTTAATTGCTGATTATTAGTGCCTCTTCAAAACCATTATAGGTAAACAAAACCAATCCCGTGACATTCCCTGCGTCATGTCACTTTTTTGCATCAATTTCTCCACATATCTCCATGAAATAATAATAAACGCTCTTTAATGATTGTATATCAATGAAATCATCTGAGGTCAAAGACGCCTAGATCAACGGCATCCGGATAGAGTTAATTTTTTTCTTTTAATTGCTAATTATTAGTGCATCTTTAAATCGTGTGAGGTCAACACACCCAATCCTTTGACACGCCCTGCGTCATTCCAGTTTTGTCACAAATTTCCCCCACTCATCTTCAGGAATGAAAATAAACGCTCTTTATTGATTATATGACCATGTAAGTCATCTGAGGTCAAAGACGCCTATCGCGTGACAACCACCTGGTCGGGTGATTCATCTGTACCAGTTTCCCTACATATACTTTGAGCCTATAACTAACGCTCTTTATTGCTCATATTTGTCCATTAAAATCGTCTGAGATCAGCGGCATCCGGATAAAGTTACATTTATCTTTTAATTTCTTATTATTAGTGCATCTTTAAATAATTTGAGGTCAACAAACCCATTCCCTTGACATGCCCTGCGTCATTCGACTTTTGTCACCAATTTTCTCACATATCTTCTGGAATGATGATAAACGCTCTTTATTGATTATATACCCATGTAAGTCATCTTGGGTCGAAGATGCCTATCGCGTGACATTCATCAAGTTGGGTGGTTCATTTGTACCAATTTTCCTACAAATACTTAAAACTTATAAAGAACGCTCTTTATTGTTCAAATTTGACCCTTAAAGGCGTCTGAGGTCAACGGCATCTATACCACACTATATGGGTCATCCCCGTGTTTAAACTTACACCGACCAGATTGCAACCATTTTTGGTCTATAATCAATTAGTTAGTTAAATGCGTTGTTATTGCCCCTTTAGGACATCTAATGTCAATGGGACCTATCTAATAATATTTTCCGGGCCAAATTACCCATATATCAAACCTCATTAGTAACTGACCAATGTGGTTGTCTACTTAATGCATGGTTTATTCAGATGTAATTCTATATCTCCTGTGTCGTAGAAAATATCACCGCAAAATACGTAAATCGAAATATATCTCAGGATTTTGAATTTTAAAAGTTGATATCGAGTAAGCGGTTTTAATTATAAGATATAACCCATAATCAGTCTTCGTCATGCAAACATATTCCCAAATTAACAGTATTTATCACAATAAAACCAGGTCCCCCTAATGTCGGTCTGTAACACTGTCAGATATATACTACCGATAATTTAATTGCATATATCTATTAAAATATTCATTCCGCGCAAAAACTATCGACAGTTGGTGAATAATAGTGTCACAGAGATCACACATGACAGGAAAAATATATAAATTTGCATGTTAAATTCACTTAAAAAACACGCTAAACATTAGGGGGACACACAAAAAGTCGCCCTAATGTAAAAGTCGCCCTAATGTGGGTTATTTACACACAAATGTCTCCCTAATGTGGCTTCCGCGAACATATACATATATACATGCATATACATATGTATATACATATACACACATGTATACATACACATGCACATACATACACATACATATATATACCCGCGTACATACACATATATGCACATACATACATATATATGGGTAACATGATAATAATTCATCTCCGACTTGGTCAATTCAGCGCTGTGTGTGTGAGGGCGACTGATCTGGGCTCGGTGTGGGGAAACCCACGAGACACCGGTCCGTCTCCCACTTTCAGACGCGCACAGTCGTCAGGTATGTTCTTTATCATATCAGACGCACACAGTCGTCAGGTATGTTCTTTATCATATCAGACGCACACAGTCGTCAGGTATGTTCTTTATAATATCAGACGCACACAGTCGTCATGTATGTTCTTTATCATATCAGACGCACACAGTCGTCAGGTATATGTTCTTTATCATATCAGACGCATACAGTCGTCAGGTATGTTCTTTATAATATCAGACGCACACAGTCGTCAGGTAGGTTCTTTATAATATCAGACGCACACAGTCGTCAGGTAGGTTCTTTATAATATCAGACGCACACAGTCGTCAGGTAGGTTCTTTATAATATCAGACGCGCACAGTCGTCAGGTAGGTTCTTTATCATATCAGACGCACACAGTCGTCAGGTAGGTTCTTTATAATATCAGACGCGCACAGTCGTCAGGTAGGTTCTTTATCATATCAGACGCGCACAGTCGTCAGGTAGGTTCTTTATCATATCAGACGCGCACAGTCGTCAGGTAGGTTCTTTATCATATCAGACGCGCACAGTCGTCAGGTAGGTTCTTTATCATATCAGACGCGCACAGTCGTCGGGTAGGTGCTTTATAATACAACAATATCATCACACAATGGTGTATGTCCTCCCCGAACTTTCAGTATACATGATTTATATTTTTGTTTCTGGTGCACACAATGATAATTTGAGCCAGAAATAGCAATCAAACAAGAGCTTATGTTACTAAGAAATAATAGTTTCTGCAATAAAGTTCTATGTACATGTACTTTGATACAATATGTGGCAATATTTAGAGCATTACATAATAAAATTTGCAAAACTATGTTTTAAAACATTATTGTTCTCTTGTATGTTGGTGGGAATAATAATTGAATCGTGACTTGGAAAGGAGTTTTATAGAATGTTGTTTCTTGTACATACCACGTTGTTCGTTTGATTAGCATCGCTTGCCATACACAAAATTGCAAAAGCGGATTTGAAGGCAAAATTATGTTACGCAACAACAACAATTATATAACGAGATTAGTGTTTCTTTATATTTCCATTGCGTCACGTTCTATATGTTCTTGTTGAATGATAATAACTAATTAATTAAATCTCGGTTTGTGAAGGAAGGGCAATCTATTTTTCGTATTGCTATATTAAGCGAAAAGGGTATCTATGCATATGCTAAATCTTATAAAAAGTAATCAATTCACGAATAAATGGCTTTTTGTAAGACAGCTTTGTAACTTGATTGTTTCGCACAACCATTGGCTTTGCTTTGATTCGTTTGATTAGCCACATATCCGAACAAGACAAATGGATATAACTAAATAGCATAAGCTTGTCCTACCAGGGTCATAGCAATACAGTAGGAACCCAACATCATATAGCAGCTAACAGGACCACTTGATTGTTTGGTATTTTCCCCAAGATTAACTTAGGTCTTCTGAATTGCATGTAACAGTTAAGACAACATAATAACTTAACGTTAATAAACCATAATGCCCGATGAAATCATGTTATTACTATTATTACCACAGTTTTGGACATTTGACCCATTTGAGGATTTAGTGGAATAATGAAGTAGATTAAGAGAGAAATATTTTTAAGAACATTTAAGTTTGATATCATTTGACTTGTCAGCTGACACGGACTGACGGAGTCTCGAAAATAGGACAGGGGAAAACCCAGCATTGGAGACGAGTAACAACCAATGAGAGGTTGACAGCTAAAAGTATCAATGCATACTTACGCTTGATACAATAATTCAATCATATAGCGTGAATTCCAATCATAAAACCACTTTTGTGTCGAGGAAATCGGATACATCTTCCCATTATTTTCTTGAAATAAACACGCCATAATAATCGGAAGTTGAAGGGACGTAACTCTCGCGATAATAAACGAGATCTATAGTTTCCGGGCGGCGGGCCGATATTGAACTAGGCTTCTCATTATCGGCCCGCGGCCCGCTGTTTTGGTAACAATACGCTATTTGGAACGCCCCGAAAAACATTATCAATGGCCTAGAGAACGCCCTATACAGTGGTAATAATAACCAATAAAACATGGTAATACGGAACATAAATTAATAACATAATGTGGTGCGTGAAATCAGCACGGCGATTCAAAACATTTCACGGACAATTAAAGATGTAAGATGTGGAATATAATTGAATGCAACACCGCCGAATAACATGTTGAACGCCTGCGTGTTATATGACATTTAATCGATATCTGATTGTCAGATAATAGACAGTTATGATGCCACTTTCTTCAAAATGATAAATCAATAAATAAGTAAAATAAAATAATATTTTCCTTACCATTAACGGAAAAAAATGTACTTATCATTCAATGTGTTTATTATGTGCCACTTCTTGTTTCAATTTTGTTATTGTGTATACTGGAGACTTAAATTTCTGGATCCCTTAATACGTCTTTAACGTGTAAATAACATACTTAAAATTTTAAGGATGCAAATCAACATTACCATAAATATCTCCTTATATAAGGGAGGGCTGCTAGTATGGACACCATAGCCGTAGACTTACATGTACACATATTCATGCATTTCAATTACGGGGTTACTCCATGATTACACATTACATACACGTACATACATACATAAGATCTAGACATGTCATTCATGTAAATATTTTATTTTTATTTTTAGGAAAAAGACGGAGTAATATAACAGTGAGTATCCTCTCTCCGACTTGGAGAGTTCCTCCTATACTATATCGAACACCCTTATTGTCATATTTTATGTCAAATTCACAGCACCACGTTACGGTCTTGGAACCGCATGGAACCCAGTGTTGTGTTCAGTATTACTGTTGCCGAACCAACCAATTATTTTGAATACAAGTACAAAGGTCCCACATAATATCCGCTAACGACATCCCTTAAACAAATATATGACGTCGACCTTACCTGACTTACCACTAAAGGTGCACACTGGTTTACCGATAAAACGAGGTGAGTAAATAAAGACGATAGTTATAGTCCAGGCACATTAGGGTTCACTAGGGAGAACAATTGTTCATGGATTAATAAGAACATGTTTATGAACAACATATATATAGCAAAAATCCGAGTTGAGCTTTTTGAGATATCACGATTCTTCGGAATGGTTCAAATTCAAACGAAATTTCACCAGGCCATATTGCGAATGTTGTCAAATGTAGACTAATTTACAGACTCTATCTTCACACAAACCCATCTATTGTGGATGAGGTGTCGCTCGATGTGTGCAATTGATAGAGCTTACTGGCAGCCGATATTCGGTAACTGCGATCAAAATAATACTGAAGAGAGCAATAATATCGCATGACTATTCGAAATGTTTCCCCATGAAAGAGGACGAGCAAATATGTGCAGATGACAATGAGCTGAAATACGAACTATTATACTAAGACAGAGGTTAATTCAGAAAATTAAAGTCTGAAGATATATTGAAACATCTCCACTCTTAAGATTTTATAACCGAAATCAGACTGGATATATACATGGGCTTCAATATATATAGCGACCGGTGTCTTTTTCCGAGCTGTATAGTGGTTCCACACGGTATATCTATAGTGGCTCCATCCTACAGGGCGTTGTTCGAATATTTGTACGTGCATGGTGTGCATATAGAGACGTGGGTCATTGCACCTATGGGGTATTTTGGACCACAACTTACATGTACACAATGTAACAGTCTTAGCCTGTTGTCCATGCGTCCCATACAAGGTATATATGTGGCTGAGTCCATTGCCTATTTGCATAATTATATATGTGGGTCTATGACCTGTATAATGATGCTGGCTCCGTGGCTTGGAGCTAGCTAAGCTCATGCCCTATATATGTGCATCTGTACCCAACGCATCCCAATGGGATACTCGCATATATACGAACATGCCTTGGCACACGATCCTTAATGCTGCTCCAGCGAAACTCCCGCCATGAACTGCGCGACATGATTAACAGTGCATTGGTGTGAACGTCACACGCCCGCCAAGGACCCCACGGCAGGATTAACAGTGCATTGGTGTGAACATCACACGCCCGCCATGAACCCCACGGCAGGATTAACAGTGCGTTGGTGTGGACACCACACGCCCGCCAAGGACCCCACGGCAGGATTAACAGTGCATTGGTGTGAACATCACACGCCCGCCATGAACCCCACGGCAGGATTAACAGTGCGTTGGTGTGGACATCACACGCCCGCCATGATCCATACGACATGATTAACAGTGCATTGGTGTGAACATCACACGCCCGCCAAGGTCCCCACGGCAGGATTAACAGTGCATTGGTGTGAACATCACACGCCCGCCATGATCCCTACGACATGATTAACAGTGCATTGGTGTGAACATCACACGCCCGCCAAGGACCCCACGGCAGGATTAACAGTGCGTTGGTGTGAACACCACACGCCCGCCAAGAACCCCCACGGCAGGATTAACAGTGCATTGGTGTGAACACCACACGCCCGCCATGGACCCCACGACAGGATTAACAGTGCATTGGTGTGAACACCACACGCCCGCCATGAACCCCACGACAGGATTAACAGTGCATTGGTGTGAACACCACACGCCCGCCAAGAACCCCCACGGCAGGATTAACAGTGCATTGGTGTGAACACCACACGCCCGCCATGAACCCCACGACAGGATTAACAGTGCATTGGTGTGAACACCACACGCCCGCCATGATCCCTACGACATGATTAACAGTGCATTGGTGTGAACATCACACGCCCGCCAAGTACCCCACGGCAGGATTAACAGTGCGTTGGTGTGAACATCACACGCCCGCCATGATCCCGACGACATGATTAACAGTGCATTGGTGTGAACATCACATGCCCGCCATGATCCCTACGACATGATTAACAGTGCATTGGTGTGAACATCACACGCCCGCCATGAACCCCACGACAGGATTAACAGTGCATTGGTGTGAACATCACACGCCCGCCATGATCCCTACGACATGATTAACAGTGCATTGGTGTGAACATCACACGCCCGCCAAGGACCCCACGGCAGGATTAACAGTGCGTTGCTGTGAACATCACACGCCCGCCATGAACCCCACGGCAGGATTAACAGTGCATTTGTGTGAACACCACACGCCCGCCATGAACCCCACGACAGGATTAACAGTGCATTGGTGTGAACACCACACGCCCGCCAACACCCCATGGCAGGATTAACAGTGCATTGGTGTGAACACCACACGGCCGCCATGAACCCTACGACAGGATTAACAGTGCATTGGTGTGAACACCACACGGCCGCCAAGAACCCCCACGGCAGGATTAACAGTGCATTGGTGTGAACACCACACGCCCGCCATGAACCCCACGACAGGATTAACAGTGCATTGGTGTGAACACCACACGCCCGCCATGAACCCCACGACAGGATTAACAGTGCATTGGTGTGAACACCACACGCCCGCCATGAACCCCACGACAGGATTAACAGTGCATTGGTGTGAACACCACACGCCCGCCATGAAACCCCACGACAGGATTAACAGTGCATTGGTGTGAACACCACACGCCCGCCATGATCCCCACGGCAGGATTAACAGTGCATTGGTGTGAACACCACACGCCCGCCAAGAACCCCACGACAGGATTAACAGTGCATTGGTGTGAACACCACACGCCTGCCATGAACCCCACTACAGGATTAACAGTGCATTGGTGTGAACACCACACGCCCGCCATGGACCCCACGACAGGATTAACAGTGCATTGGTGTGAACACCACACGCCCGCCATGAACCCCACGACAGGATTAACAGTGCATTGGTGTGAACTCCACACGCCCGCCAAGAACCCCACGACAGGATTAACGGTGCATTGATGTGAACACCACACGCCCGCCAAGGACCCCACGGCAGGATTAACAGTGCGTTGGTGTGAACATCACACGCCCGCCATGAACCCCACGACTGGATTAACAGTGCATTGGTGTGAACACCACACGCCCGCCAACACCCCACGGCAGGATTAACAGTGCATTGGTGTGAACGTCCCACGCCCGCCAAGGACCCCACGGCAGGATTAACAGTGCGTTGGTGTGAACGTCCCACGCCCGCCATGAACCCCACGGCAGGATTAACAGTGCATTGGTGTGAACACCACACGCCCGCCATGAACCCCACGGCAGGATTAACAGTGCGTTGGTGTGAACACCACACGCCCGCCATGAACCCCACGGCAGTATTAACAGTGCATTGGTGTGAACATCACACGCCCGCCAAGAACCCCACGACAGGATTAACAGTGCGTTGATGTGAACACCACACGCCCGCCATGAACCCCACGACAGGATTAACAGTGCATTGTTGTGAACATCACACGCCCGCCATGAACCCCACGACAGGATTAACAGTGCATCGGTGTGAACATCACACGCCCGCCAAGAACCCCCACGGCAGGATTAACAGTGCATTGGTGTGAACACCACACGCCCGCCAAGAACCCCCACGGCAGGATTAACAGTGCATTGGTGTGAACACCACACGCCCGCTAAGAACCCCCACGGCAGGATTAACATTGCATTGGTGTGAACACCATACGCCCGCCATGAACCCCACGACAGGATTAACAGTGCATTGGTGTGAACACCACACGCCCGCCAAGAACCCCCACGGCAGGATTAACAGTGCATTGGTGTGAACACCACACGCCCGCCATGATCCCCACGGCAGGATTAACAGTGCATTGGTGTGAACACCATACGCCCGCCATGAACCCCACGACAGGATTAACAGTGCATTGGTGTGAACACCATACGCCCGCCATGAACCCCACGACAGGATTAACAGTGCATTGGTGTGAACACCACACGCCCGCCAAGAACCCCCACGGCAGGATTAACAGTGCATTGGTGTGAACACCACACGCCCGCCAAGAACCCCCACGGCAGGATTAACAGTGCATTGGTGTGAACACCATACGCCCGCCATGAACCCCACGACAGGATTAACAGTGCATTGGTGTGAACACCACACGCCCGCCAAGAACCCCCACGGCAGGATTAACAGTGCATTGGTGTGAACACCACACGCCCGCCATGATCCCCACGGCAGGATTAACAGTGCATTGGTGTGAACACCATACGCCCGCCATGAACCCCACGACAGGATTAACAGTGCATTGGTGTGAACACCATACGCCCGCCATGAACCCCACGACAGGATTAACAGTGCATTGGTGTGAACACCACACGCCCGCCAAGAACCCCCACGGCAGGATTAACAGTGCATTGGTATGAACATCACACGCCCGCCATGATCCCCACGACAGGATTAACGGTGCATTGGTATGAACATCACACGCCCGCCATGATCCCCACGACAGGATTAACAGTGCGTTGGTGTGAACATCCCACGCGAGTTGACAGAGACGTCCCCAATATACCGGATATTAGACCGGAACCTTGGCACAGTAGGTCGCTGAGAATCGTCTGAAGTAATTCTGTCATAACTCGTTGCTTCCGACTTTAGCACGCACTATATATATATAAGGTGAATATATATCGACATGGTGGTCATCTCCGCGCTAATATTATGCACACTCACATGCAGTGTTTACAACTATATTTATTACACGCTTGTTCCCCGAAGTAGAGTGCTTTTGCTGTTCCATATTTACAAATATGTATGGAACGTGCGTTCCATGCGCATCTCGTTGACGTAAAATGACGTACATGACGTTCGCCTCAACCATGAAACCGGAACTATAAAATAAAAGCATCATCACACATGACAACACACGCCCTCTATGTGCCTAAATAAAAATAAACCTTCTAAGTCTGTATTTTAATGCACAGATTATAGGACGCGAAGCGTGTAATAAACCCAGAACGACACGATGTGTCAGTGGGTTTGTCGATACGGCACTCGTGCTGTGGCGGAGGATAGAACTCGAGGCGCAAGCGCCTCTCGGTCTAACCCTCCGCGACAGCACTCGTGCCGTATTGACAAACCCATTTACACATCGTGTCTCACTGTGTATATATGTAGATGTAAGCATTATCACCGCCCACAATACCTCCCCCGTAAGGTACCAAGATCTCCACATCTCCATGTCCGTGCATTTGTCACGTTATATTTCATCATAATCATCATCGCCATCATCATCATAATCCTCATCAACATCATCGTTATCATATATTTCACGGAACTTAGTTCCGGTGCTCACTCATTTCAAAATCACGTCAACTATAAAATATTACGGGACGACTGGTGGCGTATGGCGTATATATAACACAGTGTAAAGTCCAACAATTCCTTGAACTGCATGGTTTAAAGTTTCAGCAACAACGACTTAATTGTAACTCATTTGGCAGCCGTTACCACATTGGTAGAACAATATGTGTAGAAAATATTTTCTTACATCTTTATTAATGCTTTCGAGCAACATTTCAATCAGTGTCATGGTGTCAGCCATTTCAATCAGGGTCATGGTGGTCATACATTTCAATCAGGGTCATGGTGGTCAGACATTTCAATCAGGGTCATGGTGGTCAGACATTTCAATCATGGTCATGGTGGTCAGACATTTCAATCAGCGTCATGGTGGTCAGACATTTCAATCAGGATCATGGTGGTCAGACATTTCAATCAGGGTCATGGTGGTCAGACATTTCAATCAGGGTCATAGTGGTCAGACATTTCAATCAGGGTCATGGTGGTCAGACATTTCAATCATGGTCATGGTGTCATACATTTCAATCATGGTCATGGTGTCAGACATTTCAATCAGGGTCATGGTGGTCAGACATTTCAATCAGGGTCATGTTGGTCAGACATTTCAATCAGGGTCATGGTGGTCAGACATTTCAATCAGGGTCATGGTGGTAAGACATTTCAATCAGGGTCATGGTGGTCAGACATTTCAATCAGGGTCATGGTGGTCAGACATTTCAATCAGGGTCATGGTGGTCAGACATTTCAATCAGGGTCATGGTGTCAGACATTTTAATCAGGGTCATGGTGGTCAGACATTTCAATCATGGTCATGGTGGTCAGACATTTCAATCAGGGTCATGGTGTCAGACATTTCAATCAGGGTCATGGTGGTCAGACATTTCGTCAAACAAATACTAAGTAATAGAGACAATTTATCATATAAATGAACGACGACAAATAATTATTTCTAATGGGGTACTATGCCACTATATGTGACCCGCCATATCAAATCCAGTCGTATGTCGGGATTTTTTTTACCCTGTGCCAATGCATTCTATTATATATGCGAGTCGACCATAGTTCGCCTCGCATATATAAGAGAATGCATTGGCCTAACAATTTTTTACAATTTTAATAATTTTTTCTTGTATTCTTTAACAATTTTATAATTTCACCCATACAGAGCCCCAGACAAACACGAGCAGACGACACTCTTCTATATGCTTCTATATATGTGTGGGGCTCCCTGCAGTGTAATGGATGTTTTTTTTATTTTATGTCCTAAAAATTGTAAGAAAATTTATTTTTAAAACATTGTTAGGCCAATGCATTCTCTTATATATGCGAGGCGACCTATGGTCGACTCGCATATATAAGAGAATGCATTGGCACAGGGTAAAAAATCCCGACTTACGACTGGATTTGATATGGCGGGTCGCATATATATAATTAATGTTTTTTTATATTCGTTTCGTTTTTCTCTATTCGCTGCTCCGATTACAGGTTCGGATGTTCAACAAAACTCACAAATACATGATAATTATAGTAATAAGTTCGCGATCGTCGTTTCTCAGCTCCTCAGTGTTGGAGATGACCATGAGATTATGTCCTTAAGTTGTGATCGCCATATGGCCTTACTTATTTATCTATAAGTGGCAATCAAATCATCCATCGTCGTGAAATTCGAGACGCGTGCGAAACACAAAGCGATAAGCAACGACCTGATAAGAGCATAATTAAGTACACAATAATCACGATAGGCTGTCACGTAATCCCCTTACTGTCCCGTAGGCTGCCCCTTAATGTCACAGAGTAGCAAGCACGATCGTCTCACAAACAGTCTCGTTGTCATCAATTCTGCGAAAAGGTTTTTGTATCGTCTGAACATTAGGAGTGAATAGTCATTTATTACGCCATCTATGATGTTTTCTGTGATCGTGTTCTGGAGATATCAGTGGAGACATGGATGTTCTATTTATAGAAATGTGTTTTAAAAGGTACATACTAGCAATTTCCGTACCGGTTAGACTTTTGCAGGATATATGTATTCGCCGATGTCTCATTGTTGCAGTATGTAAATTTATGACAGCGTAATTACTTTCGATATTTTGGACAACTCTTGACGAGTTTATTGCGGGAATACAATGCATAATATAATGTTAAGGTACCGTTATTTTTGTTGAATGTGTCTTTTTCGCGATGTTCCGATAATCAGAACATATCCAGTAAAAGCCAGTATTAGTTGTTGAAAGTCAACTATAATCAAGGTGGTTATTCATGTCCTTTTCCAAACACCAGCGCAGGCATTATTCTATTTTTCAAAAATATATTTTTCAAAAATATATATGTTCTTGAATGTGTCATATATACACACAAAGTATTCTCAAATCGCTTGGATTAGTCAGACACCTCGAAAATGACAACTTTAGAACAACAATAACGGTACTGTTTCGGAACGGCATCAGTTTGCCCTACCCGTGTCACATAAATTCAACAGGACCAATTGGCCAGGGATGATAACCGGGAGTAATACGTAACACCCCGGGCGAGTATATCCCAATATAGGCTGTGAAATCACAGGATATTGAACCAGCGCTGACTGATCGATTTATTATCATGTACGCTTGGCACACTCCGTTGCCCCTTCCATCGCGGTGTCAATGGTCCCATACATTAGATATATAATCACATACACTAAGTATTGGCACACTTAGTCCGTCTTCAGCCGCGGGGTCAGTGATTCCCTATATTAGATTTACATTAAACGATTCGTCAATTATGACGCGAAATATCCGATTAATTTCCGCCATGATTTAATAGAACGAGGACAGTTCCCTGGTTTCGAAGCAAGATTGATGAATGTCGCCCCATCCATACATCAACGACCAAATAAACACATATTACATGTAATCATTGACCAAATACACACACATATAATAATGTTTCCCTCGCATATCGGAGAGGTTTAGAACGATAACAGCTCCCTGGTTTCGGAACAGAATAGCAAGGGTAACAATGATCAAATACACGCCTAGAATTAATTATCCCAACACATCCCTTCACATAATAGAGACCTTTCGCAAAATCACTATTACGATTACGGATATGAACTAGTGTCCATATCCGTAATCGTGGCCATATCCGTAATCGTGTCCATATCCGTTATCGTATTCATAATTTTGCGAAAGGTCTCTATTACTCCTAATACGCACGCGATTGAAAATAGAGAAAAATTGTTAATCTCGATTGGCGATTAGATAGATATTGTTATTGAGTCTAGCTGGTGTCACGTGATGTTAGGATTGTATTAGATAGATATTGTTATTGAGTCTAGCTGGTGCCACGTGATGTTAGGATTGTATTAGATATATATTGTTATTGAGTCTAGCTGGTGCCACGCGATGTTAGGATTAGATATATATTGTTATTCAGTCTAGCTGGTGCCACGCGATGTTAGGATTGTATTTTGAAATGAGTAACGTGAATTCGTCGGAAGGGGGATAACCCAATACAGAACGTACTAGCGACTAAATAAGGGAGATAACCCAATACAGAACGTACTACCGACTAAATAAGGGAGATAACCCAATACAGAACGTACTACCGACTAAATAAGGGAGATAACCCAATACAGAACGTACTACCGACTAAATAAGGGAGATAACCCAATACAGAACGTACTACCGACTAAATAAGGGAGATAACCCAATACAGAACGTACTACCGACTAAATAAGGGAGATAACCCAATACAGAACGTACTACCAAGGATCATAAATAACAGGATGGCTCACCCAATCATATTTGTGTAATCGTCTTGGTAGAGTTATCGATCCTCCTGGTAGGACAGGCGCCGTATTTGAAATGGTAAATACACGAGGAATACAGAAATCGAATGAATGTTTTTTGTATCAAATGACTCACCGGCCACCTAGACCATGTAGAGGTAAACTGAAGTGATCTATATATTCACCGAGTATTAATCTTGGTGATTGTTACGTTTATTTCATTTTAATAACGGTTGTTGACTTTATTCTGATTTATTTTAATCGGTCTGTCAGTGTCAAATTCCGACGAATACGAGTGAATGGAAATACTGGTACATCGTTTTTGGTCAACATTCTCAACCAAAAGCAAGGAAAACTACCCAGCCACTTTTATAACTGAGAAAATACGTCGTTTATATTCAATCCTTGCGTACTACAGTTGTTATTTTTGTTTTGTTGCAACTTTTAAAGAATGTTTTTAACTTTTATTTTTGTTTACATTTTTACGTTGTCTTTAAATTTATCTGCAGTCTGTGTCAGCGTGTGTGTGGGCGCAGTGTGCCTGCATATGTGGCACTGTGACTATTGGTTTAGTACATGGAAATTTCAAATTCGTCCTTTCACTTTTTATCTATTTGTAGAACTCATCTATTGGGATCACAAATCTGAAAACCTTTTTTTTTCAGTTTAGTTAACTTAATAGGCTAATTATTGTTTGAGTTATAGACATTTTTGTACCTAAAAAAATGTCATCAAATTCAGATGGGCACTCCATTTGTATTTATTCAACCTGAATCTTCCACTTTTACATGGTAGTGTTCCCCAAATCAACACAATTCATATTATCTACATGCAGTTGCAATAGAGCATTTCTAAAGTTATGTGTTCAATTGTCCAATCAGAAATATTAGGCCATGTCAAATTATATGGTGATATTCTCAGCTGGAGAACATGTCCCCCCCCCCCCAAATATGTTGATTCTTTCATGCAGTACAGCCTACCGGTATGGTCAACTTAGTAAAATTTGTCATTGTTACATGGGCATCGCATTAATAGGAATTGTCATATTTGATATCTTGTAACTCAGTCAGTATATTCATCCCCTCACACCTTGATATTTGCACAACATATTAATTCATATGACACATTAATGATTAAGTTGATTAACTGTTGATCTGTTGTGAAGCAATTTCTCTTATTATATGTAAAATATTTAAAATGATTGCCCTATCATGACATGCATGGTATGATAAGCCAAATTGACATTTAATAAATAATTGAGCTCAGGCGCAATAAGGAATCCCTTAAGGAATCTCTTATTGCGCTTAAGGCTTAAGCGCAATAAGGAATTTCTTATTGCGCTTAATTAATTAAGCGCAATAAGGAATTTCCTTATTGTGCTTAAGCGCAATAAGGAATAGTCTTATTGCGCTTAATCTTATTGCGCTTAAGCGCAATAAGGGAAGATCTAATTGCGCTTAAGCGCAATAAGAATATTCCTTATTGCGCTTAAGCGCAATAAGAAGATTCCTTATTGCGCTTAAGCTCAATTATTTATTAAATGTTAATTTGGCTTCCCATAGCATGGGTCCTTGGAATCCACTTATTTTGACATTTGTTAAAATGTATTGATCAAGTTTTTTTTTATAGCATTTTGTTCTAGTTTCTGTATGTACTATTAGTCTTTCACTATAAATTCATTGATATATATATCATATAATGACATATGAGGCATTAATTACCCTTCAAATAATGGTATGCTTAATAAGTGTAGATTGACATCTGTCATTTGGGAGTATTTCATCATTTACAATATACTTATTTAATTTAATGTAATGCTATTGCACATTTGCACCGGTACATGTATTCATAGTAATTTTTTTTTATCAAAATGCAAAATGGGAGTTATGGGAGACAAAATTCAAATTTTCAGTAATGACAATCAACATGCGCGATTCCATCACAGGAATCCGGGAATTTTGTTTTAAATTTTATTATATTATTTTATATAAAAATAATATATAAATAAAAAAAATACCCGGGGGTGGTAACTTAATCTAATTTAATTATGGTTAAGTCAAGAAGTGCAATTCATTTGCACTTATAGTGTACGGTAAATCTATAAATCCATAATTGTGTGGTGGGATGCCAAATTCCATTAGGCTTAAGGAGGCCCCCACCCTCTCTTTTCGTACGCCGTATTCCATGCCCTGTTATGCGGTACGCCGTATTCCGGCCCTCTGTTAGGAGGTATTCGGTATTCCAAAAATACAGGTATTCGTACGCCGACCTTCCAAAAAATGGAATTTTCATATATTTTTATGTATTCCATATGGCTGTTAACTGGTATTCCGTATTCCACCATCTGTGTTAAGTGGTATTCCGTATTCCACGGGGGGTGGGGTGGGGGCCTCCTTAAGTGTAATGGAAATCTGAATTACACTTAAGCGTAATATTAATAAGATATTAAATATGAATTACGCCTCCTACATATCTGAAATATGCTTAAGCGTAATTGAGATATAAATGCTTAAAAATAATTGGGTTTTCTGATCTTCATACATGTGCATTGAATAAAATGTTGTATAATCTAAAATGGTATCACTGTGAGCGATGCCTGACTAGACCTAGATCATTTTGAGGAATTATTTTTGAGTCAATTTAATGACATGAGATATGTAAAAGTTTTCCAGTGTGTCAGCTGGACTTTGAAGTGTAGCACTTGGTTAATAATAGACTTACTAGTAATAATAGGCCTATATTAGTTATATATACTCTATTATATTAGTTCATGATTGATCTATCCAGTTTTCCAGCCTGGTAAATGGTTAATTGGGATGGTAGAACTGCAAGTAAAGTTAGTAATGTCACTAATGAATAATGGTAATATGGTACTGGTACTAGTGGTAGGCCTATATTATAATATGTCCCTATGGCCTGTTCATAAAATTTAAACAAAAACTATTTAGGCTAAATTTTGATTTAAGTTCTATAAATGACTGGTCAATGCCATATATTATAATTCAGATACGCATGTAGTTATATATTATAGTACTAAACAAATACAAACACAAAAAGTTCAGTTGTATACAAATTGACTGATTGACAGCGAATTTGGGTGATGCTTTTCATCGTTTTAACTGGACATTAGTAGTAACTTTCACCAGAAAGTTCAATATAGTGTAGGTCAATGCGTATTGTTTATGGAAATATCGACAAAATAGGGAACATTTCGTTTAAATGTTGTTTTAAAATGATTTTTGGACGGGAGAAATGAGCAACTCTATATAATTCTATAGTGTATCCATAGACGCATTTCTCGGTTTAACCTACCGACCGCAAGAGGGCGCTGCGGCGATACGCATTACAATAGAACCAATGGGAAGTGAACCTTCCCGTTATTTAAGTTCCCTGGTACTACCGACTAAATAAGGGAGATAACCCAATACAGAACGTACTACCGACTAAATAAGGGAGATAACCCAATACAGAACGTACTACCGACTAAATAAGGGAAATTTATCTGAAACGGTTTACAACACCACAATTGATCGACTTTGGTCGCACATAAGTCGAATTAACCTATTCTTGATGGGACTTGGACATAATAATTATAAACACTACTTGGCACTCCAAACGTTCAGAGACACACCAACCAACACAGTCTGGCTTCAGCTGCTTCCTCGTCCGCGACTGCACTACACAACCAGGTCAACGGGTTCTGACACTCGCACGGGAGTGGAAGGCGGGCATTGCACCATCAATAGTTGAGGAGCTCTAACCGACCTTAAGTCAACCGGCTGGCATTGCACCCTCTTCCTAGAGTTGAGCCCGTACTACAAGCCCGGAATACAACAGACTAAGGCAACTGGAGTCCAAGCAAGCACTAAATAGGACAATATGTACAACTATTCACAACTCAAAACAATATATATATCAACACACAAAACTCACACAGATAAATCACGGTAAGTCTTCTCCGCCGGTCCCGGTTCGGAATGGGGTGGGGCTTTGCTTCTTGCTTTGGTGGCATTCACCACATGCACAGTAGGCAAACACCTACTGTGCATGGGTGTATATCAATCTCACAAACCCTAAAAACGCTCTTCAGTGGAATTACGGCATTCAAACGTGGGTTGTAGGAGAGGGCCGACGGCCCTTTCAAATCTTCCCGGGTATCACCCCCAAACTCCAAACTTTTTGGTGGGACTTGGTGAAGATTTGTGTCGCTCTTTAAGATCACTTCTTCTTCGATCAAAAAACGCTCTTAAAAACGCTCTTTACAAACAGTTCTCCGCTGCACAATTTTTTATTTCTGAGTACCTCAGTTATTTTGTAAATATAATCAGTCCAAAATATTTAGTAGTGGCTAGCTGGCTCCGGTTACCCGTGTTACCCCCATCGCTTACACGTGTTACGCAGATTGAATCACAATCAATATCTAATCGTGACCCCAGATTATATACAGTTTGTTATAGAATCGTTAATTGGCTTAATGGCTGCATATTGGAAAGTTTTAGATTGGATAACACAGACGTGGCAATTTAAACAATGGAAGCATTATATCAGTCCATATGAGTGGCGGGAATATTTGTTCAATAGTAGTTGAACTATAACATGCCAATATGCTTACAGTGATACCCACTCTATACTCGTTTGGCACGAGTATACAGCGGTCTATTAATTGTAATAAGTTGTGTGTACTGTCGTATCCCACTTTCCACCGGTGAAAACTTGCATGGACCTCGTTCGGAAATACATGCACATCATTGTAAACGGATTCTGATATAACGCGTACGCTTGCACAGAAAAGACTAAGACCAGGCTTCTCAAAATACCGACGGTACCAGACCTATCGGTACCGGTTCCGGACTGACAGTCTGAGTTCATAATATTGTATGTGGCTGCTCGGATTTCCACGAGTTATATGTGCAATGTGGCAGGTACGAAATGCAGGTTGATCTTACGGCTGGAAGTAGATAACAATGTGGATTTAGATGAATTTAAATAATGAATTTCGCCAATTGACCAATCATTTGTTTTCAATACATGCAAATTTCAGTTGGCAATTGTTCGTTTGAACGTGTACTTGAACAATGAGTGAAAAGTTCCATCTTACAAAGAAGCATCGCTAACTGATCGATGATCGCTTTGTTTTTGGAGAGGTAAACTATAAAGCCGATGAGTCGATGATACATACGTACACTATGCGTGACTTGAATTAAGGTGACTGTAATAAATATTGTGATCGAATGGGTGTAGATGACGTAGTCGCCATAGCTGTAATTGATTTGATATCCAAATTGGCAACAGGCAACGTCATTCATATGTATGAATATGATATGAAGCGAAGATTCAATATGGTTGGCGGGTCGGTAAACTTGTCTGCTTTGGTATTTTTACAAAGCGGTTGAATAATCTTCCTCATCGATCGAATATAATTACTGATGAACAATTTATATTCACGAACATAGCTTCACTCAACTTCACTGACTATTGAAATTGTGACTGTGGAAATGTAAGACTGATAAACGGCAACTTAAAGGGGTACTGTACACTAAATCCGGCCATTTCGGGGCCATATCCTAGTATACTCAATAGAAGATATGCAACAAATGACTGCATTTGAGCCATCTGTGAGTGCAAAATACAACCGCTATATTGGTGGTAAGTGTAATGACAATGAGTTAATGACTCCAGTCGTAAACTCATTTGCATTATAATTATACTATGTTGGTTTACATCGTTCTCAAAGTAAATGGGTGTATTTTACACTCATCCATGGCTCAAATTCATTCAATATCTTCTGTTGAGTATAATAGGAGATGGTCCCGAAATGGCCGGATATATTCACCCTTTAAATCTGCGAAGTTTTTCGTTTTTGGTGGCGCTTCGTCGAAATGATAGGACACATGTGGCGATGCCGAACGCAACATAATAGGCAAATGTGAACGTTTTTAAACTGCTTCACTTGTTCAATTTGCTTTTTCTTCCAATGGACGTGTCACGACGGGACCTGAACAATGATAAGCCACGAAGCATGCACGTAATCCGTAGCCAGTAAATCATTGCTATACATGCACGTAATCCGTAGCCAGTAAATCATTGCTATACATGCACGTAATCCGTAGCCAGTAAATCATTGTTATACATGCACGTAATCCGTAGCAAGTAAATCATTGTTATACATGCACGTAATCCGTAGCCAGTAAATCATTGTTATACATGCACGTAATCCGTAGCCAGTAAATCATTGCTATACATGCACGTAATCCGTAGCCAGTAAATCATTGCTATACATGCACGTAATCCGTAGCCAGTAAATCATTGCTATACATGCACGTAATCCGTAGCCAGTAAATCATTGTTATATATGCACGTAATCCGGAGCCAGTAAATCATTGCTATACATGCACGTAATCCGTAGCCAGTAAATCATTGCTATACATGCACGTAATCCGTAGCCAGTAAATCATTGCTATACATGCACGTAATCCGTAGCCAGTAAATCATTGTTATACATGCACGTAATCCGTAGCCAGTAAATCATTACTATACATGCACGTAATCCGTAGCCAGTAAATCATTGCTATACATGCACGTAATCCGTAGCCAGTAAACCATTGTTATACATGCACGCTGCACCCATGCAAATTGGTGATTCTCAGCTCTCCTTGATAAACAAACCTTCGTCGGAATATCTCGATTGTGAAGAACGTTTACTGACATGCACGTCTCCTTTGATTGAGATAAACAAATAGTTTGATTGGAATTTGCGTGGAAACATTTTACCCCAATATGCCGCCTTTGACGGCACATGAATTGGCCGGAAACTGCATTAACCGACTGGTGAAAGTTCGTGACTCACATAATGGTTCTAAAGTAGACACTGCACGAGCCCCGTCAATTCGACGTGACGGCCTAAGTAGACGGTACACGAGCCTCGTCAGTTCGGCGTGACGGCCTAAATAGACGGTGCACGAGCCCCGTCAGTTCAGTGTGACGGCGTAAAGTAGACGGCACATGATTTCCGTCAGTTCGGTGTGACGGCCTAAAGTAGACGGCTCACGATCCCCGTCAGTTCGGTGTGTGTACGGCACATGACAGTGAGGTATTGTCGAATAGCATATGCTGATGGATTACGGTCAGTTCGGTGAGTGTACGGCACATAACAGTGAGGCCTCATCGGATAGCATATGTTGATGGATTACGGGACCCGAATTCTTGCACTGGTTTAATTGTGTGGGCGGGGCGCTCGTAAGATCAAAATCATGCAGAAAGGTACGTGTTTCCAACAATAGCTAGGTATAGATATCATTACACCAGGGACATGACTAGAGAGTCTTTGTTGTGGTGTCCAGCTTTGAGTTTCCAACTGCACTATCATTAACCGGACAGAAATTGCCAACTACATTGGACACTAATCGGTAAACATCTACAACACACCAAATGGGGACAATGGGTGAATACAAGTCGGAAAAATAATCGACTTTTTATTTGAAATAAAACAAATAAAATGAACGAATATGATTATGGGACAGAAATATCCAGGGCATATTTCAATGTGTATTACACGTTTAGTTTAAGTTTAAGTTGTGCTGTTGATTGTCAGCATGAGTAAGTCATTACATTTCTGGAATCCTTTGCCGAGACAAAGTATATTTTAGAATATATGGACCAACAATATAGTCATATCACTATGTAGACTATGTATTAACGATAGCTCCGCATATTGTGATATATGCTTACTGTATTCTTATAAATTGTTATGTTATACCCATAGGTCCCTGACACAAAATTGGTACGAACGTACCTTTTTTGTGGAAAACTGTCCCCAGATATTTATAACTATTAACTATCTCAATTGGAAGATTATCTAGTATGAAACCTGGTGTCGTTTTTTTGCATGTGTGCCAAATTGCCGGACATTGTCTATACATAAACGGGTGGGGGTGACCGGTGATATGTATATATGTTCAACTTGTTTTGGTAGTCATGTTGCTTTGCCATTATTTTTCAGTCTAATATCATGTGGGAGATGGGTACCCATAAATGAGTCAGCACTTGTCCTCCAATCACATTGTCTGTATAAACAAATATATGTGATATATATCATGTGTTATATAAATTAGACAAATAAATATGTTCAAACAAAATATAAAAGAGTAGGATCTGTCTGGCTATATGTCTGCCTGTTCGGAATTTTCTCCGTACCGCTGGACAGATTTCAACCAAACTGGGCGTGGTGACTCGGGGTATCACGGCAGAGGTCACAGCGTCGTTAGTTTATCAAATATTTATTTGAAAAGAGGATATTTTGAAGTAGATTTTCTATATATATATAATAGTATGACGCACGCCCGCCCCCCCCCCCCCTCCCGGTGAGAACCTGTTTCAGCTAGTTGTATTACGTATAATTCAGGACATAATATTGAATATTGAAGATCACCTCATAATGACGATGTAAACGTGTACTCACAACAGAGAATAATTCACAATCATGGGCATCCTTGGAATATACACCGAATATAAAGTATCTGATGTTAAATTGTACACTTGTGTAGGGAAGTATATATGTGACCCGCCATATCAAATCCAGTCGTAAGTCGGGATTTTTTTACCCTATGCCAATGCATTCTCTTATATATGCGAGTCGACCATATGTCGCCTCGCATATATAAGAGAATGCATTGGCCTAACAATTTTTTATCATTTTTTAAAAAATAAATGTTTCTTACAATTTTTAGGACATAAAATAAAAAACATCCATAACCCTGCAGGGAGCCCCACACATATATAGAAGCACATATAAGAGTGTCGTCTGCTCATGTTTGTCTGGGGCTCTGTATGGGAGAAATTCTAAAATTGTTAAAGAATACAAGAAAAAAATATTAAAAATGATAAAAAATTGTTAGGCCAATGCATTCTCGTATATATGCGAGGCGACCCATGGTCGACTCGCATATATAAGAGAATGCATTTGCACAGGGTAAAACAAATCCCGACTTACGACTGTATTTGATATGACGGGTCAGATATAGACAATTTACTGTATTCTAATGTGATGTTATAGTTGTATGTATACTATTTATGTCTTGGTTGTTAACTTTGATTTACGTTTACTCCAGACATATATTTTATTACAATTATGTCCAGCAATATACCATGGCATGAATTGAAACAAACTCTTCATATGACAAAAAATACAATGTATTTGCCCGACAATTGCCCGACGGAAGTCCTGCCTGGAGTATTTTAGGGGGTTGACACACACCCTACACCCCCATAATTTACGTCCCTGTATATATACGCGTTCTTCAGAGTTCTAGAGAGAGAGAGGGAGAGAGAGAGAGTGATATAACCAATTATTGATGAGCACTCTGCTTGATAGCTTCACTTTCAATAATTAGTGGAGCAGATATGTGAATAATCGTTACCGTTAATGAATAAATTGTGAAATTTGGCCCAGACGTTCCTGGTTGGGTCCTTTGAAAATATTTCTGGTAGGCAACTGGATCGGACAATTTTTAGGGTGTTTTGGGGGTTTCCATAGCAACGAACCCCATTTCAGCCTACTTTTCTCAGAAAAATGTATACAAGACCGGAGATTGTGGGTAGATCGGAGTTATTTTTTACTCAAAATACCACGCTAGTGACAGAAGTCTTACCCGACAACTTTTAGGCAACTAGAAGCACGGGTTGGTTGCTATGGGGACCAACTATACCAAGTCACGTGACCAATATACGTTGATGAATGGAACATGTGTATTCGAAGAGATGGACTTCAAATCAATATATATTTAGAACTAATTCGTGGGTATTATTCCCAGAATCTACTCATATTAAGTATTGTTAGACATTAAACTGTTGTATTAACGAAAACCATTTCAAATTGGGATTACTTATTATACCCAAAATACTCTCGAAAAGTGGAAATTTCTCGAAATAAGTTTGCCACCCATATGTCGTTATCAACACACTTGCGCTAGATTATGCTGGTTAATATGACCATCTTACATGTACATCAATTAGATATATATGTAACGTGTCTAATAGTGTGTAGATTTACATTGGTCATAAGGGATGGCTGCCAAAATGGTCACAACATATGACCGAGTCGCCCATTTTGTTAAAGTTCAAAACAGGCTATTTCAATATGGAAAATTCAGGTTTTATATCAAAATAAACACATACTATAATGTTATCAGAGAGCTCTTCTAATCAAATTGAATTAACCGATTGATGAAAATAGTCTTCATTGTACAGTTTCTGTTGATGAGCTCATGCATACCTAATGGGCTCCCTTCCGTTCACAACTTTCACCGCACAAGCAAATGTCAGTACACTGTAGACCATGTTTTCCACACGAGCAATGCATGCATTTAGCACCCACTTTCAAGCATTTACAGTGAGAGAGTTCTTGACACGACTTAGCTATTTGGTCAAGATTTGTCCATGTTGGGTTCCACATATTTCTCTCGGATGATTCCCAACCCCAATCAGAAGGATCAGGGGGTTGGTATGATATGTCTAACGAATTTTCCCATATCCGTGCTTGGTAGACACTCCGCCTGATATGCTGGAGGAGAGCAGCTCGTGACGGGGGCAGTCGGTCAAAAGCTTTCCCTTTTTTTGTGAACATGTCTCGTCGCGTTGCGTCAATGTTGTTCCCTTCGCTGGTACGATCAAACAGAAACATAACATATTTTTCAATACTACAAATGTCTTCATAACTGACTCTTTCAAGCGTGCGGAGAGATATGAACTGTTCTGTTACGTCGGTGAACCCATTCCAACATTTAATGCAACTCTTCTTTCCGTGGTTGGCAAATCCCGAGCAGGTGTCGCATCCCGTGAAGGCATGAAAAAAGGGAAGAGCTGATGATCGGTCTGGTCCAAGACCGTCGCTAATTTCACGCACGGATATCACGCGCTCAAACTTTCCTGTGCCGAACATGATATACAGATTGTCGAGAGTGAGTTGTCTCACCAGAGAAATGGCTATCACGACCACGTCAGAGTCTACAGTATAAATTGTTATATTCCTTAATCCAGCGTCTGTCGCATGTTTTACATGTAGGAGCAACCTTGTGTCTGCTTCCTCTTGATTGCAAGGAGAAATAGTATCAACATGGAACGTGTCTGAGCTCGACACCACTGTCTCGTTCAATGTCGCAACAAGCACCCCACATACGGGTGTCACATTTACAATATTTTTTGCCAGAAAGTTGAAAAGTTCTGATTTATTTGTTGAGCAACTGAGGAAGTTTTTCCACTTATTGCCTCTTGGGACTTTTGCGCTGTCAGTTACACGAATTCTCGTACCTTCACCAAGTCTTGCTCGCGTTGCATTTTTCAGGCTATTTGGAACATAGACATCAAACACAACATCCACACGCACACACTTCTCACCGAGATATGAACACAATTTCGGGATAAAAACGTCGTGAGCGTAGTCTGAAAATGTGGCTGTAGTTGCATACGGAACGGTCATATGAACCATGGCAGCTCCATCTATGATGACGCAGTCACTCTCTGGAACTACATCACGTTCACAAAAGCTCTCCAGAAATGGTAAAATGTCAGACTTTTTGTTCACGAGCATATCCCCGTTATCTGATATAGAAGGTGGGCATGCTTGATTTTCATGCATAAAGAAATCCAACATGTCAACACCGCGAATTATGGCAATGGTGAATAGCTTTGAGAAAAGTTCTAAGTCATTTCTCAACATTTTGATAGTGTTTTTTGCTTTATTTTTGTTGCGTGATCTATGCTGGAACAAAAGAAAGTTATTCCGAGTCATGGGTTCCCAGAATGCACACTGATTGAGGTTTTTGGTATATGTGCTAACACTTTCTAGTCCTGTGCTCTCTATTCGAAAAACATTGGCATTCATAACAGTGTCAGCCAAAACGTTTGTACTTATATTCATTAGTTCTGAGACAAGGAACGGATTTGACAAGTCATTCAATTTCGAGGTCAATGCAGCAACTTCCGCACTGTAAGATATTATAACTGCTTTGGTGCTTTCATGGTGGGATAAGTAGCCCTGGATTGGCGCGTTGGTATTGCTCTTAAACGAGTCAAGAAGCTTGGCCACTTCTGGTCCCGCAATCAACCATCTCAGCAGAATTCCCGGATCCTCGCTCAAGCCCACTGATCCACTACCGGCCTTAATCAACGCGTTGTTCTGTTCATGGGCCTGGTCCAGACCCATTGCAGAGAACTTTCTCAGAGATTTCCGTACAACGAAGTTCCCCATGACAAATTCGGAATACACGGATGGGTGTTTGCTTTCCAAATCGAGCATGTCCTTGATGTGAACTAGTAGCATTCGCGCATAATTAGGCATGTCCATGGCATGAACGAAATGAACAATGGAGCACATACTCTGGACGTATAGATCGAAATCTCCAACGCGCACAGACCGAATGAATGCAAGTACGTGGATAATCAAGTTCAGAATCATGTGCCAGAATTTAAACATGGGATTGTCACTTGATTTCTGTTTGATCCAATCCTTGATGTCACAAATACTGTTGCTAGTATTATCGGTGTACTCGTTGTAAGCAGCAACCATTTCGTGATACATGACAACGGCAGTTATTTCGTGATAGTGACGAGCTTTCTTAATGGACGCAACTTTTAGTAAAGAATCAGCGGTACCAGACCCGACAAGTCCTGCTTCCGACAATAGCTCACACCAGCCGCTTGAATTTAAGAGTTTACCCGTTACTGCCAATAACTCTTTCTCGATGTGTAGGGGACCTAGCATTACAACGAATTTACTCTCCCCGAACTCATTGGGCAATAACCACTGCACTGTCTTTGCTGGTGCATATAGTGGACAATCTGCAGCAATAATGGGCGTCTGTGTCGGATTTAGATGGTGAGTTGCAACTTTAACAATATCCATGGAATGCTTTGTCATTGCAAATGTGGCAGATTTTTGTGAGAACAGAGGTAATAGAGCGGTAAGAGTTAAATTCAATGTCTCGGGATCCCCATATTGTTTCTCTTGCGAAAGAGCCCACGGAACGAGGGTCTCACCCGTGTAATCACCTTTACCGGTCACGTTCTCTTGAAGCCAAGTTAATTCTGGTTGAATTAGTTTTTCTGATTCAATATTTCGTTTTATGAATTGAAACAGCTTTTCACCGTCATTCTCCTCATTTCTATCGCAGAACGATGAGTCCACCGAAACACCAGGAAATGGCACGGGATCACGTTTTGTGGATTTACACGGTTTAATGAAAGCATAGTGGTCAGGAAGAGAGCTAACCTTTCTCGAACTTTTCTTACGTGGTTCTCTGGAGGGGATACTCAACGAACGCTCGATCCCCGGATTTGATTGTGTTGGATATTGAAATAAAGATATGCCGGTTCCATGAAAGGACTCCTTAGCCGTTGCTGATGATGGATCTAAATCTATGTTATCGAATGCACCAACTGTGAATAGGTTTCTCCTCATATTAGTTGGACATACGACACCCTCATCGCGGAATTGCTCTACTGCTGAATCTGCCATTGTTGTCGTGATCTCCATAACACGGTCATACGATATACTGAGGCCCATGTCATGAAATATATCAATGAGTTCTCGACTTCGCGTCTTTGCGTGAAGTAAGAGTCCTATGTATATAGGTAACGGTGGCTCTCGTTTTCTCGAATGTCGCGCTGCTGCACTTTTTGCATCTTTCTTGCGTTTTTTTGTAAGAATTGAAAAGAATCAATTGGGCAACAGATAAAACATATTTTGATATCCTCGTTTCGCAGTTGACTAATGTAAGTAGAGAATCGGGAAGTGATTCCTCTTGCGTTTTACTATCCAGTGACTCAATATTATCTGATATTCTTGGTTTAAAGTTGAAAATTTCCTGGCGAATTTTTCGTACCGTCCTCGCAAGGCGATAGCACTCGGTGTCTGAGTCAACCATATCTAACGCTGTAGCAATTTCGTCATCGAACGCAAACACAATTTCTCTTCCGGACTTGTAGGACCGCATTCCTGGAACCTGTGTGAGAATGCGTGCTTTTAGTCTGCTCGGATTTATATTCGTCCGCTTACCATAAAATTCAGAACGTTCTTCGTACATCTTACGGAGATAAGAAAGTTTGAATGTTGTACCGCCAGTGCCGGAATGAGACTCCTCCATCCACATCATGATTTCAGTCAATATGATTGGTTCATAATTGCTGATGGGGAGATGTTCCAAAAGTCGACGATTCGTTTCACTTCTTGCTCTGTTATAGAGAGAAAGCATGCACCCCGTGTGGTATTTTGCCTCTTGACTAATTAAATCGCCTGCACTCAAAACTGCTAAAAGTTTCTCATCTTGCAACAGAGTCGCACAATCTTCAACCATTCGGCACTTCGAAAATGATTCCACTGTACAAACATCTGAGTCAGTCAATCGTGCAAATTTATCACAAATGAAGCACTGATCACCAGGAGAGCTAAGACTTCCTGTCGAAGAATCATGGCGACCACCAAGTGAAGAGCGGAGAAACTTCTTAGCCGAATCCGGTGTTTCCAATGCTTTGCGTTTTGATGCTATCTTTGACTTTAATCTATCCGAACTTACATTCCGTTTACAGTTTTTATGGATCTTCGCTTTATTTCGATTCAGAACGTCAGCTATATTACCATCGTCGCCGAGAGTCCCAAGCTCAGTTGTATATATACCATTGTCCAGAAACATCTTAATTCTGTCGCCAACATCTTGAAAATCAGTCGGATACAACACAGGATTAGACGGCATATCAGCATCACCCTGACAGAAGTAACATTTGTTCCAGTCAATTTCCCTTGTATGTACACTTTGACTCTTTACCAGTGGTGGAGCATCACTCATTGTGGATTTTCAGCTTCCAATCCTGTAAATAGAAGAAGTCAGGAGAATTAGAAACGTAATGACACAAAAAAGAACGAGAGAGAACAAGATATGTCATACAATTGTGGATGCATACTGAAACGCAATCATTGCAACACTAAAGAAGGGATCCGCAATTGTTAACATATCGGCTTTCCGTAGTTTTTTATCCATGTGCGTGACGTTTAACATGGAGTGAAAATCACCATAGTTCATATATTTGTGTTATAATATTCAATTTGATAAAGATATGCACCACGTATCAAGCATGTGAAAAGGGGTTGGTTGGCTGAACGGGAAAACAAATAATCACCGCCGTCATGTATAGTTAGTCAACATAAATATTTCCACTTTCATCACAAAATATTTCACTCAAATCTTGATTTTATTCTGGTGAACCGTTGTGCTATAAAACAATAGTAGACTTACCACATGAAATATCTGGTTCTGTTACTTTCTCTTTTAGTCTTCAGTTTTAGAAAGTGAATCCGATCGAAGATGTTTTTTTGAACGCACGCGGTTCTGAAACTTCCGGCTTAAAAAATGTATGGAAGGCCAGATGCACAACAACAAACTTAGGGAACGTGAGGCGGAATAATTATAAATATTTATGATTTTAGACATAAGTTATCTTGTGATTGAATAATTGTTCAAATTTACTCGCTACCATTTGTTGTCTACCGGGAATCCGGGAAGAGACGATTTCCAGTGTAACCATTGTATTGGCACAGTTGGGGAACGCTTGTTTCCATGACAACTAGGACCTAAATGTGGGTATAGCGAAACCAGCTTTGAGGATATATATAACATTTTAAGAGCTGCGAAAATGTAATCTTATAGCGGGAATTCCAATTCTTAACATGTTCACCAAAGCTACTACCGGAACATCATTTTTTCAACAACCAATCTCGAAACAGCTAATTCGCGCCAACTGGTGTTCATATAAATCTTCGTTTATTGTGGTCAATCACTAACTAAATCCGGAAAATCTGTTATATTGTCTTTATGGAATACCGATGATGATATAATCTTAAATTGAAACATATTACATAAAATTTGTGCGTACTGGTATAAACTAAATACAAATTTTATTTTTTTTAACTCAATTTTTTAAGAAAATCCACTCGTTTCCATGACAACAAACAAAACTGTGCTGACCTGGACCCAATTTTTACAGTCTGTTGTATAGAGTGGCCCTTCCTCTATTGGACAAAGAAACACCTACATCGATATTGCTGATAATGTTCACATAGCTGTCCGTCAAAATTAACTGCCCTATACCGTAAATTATAACAGGGGTTGGTTGCTATGGCAACAGCTTAATCACCCTAAATAAGCTCGGAATTTTTTGCCTACCGAATTATTTTAACCGCGACATACCAAAAATTAAGTGTGCAAAATTTCGTAATTTATTCACAAAGTGTAACGATTCGCTATTTTCTGGCACTTATCCGCTCCACTAAATAAGCGAGGTAACTCTATATCGACACAGATTGGTTTTCTGCCGTGCATATTGACTATTTGTGTGATACAATGATGAATGCCATTGCTCGGTCCCAACGGTTATACAGACAAATGCAAAATACATGGACTGGCTAAAGAATCACATAAAGAACCACTATTCGGTTGGTGGTGGCTATTTTCGCTCTCAGTTCATGTGTAGAATTATATAGCACGCTTCATTAATTAAGCCTACATATATTCATATACAGCTAACTTGTCATAGGGGGCATATATGACCACCAATTAGAGTGTGTACCGGTCAGATACACACGATAAAATAACTTCTGAAAATGTATGATAAAATCGCTGGAAATATATTTTCCCTAAAATTACGAGTATGCCGGTTAACTTTTAAACTTAATAAATGCTACACTCTTAAAACAGTAGGTACTCTGGAGTACCTACGCAGGTACTCTGGAGTACCTACGCAGGTACTATACTTCTCATGTGGGGAGTACCAACCTATTGGTACTTTGGAGTGCCTAAACGTTAGGTACTCGGGTTTAGGTACGCTGTATTACCTATCCGGGTACTCTGTTGTACCTGTCTATGTACTTTGTAACATCTAAAATTGAGGTATTATGTAGTACCTATATATATATATATATATATATATATATATATATATATATACCTATATGAATCGTTATATTTAAGATTGTACCGACATAATAATGTGGTCGCTTGTTTAATTTCGATGTTTTATCATGAACGCGCCCACAATTGAACGTGAAATTCGCCGATTTCAAGTTTGTTTTGTGTTCTTATATTTAGCAAGAATGAACATCACGTATAAATTGTTGTTTTCAATTGATATATTAGATCTGAATTTAGGAAGATTCTGATTGGATTTGATTGATTTAATGGTCGCTTTCCTATACATTAATAAATCCGCAGCGGAAGGCCAACCGGGCGTCGACTAAATGGATCAATTAATGACAGCACCGTCACTGTTTTAAATTTGACAAGAAAACACGTTTGATTGCTCTTCCCAATGGTATGCACAGTGCCGAACTTCGAAGCAAAATTCAGGTCAATGCTGCGTGAACTAAATGGTCTAATTAACGACAGGATAGTTCTGTCTATCTCACTCTATTTATTTATGTGGGCCGTATTCACCAAGCGAGTTTATTTTATAAACCAGGTAGATTATTTGGTAGCGGCTCATGCGACGTAATCGCAGTAGTGTGTACGTACAAATTGTCGCTGGAAAGACCGCAGGGTAGTCAATCACATGCTTTACGAACAACCTACGATATCATCATGTACGACGACATCGCAATCGTGTGAGCAAACTATCCACGATCTGGTCGGGCCCGATTCCTCCACTCACGATTGTATCGTGGTCGTCTGAAAATTCCCTAAATCGCGAGCACTAACCGGCTACAATCCGCGTACAAAGCGGTATTCATGTACATCATAATTGTATAGAGACTCGGACTCGGACTGAGAGACTCGGACTGAAGAATGAGTTTTGATGACATGATTGAGATTTATAAATGCACAACGTGAGGAAAATGAAAAACCAAGACCACATCTCATTAAAGCTATAATGGATAGGTCCAACCTTCTAGAAGAATCAGTGATGAGGCTAGAGCGTCTCCTTTGCGGGGTACCCAGCACCTTCACACTCCAACTGCACCACCCTTCAACCAGACCAAACACATGTTTGCGTAATTCGATTTGCACCTTACTATAGAATGGGTTTTCAGTGCAAAGTACGATTTTTGTATCAACCCTTATACCCTGTGGCAATGCATTCTCTTATATATGCGAGTCGACCATAGGTCGCCTCGCATATATAAGAGAATGCATTGGCCTAACAAATTTTCATCATTTGTTATTATTTTTTTTACAATTTTAATAAATTTTTCTTATATTCTTTAACTCTTTCAATGCCAGATTTTATCGGCCCTGGCACTCTACAGACCGTAAATTAGGGCCGATGAGATCGGCCCCTGGCACTAAAATGTTAATGAATGGAATAATGGTCAGATCGTGTATATTGCTAGTTCAGTGCCGAAAGGATTACCATGGCAACCGTTTAGGAAGTCATAAGTCAAGCGCTCGCAACTGATGACGTGTAATACTCCCCAGGTTCTTTTACACTATAAGTTGGCAACTCTCAGAACAAGTTGATGATATTTATTCATACAAATATTTACAAGTTAACATCATCGCAGGTAGTCACGGAGAATCACATACTAACATCTTCTCACACTATACGTTCGGACCAAGAGAGCGTTCAGAAAACAAGAGAGAGAGAGTGGACTCTGACAGAGTCTATATATGTTGATAAAAATGCCAACGCCCCAGTCAGTTGTCAGAAGCCGATAGGTTCAACGTGGAGTGGCTCTCCAAATAGGTTGATATAATATATTTTTTATGGGATCACTAGCCCGTGAGCAAATAGCACAGGCCATTTAATCTCGGGTCAGTTTCCCACGCATATAATATGGACATTTGAGCTAGGGCATTGACTTGTAAATTAACCTTACTTACGCCGTGTAACATACGAAAGTGTCACAGACGCTCTCCGGTGTCATTTCGACCTGTCCTAAATATGGGAACTCTTTTTTAACTTTTCAAAATTATCTATTTTGGCTATTCAACTTTATGTTGGTATGTACGTTCCAAATCTCTTTTCCAAATATATGTAAACCGCTCCTGGATCATGCCTCACAACATTTATCATGATGAACGAGGAAACCAGTACCTGTACCAATTGGGCAACAGAACCATAAAACATCCCCATTTCTTGAATATGTCTTGCAGCTATACGTTCCTTTTCCGCCATGATACGCATACACATATTCTATACACATATCACGTCAAAAATTACATGTATGAAGACAGAATGACAGCCATTTTACTATCCTGTATCCTTTGTTGACTTATAGATAGCCGAGGAGTTGACCATTCATAATAATATTTTCCTACTAGACCGGGGGCGGTGTGGTATTACGCACCCACTTTGAAGGTATTAGGTCTGACATCAACTTTGCCATGCTGGCATAAACCATAACACATATATATATATAAACCTAGTTGTGAATACGGTCCCTGGTGTTGCGGACAAAGTGTTTGCTTTAATGTTTTATTCTCTGTATATTGACGAATTCGCGGCGGAGCTCAGATTGGCGCCTGGACTAAATGGATTAATTAAGGACAACCTACTGTTTTAATCGCCTGCCATTCGTAGTTACCAGAAGTCGATTGAATGTCGGCGAGGAACTCTACTGAAGCCTCGCGTCTTTATCGATGCGAACAATTCCGTTTCATTAAAAGCAAATTCGTGGTCGATTATCCAGTCGCGGGTTGTCCAATCGGGCATGCGTTCAATAATATCCGTTTACGGTGGAGCATACGTTCAATATTATACGTTCTGCTAAAGGTTAAAGGCCTTTTCCGGTTTGGAATCGACAACTAACATCTCGCTTTTGTGAAGCAACTGGGTTAGGGTCGTTGCACGACTTCAGAAAAGGGCACAATTTCAGCAAATGTCATGGTTTAAAATAAAAATAAATTCCCGAGAACCAACGTGAAATTATGAGAATAAAATATAGAAGTACTGGAAGAACGGGAAGTACGGGACATCGAGATATACTGAGAAATTCAGTCGCGATTCTGATTCACGTCATAATTTATCTTCTTGAATATACTGTCATAAATGACGAACAAGTTCAATTTTGGTAATCATGCATCATTATAAAGCATTTCTTGCCATTTTATGAAGATTGAAGGGCACGTTGTGCCCCCGTGCCCCATCCCCCTGGTGGAGTGCATATGGGGGCAAGCCACCCCTTGCTCCGGGGCCCCTGCTTTTGTAACATTGCTGTTCAGTCCTGGATTCGAACTCGCAATGGTACTATCGTGGTATATATCACTGGATGCTATATAACGTATCTGGACCATAAATTCATCACTCTGGTTTAAAATAAGACTACTTTAGACTCAGCATACATGGAGTTATCATGAACTCGCTGTGTGGAGCAATACATTGACTGGTATATGTCGCATTAAGATCGATGCTCCCCGTCGTTGTTGTTGTTATTTACTGGAGGTATTGTATACAGACCAGAGCGATCTCGTCTGTGTGTGTTTCACACATAACATCACTTAGTTCACAGAATACGAGCTCTTTTATCCAATCACGTCAAAATACGTTATTAGAGACGTTTCGTTAATATCACTATTACGATTACGGATAGGTTATATTGTCCTAGTAAGGTGGACACATCACAGTTACGATTACGGTAAGGATATATTGTCCTAGTAAAGTGGACACATCACTATTACGATCACGGATAGGATATATTGTCCTAGTAAAGTGGACACATCACAATTACGATTACGGATAGGATATATTGTCCTAGTAAGGTGGACACATCACTATTACGATTACGGATAGGTTATATTGTCCTAGTAAAGTGGACACATCACTATTACGATTACGGATAGGTTATATTGTCCTAGTAAAGTGGACACATCACTATTACGATTACGGATAGGATATATTGTCCTAGTAAAGTGGACACATCACAATTACGATTACGGATAGGATATATTGTCCTAGTAAAGTGGACACATCACTATTACGATCGCGGATAGGATATATTGTCCTAGTAAGGTGGACACATCACTATTACGATCGCGGATAGGATATATTGTCCTAGTAAAGTGGACACATCACTATTACGATTACGGATAGGATATATTATCCTATAGTAAGGTGGACACATCACTATTACGATTACGGATAGGATATATTGACCTAGTAAGGTGGACACATGACTATTACGATTACGGATAGGTTATATTGTCCTAGTAAGGTGGACACATCACTATTACGATTACGGATAGGTTATATTGTCCTAGTAAGGTGGACACATCACTATTACGATTACGGATAGGATATATTGTCCTAATAAGGTGGACACATGACTATTACGATTACGGATAGGATATATTGTCCTAGTATAATGTGGACACATCACTATGACGATTTCGGTTAGGATATATTGTCCTAGTAAGGTGGACACATGACTATTACGATTACGGATAGGATATATTGACCTAGTATAAAGTGGACACATCACTATTACGATTACGGATAGGATATATTGTCCTAGTAAGGTGGACACATGACTATTACGATTACGGATAGGTTATATTGTCCTAGTAGGGTGGACACATCACTATTACGATTACGGATAGGATATATTGTCCTAGTAAGGTGGACACATCACTATTACGATTACGGATAGGATATATTGTCCTAGTAAGGTGGACACATCACTATTACGATTACGGATAGGATATATTGTCCTAATAAGGTGGACACATCACTATTACGATTACGGATAGGATATATTGTCCTAGTAAAGTGGACACATCACTATTACGATTACGGATAGGATATATTGTCCTAATAAGGTGGACACATCACTATTACGATTACGGATAGGATATATTGTCCTAATAAGGTGGACACATGACTATTACGATTACGGATAGGATATATTGTCCTAGTAAGGTGGACACATCACTATTACGATTACGGATAGGATATATTGTCCTAATAAGGTGGACACATGACTATTACGATTACGGATAGGATATATTGTCCTAGTAAGGTGGACACATCACTATTACGATTACGGATAGGATATATTGTCCTAATAAGGTGGACACATGACTATTACGATTACGGATAGGATATATTGTCCTAATAAGGTGGACACATGACTATTACGATTACGGATAGGATATATTGTCCTAATAAGGTGGACACATCACTATTACGATTACGGATAGGTTATATTGTCCTAGTAAGGTGGACACATCACTATTACGATTACGGATAGGATATATTGTCCTAGTAAGGTGGACACATGACTATTACGATTACGGTTAGGATATATTGTCCTAGTAAGGTGGACACATGACTATTACGATTACGGATAGGATATATTGTCCTAATAAGGTGGACACATGACTATTACGATTACGGATAGGATATATTGTCCTAATAAGGTGGACACATGACTATTACGATTACGGATAGGATATATTGTCCTAGTAAGGTGGACACATGACTATTACGATTACGGATAGGATATATTGACCTAATAAGGTGGACACATCACTATTACGATTACGGATAGGATATATTGTCCTAGTAAGGTGGACACATGACTATTACGATTACGGATAGGTTATATTGTCCTAGTAAGGTGGACACATCACTATTACGATTACGGATAGGATATATTGTCCTAGTAAGGTGGACACATGACTATTACGATTACGGATAGGATATATTGTCCTAATAAGGTGGACACATGACTATTACGATTACGGATAGGATATATTGTCCTAATAAGGTGGACACATCACTATTACGATTACGGATAGGACAGAAAGTCCTAGTATAATGTGGACACATCACAATTTACCTGCGAGGGCTAATTGGTGAGAAGGCATTATGCCCCACTATATTCAGTTACACATATATTTGATGGATAAAGTAATGTGTGTCTCTTTCAGATCTCATGTTTGTATCCGTATGTAATACACCACATGGATAATGTTATATAGAGCGTCCCCAAGCAGGACCGGTGGTACACTATTGACATATAATTAAATATAGTTCGTCTCACATGCCTTTTGCTCTAATTTTGGCCGTATCCTGGCAGGATATTTCCATATCCGTAATCCTAGTCGTGATTTTGCGAAAGGTTTCTATTGTTATAACTGGAGGACTGTAATCCTCAATATATAATAACCCGTTATGTACTAAATGAATGTTCCCACTCAGTTAAAATGTGTATATCGGACTGGTCTATTATTCATTTGGAGGGATTTTAAGGTGATAAAAGCAGACGACAGACAAATAAAAGCGCAGAAGAAGCCCTAGTTATCGAGAGAAATGTTCAGATAATAAGTTCAACAAACCTGTTATCGTCTGAGCATTTCCTATGGAATAACTACTCATTAATGATGTTCAGTATAGAAAAGAATAAACTTATTATATGAACATTTCTAAGGGATAGCCGTCTCATATAATAATGGACTCGTTTCGTCCATGATATAACTCATGTGCGCTTCCGATGACCACCGTAGTCCACTTTTATTTTCTGGCATACCCAACTTTGTAATTGTGACACATTTCGGCCTGGTCGTAGTAATTCTTTCTCTGAAACATTTCACTGTGCGCTCTCAAAATGCTTAGCGACATTCACAGATCAGAATTACTGTACTTATACTTTTATTTAAACAATAAACTATTTATCTGTACCTATTGTTTGACTACTAAATATCCTTAACTGTTATCACCCTGTTATCACCCTATGTTAGTAGCCCACTCCCCTCATTTGCGGGAACTCCTATATACACTATAAAATGTTATATTTTAAAGGATCTGATAAGAAAATATAATTTATAAGCTGCACAGCTAAATCAATTTCATAGCTTGATGCTAAATGAAGATCGGTGACTAAATAATTTGCCGTATTATGCCTCGCAAATTTTATACGATGAACGGGGAAACATGTACCTGTACAAATTGGTCAACATAACCATAAGATATCCCCATTATATCTTTAATAAGTCTTACTGTTATGTTCCTTTTCCGTCGTGGTATGCATACATTTATTTTATACACATATCACGTGAAAAATTTACATATATGGCGGCAGAATGATCGGCCATTTTACTATCCTGTATCCTTTGTTGACCTGTATATAGCCGAGGGGTCCCTCTCGGTTACCAGTCGACCCTTCATAATAGTATTTTCCTGCTAGCCCGGTGGACCGGTGTGGTGCTATTCACCCAGTTTGTAGTTACTAGGTCTGACATCCCCTTTGCCATAATGGCATAAACCATAAAACCTATATTGGAATAACTACTCATTAATGATGTTTTAGTGTAGAAAAGAATAAACTTATTATATGGACATTCCTAAGGGATAGCTACTCATCAATGATGTTTTAGTATAGAAAGGGTTAAACTTATTATCTGAACATTCCCAATGGGATAACAACTCATCAATGATGTTTTAGTATAGAAACGAATAAACTTTTTTATCTGAACATTTCATATAGGATAACTACTCATCAATGATGTTTTAGTATAGATGGTGTTAAACTTATTATCTGAACATTTCCTATGGGATAACTACTCATCGATGGTGGTTTAGTACAGATGGTGTTAAACTTATTATCTCAACATTTCCTATGGGATAACTACTCATCAATGGTGTTTTAGTATAGATGGTGTTAAACTTATTATCTGAACATTCCCAATGGGATAACTACTCATCAATGATGCTTTAGCATAGAAAGTATTAAACTTATCATCTGAACATTTCCCATAGGACAGCTACTCATCAATGATGCTTTAGTGTATAAAGGGTTAAACATTTTGTCTGAACATTCCCTGTGAGATAACTACTCACCAGTGATGCTTTAGTTTTGAAAGGGTTGAACTAGTATCTGAACATTTCCTGCGGGGTAAATACTCATCAAATGATGCTTTAGTAGAGATGGCTAAACTTATTATATGAACATTTCCTATGGGATAACTACTCATCAATGCTGCTTTAGTATTGAAAGGCTAGAACTTATTATCTGGACATTTCCTGCGGGGTAACTACTCATCAATGATGCTTTAGTATAAAAAGGGTCAAACTTATATCTGAACATTTCCTATGTAACAATAACTCATCAATGATGCTTTAGTATAGAAAGGGTCAAACTTATATCTGAACATTTCATGTGGGACAATAATTCACCAATGATGCTTTGGTATAGAATGGGTCAAACATATTATCTGAACATTTCCTATGGGACAATAACTCATCAATGATGCTTTAGTATAGACAGGGTTAACTGACTCCATACGAAGCCTGTTCGTTTGCCCCCATAAGTTCACCACACCATGTCAAAACTACGTTATTGTTGCAACTAGAGGTATGCAGCCATGAGTACATGTGTAATGATTCCACAAAGAACTGGTTCGTTTTTTTTCCGGCTATATACATCGCCTCCATAATCTCGAATGCCAGCTTGGTTTGCCGATCATGTCATAGAAATACCATAAGTCCATCAATCTCTTTAGAGCCCCGCTTAATTTATGTTTAGCATACGGCGGTATTATCTCTGCCTGCCGCGATTGTTCTTCTAATTCTTTCTCCTGATTAGTTTGTTTTCCGGCTCCTGGTGAATATTAGATCAATGTTGGCGTGATCCTATTAAGTGTTCCGTGCGTTTTGGGAGTTCCCAGCCGGGATCTGTCGTTTCCTGTTTTCTGGAAACCTTCGTGAATCCGGGATTCTGGTAGCCGGATTCCTTGTTGAATTTCGTGTCTGGAGACCTCGTTCATTAGGCGTGTTTGTTTAATATGAGTAAACCTTGGCATCGGAGGATATCACTACCACAGTGGGACCGCTCGTCTACTGTTGTGGTATGTTGTGTGGTCCCGCGTGTTGCTTAACCATTTTGATGGCTGAATTATATGGATTCCCATTCATTCATTTATAGGGATGTTGAGCTAATAATCAGACGACAGTCAAATAAAAACATCGATGGTTAATTGCATGTAGGAATTTCCATTGAGTGCAATTTTGTTGTTGAACCTATTAGCTTGACATTCCTACAAACGAATCATTGGGAATCCGTAAACATTCAGCCGTCAAATGGTTAAATAATGCTTCAGTACATTAGCTTAGACCCTTTAATTAGACGAGTTTGCTTAGTGTTGTAGTAGTGTAGTTTTTGATAATATTAATAATAATAATTTCATTGCCGCAGTAGGAACTCTCAGACAATACCCTATGGTTCCAAGTATGATAACTATATAACCACAGTAGGAACTCTCAGACAATACCCTATGGTTCCGAGTATGATAACTCTATAACCCTCGATGAGTAGTTACTTGATTCCTATGTGTCGTCTGCTCATGTTTGTCTGGGGCTCTGTATGGGTGAAATTATAAAATTGTTAAAGAATACAGGAACAAATTATTATGCATTCTCTTATATATGCGAGGCGACCTATGGTCGACTCGCATATATAAGAGAGTGCATTGGCACAGGGTAAAAACATGGATCATCAAAGTACAGGCGCAACAGCATAATGTCAGTAGCATTGAGGACAAACCTGGGATTCCCTTTATGACCTGGACCTGTCTTGTCCTGTTTTCCTTGGATTCACTGACCGAGAGCTTTCGGACCCTATTTCCAGGTATTCCCTGATCAGGAGTTGTACGATCTTGTTTCCCCGGTATTCCCTGATCGGGAGCTTTCAGACCATCTTCCCCCGGGATTCATTGACCGGGAGATTTTTGATCCTGTTCTCCAGGTATTCCCTGACAGGGAGCTGTCGGGTCCTGTTTTCTGGAATCACGGATTCTGATAGCGGGGTACAGCGTTGTGTGCGGCGTCTGGAATCCTAATTAATTAGACGCCTTGCTTCGGGGTGGGCCAGAAAAATTCCAAATCAAATTATCGGGGTCACTCTGGCCCATAACAAGTATACATTGGCACCGAATGGTTTCATTACCACAGCACAGGTCCCCTAGTGCGAAAACCTCAGTGCTATCGTCTATCGTCTAGTGTTGTGGTATGTTGTGTGGTACTTAACCCCTTGATCACTGGGTTGTCGCACCAGGGGACCTGTATACCACAGTGTTATCATTCGTCTAATGTTGTAGTATGTTGTATGGTCACGGTGGTACTTAACCCTTGATCACTGAATTACATACATTCACATTAAATTAATGTGTAGGGATGCTGAACTAAACATCAGACACCAGTCAAAAATAAAATATTCATCTTTTTTTGCATGCAGGTATTTCTGCCTATATATCACCATTGTGTGTCCTATCTACTTAACATTCCTACAAAAACATCAACGTGAATCAGCTTAGAAGCAAGTAGTTTGTTATCAGGGTTAACGAGTACTTCCATAGCTTTGACCCATTCCATCAGACATCAGCGCTAGTTCTGTGACGCTCCGGGGAATTTAATTGCCGAAGTATGAACGATGTAGCTCATGTTGCGGCCTGTTGTGTTGCCCCGTGAACAATTTCATGGCTGTATCTTCGCTGGGGCAGCATTAATGATTCCGTGCCAGTGCATTATCTTGTTTGTAAGAGAATTCAATTGCTTACAAGTTAATGTAACTATTGTTAGGCAAATGTATTATCTATTATATATTTGAGGAAAGTTTGTGTGTGTGCGTGTGTGTGTGTCCGCGATGGACTCGAAAACGGCTCAACCGATTTTGACGAAACTTGGTACGGGTATGTAGTTTGACATGAGGAGTAACATGGGCCGTGCGGCACCCCTTATCCACTCCCCAGTGCTAGAGTCCTTGGCACGGCGTGATGTGACCCGATACAGGAAGGACAATTCTAAATTCACACAACGTACACAGCACAACGTCATCGAACGTATATCGTAAAATACACACAGATATTGTCAATGTGCAGGCTATTAAGAATCGTTTATCTACTTGAGTGAAAATACGGCATTTGCCGGCTCCGTCCCAAAATATAGCATTTACAATTTCTGATATATACATTTTTGTTACAGCTGATATTCTTAAGTCTATTTTGGATACATTTATATGTTTATGCTATTATTTTCCACACCTCACTTAGTGCGAAGTCATGTAAAGTTAGGTGCCGGGTAAATGTTCACTAAATATCATCATCGTTATGGTCTGGAATCTCATCCATGTATAAAGTGGAGCGAATCCATTGTCTATGTCTCAAATCTGCATTCGGGTAAAAGTCGATTAAATTCATTTACCTGAGATGGCTTCCAGAATGGCCGAAATTTTGGTTAAAGTTGTGTAACAGATCTTAGCCCTTTTTTTGGCTACACGTTTGGTTTATTTACATTGAAATTGGTTAACTGCATCTTTTGAAGCTTCATAATTAATGAGCGTGTGTATATGAGGCGTCGCTATCAAAGAGCGTTTATCTACTTGAGTGGAAATCAAATCGGGTAAAACTGGCGGATTTCTACGGAGGAAACTTGATACATATGTGTTATATACACAATGTATTTGTATCGATTCATGCATATCGACAAGGCTAGCTTTCGTGGCCATATAGCGACGAGGCGACCTTGGTCGCCGAGTCGCTATATGGCCACGAAAACTAGCCGAGTCGCGATACATGAATCGTTACAAACACATTGTGTATATAACACATTTATCTACCATTTGTGTGACAGAATCCACCGCACAAATTACAGTTTAGGAGTTTCTTAAATGCCAAAACTGTTGAATTTGTGTCCGACGATTAGCTTTCTTGAGTAAATTCTCCCAACGTGCAAAGGTATCTGTGTCACGCAATTAGCTTGCTTTGCTAAATTCTCACAACCTGCAAGTTTACGAGAATATGCCTAACGGAAATTGTATTCAATGCCCAAAATCTCTTACACTTATAATAAATACTGAACAAATACATATTAGTTACTTTGTGATATGTTATACCATAATACCCATGATGGTATCCTGGTAGGCAATCAAATAGTGTTAAAACCTTGGAACTATTTGTTTACATTACAGTTTATAGTACGCAAGAATAAACGTTGGACTGTCGTTTTGATTTTTCACGCGATTGGTGTGACGTCAGTTCATTCATGATTTTGAACCAGTCAACGACGTCACGAGCGCCTTGTATCGCAACTGCAGTAACGATACGGATGCTTTTATCGCCAATTCGTTATCGCCAATTGTATCAGAGAATTTCGTAGGAAATGGTAGATAAATAGGGTTACTTTTGTCCGGAGAGTGTATTGGACGGGTCAAATCGTGACGCCGACCTGACCTTGACATACAAAATGGTCCATTCAAGGTAAATCGGGTCCAATTTCGCATGCGCCCGTGTTCTTGCTCATATACGCTCATATACACTCATATAGTCATGCTTCTGGCCTGTCCGCGATGGACTCGAAAACGGCTTAACCGATTTGACGAAACTTGGTACAGGTATGTAGTTTGACCCGAGGAGTAACATGGGCCGATCCGTTTGCCCGTGCGGCGTGACCTTGACCTTCGGGTGACCTTGAACTCATATATCGGGATCCGCTGAGCCGATTCCCACCTAATTTGGTGTGTGGGGGTAGTTTGAGGCGCCGAGCAATTTCGTCACACCCGGATGCCCGTGTGGCGTGACCTTGACCTTTCAAATGACCTTCGATCCGTATATCAGTATCCGCTGGGCCTATTTCCACCAAATTTGGTGTGTGGGGGTAGTTTGAGGCGCTGAGCAATTTCGTCACACCCGGATTCCCGTGCGGCGTGACATTGACCTGTCATATGACCTTGAACCTGTATCTCGGGATCCGCTGGGCCGATTTCCACCAATTTTGGGGTGTTGGTGTAGATGGGGATGTCAATAAAAAAAACAACACAACAACTCTCCCCATCAGGACGGGTACCCAGATAGTCTATTATATATTTTGGAAGTTTTGTCTGTCTCTGTGTTATAGACTCGAAAACTTCTCGACCGTTCCGACTCAAATTTGATATGTAGGCCTACTTTGATCCCGGGGACAATATGAGCGTGTACAATTTCACGTGCGACCATGTCCTTGACCTTAACGTTGATATCGCCCATATATGTTCATATAGGCATGTTTCTGGACAGATCGAACAATAGTTGTTTTCTTTCTCCTAATACTTTTCAACGTTGTTCGCTCAGTATTGTTCAAAGTTGTCACTTTGTATTCTGCCCAGACGGAGGCGATCACAAAGAAATTCCTAAATAGCCCGGACGAAGTCTGGCACATATTCGAATCCCCTACGCAATGGTTTTCGCAAACATTCAGGAAGCTACAGTCATGGAAGAGTTATGCCTTTGGACAACCCAACGATGGGTTATATCTGGGTTACCACTCAATCATTTAGAGGGATATCCAACCAATACGTTCAACATCTTATCGGCTAAACATGATTTCAAGCTATTCTATAACACGGTGCTTCCTATTGTTGACTAATATGGCTTGGAAAATGGACATCCATACAAATAAAGATCGAATACGCCATTCAAATGTATAGTATTATAATTTACTGGAAGAATATATTCAGTAATCAAATGTTTAACTCTTTGTAAGTAAATTGTCATTTCAGTTATACACGTATATATTGGTTATTATTGGAATGGTCTATTATCCGTCGGGAGGGGTTTCTAGGAAAAATAAGCAAATGATAGTTAATAAAAGTGCAGAATGTGTCCTGTTTGTTGGAGGGAATTTTAGGGTAATAAGTACACCCGACAAGTTGAACTTATTATATGAACATATCCTAAAGGAACTACTCGTCAATGAGTATTTAGTATAGAAAGGGTTCATGAGGGAACTACTCATCAATGAGTATGTAGTATACACATGGCTAATAGGGGAACTACTCGTGAATGATTATTTATTATATAAATAGTTAATAATGGAACCACTCGTCACTTGTTTTTATTATAAAATGATCCAAGTCCCATTCCGACCACATTATAAATAAGCCGAAAACTAATAAATAATACCAACACCGGTATTAGAAGATCTCCGTGAATAGACTACGATGACGTCAAAATAGTCTAGCCAATTAAAAACACAGATTTTGTTATGCAGAATAAGATTACGTAATCGTAGGCAGCCGATACTAAAATGCGAAAACGGCGTTGTGTGTGCGCAGTGCATAGACAACGTCGCTATGCGGTGTGCTGTGTAATTAATCAAGATAGTGTGGTTAAATTGGGAAGTTATTCCCGTATATCAGTCTATAATTATATGAATACAGTAGTGTTAAGGCATTCGCATCAACTTTGACATAAGAAGCACACAAACGTTATAAAAACACTGGGCGTAATAATGTTAACTATATGTGACCCGCCATATCAAATCCAGTCGTAAGTCGGGATGTTTTTACCCTGTGCCAATGTATTCTCTTAAATATGCGAGTCGACCATATAGGTCGCCTCGCATATATAAGAGAGTGCATTGGCATAACAATTTTTTATCATTTTTTTTAAATAAATGTTTCTTACAATTTTTAGGACATAAAATAAAAAACATCCATTACCCTGCAGGGAGCCCACAAATATATATATATAAGCATATAGAAGAGTGCCGTCTGCTCATGTTTGTATGGGGCTCTCTATGGGTAAAATTATAAAATTGTTAAAGAATACAAGAAAAAATTATTAAAATTGTAAAAAATTGTTAGGCCAATGCATTCTCTTATATATGCGAGTCGACCTATGGTCGACTCGAATATATAAGAGAATGCATTGGCACAGGGTAAAAAAATCCCGATTTACGACTGGATTTGATATGGCGGGTCACATATAATTAAGTGGTTCATTCGTTGTCTTTATGTAAGTTATTTTCAAATTCTCAATCATTCGTATATTCAAATGCCACCATGCCACATACACATCATGCAATACCTCGAAAAAGACAAAACAAGTTATAATTGAGAACGCTCTTTATTGTCTAAAAACGCGAATCGCGATTTTTTTATTTAACAGTGCATGTGTTTGGTAGTATCTACGGGCAACATTAGTGAGATGATACACGTTTTAGAGCTGACGGTTTAACACTGAGCTAGCGTTATCAATTGTGATTGATTAATCTCTCTACAATTGAGATCACTGAGTCGCGGCCGTATTGAATTCATTCAGCTCCGTTTCGTGGGTTCAGATATTCATCCATCTCCGGTTCCGAGGTTTTAGTGCTACCAGTCAAAGATCTGGTGTAGCGTTTCCATACTTGGAGCTTTTAAATAATTATGCATGACTTCCATATATGGAAATGCTACTCCAGAACATTGACCATATGACCGCGAGTTCGTGACGGGGCGTACTACGGTTAACTATCTATTACTGTACATATACGCTAATGACTTCATGTTGTGATGATGTACTGAAATAAATATATATATATATAATTCAAGCTCCAAATAATTTGTATTGCCTATATTAGAAAACTATTGTCCGAGCCACCATCTCATTACGGTGAATGGAAAGATGTCAATGTCAATTCAAGTCTAACAGCAGATCACGAGGCACCAGTTTACCTTCACATGAAGAGGAACACATATATCCATACATTAAACCAATTGGATGTCGATACCATGCATGGAAATATATCTGATTTCATGGAATCAGACCTCTAGTTATTATTATTATTAAACGATCAAAACAGGTCACCAAAACAATCTATTCTCTTTCTAAGAAATTTAAACTAACAATTGATATATTCATGAAGTTCCCAGGGGAGTGAAGTGCATCCGTGAGCATCCCGAAGCATCACTGGCGACATTCGGTCGACCCTTATGCCTATACACCTGCATGCATCTGGTGCAAATCATCCGTATTCTGTCGCTATACTGCTCCTGTCGGGAGAATGAGACGTGTATATATTCTTGTACTAACATTGGGCGTTTAAACTGGGATCATCATATCAAATAGAACGCGGAAATGTCAATAGGCTAAATAAATATGTGCAATGTCCCTTTCGTGATAACATGTAAGGATGTATCGCACACATAATGTACGGCTGGTGCATATCGTCGGTGGGTTTCTAAAAAGTTGTAGATCATGCCATGAATCTCTACGCTGGCTAACGCCTGTAGAGATCATATTCCACCAGCCCAAAACCTTGGAACATTTTGAAGTTTTGACAGGGAACCTTATAACTTAGAATAACGCGGGGAATATATTTCTTAGTTATTATCTGTTTCTTAATAATGTACTTCATTGTAGGTGAAGGTCCCAACTCTAAATTTCACGATTTAAGTGAATTTGTGAGTGATTTTGCTTTGCATCGCATACAATTATTGCATTTTTCTTGGGTAATTAATTTGATGTTTATTGCGATATCTGCTCACATACATGAGAGAAAACCATGCAATTTCGAGTTGTGACCTTCACCTACAGTGATGTACATTATTAAGGAAAAGATAACAACTAAGAAATATATTCCCCGCATTATGTTTTCGACTTTATATGGTTCCCTGTCAAAATTTCAAAAAGTTCCCAGGTGTTGTACTGGTGGAATATGATCTCTACGGGCGTTAGCCATAGTAGAGATTCATGGCATGATCTAAAAAAGTAGTACCGGAAAATCAAATTGTTCAAGAGACACACAAATCTATTTATCTCTGGAACTAGAATTGTCATATGCCATTAACTTTGCACAATAACATCTTCGATCACAATTGTTATAATCGATACAAATTCATATTCAATTATCTTCTAGTTGATGAGAAAACATGATTTGATTGTGTCATGCAACACTTTTGAAGATAAAAATTGAAATCCTATCTAAGCAACATTTTAGTTTTGACGATTCCCACAACTTCGTTTGTCTCTGTCTCTCAGGATAAGGAGGATATATACGCACTTATTTTCGCGGGGAACCCAGATACCACATTTTAGAACACCAAATTCCCAGATAAACAGATAGACAAATGACATTTGTACTTGAATTATTGACCGAAATCCGGATGCCTTTATTTTCAGTAGACCCCAGATGCCTACTTTCGCTAGATAGTTCACTTTCCTACCGCCGATAGTTTCTGCGTATTTTCAATTAAACGGAAAAGGGCTCCAATAGACAAATAATGTGCTTCCTTGATTAAACCATGGGAGTATAATATATAATATGTCTATAGCACCTTATCACAGAGGGCACAACGCACACTAATTCCTCTTAATACCATGCACTCTCAAGCGTCATATATGTAAACATGAAATATAAACAACAAATACCAGATTTATTGTACAATAACGGCAACATTAACCTTATTAACCGTAATGTATTCTGAAGAGTTCAGTCTTTAATAGAGTATTAACATCTTCTAAAGAGTTGGTTAACCCTTTACCCAACAAAACGGCCAAAACCGGCCAAATAAAGCTTCAACAGCCTAAAATATCTTCGGCCTGTCTCAATAGAACCATACAAATATGGATATCATTGGAACCGGCTCCTTGACCACATTGTGATAGTTACAGTTATGCCCTGTGCCAATGCATTATCTTATATATGCGAGTCGACCATAGGTCGCCTCGCATATATAAGAGAATGCATTGGCCTAAACAAAATCTTGTTTTAACACTTTTTACCATTTTTTCTTACATTCTTTAACAATTTTATAATTTTTAATGTGTTAAGCCAATGCATTCTCTTATATATGCGAGGCGACCTATGGTCGACTCGCATATATAAGAGAATGCATTGGCACAGGGCACTTCTGCTGGGTAAAGGGTTAATCTACGGCCTTTTGGCAGTGAGTTCCAGATAGTCGTAGCATAACAGTCAAAGTCTATGTTGTCAGATCTCTTAAGTTTCCAACTCATTCGAAGGAAGGAATATCCATCAGTGCAATTGTCTTTGATCTGAGGTCTATGGGCGGAATTTACTTGGTTATAATTCATTCCAAGCAATTTGGTATCAGACGAATTAGACTATAACTTTACTCAGGTATCTTGTAGCAGTATGGCCCACATGTGTAGTCAATGGATGCACGTATGGAAGTTAGTACCGATCGTTAATTTGACATGCGATAACTTTGACTTTCGAGAAACAATCTTGGCGGCAACATTAATAACTGTAATTTATCGAGAAGTTCATTTGAGATGATGGCGAGAATGACGTTACAATAGTCTAATTTTAAAACACAAATGATGATACAAGAGTAGCCATGATGTATGCGACAGATGTGTATATCATCCGATATACTCAGTACTGTAATGTGTGAAGTTGCAAACACTTTGTGTGCCTTTAGTAACGTGCCATAAATCTTGATATATTGAATTTATGGACATTACTTCAGCAAATGTGTGAACTGACTTTATCAAAACATGCTGGTTTGTCTACGAAATTATTAAAATATGAACAAGTTTATGCTTTTAAGCTGCGTACAAGCCTTGTTGTGAATACCTGTTCAAAATAACTATACCACACGAGCTATGCGTGTAGATTCGTGTATGATTTTCTTAATGTAGCAGTGTGAGAGTGGCCCAAGTGAAATTCACTCGGGAACGTGCACAATTGAGTGCAATGATATGATATGATATGATATGATATGATATGATATTATATGATATGATACGATATGCTATGGTATGATATGATATGATATAGATCAGTGTATCCTTACTCTAATGATATGATATGGATCAGTGTATCCTTACTCTAATGGTATGATATGGATCAGTGTATCCTTACTCTAATGGCTGTGATTTATGTCTGCCAGTCGATCTGTCTCATCTTGTTATATTTGTTTCATCAATCAAAAACAATGACGATAAGCCCTGTTGTATAATGCATGAAATGTCTGCATTTAGATTGACATTCTCGGTTTAACCCTTTACCCAACAGAACGGCCCTGTGCCAATGCATTCTCTTATATGTGCGAGTCGACCATAGGTCGCCTCGCATATATAAGAGAATGCATTGGCTTAACACATATTAAAAATGATAAAATTGTCAAAGGATGTTGAAAAATATTATAAAAATTGTTAAAAAATGTAAGAAAAAATTATAAAATTGTTAAAGAATGCATTCTCTTATATATGCGAGGCGACCTATGGTTGACTCGCATATATAAGAGCATGCATTGGCACAGGGCATAACTGTAACCATCACAATGTGGTCAATGAACCGGTTCCAATGATATCCATATATGTATGGTGTTATTGAGACAGATCAAAGATAGTTTAGGCCGTTGAAGCTTTATTTGGTCGTTTTTGGCCGTTTTGGCCGGTTTGTTGGGTAAAGGGTTAATGCCAGCGTCTGTAGAACCCACCGAGATGGTAAAAATCTCCCTAGCATGTAACACTTCTCCATGTTTGCCCCAACATTACCATTAATGCAAACTGTTGGTGGTCAAAATAAGATAATGGGTGACTCAATATAGTTCTGACGATATGTACAAATAGATGTATCGGTCCGCAAAGTACCATCCTTGTGGCAGTACTATATCGCAGTGATAACGTAGAGGGTGCTGTGTGGAGTTTGTTAAATACTCCGAACTTCCTTCTGGGGAAGGAAGTATCAAACTATGATTTATGATTTTATTTTTGAGGATGTTTTGCCGTATTGAATATTATATTCTTTAAAGTTTTTATCACATTTGTCCTAACAATATTAATGGTGGTATTTAACTGCACATGACAGCATATCTTTTAAAAGGACGGCCGTCATTGTATGGCTAATGGTCGGGGTTCAAAGCTGCAGAGTCGAGGTGCGTCCAACTGATTGAAGTTATTTACACTGACATTAATTTGTTCCGCCATGGGCTAATACAGCATTCTTTCTGATGTTTGATAATGATTGTCCTAATAATATTATAGAGTGGTATTTAAGTGCACATTCGAGCACAGTTATTGGTTTGGCCAATGACTGTGTGTCAATGTTGCTAAGTTGGGGTGCGGCATGCTTCTCGGGCTTTGATATCAAAGAAATTTCACACCATTTTTGTAAGCGACATTGTACTTTGCATCTGCATAGGCTGGCTGTTTGCGTTGTTCTCAGCTTCTGGCTAACGATCATACATTGTAAAACACTTGCGTTTTTTATAGTTCTTGGTTCTAGAAATGTAGCTCAAGTAAGTTATTATTTAAATGAATGGCCCTGGTGGGCGTATCGTTGACAATCAGTAAAATTAAAAAGTACAAATAAAACAAATCTAATTTTAGAACAATTTGGATTCAAATGTGCTATTGATCTGGATAAATAAACGCTAGATTTGTCGATACATGTTGAAGTTGTGTACAAAAGATAAATATTGAGTTTGAAATCGACGGCCTATTTTTCTCCAGAACTTAAGTGTTTCGACCGTGCCGGTGCTCATCATAATAATGTTTGTTCATTCATCATCTGTGTTATATGTTTTCGAACATTTTATCCTAGAAATATGTACCATATTTGTAAAACATAGTTTTTATTCGATCGACTGGCGTTGGAATTGTATGATTCGGTTCTGGTGTTTGTGAATTATGATCTTTAGAAGTGAGGACGTATTCGAATATGCGAACTCCCTTAATTGTAACGTATTAATACCATTAGCGATGCGTGTATAAGGTATTAATGTCACTAGCGATGTATTTGTAGCGGATTAATATCATTAGCGATGCGTTTGTAACGTATTAATATCATTAGCGATGCGTCTGTACGTATTAATGTCATTAGCGATGCGTTTGTAACGTATTCACATCATTATCGATGCGGTTTTAACGTATTAATGTCATTGGCGATGCGATTGTAACGTATTGCAATTAGCGATGCGATTGTAACGTATTAATGTCATTAGCGATGCGACTGTACGTATTAATGTCATTAGCGATGCGAATGTACGTATTAATGTCATTAGCGATGCGTTTGTAACGTATTAATATCACTAGCGATGCGGTTGTAACGTATTAATGTCATTAGCGATGCGTTTGTAACGTACCAATATAATTAGCGATGCGTTTGTAACGTATTAATATAATTAGCGATGCGTCTGTACGTATTAATGTCATTAGCGATGTGTTTGTAACGTATTCATATCATTAGCGATGCGATCGTAACGTATTAACACCATTAGCGATTGTAACGTATTACCATTAGCGATGTGTTTGTAACGTATTAGTGTCATTAGCGATGCGACTGTAACGCATTAATGTCATTAGCGATGCGTTTGTTGAAGTCACGCGCTCGTTTTTGTTTTATTTCTGTTTTATTGATATTTTGCTCGTTTTAGGGACACGCCCCTGTGGAATGATCATTGAAATTTCAGCCACAATTGGTATGTTTAATTTTTTCAGAACAGGATCCCATGGCAACCGAGACCCTTTAAACAGCCCCCACGCAAGTTTTTAAAAGTACATACCACAGCAATTGAAAGTCATACAAAACATGTTCTCCAATGGAATGCTAACGCGGTACATGAATATAGTATCTAGTATCATTTACCAACATTTTATATTTAACCACACTTCAACGACGTCACACAAATGGTGAAATTTCCAGTGAAAATTGTAAAATTAGATGTTTAATAGCTATATCTAGAAGCACTTTAAAAAGTGATAGCCCAAGTAGCAGGTAACGACATTAAGATTATCCTGACGCTTCATGGTGAAAGTTGTGTACTGAGAAGCAGGATATATAATAGTTTAATAAGACTCCCAAATATTGATCACAAAATACAGTTAGTTTTTGAACGACTTTGACCTCAACAAGTTACATTGCAGCGAAGATTTATGACATTGATATCAGTTTCTTCGGAAATATCCAGTATATACATACATGGTCCTACGTTGTTAATATAAGACTGTAAGAAAAAATGATAAACATTGTTAAAGAATGCCAAGAAATTGATAGAAGAGTATTATCCTTCTCGGGCGACGATATGTCAATTGTCGGGGTATGGCATCACCTGGAATTAAATCGGAGATGACTCTATATAAGCATCTATATCTATATTTGCGAATGTCTGTCTGTCTGTGTTCTATATAAATTCACAGGGGGCCATCTAGATGATACCAAAGGGGTCTACTAGGGGTAACTTTTTACGAGAAAGATAATAGTGTGGGTTAGAATATTCTAAAGTGACGTCGTTGTCAGGGGCAGAAAAGGGGAGGGGCAGATTTTTTTTGTCGCCGATTGCCACGAAACTTACATGTAATCATCCCCATGTTAAGAAGAATCTAATGGTGCGGTTTAAATATGTCAAGAGTGGCGTCGTTCGAGTCAGGGAGGCACGGAAGGGGAGAGGGGCACCAAAATTGATAAAACGGGTTTAGAATGGGTTTAGTCGCCGATTGCCACCACACTTATACAAAATCATCCCCATTGTATGAGGAGTCAAATGGTGTGGCTTAAATATGTCAAAAGTGGCCTCATTCGAGTCAGGGGTCCACTGAAAGGGAGAGGGACACCAAAATTCATACACAATATGTTTAGCGCCAATTTCCACCAAATTGATACATGTTCTTATCCATGATACGAGAAATCTAATCGTGTGATTTAAAGACGCCATATTGGTCATGTTTTTGTGAGAGATGGAGAGGGGAGGGTGGGCACCAAATTTGACAAACAATTGTTTAGTCGCCGATTAGCACCAAACTTATAAATAATCATCTCCATGATATCATGAGTGTAATTATATATATATATATATATATATATATATATATATATATATGTATATATATATATATATATATATATATATATATATATATATATATTCTTCTCCGTGATACGAGGAGTCTAATCGTGTGGTTTAGATACACCAAATTGGTGCCCTTTTGGTGAGAGATATGGGGACCTTAAATTTGATACGAATTTGTATACTCGCCAATTTTTACCAATCTTATATATATGCATCTCCATAATGAGTCCAAGTGTGTGGTTTAATTGTGACAAAAGTGGCACCGCTTGAGTCCGAAATAGCGACGGGATGGTCAACAAAACTGATAAAAAATATTTTTAGTACCAATTACCATCAAATTCATACACGTTCTTCTCAAATGTTACGAGGAATAAAATCGTGCTGTCTGTCTTTCTGTCTATCTGTATGTGTTCTATATATAACCCCACGGTGTACAATCGAGATGGCACCAAGGCGGTCTAAGAGCTGTAACTTTTTTACGAGGAAGATAATGGTGCTGGTCAAAATTTTATAAAGTGATTCTGTTTGTGCCAGGGGAAGAAATGGGGGAAGGGCGGCAAAATTTAAAAAATATGGTGAAATAGTTTTGTTGCCGATTTCCACCAAACACATACATAATCACCTACGCGATATGGGCTGTTCGAGTCAGCGTTGCAGATTGGTAGTTGCACCAACGCTGATACAAATATATTTAGCACTAATTTCCACCAAATTCATACACATTCTTCTCTAATGATACGATGAATTAAATCACATTTGGTGTCGTTTTCGGTCACGGATGGCGAGAGGACATGCACTATCATTGATACGATTGCTATTCGCCGATATCCACCTATAAGAGATATATAGTCACCATGCCATCTCCATATCGTTTTAAGGAGTTTTTGGTGTTCACATTTCACAATCTCGACAAATGGTGACCCAATTACATCGCTTAAACAATTATATCTTCTCAACTGTCATATTTATATGAAGATGGTAATCAGGGTATGCACATACTGAGCTAGCAAAAACAGATACACAGAAGAAGCATTAAAAGTAGAGTTATCATTCTATTTAAGAGATATATATATTCTTGCAAACTGAGAGACTTCGAACCGTCAGACGATTGCATATTAGAATGGCTGATTTATATAGTATAACACAATTGAGTCTGTTCCATTCAATATAGTTTCCGCAAAGAAAGTTACAATTTGTCAAGAGATATGGAAATGTATCGAAGGCCTGTTCAAAAATAGTGGTCACAGTGTGCATCCAAATATATTTTCTTCTGATATAAAAAGAAAACGCAGTCAGTAGCACATGACTTTTCAGGATCCTCCAATACTGGCATCTAACAAGGGTTATTCTGCCCGATACATCGGATTGTTTAGAACAGACTCATCGACTAACATAAACAACTCAAAATATCGCTCTGTGTCAGGCACAGGTAGCTGATATACGTGCGCAGCAACATTGTTTTAACTGATCATATTTAGCCAATATATAGCAGCATGAACAGAGGAGCACCTGGACATTTCTTTAAAACATCTGTATCTTCATGGAGATATGATAGCCAGGTGTCCTCAATAACTTAGTCCAACCCACTATATTGATTGATACATCTCTATATGTAAAACTCAATTGTCGTCTTTTATTTTTGCGAACTAATGTGTTTATGATGTTCATGTATCATGTTATAACGTCTGAAGTATACGCAGTTGTAACTAAATAAATACCTCTTTATTGGTGGAACGGATTAATCGCGATAAACAAAATGACAGTCGACAAGGTGAGCCACTACATATATTCCATGACTGTGTAAGAATCATGTTTTGTGATGCTATTTGAATATTCAATTTATGAGAATAGATGTAACACTTTGAGCAAGGGTATCCTGCTAGTATGATATATTACGATTACGGATAGTATATATTGTCATAGTAAGGGGGACACCGTCACAATTTCATACGATGGTTAATGTGTGAGACGTTATATGCTCCGCTATATTCAGCTACACATATATCTGATGGAAAAAGTAATGTGGGTCTCTTTCAAATCTCCCCCCAAAAAAGTTCTTATCTGTGTGTTAAACAGCACACGGCTAATGCTAGAAAGCCCCCTGTAATCTGTTCTTTTCCTAAGAACATGGCTCTATATAAGCATTTGATGCTTGTTGTCAAACCCTCTTCCACCCTTCTAATATATACATACATGTGTCATATTTCATAAGTATATGTCTTGGGAAGAAATACATATTGTTTAAACCAAATCGGGTATACATATGCAACTTAATATTAGGTGACTAGTTCATTGAGAACGAAACTGATCTTGCGGGCAGCATATCGGTAATTACAGGGAAATACCATTGAAGTACTGTGTTGAGACAGGTTAATGTGTTCACTCAGAGACGTCTACCCAATCACCGATATCAGGATAGTATCAGCGGACTGGTGGTCGACATTATGAATGGCATCAGGTTCTATAAACGGCAATACAGGGCCAACAAATGGCGTCTGTGGCGCAAACACTATCAATCATTAATGATTTTCACTTCAAATCCACTGAATATTTAATGAATATCTCATCTTGTTTTATTTTCACGTTATTCGAGAGAATTGATTTGAATTGCTTTATTTCACTCAATCGTCATTTTATACAATATAGAGTGAAATCGAATATACAGAGCTATGCACACAATTATTAGTAAGGCCGTCACGTTTGGTGGTCGTGGTCCCTAAGTGTCTTCGTCGACATCATCATCATCGTTATCTTCACCATCATCAACATCATCGTCATCACCACCACCAGTCTATGTAAACATACACTCAGATTCATACTGATACTGAGTCTATTGCATCCCATCAACTTTTCATTTCTGAACGGTTGCGGGCTTCCCCCAAATTGCGTCACACCGCGCTAAAAATAAACATGGTCACATGCCAGTGCCGTCATGGCCGCTTCAACCCCTGTGAAGCCGATTCTAAGAATCGGAATTAATAGTTGAAATTTTCGTTCGGCGGTTGTTTTACTGACAATAAAGAGAAACAGCTTCCGGGATCCAGAATAAAATGAACAATAACTAAGACAGATCTTCTTGAAATTATAAAAAATGTCAATTTATGTGGATTTCTTGGACTCAGAACGAATTATTTTTTAGATTGGCCAGGCGATTTGTCGCCCATGTTGAGTTGTCAAAAAATAACACAAATCAACGGCCACGAATCAAAAATACATGAATGTCGGGACTATCTGTTAAAACAACTACAGAACTAAAAAAAAAGCGTACCTTAACATAACAAAACGATCTATCAGTTCCCCAGTACCGGCAGTAGCACCACCGCAGCTAAAACGAACGAAGGGCAACACAATTCTACCACCAACGCCACCGAAACCCATCCGACAGTACACAGCCGTATTATTAGCTCCAAAGATTGTACCAGCTGTACCCAAATTACAGTTGCCTGCAATCCAAATACCGGTGATTCATGATTTTAAACTTTCGACCGCTCTACTTTATTTGTCGATTTGTGATCCGGTATAACATGACGTCATTGATACTATTTTAACAACCTTTATCCACACCTTCGGGTTTTCCACACCAAGAGCACGTGACATGTTACTAGTTTTTTTATTGGGGCACACATTTCTTAGAGTTAAGTTTTGATTGGCGGTAATTACAAGGAATACCGGGTTTGGGAAATGAAAACTGAACGAAAGGTCGTAAGACCCACTATTTTTTATATGTGGGTATGTAGTTTACTCCAGACTGCACCATCACCACCACCATCATCAATATCACCACAATCATCAGCATCACCACCGCCATCACCATCACCACCAACACCATCACTATCGTCGTCATCACTACCACCATCATCACCACCACCACCATCATCACCACCAACATCATCACTATCATCGTCATCACCACCACCCCATCATCATCGTCGACGTCGACGCCATCATCTGCGCGTGATGGATGGCACCAGATCATTATCTGTCATATCTATCACAGTATATATCATATATATCGCCATCATCATCAGCGCGTGATGGATGGCATCATATCATTATCTGTCATATATATCACAGTATGTATCATATATATCGCCATCATCATCAGCGCGTGATGGATGGCACCAGATCATTATATATCATATCTATCACAGTATGTATCATATATATCGCCATCATCATCAGCGTGTGATGGATGGCACCAGATCATTATCTGTCATATCTATCACAGTATGTATCATATATATCGCCATCATCATCAGCGCGTGACGGATGGCACCAGATCATTATCTGTCATATATATCACAGTATGTATCATATATATAGCCATCATCATCAGCGCGTGATGGATGGCACCAGATCAGTATCTGTCATATATATCAAAGTATGTATCATATATATCGCCATCATCATCAGCGCGTGATGGATGGCACCAGATAATTATCTGTCATATCGATCACAGTATGTATCATATATATCGCCACCATCATCAGCGCGTGATGGATGGCACCAGATCATTATCTGTCATATCGATCACAGTATGTATCATATATATCGCCACCATCATCAGCGCGTGATGGATGGCACCAGATCATTATCTGTCATATCTATCACAGTATGTATCATATATATCGCCATCATCATTAGCGCGTGATGGATGACACCAGATCATTATCTGTCATATCTATCACAGTATATATCATATATATCGCCATCATCATTAGCGCGTGATGGATGGCACCATATCATCATCTGTCATATCAATCACAGTATATATCATATATATCGCCATCATCATTAGCGCGTGATGGATGGCACCAGATCATTATCTGTCATATCAATCACAGTATGTATCATATATATCGCCATTATCATCAGCGCGTGATGGATGGCACCAGATCATTATCTGTCATATCTATCACCGTATGTATCATATATATCGCCATCATCATCATTAGCGCGTGATGGATGGCACCATATCATTATCTGTCATATCTATCACAGTGTGTATCATATATATCGCCATCATCATCATTAGCGCGTGATGGATGGCACCAGATCATTATCTGTCATATCTATCACAGTATATAACATATATATCGCCATCATCATCATCAGCGCGTGATGGATGGCACCAGATCATTGTCTGTCATATCTATCACAGTATGTATCATATATATCGCCATCATCATCAGCGCGTGATGGATGGCACCAGATCATTATCTGTCATATATATCACAGTATGTATCATATATATCACCATCATCATCAGCGCGTGATGGATGGCACCAGATCATTATCTGTCATATCTATCACAGTATGTATCATATATATCCCCATCATCATCAGTGCGTGATGGATGGCACCAGATCATTATCTGTCATATCTATCACAGTATGTATCATATATATCGCCATCATCATCAGCGCGTGATGGATGGCACCAGATCATTATCTGTCATATCTATCACAGTATGTATCATATATATCGCCATCATCATTAGCGCGTGATGGATGGCACCAGATCATTATCTGTCATATATATCACAGTATGTATCATATATATCGCCATCATCATCAGCGCGTGATGGATGGCACCAGATCATTATCTGTCATATCTATCACAGTATGTATCATATATATCGCCATCATCATCAGCGCGTGATGGATGGTACCAGATCATTATCTGTCATATCTATCACAGTATATATCATATATATCGCCATCATCATCAGCGCGTGATGGATGGCACCAGATCATTATCTGTCATATCTATCACAGTATGTATCATATATATCGCCATCATCATCAGCGCGTGACGGATGGCACCAGATCATTATATGTCATATCTATCACAGTATGTATCATATATATCACCATCATCATCAGCGCGTGATGGATGGCACCATATCATTATCTGTCATATCTATCACAGTATGTATCATATATATCGCCATCATCACCAGCGCGTGATGGATGGCACCAGATCATTATCTGTCATATCTATCACAGTATGTATCATATATATCGCCATCATCACCAGCGCGTGATGGATGGCACCAGATCATTATCTGTCATATCTATCGCAGTATGTATCATATATATCGCCATCATCATCAGCGCGTGATGGATGGCACCAGATCATTATCTGTCATATCTATCACAGTATGTATCATATATATCACCATCATCATCAGCGCGTGATGGATGGCACCATATCATTATCTATCATATATATCACAGTATATATCATATATATCGCCATCATCATCAGCGCGTGATGGATGGCACCAGATCATTATCTGTCATATCTATCACAGTATGTATCATATATATCGCCATCATCATCATCAGCGGGTGATGGATGGCACCAGATCATTATCTGTCATATCTATCACAGTATGTATCATATATATCGCCATCATCATTAGCGCGTGATGGATGGCACCAAATCATTATCTGTCATATCTATCACAGTATGTATCATATATATCGCCATCATCATCAGCGCGTGATGGATGGCACCAGATCATTATCTGTCATATCTATCACAGTATATATCATATATATCGCCATCATCATCAGCGCGTGATGGATGGCACCATATCATTATCTGTCATATCTATCACAGTATGTATCATATATATCGCCATCATCATCAGCGCGTGATGGATGGCACCATATCATTATCTGTCATATCTATCACAGTATGTATCATATATATCGCCATCATCATCAGCGCGTGATGGATGGCACCAGATCATTATATGTCATATCTATCACAGTATATATCACATATATCGCCATCATCAACAGCGCGTGATGGATGGCACCAGATCATTATATGTCATATCTATCACAGTATATATCATATATATCGCCATCATCAACAGCGCGTGATGGATGGCACCAGATCATTATCTGTCATATCTATCACAGTGTGTATCATATATATCGCCATCATCAACAGCGCGTGATGGATGGCACCATATCATTATCTGTCATATCTATCACAGTATATATCATATATATCGCCATCATCATCAGCGCGTGATGGATGGCACCAGATCATTATCTGTCATATCTATCACAGTATATATCATATATATCGCCATCATCATCAGCGCGTGATGGATGGCACCAGATCATTATCTGTCATATCTATCACAGTATGTATCATATATATCGCCATCATCATCAGCGCGTGATGGATGGCACCATATCATTATCTGTCATATCTATCACAGTATGTATCATATATATCACCATCATCATCAGCGCGTGATGGATGGCACCATATCATTATCTGTCATATATATCACAGTATGTATCATATATATCGCCATCATCATCAGCGCGTGATGGATGGCACCAGATCATTATATGTCATATCTATCACAGTATATATCACATATATCGCCATCATCAACAGCGCGTGATGGATGGCACCAGATCATTATATGTCATATCTATCACAGTATATATCATATATATCGCCATCATCAACAGCGCGTGATGGATGGCACCAGATCATTATCTGTCATATCTATCACAGTGTGTATCATATATATCGCCATCATCATCATTAGCGCGTGATGGATGGCACCAGATCAGTATCTGTCATATCTATCACTGTATATATCATATATATCGCCATCATCATCAGCGCGCGATGGATGGCACCAGGTGCTATAAATGGCGATCGAATGTCGATCGTGGCACGCCGGACATCCCGGCCACCTTTCTAATGGTTTACTCACTTACAGCTACAACAACGAGCCCCAACGGCTGATCACTTCGATCGTGACACTCAGGATATCCGGGACAGCTTCATAATGATTTACTCACCTACAGCCAACACCGAGTCCCAACACAGCCGATCAGTTCGATACATCCCAGCAAATCATATCAACGACAAATTAATGAATCTAAATAAAGACAAAGCGTCGTTAATGTCATCACCTTCTGCATATACGTGCATGTGACGACAGAGCCCCCATCGCTAGCCAATAACGTACCGTCATAAATTCGTACCGTTATTTGCGTCGCTACATCACTCGGGGTATTGGCTTATCGCTGCCATCAACACATATTTATACGCATTGTTGGTTAAAACCTATCCCCTGGCTTTGTGTGCGGAAGTATTGACATGTGAGAAAGCGATTGGCCTTTCTGTTCTCGTGTGGTATCGGTTCATTCCGTGACGGATATGCAACTTGTTTTTGTACGATTGATTAATGTGAGCCAATTGATCTGTTACGTTATCCGTCTGTCGGAAAGTGCATAGGGTGTGCTGGAATTCCGATCAGTGCGTTGTGCTAGAAGGTGTAGATTATCAGCCACAATATTCACGAATCTTCACCCATCAATTGTCTCGATCAGCGCTGTTCAATCGGATTAGAACTGAAGGATTTCTTGTGTCGATCGCGGATAACCAACTTGCTATATTTCCTTAAGCACCGGATCTCAATTTCTGATTGTCAATTCAACTCACGGGTAAATCGAGAGAAAATTCATAAATCAGACTATATGCGATATTCTTTTCCGTTGCTCACAAAATGAGAACATAAAGCTATAAGTCCGAAATTACGATATATTTGATATGATCTAAAGATTAATTTTGATGTAGTAATAAATGCGCTTCAACTTTCCTGTACCTTTGATATGTTGTCTCGCCATTTTGAAAAAAATGAATAATTTTGATGTATAGTAATAAATGTGCTTCAATTTTGCTATACCTTTGTATCTCACCATTTTGAAAAAAAAATGAATGAATTGTTAAAGAATGTAAGAAATACATGTAATGATAAAAATGATAAAAGGTGTTAAAGAATGTAAGAACAAATTATAAAAGTTGATAAGAATGTAAGAAAAAAATGATAAAGAATTATAATGATAAAGAGTGTACCTTTGAAATGTGTCTCGCCATTTTGAAAAAAATATTAATTTCGCCATTTTGTGAAATTTAAATGATGTGGCATTGATCATCAATTTTCAGGAGCGCGTATAATATAATACTGTAACGTGATCATAGTGAGAAAGCAGATTTCGCGACGATTACGTATGTCGTTAAGTGCAATGGTGTGCTGGAATTCGGATCAGTGCATGGTGCTAAACATTAGGGGTCGTTAGCTACAACAATCGTGCTTCTTGCTTCATTGAATGTCTCGATCGTCTGAGTTCAGTAAGATTAGCACTCATCGATTATTGCTGATTGATTCCCTGTGTCAATCCGGTGATCCTCGTCTCCACATTGCTTTTTTTCGCTCAGAACCTGCTCTCAATTTCTTTATTGTCAAATTCAACTCACGGGTACGTTGAACGAAAATCCACAAATAAGACTACGTGCGATAATTTTCCCCCAGTTTTCACAAAAAAAAAAAAAAAAAAATGTTAAATAAAAATTAGAAGTCCGAAACTATTCGTTATTTCGAGTTATAACGATGGTCAGAGTTTCATTTTGATTTCACTCGACATATACCTAAAATTACATAAAATGTCCCACTGTTGAGATATGGTTCGTCCTATTGGGGTGTAATTGATTGGACGTCCATTTTATATCGTGCGTCTGTTATCGGGTTTGAGGTTGTGGTATTGACTTACGAGACGCCGACTGGCTTTTCGATCGCTGATGTAATCAGTTCGTTCAGTGTCTTTAAGTGCTGAGGTGTGCTGGAATTCATGTCAGGGCATAGCGACAACAGTTGCGGATTATCAACACAGATTTTTACAATTCTTCGGCCACTGTAATTGGACATTAGTACCTACCTTTAGCTGTGTTGGATTATTAGTGATGAATGTTCATGTGTCTGTTACGCAGCACGTGCAACGCAAAGCTGCTGCGTTATATTTTGTTACGTTAAGTTCCGGATCTCAATCCAGCGTGATTTATTTAGATCATTTGTAATGCATAGTATAGTAACTTTTTGTGTAAAGTCGCGGGTTTAAAATACTAATTATGAGCATGGGAAACTAGTCAACTGGAGCACTTGTCACTAGGAAATAAATTTTTCTATGAATTGTAGTCTGTGAATCGGTACAGTTTATGTGTCTATATATATATATATTATTAGAACATTACGAGATTTTGACTACAAATGTATCTTTATAATACTTTTATGTGAAATATTTGTAACACCATATGTTTATCGTGTTTTATTTTGAGAAGCAGTACTGTGCCTTCAAATCGAGTTTCTTATTTTGTTTGTGTTATTGTGGAAAATGGTACCATGAATATATAGACCGTCTTTAACGATTCATACGTCTTGAACAGGGACCTATAAATAAAGAGGTTTAGATGGGAAACTTTTAAATGAGTGCGTCAAGAATCACCCACAGGGAGCCTCACACAGATGGAAGCATGCACTACATAGTGTCGTCTGCTCCAGGCTGTGCGGGGCTCTCTATGGGTTAATAGACGCGCCATATCAAATCCAGTCGGAAGTCGTGATTTTTTTTACCGTGTGCCAATGCATTCTCTTATATAAGCGAGTCGACCACAGGTCGCCTCGCATATATAAGAGAATGCATTGGCCTAACAATTTTTTTACAATTTTAATAATTTGTTCTTGTATTCTTTAACAATTTTATAATTTCACACATACAGAGCCCCAGACAAACATAAGCATACGACACTCTTCTATGAGCTTCTATATATGTGTGGGGCTCCCTGCAGGGTAATGGATGTTTTTTTTATTTTATGTCCTAAAAATTGTAAAAAACATTTATTTAAAAAACATGATAAAAAATTGTTAAGCCAATGCATTCTCTTATATATGCGAGGCGACCTATGGTCGACTCGCATATATAAGAGAATGCATTGGCACAGGGTAAAAAAAATCCCGTTATCCAGTGTTGAACTCATTGTTCAACTTAGTATCTGAACATTTCCTATGGGGTACCTACTCTTCAACGGTGCTTTAGTATAGAAAGGGTTCTGATGTGTACGATTATAGTTATTGTAATGATGCTTGTAATTTTCGGGGCATGTTGCAGCGTGCTATTAATCATAACTGACTGTTAAATGGTAGGAATGCAGCGAAGATTTATCAAGTGGAGAGATAGCATCAACATATTAATTTCATCGCAGATGAGATAATTAAACTGAGTAAGGCCACACCAACAATATAGCCTGCTTTACGAATATGTTAGTGTAAAAATGTAAAAGGAGGAGGAAGACATGAACAAATTATGTTCGTCGTCGTCTCAACAATTGACAAATGGAAGTATTATATATACACGAAATTCGCAATAATATTGAAATAAATAGTTGTTATATAATAACAAAATCAACTGAGGCATTTCTTTCTATAAAACAGTTAATAATATAAATTAAGGAGAACGTAACATATAAGGCTCTGTCGTCCACTGTTTACTTTGACTCACGCGTCACATTTTAATTAACATAAGCATAAATTAATAAATGAAACGTTTTATAACATGGGACAATAATGGTGGATAGGTTCGTAAAACGGACTATTAAATTGCTGGTGCCAAACCATCCGCTCGCAGGAATTCCACAAGGAACCTGGAAGATTAATCTCACTAGAAGTATAACCGAAATGGCACGTTTAGTTAAACACCCAGCACGTTTAGTGAAACACCCAGCATGTCAGCGAATAATCTAAACACAATCTCATAATTGGCAATCATATGTGAAATTAACTAATCTTTCATTAGACTGGGTGCACTAGTCATGGCTAGTTTAAACATATCTATTAAGATAAGATCAACTTAAGGGATCGGAGCACAAGTTTCAACACCTACAGTCGCTCATTTCAGCAGAATACCACACGATACTGACAATATAGATAAAGACGGCGCAAAACACATATAAACTGTACAAATAAGGGTGGAGATAAACTGTACAAATAAGGGTGGAGTTATACTTCTGTGAACAACTTGGCGAATGGAAAGGACATATAGTGACAAAGGATTTCTAACGGCTTAATATGGCCGATATGTTGTTATCACGAGCAAAATGACGTCTCCCCACGCACGTGACGTCAACGCCAGGTTTGAGGCATGATACTGTGACAATCGAGTGTTTAAGGTTACGTCAGCACGAGCTCGGTGCCTGTTAATTGTATTATTGTTTCGCCAGTGTGCTTCTGTGGCGCCATTATCCCGTGTTATTGACATTCGGGAGTCGGAATTAGAGCTGGATTAGTCAATTGTGTTTTTCATCAACGGTGCGTTATGTCCCTAAAGAAGCGATTATGGCGAAAGAGTTTCATCCAAAGCCGAGCTTTCTCAATGGATTCGGTCGACACAATCGAGAAGACTACAAAACCGGTACGTCATAATATCCACTAATTCGATACCAATTGTGTGTGTGTGTGTGTGTGTGTGTTTGACGTTTTGCCTATATTGAGTGGGGCCATGGTGACAGTTGGGTGAGTTCGAAGAGTAGGGGGTCACCACAAATGTTGGTCATTATCTTTAACAGCTTAGTTAATGTATGATATATTACCAGAAAAAAACATGTCGAAATTGTTCCGATACTTTTATTTCGAAACCAATAGTTAATTTGAAAGTTATTGTTTTTAGATCGAATATTTCCAAGCTTCGGTCAAATGTTTGTGCTTGCATCCGAAATAGCCTCCAACTAAAATATTTCCAACCACAGGGGGTGTAATGTTGAAAATTATAACATTTTGAAAATTTGAGGTTCCAGTTGTATAGTTCCAACCCAGAAATGTCTCGAACGTGTACATGTATGTCAGATTCAAAGTGGTGTGTACACATCAAAATTCTAAATACCGATTGTAAAAGTTCAAACTAGATATATCCATAACCTGGCCCTTTTATAAGGTTACAGCATAATTCAGTGCCGTGTCTGCCCATGCTAGTATTGATTCGCCAACGGGCTTCTGTGACGCCATTATACCGTGTTACTGACATTCGAGAGTCAGAATTAGAGCTGGATTAGTCAATTGTGTTTTTCACCAGCGGTGCGTTATGTCCCTAAATAAGCGATTATGGCGAAAAAGCTTCATCCAAAGTCGAGATTTCACAATGAATTCGGTCGACATAATTGAGAAGACTACAAAAACGGTACGTCATAATCTGCTATAAGTTGGTACCAAATGTGTGTGTATTTGTAAATTTTGTGTGTTTGACGTTTTGTCTACAATGTCCTGTGAGGCCTTGACGACATCGGGTGAGGTCGAAGAGTTGGATGTCAATGCAAGCGTTGGTCATTATTTTTAACAGCTTAGTATATTACCAGACAAAAATAGGTCGAAATTGTTCCGATACTTTGATTTTCCAACCAATATTTAATTTGAAAGTTGTTGTTTGTACAAAAAGTCGAATATTTTCCTAGATTTTGTCAATTTTTGTTCATGTATCCAAATTTGCCACCAATTAAAATATTTCAAATCACAGGGGGTGTCATGTTGGAAATTATAACAATTGGATAGTTTGAGGTACCACTTGTAAAATTACAATCCCGAAATGTCTCAAACTTGCACATTTGTCTCAGGTTCAATGGGCTGGATGCATATTCAAATTCAAAAAAAAAAAATTAAATGTCCAACCTATTGTTTTAGACCAAACGTCGACTATTTTCCTATATTTGTTCAATGTGTTGTGTTTGTATTCGAAATGACCACCAATTCAAAATATTTCCAACCACAGTGTAATGTTGGAAATTATAACATTTGGAAAGTTTTGAGTTGTAAAATACTAAAGTTCGGCTCGAATCTAATTTAGTGCACTCGGTTAATAAAATTGCGACTCAATAGAGATCCTCTATTTCTAGCGCTTAGCTTATCATCAGATGTACATATTTGCGTGTTATGATGACAATGTTGCATCCAATATATGGGTTTTCTAGTTTGACGCATGTAACTGATAAATGGGTCAAAACTTCACAATTGCCATAACACGTTACTGACGAACATTGCCTCTCGAGTTATTATTAGAATATAATGTAAAGACCCCGTACGCGTCTCGGGTTATTATTAGAATATAGTGTAAAGACCCCGTACGCGCCTCGAGTTATTATTATTAATGTAGTGTAAAGACCCCGTACGCGTCTCGGGTTATTATTAGAATGTAGTGTAAAGACCCCGTACGCGTCTCGGGTTATTATTAGAATATAGTGTAAAGACCCCGTACGCGTCTCGGGTTATTATTAGAATATAGTGTAAAGACCCCGTACGCATCTCGGGTTATTATTATAATTTAGTGTAAAGACTCCGTACGCGTCTCGGGTTATTATTAGAATGTAATCTAAAGACTCCGTACGCGTCTCGGGTTAGTATTAGAATATAATGACCTCGTACGCGTCTCTGGTTATTATTAGAATATAGTGTAAAGACCCCGTACGCGTCTTGAGTTATTATTAGAATATTCGGACGAGTTCGATAAACGTAAGCATACTGTCATTGATATGCTTCTTGAGTGAGACATACTTCGCACAGGTTCGAATTTCTCAATCGATTATGCAGAAATTATCGACGGAATTATAAAAGTTGAATAAATGAATGAATGCTTTATTGCGTAAGCTACCATTTAAGGTAGAACAATGCAAAACATATATACATAATATTTACAATGAGTGTGGATGGCCGGTCTACATTTTACACAATGTATAACTTACATATATATATGTATATATGCTACAAGGACATACAACGCAATACATGCCATAATTTATAAAAAATAGTACATGTGTATAAATAATCTCAGCTTCCCTCCGCATTACATAATATGTGTCAGTATGTATACTTATATGTCTCTAATTTGGACAAAGTTATTACTCTACTGTTTATTTATATTTATTCATGTCCTTGAAAGCTATCTTAAGATAAATGGTTACCTGCTTTAAGCGCGAAATATTCTCTATTGATAATAATCCATGTAGTTTCTCTCTAGTGGGATTCTCCCAATAGTATTTCGGAATATAACGTTCACGTATATCATTGTATTTATCACAAATAAGGAGAAAGTGGTATTCGTCACCTACTTGATCATGCCGGGACGTACTTATACATGCACGACATGCTGGTGATTTATGTTCGGTCGTAGTTTCAAACGACAAGAGCGCTTCCATTCTGCGGTTTGACATTCATTGAACGATACTCGTGCAATGTACACGGAATGTCACAATCATGAGTATAGTATTGTCGAAACGATTTGACATTTTATAAATACCGAAAAGTGACGAACACCTCACGGATAGCCAAAATCTTCGTTAAAGGAACTTTCTACCTGAGTGTTGTTTTATTCAAATAATTTATTAAATAATTCAAACAAAACGTACGCTAAAGACTGAAATAGTTATATAACAGCTCGAGAGAGAGCGAGATAGATAGAGAGAGAGGGGGAGAGAGATGAGAGAGAGAGGGTAAGCGAGCTTTTAAGTCTTTAGCGTACGTTTTGTTTGAATTATTTAATAAATTATTTGAATAAAACCACACTCAGATGGTAGAAAGTTCCATTAACGAAGATTTCATGTTAGTCATAATAAAATACCACAATTGTAGTGTACATTGCATGTCACGTGTATTGTTCGGTCGGATCATTATATAAGTATTTGAGTGTGTTGAGTCACGTGTATTGTTCGGTCGGATCATTATATAAGTATTTGAGTGTGTTGAGTGTGTTGAGTGTGTTGAGTTTGACCAAAGTTAACGAAAAGGAACGAACACTGCATTTCATGAGTTTGATGTTCTACCCACTGGAGGCACTGCATTTCATGAGTTTGATGTTCTACCCACTGGAGGCACTGCATTTCATGAGTTTGGTTTTATTCAAACCAAAAACATTGTAAGTACAACAATGCGTATATATATGTTAGGTCGATTAACGTCCATAAAGAAACGCTTTATGCAGAGACATAATTTCATCCAAGTTCGGGCTCTCACACTCTCTCTGTGTATGGTGTCGGCATTATCGATATGACTGGATAATTACGCCGGTCCGTGCTAATGTCCACTATAGGATGGGGATATATGTTCTCTTGGAGTGTCCGTCTACTGGATTTACGATCAAAGTAATTCCATCATGGACTTTATAGATTTGCGTTGGTGGTCACCATTAGTGGCTTCATACGAGTCGCCACTAATTGAATGTCACCTGCATAGTGTGGTCAGGTGTTATTATATAGTTGATATTAGCATTTTATACAGTACGATGTATATCAACATTATATACAGTACGGTGTATATAAACATTATATACAGTATGATGTATATAAACATTATATACAGTATGATGTATATAAACATTACATACAGTACGATGCATATAAACATTACATATCATGTATATAAACATTATATACAGTACGATGTATATAAACATATACCGTACGATGTATATAAACAGTATATACAGTACCATGTATATAAACAGTATAACGTGTATAATGTATACAAATATACACAGTACGATGCATATAAACAGTATACCCAGTACGATGTATATAAAAATGATATACAGTACGATGCATATAAACAGTATACCCAGTACGATGTATATAAAAATTATATACAGTACGATGCATATAAACAGTAGACCCAGTACGATGTATATAAAAATGATATACAATACGATGTATATAAACATATACAGTACGATGTATATAAATAAATAAATATTATATATAGTACGATGTATATAAACATCATATACAGTACGCGTTATATAGACAATATATACAGTGCCATGTATATAAACATTATATACAGTACGATCTATATAAACATTATATACAGTACGATGTTATATATAGTACGATGTATATAAACAGTATATATACATGTAGTACTATGTATATAAACAGTATATGCAGTGCGATGTATATAAACATATACAGTACGATGTATATGAACATTATGGTGTATATAAACAGTATATACACGCATCTTGTTTCAACTTCTGCATCTCTAAACTAAATTTGTTCACCAAAGTGTTAACAGAACTAGGACAAAAATAGAACCTTGCCATTTTTAGAACATTACACAATCACTTCACGATGTAATTGCGCTTCTCGGTTACTTTTCGGTTACGCATTTGTCTTGTAAGACAACGTAGGTGAAATGTTTAGCCAATACCCCAAGGATTATATAGCAAACAATATGTAATAGGGGTTCGGGTGAGTTATCTAATGATAGTTAATCGCAGGAAGACTGTTCAAACAAATCAAACCAGGATATCTATACATTATGTTTAATTCCGATCATTCGCACGATACAATGTAACTGTATTGTCTTCGCTAAGTTCGCGTATAGGTCAAATGATCTATTATCACGTATATATGTAAAGCGTTGTGAGCCAACAGGGTGTGGTGCCAGGGTGCAGGACGTTTCGGCACCTGTACGTTTCGGCTCCTGGTTTTCGAGAAGTTTCGGCACCGGGATTTTCGGCACTTGGTTGTTTCGCGGACGTTTCGGCACTTCATCGAAGACGTTTCGGCACATTGTTTATTTATATAAATACGACTCAAGATACTATGGTCTTCGTTGTCTGATTTTTGACACCGAGAATACGAAAATTCGCAATGTCGGTGCTGTTTTGTAAACACCGTTATAGCTTTGTAATATAAGACCGCGCATATTAAGTGACAAATATTTTATATCGGTGCCGATATATTTAGACCGACTGTTATTAGAACCGTATAAGTTGATACATTCGTTGTGATAATAATTATTTATAAGACCATAATCCGAATACGTGCTAATTTGTTATGTCAGCAGTCACTGTCGAATTTGTTTTGTAATCAGATATAGTGTTATCTTTACTAACAATATAATGAATGACGCCTCACTGGAATTAAGCCCCCATCTCTGGGTTTTATTAATATCGGTGTATACGTTTTCAAATTCGATCAATAGGCGCATGTCTTGAAGAATATACATATGATTATTTTAATTTAAAACAAACGTAGATACATTTATATAATACTAAATAACTGCGTGCTATTCTAATACGCGACCCGCCTATACCACGAGGAAGCTTAGATAAGTAATAAGTTATCAGTAAGTCGATCAGAAGTAACGTAAACGCTCTTTATTGTCACAATTATCAGTATTTGTTGACTGATCAGGGAACGCTTTTTGTGTTGTTCATGCGAAATTGAAGATGTACAATGATATAACGCTTAATAAGCACTTCAGGACCGCAGCTTTGCCTGCCATAGTGTGTATCACTAGTGATAGATATGTTCACCAACATCGTTATCATGTGTTCCATTGTTATAGTTTATTGTGTGTATCATTGGTGATAGTTATGTTCACCAACATCGTTATCATGTGTTCCATTATAATAGTTTATTGAAATAAAGAATGCATTTTATTCATCACCGGCAGCTTCGTTGGTCCGAAAATTATCAGTTGTTCTACAACTGTTAGTCATTAGTGCCCAGAACAACAATTATAAGTTATGGACCAAATTTAGACGTAAAGGCCATCATGTTGACACAGGTGAATGCAGTTCGTGTGAAAAGTGGTGCCATACCAGTAGGCCATTCGATATAACAGCTTTCACCCATGCGCTTCCCGATTGGCTATATTAACAGCACGCTTCACTTTACGATTGTGTTGTTATTTGGCACATTGGGTGAAAGTAACCATATGCGCGGTCAATTGCCAACCACTAAAACCGACAACGTCCTGATGTGGTATGATATATATAACGATCAAAGCGACGATAAACACCATTGAACCAACCGGATTTAACGCTGCCACTTACCGAATTTGTCAATGGCAAAACATTATTTCAGTTGGCAAAAATCAAATTAATATGGCAAACATTTTGTCAAGCGGGCTTTCATGTTTTTTAAACGCCTTCGAATGTTACTAACAAACCTACACAATTAACAAACCAACAGACATTCACATATGTACGGCTATCTAATCCACTGAAATACAGAACAAGTCATGTTCTGTAACGTTTGAATTGGGGCTGTCATAAATCAAAAATAATTTAATGTGTGTATAAATGGATACATGTTATCTTCAAATGAGAATAATACCTCAATTTTCGCACATTAGACCCTCAGTTAAATTTTCAAGTTTTCCATTCACAGATGTATGGCTCGCTACTCCACTGACATATAGAAAAAGCCATGTTCTGTAACGTTTGTTTTGGCGCTGGTATAAATCAAAAGCATTTAATGTATGTATAAATTGGTACATGTTATCTTCAAATGAGAAAAATACATAAATTATCACAAATTAGATCCTCAATTCAATTTGGCAAGACAATTGTTAGATTTTTGGGAAAAACAAAATTAGTTTGCAAATATTTGTGTATGAAAAACTTTTGGTCCAGCGCCAATCCTGAAGCCAACCAACCAGTCTATCGTTCGCTATGGTCTTGGACTATAGCCTATACAGATGTTGACCTTACGGGAGGAACATGTTCATTCCATTCACTGGGTCATAAGCACTTGGTTTGGATGGAGGTCATATAAGTACTTGTTTTGGATGGAGGTCATATAAGCACTTGGTTTGGATGGAGGTCATAAGCACTTGTTTTGGATGGAACGTGTTAGTGTCCTTGTTGCAGACTACTCGATACTGATATGATTAGGGCGACGATAATTTCGTTCCGTTCGTTTTTTATTCGGTTATTTAATGATTATGTTCCCTCGATATATAGTAACAACCATCGCTTCATTCTCACGGGTTTCACTTTCCAGCAATTCATGCCACATGTAGTGTCGCTGTCCATATTGCACGTCTGTATTTGTGTCTCTCTCACTTTCACACATACAATGCATATACGTTATCGATGCCACCAATGATTTGAGACCACTGTAATGTCGCTGGTAATATTGAAGGAACATAAGGAAACCCGCTCCTCTATATGTGCGAATGTCTATCTATATCTCTCTCTATGTGTCTCTCTCTCCATAGCTCTCTCTCTGTCTGTCTCTCTCTGTCTCTCTCTGTCTCTCTCTCTATCCATCCCTCTCACGCATACGCCTACAGTTTTCGCTGCCATCAATGATATGATACCACTGTAATGTCGCTGGTAATATTGAAGGAACATAAGGAAACCCGCTCCTCTATATGTGCGTATGTCTATCTATATATATATATATCTCTCTCTCTCTGTCTCTCTCTCCCTCCCTCTCACGCATACGCCTACAGTTTTCGCTGCCATCAATGATATGATACCACTGTAATGTCGCTGGTAATATTGCAGGAAATAAGGAAACCCGCTTCTCTCTATATAAACGTCCGTTTGTGTGTCTCTCTCCCTCTCACACATACAATAAGCATATACAATACAAGAAAACCATAATCAGAAATGGTAACGCCCTCAAGATCATATTATTAGCCATAAATATAAATTATAATATAACATATATTGGTTACATGAATTCACCGCCTCAGAAATCAGTTAAAACAACTAATCCTTCGAATTATTACAAACAACTGCGGCTTATTACTGCAGGTTTCTCATTCACCACACCAGAAAGCTTCTAATAAAAAATCGGAGGTATTGTGTTCCCGCCAAGAGTGCATGGTCCAGCCATTGTTTATATCTAAACATCGAAAGCAATTAACGCGGTCATAATTGTTGCATACTGCAACTATAAGACATCCAGCAGATACGCACCCCACGAAAACCCGAAATGTGTTGTCCTGCGAGAAATCCCATCGCTATAGCTCAATTTGACACGACCAGATAGGCTTCCTACAATATCCATAAACATGATCATATATTATATACCAATGATTTTGATTATAGAATATAAAATATATTGGTTTCGCGAATGACCAACTCAGAATTCTGTTAAAATAACAATAACAACCAGCACTTAATTAACGAACATGCGGCCGACTCGGCCGTCTCCGACCACAACCATCAGTGGGCTGTAGAACGAAACATATCTATAAAAGTTGAAATATAAGACTTACAAATTATCTGTTAAATTTCTTTTATTGGTAATTGACATAGCTTGTCACAAACCAAAAATCAATATTATTGACATAATAATGTAAAGGACAATAAACGAAATTAAAATTCCCAAATACACCTTTTACCGGTGACCGGCCTCCTGATCGCGCAGTTCGACTTTTATATAAACCGGAAAACCCAATTTTCTATTTATAAAAGTCCCATCGCCGCATCGGCCAACATGTTTCTAATATTTGGCCAACAGTATACACGCGGGCGTGCTAATAAGCACACGTTATCGCTGCCATGCACCAATGATTTGAGACCACCGTATAGTGGTGTCGCTTGTAATATTTCAGGATTATATGTATGTCTGTATTTATGTCTCTCTCTATTCATCTCCCTCACACACGCTTCATCACTATATCACTAGCCTTCCCAGCTGATTGTAAATATATTCCATGGTATACAAACATATATATGTCGACCATGTTCCGCCAGTACAAAACCTTGTGACGGGGAACATTGACAAAAACAGTTTAATATATTTCTTAGTTATTACATGTTCCTTACTATTTTTGGCAATGGCAAAAAAGCTGCCAGAACTAGTGATGAGCCGATTGTCAAATAGAGCCTTGCGTCGATTGCCGATTATTTCAGATCACAATCGGCCGATTCAGGTGCCGATTCCGATTATTGTAATAATTATACCAGAATGTTATATAATACTTAGAATTAGAAGCAAGTAACAACCGTAGTAATATGCCAGTACACAGTATACATAAGTATACGTTTGGGTATAAGTATATAGGTAGGTGTGGGCGGACTTGTGATCGAATACAGACACATGTCCTGCAGAGGCTGTGGTACGGGACCTCGGTGTATTTATTGTAATGTATTGTATCGACGATGCAATGCATTAACTTACCCATGTATGCTAGGCTATTCCACAACAAATTGTTTGAAAGTTTGATGTAGCTACGTGCATGACGACATATCCACGGCCCGTTTTTGATAACGATTCATCAAACGACATTTTTTCTTTGATCCCAATTCAAAGACATCACATCAAAGGAAATGAGCCGACTGAACTAGTTGCTAGTTACACCATGTTCATGTCAATTTCGCAGAAACGATTTGATTGGCATGGTCATCAAAATAATCATTGGTGGTGACCTATACGTGACGTCACACGAGGCTGATTGGATGGAATGACATTGTCTTCGACTATTTAAAGTTAATCATTAATGGAAAGTTTTGTTGGGTGAAAGACTTTGAAAAGATTAATTACAGATAGTAAAATTAATAAATAAATTTCTTTAATTCTTTTTAATAACTGAATATTAATGCTTGTACAGTTTTTATTCCTGCGTCCTGACAACTGATACACATGTTATAATATGCTCAATTTAATTGAACAAACAGTGAAGTCAGCTGCGCAATTAAATCTCACGTGACATGCACTTTCGGTTTCTACAGTTTATATCTGTTTATGCTGCGTGTACTATATAGATTTGTTGTGCTGCATATGCATACATTTTGATTTTTGATAGTCTGACATACATAAATCAAAATGTCTACTTGTTGACGAACAATAAAGTTACGTATCGGCGTACATGAGTCCCATGAGATGTAATTTGTGTACATCATATAATTTATGATTACGCGAAATCACGGCGTCATCATCGCAGCCTGGCTCTAACCCAAAGTGTCATGTGCTTCCCGGCGATCCCCACTGTAATATATTGTTCAAAATAGACGCAGGTACGGCCGGGGTATTGAAGAGGACATGGCTGTATATCAAGTTTGTGTTTGGTAAATCACTTTCCCCTTGTTTCACAGTGGATCAACGGACACGAACCATAACCGGAAGTCGTAGATTTCGAGGTGGAGAAATATCAGTCGACAAATATTTGTTGACATTTTTTGACGTTTTTTTAGGGGAAAATAAACGCTTGGATAGCATATCTGACCAACTGAAGGTGAGTGAATATTTCTTCAATAATGTTCGGACACCGACGATCAATTTAAGTCAGTTGTCAGTGTTCTATCGCGGGAAAAATGCCATTTAATCATCGCCGTGAGACGATTTCTTCCCCAAAATATCCCAGAAAATCATGCTTTTCACATTCATCACAGACAGCTGTCGCAACAACCTATATACCAATCGAAAGGCCTGTTTTCCCCCCACAAATGCGTATTTTGAGTATTTTCACAGACTGTCTCAACATTCCAAATTTCATCTTTTGATGCGGGTACCCACCTCGAAAATACTGTCATGTTAGTCCCGAAAAATTTAATCATTAGTTGTAAAAAATCTGTCCGCTTAGTCGTGATTTTGCTGAAGTCTGCCATCTTCAATTTCTGGTCGAAAAGGCAACTTTGCCGCAGATGATGGGCATTTCATTTGACTTTTGCGTGGCCACAATGGATCTGGGTGTTCATAATGTTGTATATGTCTCCTGGGACAACATAACATCCAGGTGGTGTCTTATATTTAGAACTGAACTGTAACATGTAACTGAAATCCAACCACGAAGTACATGTTTGGTAAACATAATTATATCTTTTGATGTATGTCATATTGTTAGCTCTGACTTGTCATCACTCTCGGACATACAAAAATGTTAGATTTACATCTAATTTTTTTCCAGAAAAAATGCAGCGGTGTCAGGGGGGGTGGTCGGAAAAAAATTCCAGGCACGTATGATGAGGTGGGTGGGTGTCTCTCGGGTCCGAAACTCAGTTTTTTCCATGTGCCAAATTGTTTTCTATTTCTGCTATTGAGTCTTATTATGTGTTTTGAACAGAAACACTGTAGGTGATGGTCCCGGCTAGAAATTGCACGATTTAAGTGACTTTGTGAGCGATTTTATTTTGCGTCGCATACAATTATGGAATTTCTTTCGGATAATTAATTCAATGTTTATTGCGATATCGGCTCACAAAAGTCACAAAAATGCATGCAACCTCGAGCTGCGACCACCCCAATGTGATGTAGATTATTTATGAACAATTATTTAGTATTAACAAAGAAATGTATTCCCTGCTTGTTTTTGCAATGTTATAAAGGCCCCTGTCAGGACTGGTCAGAACATCAAATAGATTCCAAGTTTTGTACTGGTGAAATATTATTTATACGGGCGTAATCCGGAGTATAGAATCTTGGGATAATCTAGGGTTAAACCTTTCATGACGAGAGCTGTGCTGGCGCAACATTAAAGAAACTGTGCCAATGCATTCCCTTATAGTCGACCATAGGTTGCCTCCCATATACAAGAGAATGCAATGGCCTAACAATGTTTATCATTTTTTTTTATCATTTTTATCATTTTTTCTTACATTCTTTATAAATTTTCATCATTTTGTCTTACGTTCTTTAACATTTTTTATCATTTTTTATCATTATTTCTTACATTCTTTTAACATTTTTTTGTAATTGTTTTCATTTCTTCTTACATTTTTTAATAATTTAAAAAAAAATGATATCAAATTTGTTACGCCGATGCATTCTCGTATATAAGCGAGGCGACCTATGGTCGACTCGCGTATATAAGAGAATGCATTGGCACAGGGTTTTCGCAACATTTCAGGAAGATCCAGCCATGAAAGGGTTAAGCTTCTAAACACCAGCTCTTCTCGTGTATAATTCAGTGGAAATGTGATCGATCACGACCCGCGTCAACGCATGGGGTCTATGCATGACCGCTTGAGCATCGAGTGGGCAACTATTAGCCACTGTATGCAGTTATAGATCACTTAGAGGAGGGTACTTGTTCAGGAAATCGAATATGTTATCAGAATTGCGATCAACGGAAAAAAACATCAGTTTGTGAAATGAGCTGCCATATACTGTCTGGTTTATTTAAAAGTCTTGCATCTCAGACTATACGACTATACTTTAAAGGAAATCAGTGGCGCGTTTAAGACGCCTTTTAACTGTCGAGAGATAATGCAGCAGGTAATATATTGTGGGGACACATGTACCGCATGTGTATTTATGATGTGTTGTGATGAGAACTTCCAGCAGCTGCGCGCGGAACGAATCAAAGAACAGATGTTGTCCATGTATACGTATCAATATCTGTTCATTCGTCGCTTTGATTGTGCAACAATGTCGCAGCTGTTCCGTATACAATCGCATCGTCAACTGCCACATATCAAGATAAGATGATGGTTGCCAGGCACGCCTGTCATGGCATCGTGTCAATCGCAACATATCCTTGAATCGTGTATACGTCTGAAAATATATTTATCACCTACATGTATGCATGTACCATGTTGTATAATTTGGATTGATCAAATACCAATCACGAATCGTGGGCGATATACACAAACATTGAGCACAGGATGTGCAACCGTCTGCCGGATCCATCATGCCATGATATGTTATAATCGGAAGGGTATTTGTAGAACGAATGGAATAATTATCGTCTTTGCTATCCGCTGAAAAGGCAGCCGGTTGTGAAAAGGCAGCCGGTTGTGAAAAGATCTGACAGATATACAATAATGTAACGGGAGACTCCACTGAATATATGCATCTCCGGGTGCTCTTATAACGGGAATCAAAGCGGATATTCGTTCAGCGGACGTTTCATTAGGTGTTCATCGCTTTGATCGTGATGACTAAACATGTAGCCGCATAATGTCCATTCAAAAGTATTTATAGTTTGCTCAATAACGTATGTATCGATCAAACAGAGACAATTAAAGGTTTCAGTTACTCGAAGACAAAAGGTCAGATGTATATGCATACGCCCCGGGGAAATGTCGTTGCATATTTCCGAGAGATTCGTTATCTGTCGGGAAATATTTGCATATTTCAGAGAGGTTCATTATCTGTTGGGAAATAATCACAACACCTTTAGGCCTACGTGTGTTATCGCAATAAAGTGGTGTAGTGTTATTAAGGTCGTTGGCCGCAAGTCCTCGATTCAGAAAAAAATACCTTTAATACAGTCTAAATCGCGCTGGATAAAATGTTACCCAACACAATGGTGCATATGTCACCACGCGAACGTTGGATAAATTTGTGGGCAATGTTTTAACCCTTTACCCAACAAACCGGCCAAATAAAGCTTCAACAGCCTAAAATATCTTCGGTCTGTCTCAATAGAACCATACAAATATGGATATCATTGGAACCGGCTCCTTGACCAGATTGTGATAGTTACAGTTATGCCCTGTGCCAATACATTCTGTTATATATGCGAGTCGACCATAGGTCGCCTCGCATATATAAGAGAATGCATTGTCCTAAATTCTTTGGCGTACATTCTTTAACAATTTTATAATTTTTTCTTACATTTTTTAACAATTTTTATAATATTTTTCTACATTCTTTGACAATTTTATCATTTTTAATATGTGTTAAGCCAATGCATTCTCTTATATATGCGAGGCGACCTATGGTCGACTCGCATATATAAGAGAATGCATTGGCACAGGGCCCTTCTGTTGGGTAAAGGGTTAATCAACGTATGATAACAATTCACCAAATATTAATTTCCCTTCTGCTTTGGGCGATTTTTGTACCCGAACATTTGGGTGAAAATTAGTGGGTGAAATCAACTAATGTTAGGGGATTTATTACCACTATATACCGTTGGGTTAAAATAACTATTATCGCGACAGTATATTCAAATTTTGAGTGTAGTGAATACGAATAGAAAAGTGTGGAGAACGTTCAATGTACCCTAGCCATAGTCCGCCGCTCCTCTCACTACTCATGTAACTCCGCGACGTAACGCGTCTGCTGGCAGTACTTGTTACCATATGTGACCCGCCATATCAAATCCAGTCGGAAGTCGGGATTTTTTTACCCTGTGCCAATGCATTCTCTTATATATGCGAGTCGACCATAGGTCGCCTCGCATATATAAGAGAATGCATTGGCTGAACATGTTTTTTAAATAAATGTTTCTTACAATTTTTAGGACATAAAATAAAAAAAACATCCATTACCCTGCAGGGAGCCCCACACATATATAGAAGCACATAGAAGAGTGTCGTCTGCTCTTGTTTGTCTGGGGCTCTGTATGGGTGAAATTATAAAATTGTTAAAGAATACAAGAACAAATTATTAAAATTGTAAAAAATTGTTAGGCCAATGCATTCTCTTATATATGCGAGGCGACCTATGGTCGACTCGCATATATAAGAGAATGCATTGGCACAGGGTAAAAACATCCCGACTTCCGACTGGATTTGATATGGCGGGTCACATATGATATGTAGGCGGAATACCACCCACTACCATTACGGATACAGCGTCATGAGTCCATGACGTAGTAAATGTACTGCTTTCCTTTGCCCCAGTACAGCTAGGCACTGGTTTCGTGTGAGATTTCTTGCTAAGATATATTTATTAACGACGTACTCCCCAGAAAAGGTATGGTGGCACATTCTAGTCGGTAATTGCCTGAACTCTGCGCCTCAGCACAGAGGAGGCTGAGATCGAGTCCACCGCAGTCACGGCTGATCCAATGTAGCGTTCTCTACTTTCTTGGTACTGATTAGCTGGTGTTTGGGTGTGTGGTGAGGGGGCAATATTATGTGCATGCATATGACCGTTTAATAGGGACACACGGGGGCATAAACAAAGGCTAAACCAAAAACAACTGGTTCTGAACTATTCCAGAATAGTCTGCCCATAAAACAAGGAACATGTACATATGCTGTGTGTATACCTGAGAGCAACACCTGAGGGATAACATAAATGAACGAACGAAATGGGATAATTGATTGTCTCTTCTGTTGCATTTCATAGCTAAAACAACTTATATATAGTCCGAACCAAAAGGGACATATCGCATGATGACGTCATACATGTTCCAGTGATTGAAGAGCTCGTTCGATTCCCAGTAGGCGTGGATGTTTGATCCACACAAAAGGGCGGGTAACCTGATTTATGCATCATGTGTGTCTACCATGCAGTGTTCAGTGGTTAACCTGATGTATGCATCATGTGTGTCTAATATGCAGGGTTCAGTGGGCGGGTAACCTGACTTATGCAGCATGACATTGTGTGTCTACCATGCAGGGTTCATTGGGTAACCTGATGTATACATCATGTGTGTCTACCACGCAGGGTTCAGTGGGCGGGTAACCTGATTTATGCAGCATGACATTGTGTGTCTACCATGCAGGGTTCAGTGGGTAACCTGATGTATACATCATGTGTGTCTACCATGCAGGGTTCAGTGGGCGGGTAACCTGAGTTATGCAGCATGACATTGTGTGTCTACCATGCAGGGTTCAGTGGGTAACCTGATGTATGCATCATGTGTGTCTACCATGCAGGGTTCAGTGGGTAACCTGATTTATACAGCATGTGTGTCTACCATGCAGGGTTCAGTGGGCGGGTAACCTGATTTATGCACCATGTGTGTCTACCATGCAGGGTTCAGTGGGTAACCTGATTTATAGATCATGTGTGTCTACCATGAAGTGTTCAGTGGCGCATTTGTGGGTTTGTGTGATATCCTAATTAAATTATCTTTCTGATGTCTTGCTTCCACCATTATATCAAGACACGAACAATCTCAGCCTCAAATAAACCACACAAGCCGCGACATATTAATGGCGTCATTGGTGTGTATGTTGTATTATCAGTACACACGTTATATGGGATTGTTCTGATGAGAAACTGGTGCGATGTGTTTTATGATATCAATTTATGCCTATCCGTTTAAACTCCGTCCAAAGATTTCCATTTCCGTGATTTATAAGCATTTCCGAGAAATTCCGAGCGTAGATATCTCATTTTTCATGTTTGGAGGGTAAACATCATTTCGGTGGCACGTGTCACTGCATATGACAAGACACGCACAAAATAAACGGAGATTTCGGAAACCTGATGTCTTTACTTAATCCAAGTGGGATAAAGATGAATGTATGCGGTCACGATAGATTACGTGTTTTTTGCCTCGAACCGGGAGACTTTTTTGTTTTTGTTAACCACGATCAGCATTCATAGCTATTGATTATAGACACCGAGAAAAAACAGGAGTTACATTCACTGATCGAGACTCCGCAGTAACTCTACCCACAGTCACATTCACGGATCGAGACTCCGCAGTAACTCTACTTACAGAATACCTTAATCATCACAAGCGTTTAACCCTTTCTGGACTAAATGGAGTCTCTCAGCCAGTTAAACAGTGTACATTGGAATGATTTATTGTTGATTTGGAGGGATGAACATGTACAATAAGCAGAATACAGGTAACACAGGTGCTCAAGTAGGCCTATTTATTTAGGGAAATGTTCAGATAATAAGTTCCTATTATCTTATTATCTGAACATTTACTATGGGGTAACTACTCATAAATGGTGCTTTGGTATATAAAGGGTTACACTTATTATCGGACCATGTCATACGGGGTAACTACTCATCACTGATGCTTTAGTATAGAAACTTATTATCTGAACATTTTCTATGGGATAATTACTCATCAATGATGCTTTAGTATATAAAGGGTTACACTTATTATCAGAACATTTACTATGGGATAACTACGCATAAATGATGCTTTAGTATAGAAAGGGTTACACTTATTATCAGAACATTTACTACGGGATAACTACTCATAAATGGAGCTTTATTATAGAAAGGGTTAAACTTATTATCTGAACATTTACTATGGGATAACTACTCATAAATGGTGCTTTAGTATAGAAAGGGTTACACTTATTATCTGAACATTTCATATGGGATAACTATAGTCATAAATGGTGCTTTAGTATAGAAAGGGTTACACTTATTATCTGAACATTTCATATGGGATAACTACAGTCATAAATGGTGCTTTAGTATAGAAAGGGTTACACTTATTATCTGAACATTTCATATGGGATAACTACAGTCATAAATGGTGCTTTAGTATAGAAAGGGTTACACTTATTATATGAACATTTCCTATGGGATAACTACTCATAAATGGTGCTTTAGTATAGAAAGGGTTAAACTTATTAGCTGAACATTTACTATGGGATAACTACTCATAAATGGTGCTTTAGTATATAAAGGGTTACACTTATTATCTGAACATTTCCTATGGGATAACTACTCATCAATTATGCTTTAGTATAGAAAAGGTTAATCTTATTATCTGAACATTTCCTATAGGATAACTACTCATAAATGGTGCTTTAGTATAGAAAGGGTTACACTTATTATCAGAATATTTGCTACGGGATAACTACTCATAAGTGGTGCTTTAGTATAGAAAGGGTTACACTTATTATCTGAACATTTACTATGGGATAACTACTCATCAATTATGCTTTAGTATAGAAAGGGTTAATCTTATTATCTGAACATTTCCTATCGGATAACTACTCATAAATGGTGTTTTAGTATAGAAAGGGTTACACTTATTATGAGAATATTTGCTATGGGATAACTACTCATAAATGATGCTTTAGTATAGAAAGGGTTACACTTATTATCAGAATATTTGCTATGGGATAACTACTCATAAATTGTGCTTTAGTATATAAAGGGTTACACTTATTATCTGAACATTTACTATGGGATAACTGTTATCAATTATGCTTTAGTATAGAAAGGGTTAATCTTATTATCTGAACATTTACTATAGGATAACTACTCATAAATGGTGCTTTAGTATAGAAAGGGTTACACTTATTATCAGAATATTTGCTATTGGATAACTACTCGTAAATGGTGCTTTAGTATAGAAAGGGTTACACTTATTATCATAATATTTGCTATGGGATAACTACTCATAAATGGTGCTTTAGTATATAAAGGGTTACACTTATTATCTGAACATTTACTATGGGATAACTACTCATCAATTATGCTTTAGTATAGAAAGGGTTAATCTTGTTATCTGAACATTTCCTATAGGATAACTACTCATAAATGGTGCTTTAGTATAGAAAGGGTTACACTTATTATCAGAATATTTGCTATGGGATAACTACTCATAAATGGTGCTTTAGTATAGAAAGGGTTACACTTATTATCAGAATATTTGCTATAGGATAACTACTCATCAATGATGCTTTAGTGTAGAAAGGGTTAATCTTATTATCTGAACATTTCCTATAGGATAACTACTCATAAATGATGGTATAGTATAGAAAGGACTAGCGTCTGATAAGTCTTGAACCAGCCAGACGATACAATATATACACAGAACGACACGATGTGTAAATGGGTTTGTCGATACGGCACGAGTGCTGTCGCGGGAGGATAGAACGAGAGGCGCTTCTTATTATCTGAACATTTCCTATGGGATAACTAATCATAAATGATGCTATAGTATAGAAAGAGTTAAACTTATTATCTGAACATTTCCTATGGGATAACTACTCATCAATGATGCTATAGTATAGAAAGGGTTAAACTTTATTATCAGAACATTTCCTATGGGATAACTACTCATCAATGATGCTATAGTATAGAAAGGGTTACACTTATTATCTGAACATTTCCTATGGGATAACTACTCATCAATGATGGTTTAGTGTAGAAAGGGTTTATCTTATTATCTGAACATTTCCTATCGGATAACTACTCATAAATGGTGTTTTAGTATAGAAAGGGTTACACTTATTATGAGAATATTTGCTATGGGATAACTACTCATAAATGATGCTTTAGTATAGAAAGGGTTACACTTATTATCAGAATATTTGCTATGGGATAACTACTCATAAATTGTGCTTTAGTATATAAAGGGTTACACTTATTATCTGAACATTTACTATGGGATAACTGTTATCAATTATGCTTTAGTATAGAAAGGGTTAATCTTATTATCTGAACATTTACTATAGGATAACTACTCATAAATGGTGCTTTAGTATAGAAAGGGTTACACTTATTATCAGAATATTTGCTATTGGATAACTACTCGTAAATGGTGCTTTAGTATAGAAAGGGTTACACTTATTATCAGAATATTTGCTATGGGATAACTACTCATAAATGGTGCTTTAGTATATAAAGGGTTACACTTATTATCTGAACATTTACTATGGGATAACTACTCATCAATTATGCTTTAGTATAGAAAGGGTTAATCTTGTTATCTGAACATTTCCTATAGGATAACTACTCATAAATGGTGCTTTAGTATAGAAAGGGTTACACTTATTATCAGAATATTTGCTATGGGATAACTACTCATAAATGGTGCTTTAGTATAGAAAGGGTTACACTTATTATCAGAATATTTGCTATAGGATAACTACTCATCAATGATGCTTTAGTGTAGAAAGGGTTAATCTTATTATCTGAACATTTCCTATAGGATAACTACTCATAAATGATGGTATAGTATAGAAAGGACTAGCGTCTGATAAGTCTTGAACCAGCCAGACGATACAATATATACACAGAACGACACGATGTGTAAATGGGTTTGTCGATACGGCACGAGTGCTGTCGCGGGAGGATAGAACGAGAGGCGCTTCTTATTATCTGAACATTTCCTATGGGATAACTAATCATAAATGATGCTATAGTATAGAAAGAGTTAAACTTATTATCTGAACATTTCCTATGGGATAACTACTCATCAATGATGCTATAGTATAGAAAGGGTTAAACTTTATTATCAGAACATTTCCTATGGGATAACTACTCATCAATGATGCTATAGTATAGAAAGGGTTACACTTATTATCTGAACATTTCCTATGGGATAACTACTCATCAATGATGGTTTAGTGTAGAAAGGGTTTATCTTATTATCTGAACATTTCCTATAGGATAACTACTCATAAATGGTGCTTTAGTATAGAAAGGGTTACACTTGTTATTAGAATATTTGCTATAGGATAACTACTCACAAATGATGCTTTAGTATAGAAATGGTTAATCTTATCTGAAAATTTTCTACATGGTAACTGCTCATCAATTATGCGTTAGTTTATAAAGGGTTATGGTATAGATGAACCAAATTAGAAATCAATATCTAGTTGCCGAATGTGTCCCCACGACAGAACACAATGAAGACCCAACATCAAGTTAGAAACTAAATTGTAAACGGTCATACCCGGGGAACCTAATAAACTATATTTGGTCCTTTACAGAACCAATACCATTTGGTTTCAAGAAATAAATGGTCTTGGTTCTTAACCCTTTACCCAACAGAACGGCCCTGTGCCAATGCATTCTCTTATATATGCGAGTCGACCATATAAGAGAATGCATTGGCTTAACACATTACAAATTATAAAATTCTTAAAGAATGTAAGAAAAAATGGTAAAAAGTTTTTAAAAAAGATTTTTTTAGGCCAATGCATTCTCTTATATATGCGAGGCGACCTATGGTCGACTCGCATATATAAGAAAATGCATTGGCACAGGGCATAACTGTAACTATCACAATGTGGTCAAGGAGCCGGTTCCAATGATATCCATATTTGTATGGTTCTATTGAGACAGACCGAAGATATTTTAGGCTGTTGAAGCTTTATTTGGCCGGTTTTGGCCGGTTTGTTGGGTAAAGGGTTAACAAGGAACCAAACAATTGGCATAGCTTATAATGCGGTTTTTCACATTAAATAATAAATTGAATCAAAGAAACCATGTCCGGAAACGCTTTAAAAATATTGATTTTAATTAATATGTGCTGGTATAATACATATGGGATATTATGCCTTGGTGGAAAGTGCTAACAATATTGAGTTATCCCATTGCTATGCTCCGAACGTATCTGCGACCCTCGCGGGAAAGGTTCGGAACGTATAGCGAGATGGGGAACTATATCTCTATCCGCCGATTTATCTGTCGTCTGCTTTTATTACCTTAACATCAAACAAAATTAATAATAGACCATTCCGATGTACACTTTTCAACTGACTGTGATAATCGATTTAGAATATACAGGATTAATACCATCTTTAAGAGAGGAATGGGTTGTCTGCGATGAATCGAAATCGTGACCTATTGTTTAAATATCTATCCCGTCCTCATGTTAGTCATACAAGTATGTACCACCCTCATTATGTACCACCCTCATTATGTACCACCCTCATTATGTACCACCCTCATTATGTGGCGAAATTAGAAGACGAGTAGGCTTTGATCACTTACTATTCCACAGACATGTACGTTGACTTCTTCGATCCGTTCGCAAACGGTGACCTTTTGACAAATAAATCGCGATGGTTATATGTTGTGAACCGACACGAGTGTGCTGGTTTACGTGCGGTCTGTCCCCAGGGACAGACACGAGTCCCCAGTCAGACGAATTTAATTTGTTAAAATGATAGCACAACTATCGATTCCAGACATCAGGAATCACATCTCCAGCGATCCTATATTTGAATAATTCGATCCGAATTTGAATAATTTGATAATATGGATCATCTGGTATCGAAGAGAGGAATCGTTTTACCAATCAATTTCTAAAGCATATTAATTTTACTTTGATTTATAAAGTTGTTCTTTTTTTGACAGAACATTCAGAAACTCGTTTCAAATAGTCCATGTACTTCTCATTTCAAAACAGATGATACGAAAACGAGGAAAAGTTAGTTTAATTATATTTATTATTTCCAAGTACCACATACATTAATCATGGATGAATGAAGATGGGATCGGACAACAAGCATACCTTGCTTTTATAAGTCCTCTCCCCACTGATTGTAAACGTCTGGGTGGTAACAAATAAAAAACAAATTGGGTGGGAAAAAAATAGAAAGGATGCAGATCTGTGCATGGTTACCATCCAGGTGAAATAATCGTAATGGTCGGAAGAAAATAATAGTGGATGAAGGCAGGATAGTGGGATTAAGACAGATAGAGAGAGAGAGAGAAGGGAGGTAGAAGGGAGGTAGAAGGGAGGTAGAACAGAAAAAAATAGTGAATTAAGTGTAAGACTGAAGAGAAGAAGTACCATAGGAGACACAGTTGACTGCTATAAACTCGATCTGACCCATACCGTACATATTATAATCGATCTGACCCATACCGTACATATTATAATCGATCTGACCCATACCGTACATATTATAATCGATCTGACCCATACCGTACATATTATAATCGATCTGACCCATACCGTACATATTATTTTGTATTATGACCATCTTTTGCATTATTAACGCCCCCGGTGTATACTGTTCTACAGATTTTAGAAAGCTGTGATTCACTGGCCATTTTATAAATAGATAATGTTTTCTTTTAGACGCACTAAAAACTGTAGTGCTACCCCGAATGCGGTAAAAGGTGTAGTTGTTATTTATGGATATTATAGGAAGCATAATCTATAGCGATGGGATTTATCGCAGGACAGCACATTTCGGGTTTTTGAAGGGTGTGTATCCGCTGGATGTCTTATAGTTGCAGTATGTAACTATTATGACCGCGTTAATTGCTTTCGATGTTTAGCTATGAACAATGGCTGGGTCATGCACTCTTGGCGGGAACACAATGCCTCCGATTTTGGTCCGCATTTAGAAGCTTTCTGGTGTGGTGAATGAGAAACCTGCAGTAATAAGCCGTAGTGTATTGTAATAATTTGAAGGATTAGTTGTTTTAATGGAATTCTGAGGCGGTGCATTCATGTAACCAATATATTTTATATTATAATTTATATTTATGGCCAATAATATGATCTTGAGGGCGTTACCATTTCTGCTTATGGTTTTCTTGTTAACAGTGTGCACCATACTGATACCATGAATAGGTTTTAAGCCGCCATTGATCTATTAATATATAAGGTTGTATTGTTAAAGCCGTTGGAGGAACGGTGACTTGGTAAATACGAATCATGGTGGTAATGGTGCGACTGTTATAAGGATTAACTGTCATGTGGACTGTTTTTATGGAGATGTAACCGTGAGGTAAGTGGACATAACTTGTGTAAAACCCGAAGGGTTTTACATACAAGTTTTACATACAAGTTATGACCACTTACCTCACGGTTACATCTCCATAAAAATAGCCCACATGACAGTTAATCCTTATATTTATATATATTTAGCGAAAAAAAAGCCACTTTTGTAAATGTATTTAAATCGAAAAGTGTATCGTGACAAAAACAGCACAAAATATCCAATAGCACACTTGGCAAAAGTTAATAGGAACAATTTCTCTTCATATTGAAACCAAATGATGTATTAAGTCAATCCTGCGCGAGTCCAAATGCGCCCAAAACATTACGCGTTCGTCTTTCCAAACCCAATGACGTATCGATGGTGTTATTAGCTTGGTGTTATGAGCCGTTGCGCATTCACCGAGAAATAACTGCAACTACCCACGTGGGTGCCGACCAATCAGAATGCTGGATTTAGTGATGACAACACTTAGTATGTAAATATATGAAGATGAATGTAAGCAGACGACATGATTGTTATCCCGAGCCAGACGATTCTTATCTATTTTAAATAATAAGCACATCTATCGATTACTGACATCAAGAGCCAAATCTCGAGCGACCCCATATTTGGATAATTCCGAATTGAATGATACTCCGAGCACATGTCCCATCTGGGGCTGAAGATTACCCCGACACGCGTTATGCATAACATTAATGCCTCAATTATTTCTGGTCTATAGAGCAACGTCTGCATGTTGAGCACGCGACAAAACTGTTATGTTCTTCACAGTCCAATCCTGACTCTTAACATCCCATTCATGGCATGCGACTGCTCCATTGGGTCATGTCTCTTGAGGTCGTCCCGGATCGTGGGCTAATTGTTGTCATATTTGTAATTCGGATCTTCGTTACAGTACGATGGTGCGCAACATTTATACCAAGATTAGCTGAAAACTGGCTCCGTCTGGGAGCCTTTATTCAGCGGTGTAGGGGCATGTGACCCCTTTTGTGTACACCTTCGTGCCATTTTCGCACATGTAATAACTTATTTAGAAATTTGTTTTAGATTGAACTCCTTGCTCTATTTAACAAAACAATTGTTTTTTAAATAACAATTAAATTGTTTGTTTTTGTAATACACATTTTGAAAAAAATCGGGGTATCCCGATAATCGTCTGTTGGAATTTTCAGACATGAACCTGCGATCAGATTGTTCTTATAGTTTAAATTATCATACAACAATTTTCTTGGTTCGGACCAGGACTCGAATAAATTTCCTACTCTCTGTCAAGTGTTAGACTGAATTCGCCGTCGGTTGGACAGTTCTGATAATAGTGTTGTTTGGTTGATATGTCTAATAATAGTGGTATTTGGTTGATATTTCCTACACCTGTCAATATGACAGGCTCAAACGAATTGGATGTTGGGATCCGGTTTCAAGAGCGACGTCATTGAATGCTCCTATCCACATAATATTGACGCGTTTCGTGTGTTCGCGTTGTTCTTTCATATATACCAGTCCACTTAAGCAAGAGCACAATAATGTGAACCATATTACCATATCCTATCATATTAACTACATTGTATTATCTTGTACCTTGAGCCACTGGAGTTCCAATCAACTTACAAAGAAATTACACGGTGCACCCGGTATTAATCTGCAGCGAATGATTTCCTATTAGCCATGATCCGAGCTAGGGCCCCCTCCCCTCTCATAGTTATAACTTAAATATACAAGGAATATACTAACGATGTATAGATTGACTCTGGATTTTTTTAACAGCAAACAAACCTATAAACCATTTAATAGATGTGCGTAAAGAGAACACAATAGAGACCTTTCGCAAAATCACGAATACAATCACGGACATGGAACTATCCTGTCAGTATACGGCCAAAATTCGATCTTTACGTGAGACGAAATATATCCCACGCAATTTAATGCTTAAATGTGCCGCTGGTCCTCCTTGGGGACGGTCTAACAATATCCGTGGTGTATTACACGCGGATAAGAACATGGGATATGAAAGAGACTTTTTCCATCAAATATATGTGTAACTGAATATAGTTGGGCATATGCCGTCTCAACAATTATCCACCGTATAGGTAAATTGTGATAGTGTCAACCTTACTGGGACAATATATCCTATTCGTAATCGTAAAAGTGATTTTTGCGAAAGGTCTATATTCCCTTTCACTGGCAAGTTAGTAATAACTCCTGCAACAAATATTTAGGTCATCCACTCCATGAGCTCCAGATTGCAGCTATCCGAATATCCGATTCCGAAATTAGGGATTATGTTCCTAGTCCTGAATCGGAGAGTTCAATTAACCCGTCGGTTTTGGTTTATCCATGTGAGCCACATGGGGCTCCATTCAATTGGTGGGATTTACAATGCTAACAGACTATCTCCAGCATAAACATGGCTGTGTTGTTATCTTGTGTCCTTGGTTAACGAACACTATACACCTAACCCAGATTAGATTGATTAGTTGTTATCTTGTGCCCATGGTTAACGAACACTATACACCTAACCCAGATTAGATTGATTAGTTGTTATCTTGTGCCCATGGTTAACGAACACTATACACCTAACCCAGATTAGATTGATTAGTTGCTTGGTTTTGTTTGTCCGCATGAGCGGCTGGTGGTTACATACGCTTGGTTGGATTTACAAAGCTAATAAACTATATCACCCCTGGACAAGTGGTCCTACAAATGTGCTATGATCCTGGTGGGTTCTGCTGAATAGCTATGATGCTGTTAGGGCAAACTGATGCTGTTACGAAAAAGTACCGTTATTTTTTCTAAAGTTGTTATGTTTGTGGTGTTTGGCTAATCGGAGGGATTTGAGAAAAAGCCAGTGTCTGTATGAAACATTCAAGAACATATATATTTTTGAAAAATTTAATAATGCATGGCTGCGCTGGCGTTTGTAAAACGACATGAATAGCCAAATTGATTAGAGTCGATTTTCAACAACTAATACAATTAGTATTACAACTATTTCGCAAAATATGTGTTTCTCGAATATTTGATACAAATAGTGGCTTTTCCTTGATATGCTCAGATTATTCGAAAACCAATAAAAATGACAACTTTAGAAAAAATGACGGTACTTTTTCTTAACAGCATTAGTTTGTCCTAACAGTATCACAACAATTCAGCAGGACCCAACCGCATCATAGCACATGTACAGGACCACTTGGTCGGGGGTGTGTATCTAAATGCATGTTCATGTCCAGGTTATATAGCCCCTTAGGTCCGCGGTAAAGTCCAGTTCAATCAACAAGAGTACATCAGCTGATGTTGATGTGTTGGTTAATGATAAGACTGTAAATACTGTGTCTGACATTTGTAGAATGAGCTACCAGCGGTCTATCGTCACGACATTCACCTTATGGGGACATTCTGCTTAGGCCTCAACCTACGATAAGATTGAAGTTCACCAGTTGAAGTTGGTGATGTTCACCCATTACTCACCTCGATTATGCATTTTATCTTCTTAAAATTAGGGGATATAGAAACAGAATAGAAAGAAAAAAGTAACTAAAAGCAATGTTAAGAAGAATGAGGTCCACAGAGGGTGAATTTGATTATGCTAGCACATTGTGCGAGGTAACATCACTAAATTCACCCTAGGGGATCTTATTCTGCAAATGACAGACAAACAATTCCAGACTTGGTTGTTGAGGATTTAGCGCCACGAGCCGTTGGGGAAACCCCATCAATTTACAGATGAGTTGCATGGCTAATGGACTGTCTAAATACAGATGAGTGTTGTCGAGTTTGTTCCCTTGTGTTGCCGCAGATAATGGACACTGGCCACTTACACAAGAGTATGTGGGCTATGTCGGATCAAATCTGAGTTTTAGTGTGTCTGTCTTTTGCAGAATGAGGTCCACAGAGAGTGGAAACTTAGTGATGTTATCCCGCATAGCGGGCTAGCATCAACTAATTCACCATCTGGTGACCTCATTATGTATAGCCTCATCTGATATGGGAGACATAGACTCAGGTTGAAGTTCCCAAATGGTGAATATTATGATGTACGCCCATTGGGAACCTCGATTATGCAATGAGTCGTCTGCCAATTTTGGGATATAGAGAAACTAAACTAAAAAAGAAATAGAATCTAATTTTCTATAGAAATTTGATAATAAAGAAACTTTTCAGAGAAGATGAGGCATAAGCAGAATGGGCTCCCCAGAGGGTAAATTTAGTTATGCTAGCCTGCTTTGCGGGATAGTGTCACTAAAATCACCCTCTGGGGACCTCATTCTGCAAATGACAGACACGCTATAATCAGGCTTGAGTCGGATGGTTAATTAGTTGCTTAGGGTTTAGCGCTCTGACTCACTGGGGACCCCGTACACTACGGGTACGTTCACGCGCTCGTAAGTTTGTACGTTATGTTTTGCAGGCATTTCGTCGTAGAAAACCACATGGTGATATAATATGAACGTGAACGGAACTATGAGTAGACAATGTATATTTACCAAAGTTAATAACATGATAAGTGTAATAGTGCGAGTGAAATATGGTATCTACCCTGTGCCATAGGTCGCCTCGCATATATAAGAAAATACATTGGCCTATAAATTTTATCAATTTTATCATATTTTTTTTATCATTTTTTCTTACATTCTTTAACAATAATAAAAAATTATATAACATTTGTTAGGCCAATGCATTCTCTTATATATGTGAGGCGACCTATGGTCGACTCGCATATATAAGAGAATGCATTGGCACAGGGTTTTCTAAACAAAATCATCACACACAATGATCCGTGCAAATCATCTCTATAGGGGTAGCTTCACGCACTTGCAGGTTTGCACGGTATATTGTGCAGGCACTTCGTCGTAGAAAACTATATGAACGGAAACATGTTTATCACAAAATTAACCCACAAAACCAGCTTCATAATTATTGGTAAGACACACGTGTAATATTAGAGCGTGCGATGACGTCACACCATTATTTAAATGACTTGCGATTGCTGAAGTTTATGATTGTTGTTTTCGATGAACACTTCGCATGTAACGCTGCTTCTTTACTGGAAATTGCCTTCACATACCTGTATATATTGCCTTCACATAGCTGTGTATATTGATTCATGCGAGATATTTGAATACCATTTACAGGAAAAGTTCAATAGACAGGTGTATCTACGGAAATTATACTTCTCACGCGTAGTTAGTTATGGCACAGATGCATTTTATATGCATGTTTCCGTTTATATGGTAGCATGTGGTTTTCTACGTGCAAACTTGCGACCTTGTGAATGTACCCTTATAGAGATGATTTGCAGGGAGCATTGTATGCTCAGATCATGCTATGAATCACTACTCGGTCCGCGCTCGTATGTGATGATTTTTTTTAGAAAACCCTGTGCCAATGCATTCTCTTATATATGCGAGTCGACCATAGGTCGCCTCACTTATATAAGAGAATGCATTGGCCTAACAAATGTTATAATATTTTGTATTATTGTTAAATAATGTAAGTGAAAATGATAAAAAAAAAATTATAATATTGATAAAATGATATAAAGTTGAAACTTTTATAGGCCAATGTATTTTCTTATATATGCGAGGCGACATATGGTCGACTCGCATATATAAGAGAATGCATTGGCACGGGATATATATCATATTTCACTCGCACAAAACCTGTGAAATGTTTGTTGTTCTCACCTGTTCTCACAGGGAAGTTTACAATGTATAACATTGAATCGTCTAATACGTTCACGATTAGCAGGTGCCACGCGAGGTTAAGTATCTTTCTCTATATGATCGTGCGCGTATTGGCTTCATTGAACAAGGCATGCGGGAATATAATTATATCTTTGTTAACATTTGTTCCTTCGCAGTGGGGGGTGGTCCCAGCTCGAGATTGCATGCTTTTTGTAAGCTGATATCGCAATAAACATTTAATTAATTGCCTGGGGAAATGCTATGATTGCTCACAAAGTCACTTAAAGACATATTATGGACTTGTTCGAGTGCATAAAACTGATAAGTTAGTATTCAGGTGCTACGCCAACTGGAGGAATGTAGCATTCTACTAACATCACCGAAAATCTCAAGCAAATCGACCGTACCACTCCATAGAAAACATTGTCTGAACTACGCGTAAATTGTAAATATTTACTACTCGAACCGGGACGCTTCTATCGGCGATAAACTAACGTAAACGATGCCACCATCGGCAGTCGCTGCATTTAATTAATATATAAGAATGAGGGTGTGTGTTAGATACAATATTTGTAAAAATAACCACTTTGAACAGAATTATTCTCCATTTCTTTTTGATCACCCTACCGGAGTGTTTCACATCACTTTAAATCATACAATTTCTAGTTGGGATCATCACCTACTATGAAATACATTATTAAGGAACAGGTATTATTACGAAATATACTACCTGCACTGCTTATTCAATGTCATAAACTTCCCTGTCACAACATCAAACGTGCCCAGATTGTGTACTGGTGCAATATAATATAAAACGTGCCCAGATTGTGTACTGGTGCAATATAATATAAAACGTGCCCAGATTGTGTACTGGTGCAATATAATATAAAACGTGCCCAGATTGTGTACTGGTGCAATATAATATAAAACGTGCCCAGATTGTGTACTGGTGCAATATAATATCTACGGGTGTAGCTAGAGTAGAGGTTCATGGTTTAAATAGAGTTAAATAATTCTCGAGAGGCGAGAGACGTCGGTAAGAAAAGAGTGCGTGATAGCGCACGAGTTTCTTACATAAACGTCTTTCGCCTCGAGTGAATTATTTAACGTAATTCTCCGTACTAATTGATTACTCTATTTCTTACACTTCTGCGTCAATTTGGTTCATCAAATATGATTAAAACACCCAGAATTAATGCACGAAAGTCCCGATGCGGAGAAAGTTCAACCATCAAAAATTCAGACTAGATCAAAGACGTCACGGGAAATGACATAATTCACTAGTGACATTACCATTTTTAATTAACATTGTTTTCAATGGAAATCGCACATAGGAGTGTAATAAACATATTTATTACCAATAAGTATATATTACAGTAATAATTGGCATTGGAATTGAGGGACAAGTGTTGTCAACACAATAGGTATAACCGTATAACATAAGGTATAACATTTTTACAAGTGTACATGTATCAGTGTATAGTTTGTAAGTAATTTCCAGACAACAATTTGTAGATAATTTGTTGTCTCACGCCCCAGCAGTTCATCTGAATCCGTTTATTGTTTAGCTGTCATAAATGAGATACCTCAATGTGCATAGTTTTACAATTTGTATTTTGAGGCGAATGTCGTAATATAACTAAAAGATATTCGTGGTATAGCCAGAGTTGAGATTCATGGCATGATCTAATGACATGAACAGCTGCTTATTTATTCCCTTGTGTCCAATGTCAATGGACTCGGACCACGCACACGGGATTACTCGATACAGATCAATGTCACGCACCTTATCAGGAATAGCACAAATCTCCTTATTAGCATTCCCATGGCGTTAGATCATGTCATGAATCTCCACACTTGCTAACGCCCGTTGAGATCAAATTCCACCAGTACAAAAGCTGGGAACTTTTTGAGGTTTTCACAGAGAACCTTATAAAGTCGAAAAAATAAATCGGGGAATATATTTCTTTGCTATTATCTGTTCCTTAATAATATACTTCACTGTAGGTGAACGGCCCAACTCGAAATTGAATGTTTTTCTGTGACTATTGCGAGCCGATATCGCAATAAAAATTTAATTAATTACCCAGAAGAAATTCTATAACTGTACATGACGTAAAGAAAGATCGCTCACAAAGTCATTTAAATCGTGAGATTTCGAGTTGAGATCTTCACCTATATACAGTACTTTATTAAGGAACAGATCATAACAAAGAGATATAGTCCCCGCGTTATTTTTTCGACTTGATAAGGTTCCCTGTCAAAACTTCAAAAAGTTCCAAGGTTTTGTACTGGTGGAATAGGATATCTACGCGCGCAGCTAAGAGCACAGATTCATGGCATGATCTACCAGTGTCGTATACTATCTGTTCTGATTAACATTTCCATGGCGTATACTATCTGTTCTGATTAACATTTCCATGTCGTATACTATCTGTTCTGATTAACATTTCCATGTCGTATACTATCTGTTCTGATTAACATTTCCATGGCGTATACTATCTGTTCTGATTAACATTTCCATGGCGTATACTATCTGTTCTGATTAACATTTCCATGTCGTATACTATCTGTTCTGATTAACATTTCCATGGCGTATACTATCTGTTCTGATTATTATTTCCATGGCGTATACTATCTGTTCTGATTATTATTTCCATGTCGTATACTATCTGTTCTGATTAACATTTCCATGGCGTATACTATCTGTTCTGATTATTATTTCCATGTCGTATACTATCTGTTCTGATTAACATTTCCATGGCGTATACTATCTGTTCTGATTATTATTTCCATGTCGTATACTATCTGTTCTGATTAACATTTCCATGTCGTATACTATCTGTTCTGATTAACATTTCCATGTCGTATACTATCTGTTCTGATTAACATTTCCATGGCGTATACTATCTGTTCTGATTAACATTTCCATGGCGTATACTATCTGTTCTGATTATTATTTCCATGGCGTATACTATCTGTTCTGATTAACATTTCCATGGCGTATACTATCTGTTCTGATTATTATTTCCATGGCGTATACTATCTGTTCTGATTATTATTTCCATGTCGTATACTATCTGTTCTGATTAACATTTCCATGTCGTATACTATCTGTTCTGATTAACATTTCCATGGCGTATACTATCTGTTCTGATTAACATTTCCATGTCGTATACTATCTGTTCTGATTAACATTTCCATGTCGTATACTATCTGTTCTGATTAACATTTCCATGGCGTATACTATCTGTTCTGATTATTATTTCCATGGCGTATACTATCTGTTCTGATTAACATTTCCATGGCGTATACTATCTGTTCTGATTATTATTTCCATGGCGTATACTATCTGTTCTGAATATTATTTCCATGGCGTATACTCTCTGTTCTGAATATTATTTCCATGGCGTATACTATCTGTTCTGATTATTATGTCCATGACGTATACTATCTGTCTTTTCAGGAACTAAAGTCTCGGCCATCGGGATGCATTACGAGCGAGTCGTCTGCCAGCGACAGCGAGCCTTCCCAAGCTCTCCTGAGAAGAGGCCGTCGTAAAGCAGTCATCGAAACGTCCAAGGTTTGTATTAGCAGAGACCGTTCGCATCATCACGTTTACGATTACGGATATTGACAATACCATGCCAGTATACGGCCAACCTTCTATCTTTATACGCGCGGGGGTTTTATGTGAGACGAAAATATACCCGACTCGGTTTAGTTATGTGTAGATGTTTCAAGGGTGTGCCGTCGGTCCTGCTTGGGGACGCTCTAACATTATCCGTGTGGTATGTTACATGCGGATAAGAACATGGCATCGGAATGAGACACGCATTACTTTTTTCCATCAAATATATGTGTAACTGAATAGAGTGGGGCATGTGTCTCTCACCAAGTAAATATCGTGTGTTAGTTGTGATGATGTCCACCTTTATAGGACATTATATCCTATCTGTAATCGTAATCGTGATTTGGTGAAAGGTCTCTAATGTTTTAATGTGCAGCCATAATGGGTAAGTGGTGTCTGATCGATAACATGACTGACAGGGAAGGAAAACCCACACCTATCACCAGTTGATGAATACCAGCCATGTCGTTACATATAGTTCATTTACAATTATTTAATCCTTTCATGGTGGGAGCTGCGCTGGTGCAGCATTAAAAACCATGTGTCAGTGCATTATCTGATATATGCGAGTCTCCCATAGGGAGCCTCGCATATATAAGAGAATACACTGGCTTACACGATCAAGGTAAATATTGTTAGGCCAGTGCATTCTCTTATACGAGGTGCCCTATGGGCGACTAGCATATATTAGAGAATTCATTGGCACAGGGTTCTCGCAAAATTTCAGGAAGCTCCGTTCATGAAAGGGTTAAAATTAGATATGTCCAGTAAAAACACATTACAGCTGAATGGTGCCAGGTAGTAACTTGGGTACACAATTTTCATCAATTTTGGACAACTTACAATGGAATACAGTTCTTGAAATGTACAGGCTGACCAATTACCCTTGACAAGCCATGTGCATATGTTTCTTAGACAGCAATGGTTGCCGTAAACAAATATCAATACTTTCGTTTGATCGTACCGGTAATTGCTGATTTATGCCCATTTGTGTGCACACACAAAACGCCAGAGTTCAACAATTATTTGACTAATTTCGACAAAACTGTACCATTTATAATCCAAAATGCCTGAACGATTGTCAGTAATTAACCGTCTTATACCTGATAAATCTATGCTAGAACTGAGAACTATTGGAAATCGAACAAAGTTATATTATAGCAGTTTAAATTAATTGTCTTACAAACGCAGGTGACAAAATTCGGAGGTGGGGAAGAAATCGGGCTATTTTACTATAGGCAAATACATGGAGTTGACCTGCATTTAATGTAGAGGGGTAATGTCGCAAGAGCTATATACTCGACCTTCACCTCATAATTTCGACCTTCACCTCGAGTATACCATTTATTGAGGTAAAGGACGAGTATAGTTCTTGCGACATTACCCCGCTACATGCATTTAAAGGTGCTCAATTCAATAATATGTCTGGTCTCCATACCACCAAGATACAACAACAACATTACGACATTAAAGGTACTCAATCCGATCAGACAGTCCCCATACCACCAAGATACAACAACAACATTTCTTCAAAATACGCTTTAGTTATCAGAATAGATGTATTGCAACAAAATAATGCTAACCACTGTCAACTATCGTATCAAATTTCCCAAAACTTGTTATTTATCAACATTTTGTTCAATAAAATATGGCCGTATTATCACTAAAGTATCACGAAATTTGACCGTATTACCACTTAATTTTAGAGTTATCCATCTTCATCCGCAATTATGTCTCTGTTTGACCACGTGTTTCTGGGCCACATATTATTACACATCTCGAGAAATAACAAACTTCAAAAATCGATATCTGATCACTCTGAGCTTTGATGAGTGGGTTCATCGACTCGAATAAAATATTTTTACCCCCGAAGCCAAAGAAATAGTAATTTCGGAGCGTCTGGTCGGATTGAGTACCTTTAACCCTTTACCCAACAAACCGGCCAAAACCGTCAAATAACAGCCTAAATTATCTTGGGTCTGTCTCAATAAAACCATACAAATATGGATATCATTGGAACCGGCTCATTGACCACAGTGTGATGGTTACAGTTATGCCCTGTGCCAATGCATTCTCTTATATATGCGAGTCGACCATAGGTCGCCTCGCATATATAAGAGAATGCATTGGCCTAAAAAAAAATTATAATTTTTTCTTACATTTTTTAACAATTAATATGTGTTAAACCAATGCATTCTCTTATATATGCGAGGCGACCTATGGTCGACTCGCATATATAAGAGAATGCATTGGCACAGGGCCGTTCTGTTGGGTAAAGGGTTAATACTAAAATCATGTTACGCATCAAAATATCTTACTTTGTTGTGAAATTCCACAGCTTTTTAAAACAAGACAACATCAAACCAGTAATTGTACATATTTAACCCGTCCATGCTTAGACCTTCTACAATTTTTGCGAAATCACCGTGTCAATGCGTTACCTTATATAGGCGAGTCTTCAAGATGGAGCCTCGTATATATAAGAGAATACATTGGCCTAACAGTATTTACCTTGACCGCGTAAGTCAGTGCATTACCTTATGTACTCGAGGCTCCCTATGGGAGATTTGCATATATTTGCGTTTATAAGATAATGAACTTGCATCTGATCTTTAATGCTGCAACAGCGCAGCTCGCGTTTGTCCCCCAGATACTTAGTTTACATTTTTCAGACATACAACCTTCGAAATCGTGTACAACTGCATGTACCTCATGTTCGGAAATTACCTCGTGTTTCAATTCGTGGACACATTATAAAACATAACTTATTTCCTTCTTATAAAACATAACTTATTTTCTTGTGACCAATTTTCCTATTGACTGCTTTGTTTGTGTGATTTTATATAGAATCAGTTAATTAATTATGACTGTTGCATGCATCATCGCATGCATACAATTCCCTCAATAATGTTTCACATCACATCGGATGTAATTAGCTTCAATCGATGATTCAAACAAAACAAAATTGTATTAATATTTCATCCGAGGCAACTTCAAGCGGTAGCATGAAAAATCACTGAACACAATGACGTGTCGACAGGGAGCTCCCCCAGCGGCAACATAAATAATATCACTGAACACAGGGACAGGCAGCTCCCCCAGCGTCAAAATAAATAATATCACTGAACCCGGGGACAGGCAGCTCCGCCAGCGTCAACATAAATAATATCACTGAACACATGGACGTGTCGACAACATTGACACTATCACTGAATACAGGGACGTTACGACAGGGAGCTCCCTCAGCGGCAACATAAATACTACCACCGAACACAGGGACGTGACGCCATGGAGTTCCCCCAGCGCCAACATAAATAATATCACTGAACACATGGGCGTGGCGTGACTAAATGTAGCTCCTCCAGCGGCGACATAAATACTATCACTGAAACAAGGGACAGGCGGTTCCCCCCATCGCTACAAAGATAATATCACTGAACACATGGTCGTGACGTGACTAAATGGAGCTCCACCAGCGCCAACATAAATAATATCACTGAACACATTGGCGTGGCGTGACTAAATGTAGCTATTTCCAGCGGCAAAATAAATACTATCACTGAAACAAGGGACAGGCGGTTCCCCCATCGCTACAAAGATAATATCACTGATCACATGGTCGTGACGTGACTAAATGGAGCTCCTCCAGCGGCAACATAAATAATATCACTGAACACATGGACGTGACGTGACTAAATGGAGCTTCCCCAGCGGCAACATAAATAATATCACTGAACACATGGTCGTGACGTGACTAAATGGAGCTCCTCCAGCGGCAACATAAATAATATCACTGAACACATGGGCGTGGCGTGACTAAATGTAGCTCCTCCAGCGGCAACATAAATAATATCACTGAAACAAGGGACAGGCGGTTCCCCCATCGATACAAAGATAATATCACTGAACACATGGGCGTGACGTGACTAAATGGAGCTCCTCCAGCTGCAACATAAATAATATCACTGAACACAGGGACAGGCAGCTCCCCCATCGATACAAAGATACTATCACTGAACACATGGACGTGACGTGACTAAATGGAGCTCCTCCAGCGTCAACATAAATAATATCACTGAACACATGGGCGTGACGTGACTAAATGGAGCTCCCCCACCGGCAACATAAATAATATCACTGAACACATGGCGTGACGTGACTAAATGGAGCTCCTCCAGCGGCAACATAAATAATATCACTGAACACATGGGCGTGACGTGACTAAATGGAGCTCCCCCACCGGCAACATAAATAATATCACAGAACCCATGGCGTGACATGACTAAATGGAGCTCCTCCAGCGGCAACATAAATATTACTGAACACATGAACATCATGACTAGCAGGACACCACATTCTGGGAATGTATGGAATGCCTCAGTATAAGGTGTAATAAATGTATCCAGTCTCTTTGGAATTTAGTGCACTGTTAGAACTCCATAAGGTTAACATAGTAATTTCGGGATCGTTAAGAGGGTGAAGAGGGTTCCGTGAGGTCTATTTGTTCAAACAATGCTAAATTCCTCATTGTTCAACATGACCCGGCACCGCCATGGTGCCTCTGGCCGCTTCAGTCGCGAGAAAACCGTGCTGGAAAATTATAGTAGTTTTACTTGTTAAGCGGTCGGTAGCCACACGAGACGTGGTTGTACTGTTCGGTCTCTGTGGATGGACGTTTAACATTTAAAAGTGTGTTTCGTATGGGATTATCACATGATATCTATTTACGCCAAAGGTATAGCTAGTAACTCATGAAGCATTTATTTTAGGCAATTAATCGATTATGATAATTGAAGTGGCATTCAAAAAATGTTGTTGTTGGAATCCGATTATATGGGCGCCATCGAATCGGATTGAGTACCTTTAACGGTGGCTATAGCTGCCTACAATTTACCCATGTTTTTTCAGGCATTGTAGATGGAAATTATTTGTTGTCACGTGGTGACTTTCTTTTGTCATTGGAGGCTTTGGTTGAGTTTCTTGTATCTTTGTTCCCTTCCCATTTTTCATTGAGGTTATAGGCACCGACGTTACTTTTGGTTTCTTTGACTGCGACATCAACTGTTGGCATATTCGTCTACAACTCTACATGCGTACTACTCTCAGCATTGCATGAAGTATTGTGCATTGTTTATTTTTCTTTGGCGTAATATTTTAATGTATTGATAAAGGTTTGTAGAATGAATGATAATTGAAAAATTCAATCTTTGCTCTGGTTGATAATGATTTAGTCGACACTGAGCGCCTTCATGTTGTGTATGTGTAAACAAAGGGATTCTCACCATTGTTTCCGAGTTTTCGCTCTATTGTTGATTTGTGAAATTATGATCAGGGGGTGCAGCTGAGTTGGTAATTATAAAGGGGACCATGTAGCCACGCCCCTTAACATAGAGCTAACAATTCTAAAGGGGACCATGTAGCCACGCCCCTTAACATAGAGCTAACAATTATAAAGGGGACCATGTAGCCACGCCCCTTAACATAGAGCTAACAATTCTAAAGGGGACCATGTAGCCACGCCCCTTAACATAGAGCTAACAATTCTAAAGGGGACCATGTAGCCACGCCCCTTAACATAGAGCTAACAATTTGTAATCATGACAAACGATACTTAAAGATTCCGTTAGAAGTTATATGAATTAACCAACTTATTTTCTGGACTTCCTCTCAACGTGCTCGACCCTTAAAAACATCCTACCTAATGAACCTTCAAATTAATCTTGAGTGTATTAGACCATAATATTAGCATACTATGTGTTTACCAATGGTTTATCCATTTAGCCACCGCTCGCTAGTAGTCGAACAGACAGGTTACACGGAAGTCTTTACTTGCCACGCTATAGAATGGGGAAACCGCGTAGCCAGATTATAATGGCGGCCGGTCGGCACAGTGTCTTTACAAATTGTAAATTAGGGTCGACACCTGTACAGAGAGGTGCCGAACTGTTCCGAAAAATGTTCGAATTGCTCTAATAAGTTCCGATGCCGTTATGTTTGCTATGTCGCCGACATATATAGGGTGTCAATTCCTGAACACGCCGGTATTGATTGCATACACGTGCGTTTATATTTCACAAATTATTGTACGTGTTATTTCACACGTTATCGTTTATCTCAGATCGAACATCAGTTATATGTAAAATTTATCAAGATTGCACGCGATAGTTATAAGTTATGTCAATTATTGTAAATGGTTGCTAAGTTTAAATATAGTATTGTAAATTGGTTGTACGTGCTATTTATAAGGTATATGGATTATTGTAAACGGGTTGTACGCGCTATTTATATGTTATGTCGATTATTGTAAATGGATTGTACGCGATATTTATAAGTTATGTCGATAATTGTAAATGGGTCGTACGTGCTATTTATAAGGTATTCCCAATTCGACGTTACAATAAACAACTCAAAATATTGCAAATAAGCCGATCCATAGTCGGACTAGAATGTGGATTATTGTAAATGGGTTGTACGCGCTATTTATAAGTTATGTCGAATATTGTAAATGGGTTGTACGCGCTATTTATAAGTTATGTCGATTATTGTAAATGAGTTGTACGCGCTATTTATAAATTATGTCGATTATTGTAAATGGATTGTACGCGATATTTATAAGTTATGTCGATTATTGTAAATGGGTTGCCGAGTTTAAATATTACTGTAAATCAATGCCTGCGTGATTAGGTTGTCGAATTTACTAGTATGTTGTCATATATCCATCGATGGTAATCTTATATATTATATACATGATGAATGTGAAACAAAGAGTGTATTTATTAGACTACAACATTGGCATAGTGTTTGTGATTTTCTTATGATTACCTGTCTATTGTTTTCATCAATTTATTTTTCTCCCAAAACTTAGTATATAATCATTCACTTTTAAATCCAACAATATGTCCTACGTAGCACATGCAGGTTATTGTTAGCTATAAATACAAAAGGTATGTTACACCATCACAGTAAACAGCACCTGCATAAGTATAGATATTTACATGTATTCTGAAAATGTAGTACATAACATTGCACATGTTTGGCATACAAGTATTCCGTAAATATTATTTAGTATTGTAAAAACTGTGTTTAATACGCGAATGCTGACCAGACATGTGTCATGTTATGTCACATACCTAATAGTATGCTTATTTGTGTAAATCATATAGTGAGTAAAATTAATTGTATACCGCCAATCCACGCCGTACATAATCACGTAAACATGCCAATTTTTAAGATTGTCGCTCGATGCTAACAATAATGAATAATCCCTCAATTGTAATATATTGCATTATGTAATTATCATATATATATACCTAACAACAGGAGGGACTCAATTATAAATAATACATATACCCAACATTTCAATTTCATTATAGTTATTATTATAACTAATGGATATTTAATATATAGAGGATCTCACATGAGTTTCGATTTTATACGGAATTTATCAACCGAGTTCACTAAATTCGATTTGAGCCGAGGTTTACCGAGGCTCAAATAGAATTTAGTGGACGACATTGATAAATTACGTATAAAATAGAACGAGTTTGAGATACCTTTTATCACATGATCACATAAACGCGAAGCAACGCGAAGTATTCATCGAAGACAACAATCATAAACTTCAGCTCGTTTAAATAATGGCGTGACGTCATCGCATGCGCTAATATTACACGCGTGTTTTACCAATTATTATTAAGCTGGTTTTGTGGATTATTTATGTGATAAAACTAAATAACACAACATTCATAAAACCATTCACTTCACAATCTTTTTTCTCTTCTTCCTTTCTACAGTCTCAAAAAAAACGAGACAAATACTGTTTTATTACAAACCATGAACTGTAATATTATTATCATAATGTATTTGTCTTTGTTCAAATAAAAATTTATAAAAAAAACAAAACAAAAACAACAAAAAACCTATAAATACAAATATCTGGCATGAATTAGTTAGATATTCCAGCTGCGTGTCTCGATACTCATGTTTGTAATTTAATTGTAAACAGACTGAGATATATGTGAGGTTGGAACATTCTTCACACAACGCTACCTTAACTGCAATTGTAAGTTGATGATAATGCCGTTGTACATCAAGTCACGTGAACATTTCGCGGATTCGACAGATCTCGTGTCTGGCGAGACTTCACTAATTGTACATTATCTGTCAAGGATTGATTTATATACATCATGTTCATATTATGAATGCTCTGCGCCCAGCAGTCAGATCTGGGTCATTGCGTGACATCCGTGATATATGACAGATAATCGGATTTCTCGGGATTGTGCCTTCATTAGGTTTGTCATTCGTGGCATTATATCGCATTACAGGCTTTTTGCTGACCTTAGAACTCCAAATCCGCCTCATCCTGCCTCATATTGATATATACGGGTTCGGTTCCGAGCGGATAGCACGTCCAGGGAAGTGGCTAGAGGGTCGACGCGCCCCACAATTGGACATTTCAAGGTGGACATCTTCGAATATTATAAACATCCCTGTCAAAACATAACAAAAGTTACCAGGTTTTGAACTGGCGGAGTGTGATCTACGGGCGTAGATTCGTGGCATGATATACTCCCACTCCCATCCATAAAATATAAACTAAGTTCTATTCAAAAAAATACATAGCGCTTCCCAAATGAGCATGGGGGTATATGTAATGCAGCAATGTGCAGTTATTGGCAGTGGCCGCTCACTGCAGTCCCATATCGCGTGGGACTAAGATAGGTCGCCTCCCTTTATAATTTTTTTCTTACATTCTTTAAACAAATTTTATAATTTCTTCTTAAATTGTATAACAATTTTTATAATTTTTTCTTACATTCTTTACAAGTTTTTTTATAATTTGTATCAATTTTTTTTTCTTACATTTTTTAACAATAATACAAAATAATATAACATTTGGCCGCTAACTGCAGTCATATGTCGCGTGGGAGTAAGGCAGTGCGGTATAGCTGAAATATCGACATCTAACTGAATAAGAATTTCCTACACATAAGCACGAGAGCATGCACCAGGATGTTACTTATTCCAATTATAAACCATCAGTGCCAGATGTATAACACAATGCACCATCCGTACTGGATAACCGAGCACAATAGATGGTATATAAAGTCGAATAGAGAAATACGTATTAATAACTGAGAGCTAACTAGACAAATAATTATTGGAAAATAGCAATGCGCTGACATTTAGCTTTTTGCAACAGAAGAAAATTGTTCAGCTTGATCGATTAGCTGATCGAACAACAATAGACGTGCATAGATTGCAGATATGTTGTCGGTATAAGGAAGATTGTGGTTAAAGGTACCCAATCCGAGTAATTGCCCAAAAATAATGCTAAACACAGTCAACTATAGCATAAAATTGCCTATTCAACGAAATGTTGCCGGTTTGTCAAATATCTGACAAAAAAGCCACTTGAGTTTAGAGTTATCATTTTCATCCCCAATTTGGTCAGAGAAAGTCTTCTCGTCGACTGTTTACTGGCCACTTTAAATTATCGGTGGTGAAAAATAGTAAAATTCAAACATCGATATCTGATCACTCTGAACGTTTATGTATGGGTTCCTCGACTCCAATCAAATATGATTTACCCCCGAAGCTAAGGAAATAGTAATCTGCGAGCATTAATTCAGATTATTCATCTTTAACATTATGGATATATAGAAGTATAACATATATGCATCTTTAACATGCATGCTCGTGTGGTCCTGCTAGTGTCCTATGATGCTGGGTCCTGCTGAATAGCTATGGTGCATATATGCCAAACTGATGCCGTTACCAACAAGTATCGTTTCTAAAGTTGTAATTTTCGCTGTGTTTGGCCAATCGAGCGATTTGAGAACAAGCCAGTGTCTGCATGCATGAAACAATCAAGAACATATATAGAACATATATGACCTTTGAACCTTTGAAAACAATAATTATGGCTGCGCTGCATGGTGTTTCCAAAACGACGTAAATATAAATCTTAGATAATTTGCAATTCCCTATTCGCCAATGCCAAGACTGTTGTATGCTGTGTTCTCTCTTGGTAACAGTAGGGACCACCAATCGTGGGACAATTTTGTGAGCTAAATTTTGTCACTTGACTTGGTGAATATTTCGGATACTTTGTAATTTTATGATCAGGCATGTTACATATATGATGCAAATTGTTTAATAAAGTGGTATTTATGGCATATTACGAGCCTATGTGGTGTAGAGATACCAAGGAGCGGATGATCTACGGTTTATAACAAGTCGACATCATCCCATTTTATATCTCAAATTAAAAAAATGTGATCATTAATACATTTTTCTCCAAAAAAATGGTGATGGACAGAAATAGGCCACTTAAAAAAAAATGCCCATATGTATTTGAATATTGTATACACATAATGGCTTTTCCTGGATATGAACACCTCGACAATACAAATATATAAAATGTAACGGTACGTTTTCTTAACAGCATGCATCAGGTTTCCTTAAAATTATCATATAGCAATTCAGCAGGAACCACCAACATTATAGCACATTAGCAGGACCATTTGATCAGAGGTGGTTCTTTGCAAAATATACTGACAACAATACTACATTCTTTGAGTGTACGATTAAAACCCTTTCGTGACGGGACATGCGCTGGTGCAGCATTAAAAACCATGTGCCTGTGCATTATCTTACATATGGGTAGTCTTGCATATATAAGGTAATGCACTGGCTTACAAGGTCAATGTAAATACTGTTAGGCCAATGCATTCTCTTATATATGTGAGGCTCCATATGGGCTACTCGCGTATATGAGCGAATGCACAGGCTATCCAGGAAGCTCCAGTCATCAAAGAGTCAAAGACTAGAGTTTTGACGAAGTCTTATTCGTGTATAAATAGTCATGTTGCTTAACATTCATACATATCCCAGACTTTCACCACCGCATAAGTGTGATAATAACGTACACATATCTAATTAATATCACCAATAATGGTTGTATGTTGGCACACACAACCCGATTATAACCAACACAGAAGTGTGTTACGTTGGCAGCTAATATCGTACACTCATTCATATTCATACCAATGACGTTCATACCACGACATAAGGATGTTCAGACTACCACAGAGGGGTATTAACACCATATAATAGTGTTATGTTGGTACACACATTCCAGATTCAAACACCACATATGGGTGTTGGCAACTAATATCGTACACACATACCAGTTTTATACCACCACATAATGGTGTTATGTTGGCACGCACATCCCAGATTCATACCACCATACTACAACAGAAGCGTCATCATGCCACCACATAAGGGTGTTCATACCACCATACAAGGTTCAATAGTCCCACATAGGACTGTTTAATAATCAGCGCTTATGCCCATGTAGAGCGTATTTGAGTTTCCAAATACTGCCAATATGAGCTTATTTCTCAAAGGTTTAACATAATCCCGTATTGTGCTTATATTCACGACAACTGGTTGATATACCATGGTACGTATATACAGGCAGATATAACAAGGTATGCATATACTGGCTGATATAGCATGGTACGTTTATACGTACTGATATAACATGGCACGTATATTGAATTGAATATATTTTATTATAGTGACATGTGTATAAATATAATACATATGCTTACAAATGTTATATTATATGTCCAATACACCCGGCCGTTCAGGCCTATGAGTCACTTTAATTCCAATATTTACATTAAATTACATTGCGTGGTGTCGAAACTATATGGATTGTCTCCTCTCGATAGATTTATATACCAATTTTGAGGGCTGGTGTGGAAAGTTAGACATTAGATAACCAGCCATGAAACTACGAGTATTTACACCATTTATCCAGACATTTATCTTTGCGAAGAAATCAACTCTGATGACATCGTACGCTCCACATGAAAAAATGAAATGGAGTTCATCCTCAGCAATGTTCCTATACTCAGTATACTGGTAATTTCTGTATGGAAATAAATGTTACAAAATATATTTCCCAATTTCGGAAAGTCTGATAGCCCACAATCACCTGTCAATAGCCGCGTAACCACGCCCATATATAATTATAGAATTGACTGCAAAAGTCAATCACGAATGAATGTTGAAATTGTTAGATATATGATAGCAACTCTTTACCAAACATTGTTCCCTGTATAATCTCCATAACAGATGGTCATAATTTCACCGTATCTCCCGAACTCTTTGGTTTTTCTTCTATAGGAATGTGGAGAAAGTTCACCACAAGCCTTGTCAGAAGACGATATGTCCAGCAACTCACCAGACGAGACTGAAAACAGGTGAGCAAGCCGGTAGTGAAAATGCTATATTTCTTTCCAGACACGAATGAAATCTTTTATGTATCCAAACAAAAAACAGCAGGTATTTTTATGACCGTATGCGCCTTATTAATGTTCATGGTACATGTATGTACATTATGCGACACTTTCACCTTTAACAGTACAAACAATTGAACAATATAGTCAGAAAGAAAGTCCATTATGTATACTGGGCGTATTGATTCGCGATCATGCAGCCAGCTACATTGAAATAACGAAAGCTGCAGTGAAATAACGAACTCGTATTTCACTGTGGCTACTAATAGACACATGTGACGATCTAGGTTTCGGTAATGTCCTCTATTTCACTGTGGCTACTAATAGACACATGTGACGATCTAGGTTTCGGTAATGTCCTCTATTTCACTGTGGCTACTAATAGACACATGTGACTACCTAGGTTTCGGTAATGTCCTCTATTTCACTGTGGCCACTAATAGACACATGTGACGATCTAGGTTTCGGTAATGTCCTCTATTGTTTCGGTAATGTCCTCTATTTTACATTTTATATCATAAAAGATAATTGTTATTATATGCTTTCCTATAAAATAGCGGAAAAATTACCGAAACGTAGATCGTCGTATCTATTATCTTCGGAGCTGCGGTGATATCGCGTTTTGTTATGTCACTAAGGTTCCGTTATTTCACTGTAGGTTCCGTTATTTCACTGTAGGTTCCGTTATTTCACTGTAGGTTCCGTTATTTCACTGTAGGTTCCGTTATTTCACTGTATAGGGCTTGAAACTAAGACGAACTACCAAGGTCGATCGAGTGATCATAGCGTGTACCATGTCCACTAGCCAATCAAAAGCGACGAATTTATAACGGCATGTGATCAATCGATAAGTATATGTTGGAGTCATATTCAACTTTAGGCCAGGCTCTTCATGTTTGTAAACGCCGACATGTACGCTCTTTTGTTAATTAGAATTAATAATTTAAATAATTAGGAGTAATCTTATCGTCAGCGTAACTAAGGCGCATATAATAAATATAATACCTACAGTTTGTTGTTTGAATACCTGAAACATCTCATCGCGAAAATTCGATATTTCTTTCTAGAGGCTCTTGAGATATATTGGAATTCAAACAAAAATGTAGGTATACTTTATATTATACTAGCAGATTAGACCGCCACTGGCGGGATTGGTCCCATGCATTTGGTCGATCCAATACTTTTTGTTTTTCAAGGTAACCCCGTACAGGCACGCCGACAGCATGATATCATTTGCGGGTACCCGTTTCAAGGTCATGTTGGGTGGACAAAATAACCCGACAAATATTTGTATAATTTGAAGATCTACTATACTCCAACTCTCACATTGTAGAAATATCACGGACATGTCACATTCGAATAAGTTAACTAATACTGAAGTTATCAATCAGAAGCCATCTCGGACGAACGGACGGACAGACAGACATGCTGATTACACAGTCATTTTTTTTATGAAACGACTCAGTTCTTGTTATCGGGCTCACGGAACCACAAACCAACTGTCCACATTACATTGAACGTTCGGCCCATTTCGCAACAACGAAATAGCGCATAATGATAGGATGTTGGCCACGTTGCCTATATCGCGGCGTTGCGCACACTTTGGGGTTTTGTTATAATAACTAATAGATTGTCATGATATTGAATCATTTGGGGAATGATATGTACATGTCAGCTTATATCTGCACATTCCGTATACAATTCGCTTAATTTTGGTGTGATTCATATTCTTGATTACACGAATGTGGTGAATTAGTCTGCACTTTAACACATATTTATGTATATTTTACGAATACACGACGAACGTGTAATGACGTTGTCGGCTGTGCGTTGATATTGTAAACAAACTTTTATCAAGTGTCGTTTTGGTCCAACTATCACTTTTCGACGGGTGATCTGATCCGAATAATAGCTAAGATGTATTTAGATAGAATTATCGAAAGAATTTGACCGATTAGGGTGCATTTGAAGAGCATCGAGTGGAGAAAACTTGGTAACTTTTTCATCAGAACACGGTTTAACAGTACATCGAAGATAATGTTTCTGTATGATGTAGACGAAGTAACTCTAAAATTTCGACAAGTATTTAACGCCTCGATTCCTAGAACGGTGGCATGGTGAAGGGTGAAGGAGTGCTCGGGTGTTCTCAGAAGTGGTGCGATGACACTTCCCATGGCGTTTTACCCTTAGATAGGAAGTTTGGGCTCAATCGGTCGAGCCTTTTTCGATCTTTGGTCGATCCATTAATTTTTGTTTTTCAAGGTACCCGTCCCGAGTTGACCATTTTTGATCATTACATTCACCAGAATGTGATAAAGGCGAATATTTTTTTATACGGATCTGAACTTTTATGGTGTGTGAATAACACTCTACGCGACACTCTACGCGACACTCTACGTCTCGAGAGAACGCACCGTTTCTGTCTAAAATTTATCAGGGTCTTCATAATCGCACAAAAACAGTTATAGCTCAAGGATTAGTCGGTATGTCGTCAATGGTATCATTAATAGAAAAACGTAAACTGTCATTCATTGGTTCAATGTGCAATCTTTGTCGAACAAAACCGCAAAAGATGTATTTATTACACGGTTATACCAATACCTAATGTTTCCTACAGCTTCACATTCTAATTTCATGGTTGATATTATTTGTACATTGGACAAATATGGAATGACCGAATATTTCGAGAAATACTTATTAAATGTGACCTTTCCCAACAAATTATCATGGAAAAATATAACGAAGACCTCATGGTTAAATATAAATAGAGATGAATGGGAATGTAGTAAAGGCGAAGATACTCGATTAGACCGTTACTCGGCACTTCAGCCTAAATTATGCATGTCTAGGCTATGGGAAAACTGTTACATATATCCCAAGCATAAAGATTCTTATCTCCTTGTAGCACGTCTTATTTCCATTCTTGAAACGTACGAACAATCGTGCCTATTGTGTGACAGGAAATACAATGATCTGGTCAGACATGCATTAATCGAGTGTGTCTCAATATGTGATAACCGTAATATGTTTGAATTTGACGTATTAAACGAATTTCATGTAGACGTATACATGCAATATGATAGTTTGAATGCGGAATCCAAAACGCGAGTTCTATTATCCGGAATAGCTGAACTTGACCATTGTATACGCGAAATAGATAATGAATTGATCGATTTTTTCATTAGGAAATCAGCTTCTCTGTGGAAAGCATATGTTGATAGCATATCATCATTTATGCCTGTACATCCACAGTTCAATATTAAAATGATATATACGTACGCGTGACATACGACTGTATATCCATATCTCTATGACGGTACATCATATGTGTAATTGCTATGTATAATGAACATGTAGACGCATACTTGTATTATGCAACCACAATCAATTGTATATAGCTGGTATTCGTCGCGAATTATAATCAAATCATTTTCGATATATTGTTTTTTCACGCACATTATGCCAATGAATATGTTTAATGTATAATTATGTTAATTATGTAATAATAATGTGTATGTGATTTTATACACTATATCTTCGTTTACGGAGGAAATAAAGTCATATATATATATATAATTGAATATCTACTATACTCCAACTCTCACTTTGTAGAAATGTCACGGACATGTCACATTCGAATAAGTTAACTAATACTGAAGTTATCAATCAGAAACCATCTCGAACTGACGGACAGACAGACATGCTGATTACACATTCATTTTTTTTTATGAAACGACTCAGTTCTGGTTATCGGGCCACGGAACCACAAACCAACTGTCCACATTACATTGAACGTTCAGCCCATTTCGCAACAACGGAATAGCGCATACTGATAGGATGTTGGCCATGTTGCCTATATCGCGGCGTTGCGAACACTTTGGGGTTTTGTTATAATAACTAATAGATTGTCATGATATTGAAGCATTTGGGGAATGATATGTACATGTCAGCTTATATCTGCACATTCCGTATACAATTCGCTTAATTTTGGTGTGATTCATATTCTTGATTACACGAAGGTGGTGAATTAGTCTGCAATTTAACACATATTTATGTATAGTTTACGAATACACGACGAACGCGTAATGACGTTGTCGGCTCTTCGCAATATAATAATGGATTTTAGAGTTATCCATCTTATACCCGCGTGGATTATGCGTTGATATTGTAAACAAATTTTTCTCAATTGTCGTTTTGGTCCAACTATCACTTTTTCGACGGGGAGAGCTGATCCGAATAATAGCTAAGTTGTATTTAAATAGATTAGGGTGCAATTTAAGAGAATCGAGTGGAGAAAACTTGGTAATTTTTTCATCAGAAACACGGTTTAGCAGTGTATCGAAGATAATGTTTCTGTATGATGTAGGCGAAGTAACTCTAAAATTTCGGCAAGTATTTAACGCCTCAATTCATAGGACGGTGGCATGGCGAAGGGCGAAGGAGTGCTCGGACGTTCCCGTGGCTTTGTACCCTTAGATAGCAAGTTTGGGCTCAATAGGTCGAGCCGTTTTCGAGTCTATAAAGGATATACACACACATATATATATATATATATATATATATATACATATATACGGAAGTCTCAACATACATAGTAGACTAGCAGATTAGCCCGCCACTGGCGGGATTGGTCCCATGGCTTTGGTTGATCAATTATTTTAGTTTTTTAAGGTAACCCTGTACGCCGTTGCCACCGCTGATGCCCGAAATATCGCCCAAGGTCATTTGTGGGTACCCGTGTCAAGGTCATGTTGGGTGGACAAAATAACCGGACAAAAATATTTCCCTGCCGAGTTGACCATACATACAAAATTTCACATCGATGTCACCGCTGACTACCGATATATCGCCCAAGGTCATTTGTGTGTACCCGTTTCAATGTCAAGGTCACATCGGGCGGACAAACTGACCCGACGAAAATCTCCCTCGTCCATTGGAACCCCTAATTACGAAATTTCGTCTCGATATCCCCAGTTTTGACCTGCCGTATATTTCCACTAAAGTAGATAAACGCTCTTTAATAGCGACGCCTCATATACAAACGCTCATTAATTATCACGCGATTAACCCATCAATCGCCATTGCGGTGGCAGTTGAAGAGTGAAGGAGTGGTCGCATGGACTCGCGAATGGTCCGATGACACTTCCCTTGGGTTTTTACCCTTAGACAGGAAGCTTGGGCTCAATCGGTCGAGCCGTTTTATATACAACTAGAAGGTGACCCGACTTCGTCCGGGGTTTGACCTTGAATTGTCCATTTTGAAGGTCAAGGTCAAGTGTGGTCTCGATTTGACCAGTCCAAAACACTACCCGGACAAAAGTACCCGACAAACGTGCCCGTCGAAATCCATCGGTTTTACCGGATTTGACCTTGAATTGATCATTTTAAAGGTCAAGGTCAGGTCGGGGTCACGACTCGACCCGTCCAAAACACTCAGTGGACACAAGTAACCCCACGTATCAAATTTCGTCGAAATCCCATCAAAATTGGCGATTTGACCTTGAATTGACCCGATTTCAAGGTCAATGTCACGTCGCACGGGAAAATGAATATGCTTATGAAACTCCCCGTACGAATGTACCCCCCACATACAAAGTTTCATCGAAATCCCGTGATATTCGGGCGTTTGACCTTGAAATTACCAGATTTCAAGGACAAGGTCACGTCGCACGGGCAAATTAATAGGCCTATGCCCGTTCCCGGCCGAAAATACCCCCACATACGAAGTTTCATCGAAATCGGGTCGGCCGTTTTCGAGTTCATCGCTAACACACACACACACAGACAGATCTTTCAAAATATATAATAGATATACGGAAGTCTCAAAATAAATATTAGACTAGCAGGTTAGCCCGCCCCTGATGTGGTTGGTCAGAAATATGACATTTTTTAAATGATTTTTTTTTTAATTTAATTGTTTTTTTTAATAATATTTAATTATTTTATTTAATTTGTTGTTATTAAATGAGTTAATTCTGCCTTTTTAATTTTTTAATTTAATTTTTGGTTTTTCAATGAGTTACTTCTGCCTTTTTAATCAAGAGAAATGATGGTACCCGTCCCTAGGGCGGAAAGTAACTCTGCCTTTTTAATCAAGAGAAATTATGGTACCCGTCCCTAAAATAGGTATGATTCGATGAAAATCTCCCCCGTTCCTAGGAACGACAGACATAAGAATCACACGACACACATTTGTTGTTTTCCAATGAGTTAATTCTGCCTTTTTAATCAAGATAAATGCATTCCGCCGTTCCGGTGCGTTTTGCATCCGTTGTTTCGTACGCATAGGTGACCGTTTACCAACGCCGATGGCAATAAAGAGCGTTACTCGGTTAACAACGCCAAATTTGATCAATATAATGAGCGTTACTGCCTTAACCCCCGCAGTGCCGAGGACGGTGATTTTGATGATTGGGAGTGGAGAATGTGTGCTCAGAGCTTCTCCAAAACGCCGCGACGACCATTCCCGTGGGATTTTACCCTTAGATAGGAAGCTTGAGCTCAATCTGTCCATCCGTTTTCGAGTCTATAGCGACTATATATATATATATACATATATATATATATATACATATATATATATATATATATATACTAATATATATATATATATATATATATATATATATATATATATACTAGAAGGTGACCCGACTTCGTACGGGCTTTGACCTTGAATTGTCCATTTTGAAGGTCAAGGTCAAGTGGGGTCCAAAACACTGCCCGGACAAAAGTACCCGATAAACGGGCCCGTCGAAATCCATCCGGTTTTACCCGATTTGACCTTGAATTGATCATTTTGAAGTCAAGGTCAGGTCGGGGTCACGATTTGAAACGTCCAAAAGACTCAGTGGACAAAAGTAACCATATGTATAAAATTTCGTCGAAATCCCATCAAAATTGGCGATTTGACCTTGAATTGACCCGATTTCAAGGTCAAGGTCACGTCACACGGGCAAATTAATATGCTTATGAGACTCCCCATACGAAGGTACCCCCACATACCAAGTTTCATCGAAATCCCGTGATATTCGGGCGTTTGACCTTGAAATGACCCGATTTCAAGGTCAAGGTCACGTCGCACATGCAAATTAATAGGCCTATGCCACTCCCCGGCCGAAGGAACCCCCACGTACTAAGTTTTATCGAAATCCCTGATATTCGGGCGTTTGACTTTGGAATGACCCGATTTCAAGGTCAAGGTCACGTTGCAAGGACAAATTAATAGGCCCATGCCACCCCCGACCGAAAATACCCCCACATACCAAGTTTCATGGAAATCGAGTCGGCCGTTTTCGAGTTCATCGCGAACACACAGACACACACACACACAGACAGATCTTCCAAAATATATAATAGACTAGAAGGTGACCCGACTTCATCCGGGCTTTGACCTTGATTTGTCTATTTTGAAGGCCAAGGTCAAGTGGGGTCACGATTTGACCCATCCAAAACAGAGTGCCCGAACAAAAGTACCCGACAAAAGTACCCGTCGAAATCCATCCGGTTTCACCCGATTTGACCTTGAATTGACCATTTTGAAGGTCAAGGTCAGGTGAGGTCAAACACCAACACCCCACAAATGGTGGGAATCGGCCCAGCGAATACCGGGAAATCGGCCCAGCGGATACCGAGATACCCTATGCATCAAATTTCGTCCGTAAAAATCCGCCAGTTTAACCCGATTTGATTTCCACTCAAGTATATAAACGCGCCTCATATACACACGCTCATTAATTATCAAGTTTCAACGTAAAGATAAATTACCATCGGTGCCCGAGATATCGCCAAGACGTCTGAAACAGTCAAATGCATCGGCCGGTTAAGCGTTAACGTGATATAACGTTATGACCTCTAACGACGTCATAGAAGTTACGCATTGTTTTTATCCTGATGGAAGATAGTACCACTTCTTCTTGATAATTGAGGCAGATAACTAAAACGGATACATACGCATTATATATCGTTGGAAAGAGGAAACACGAAAGATTCTCACAGTGTCATTATTATGACTGGCATTTTATTATTCGCGCTGTTTCGAATCGATTTGTAAGCACCGAACTCAAATGAAAGTCCCGTAACACAGCGTAAAAACAGATTTGACCTCGGCACGTGAAAAGTTGACCTCGGATCTGAAAATCAATAGGCCTATGTTACTCCTGGCCCGATAATACCCCCACATACCAAGTTTCATCGAAATCGGGTCGGCCGTTTTCGAGTTCATCGATTACACACAAACAAACAAACAGATCTTCCAAAATATATAATAGATATATTTACGTAGTTCTCAAAATATATAGTAGACTAGCCGATGAGTCCGACGTTGTCCGGGCTATTCAAAAACCAAATTTCAAGTCGATAGCTCCACCCGTTTCCGAGATCTCCGTTGTCCGGGCTATTCAAAAACCAAATTTCAAGTCGATATCTCCACCCGTTTCCGAGATCTGGTCTGCGCATGCGCGAAGCTGGCGTCGCACGGGCTCGGCGACCCGATAAAATTCGTATCCGGGGCAAGATACATTCACATAGCAAATTTATAGTCGATAGCTCCACCCGTTTCCGAGATCTCGTCTGCGCATGCGCGAAGCGGGCGCCGCACGGACTCGGCGACCCGATAAAATTCGTATCCGGGGCAAGATACATTCACATAACAAATTTCAAGTCGATAGCTCCACCCGTTTCCGAGATCTCGTCTGCGCATGCGCTGCACGGGCGTCGCACGGGCTCGCCAATACGACAACGACCACCGCCTGGTCAAAGTACACACACGTACCAAGTTTCGTCCCGATCGGTCGAGAATCGTAGATTTGTATTAAGGACAGACAGACAGACATACAGACAAACAGACAAACAGACAGAGGTCTTCAAAATATATATGAGATAATATATATGTGCATGTACCAAACAATACTATAAGAGTTTTAATTAGAAGGAACGGGCGGTGCTCTCTCACTCTAGAAATATAGGATAGGAATAAATATATATAAAGTAGCATTCACATGTTGTTTATTATGACGAAGATGCAACTGAAATTATATATACAATATCTATTGTTCAGAGAAGATGCTAAATTCATGCCGTGAACAACTGACTAACGCCTCTTCTTTGTAGGGTGCCCGACTGTGATATGACACGGAGGAGGAGTTCTGCTGGGTCGATTTCACCCTTAAAGAGCGACATGACGCCGCTCGTCAGACAACGCAAAGTGCTTCTCCGCAGCGTCACATCCTCCGATATATATGCTCCGAAAAAGAACAACTCATTTTTCGAAGGTAAGGCTCATTATTATCATTATAACATCGTGTCCATCATCGTCACAATCTTTGTCATCATCATCATCATCATCATCAGCATCAGCAGCATCATCGTTGTCGTCTCCGATATTTATGCTCCTAAAAAGATCATCTCCTTATTCGAAGGTAAGGTTCATCGTTATCTGCATCATCACCATCTTCGTCATCATCATCATCGTCTCCATCATCATCATCATCGTCATCACCAGCATCATCATCATCATTATCGTATCATCATCATCATCCGCATCATCATCATCTTCGTCATCTTCATCGTCATCGTCATCATCTTCATCATCATCATCATCGTCATCATCGTCGTCGCCGCCGATTTGTATGCTCCTACAAGGATCACCTCTATATTCGAAGGTAACGTTCAGTATCACCACCATTCTTATCATATTCGTCATCGTCATCATCATCATCATCATCATCATCGTCATCACCAACATTGTCGTCGCCGCCAATATATAAGAAGATCATCTCCAACGGAGAAGAACGGATTAGTCCCACATCATTGCGATACCCATCTTCTGTATTTTATAACCATAACATCATATTCTATGTGAGCTAGTCAAATTTACTTCGCCTCGCAATCGTTTATATTTATGAAACATAAGTCCATAATTACACCCAAATTGCTAAATCAATCTCGTTTAGATATTTGTTGTAATTAATTTTTTAATTTGTTTGATAAAGATTGAATTTGTTCTCAAAATTAACATTTGTTTTTAAATCATAATTTTAATAACAATACGCAATTATTGCATCCGCCGGGGAACCCCAAACCACATCGCCAACTTTGGTTGAAAACTTGAAATCGGTCCCGGGGTCTGGGCGGAATCACGAACAGACATGCATGCAGATATACAATGTTTATAAAAGTGTATAGGACGTGTCTGTCTGGGTGGAATCACGAACAGACATGCATGCAGTGTATAGGACGTGTCTGTCTGTTTGCGAATCGGTCCCGGGGTCTGGGCGGAATCACGAACAGACAGACATGCATGCAGTGTATAGGACGTGTCTGTCTGGGCGGAATCACGAACAGACATGCATGCAGTGTATAGGACGTGTCTGTCTGTTTGCGAATCGGTCCCGGGGTCTGGGCGGAATCACGAACAGACAGACATGCATGCAGTGTATAGGACGTGTCTGTCCCGGGGTCTGGGCGGAATCGCGAACAGACAGACATGCATGCAGTGTATAGGACGTGTCTGTCTGGGCGGAATCACGAACAGACATACATGCAGTGTATAGGACGTGTCTGTCTGGGCGGAATCACGAACAGACATGCATGCAGTGTATAGGACGTGTCTGTCACGAACAGACATGCATGCAGTGTATAGGACGTGTCTGTCTGTTTGCGATTGTTCTCCCAAACCCCTGGAACGATTTCAAACAAATTTCGTACACCGGCGGATATATATATGTGTAGATTACAGTGTACATGGTAAATTTGTGAACAATTGTCCAATGCCTTGGTGTTCGTGAACATGAACTGGGGTTAGTTTAATGAGTTACTGTCTATAGTCGGGCCATCGCGAGAACTGGATGTCAATTATGTCTAATCGCATGTTCATTCAGTTCTCTTCTGTATTCAGATTCCAAACGTAGCAAGAAATTACTAAAGAAACGGGTGAGTTTTGTTATTTCCCTTGAAGCAACTATAGTTCCCAGATTAAAGGTTTTAAATTATACTTAATGTGCGGTCCATGCAGATTAAAGGTATTAAATTGTATTTAATTCCATACAGATTAAAGGTATTAGAGGTATTTAATGTGCGGTCCATGCAGATTAAAGGTTTTAAATATTATTTAATGTGCGGTCCATGTATATTAAAGGTTTTAAATTGTATTTAATGTGCGTTCCATGCAGATTAAAGGTTTTAACTCGTTTTTACTGTGCGGTACATGCAGATTAAAGGTATTAAATTGTATTTAATGTGCGGTCCATACAGATTAAAGGTATTAAATTGTATTTAATGTGCGTCCATGCAGATTAAAGGTTTTAAATTGTATTTAATGTGCGGTCCATACAGACTAAAGGTATTAAATTGTATTTAATGTGCGGTACATGCAGATTAAAGGTTTTTAATAGTATTTAATGTGCGGTCCATGTAGATTAAAGGTTTTAAATTGTATTTAATGTGCGGTCCATACGGATTAAAGGTTTTAAATTGTATTTAATGTGCGGTCCATGCATATTAAAGGTTTTAAATTATATTTAATATGCGGTACATGCAGATTAAAGGTTTAAATTGTATTTAATATGCGGTATGTGGTTTTATGGTACATAACGTCGGCTTTACCTTGAGGTCTGCGGTGTACTCTCACTGCTGTATGGTACAGAACACCAGACTTGCATTGATGTATGCTGTGTAATGTCAGGGCTTTATGGTTCAAAACGCCAGACTTGCATTGATGACTGCAGTGTAATCGTAGGGCTTTATGGTACAGAACGCCAGATTTGCCTTGATGGATGCGGTGTAATCTCAGGCTTTATGGAACAAAACGCCAGACTTGCCTTGATGTATGTAGAGTAATATGACTAATATCAGGGCTGTATTGTACAAAACGGCAGACTTGCCTTGATGTCTGAAGTGTAATATCACAGCTGTATGGAACAGAACGCCAGACTTGCCATGATGTATGCAGTGTAATATCACGGCTGTATGGCACAGAACGCCAGACTTGCCTTGATGTCTGCAGTGTAATCGCAGGGTTTTATGGTGCAGAACGTCAGCTTTACCTTGATGTCTGCGGTGTACTCTCACTGCTTTATGGTACAGAACACCTGACTTGCCTTGATGTCGTAGGGCTGTATGGTACAGAACGCCAAACTTGCCTTGATGTCAGCGGTGTAATATCAGGGTTGTATGGCACCGAAGGCCAGACTTGCCTTGATGGATGCGGTGTAATCTCAGGCTTTATGGAACAAAACGCCAGACTTGCCTTGATTTCTGCAGTTTAATATCAGGGTTGTATGGCACCGAAGGCCAGACTTGCCTTGAGGGATGCGGTGTAATCTCAGGCTTTATGGTACAAAACAGCAGCTTTGCCTTGATGGCTGTGGTGTAATCGTAGTGTTGTATTGTACAGAACGCCAGACTTGCCTTGATGTCTGTGGTGTAATATCAGGGCTGTATGGTACAAAACGCCAGACTTGCCTTGATGTCTGCAGTGTTATATCATGGCTGTATGGCACCGAACGCCAGACTTGCCTTGATGGATGCGGTGTAATCTCGGGATCTATGGTACAAAACGGCAGACTTGCCTTGATGTATGCAGTGTAATATCAGAGTTGTATGGTACAGAACGCCAGACTGGCCTTGGTGTCTGTGGTGTAATATCAGGCTTTATGGTACAAAATGCCAGACTTGCCTTGATGTCTGCGGTGTAATCTCAGGCTTTATGGTACAGAACGCCAGACTTGCCTTGATGTCTGCAGTGTAATCGTATGGCTTTATGGTACAGAACGACAGCTTTGTCTTGATGTCTGTGGTATAATCTCAGGGCTGTATGGTACAGAACGCCAGCTTTGCCCTGCTGGCTGCGGTGTAATCGTAGGGTTTTATGGTACAGATCGCCAGACTTGCCTTGAGTTGAGATTACAATCTACACAGAAAGCTACTCCGTCATCATTATGAGGATAATTTGCAACGATATGGTCGATTCTCGTGTAATGTGGGTCAGTCCATCAATGAAATGTCTACGCAGCAAGGTTGAAAGTGAGTACAAAAGCCAAAAATATCCAGAACTGTGATTTTTGTTTAAAGAAAATGATTCAAGAAATGTCCATTATATTAGTTTATCGCAAACTTGATCGTTGTAAATGTACTATGAATTCACAAATTTGGTAAGTTCACAGAATGTGTTGTCCCCTTAGCAAATAAGCCTAATTGTGTACATTCTGTATTGCAGATGAAATCCAAGTTGAAGGAGACATCGTTTGATGATACACTGCGGGACCTCAGGCCTTCTGAATTCAGGGATAGCCACCTTGTTATCTACAAGGTAAGTTGACCTGCATTACAATAGCATCACCCATCGTGCAGACACAATCAAACCGCGACCGAGATGCACTAGGACATCAGAAGTTATCACATTGTGACTAATGTTTACCAGCTTTCCAAGGTTTGTCAACCAATGTTTTCCAACGATTCGTGTGAAAACCTTGGTAAAGTTTGGTAAATCTTCGATCCAAGGTTTGCTATGCTTTACCAAGGTTTGTTCGCCACAGATTTCCAAGGTTCCACTTCATGCAATTACTAAGATTCCCGAACTACTGTTGAAAAGCTTGGATTTCTTTGTGCAAGGGATGACAGCGTTTTGTTGAATCCGCTATGTGTCGTTATCCGCCCCCCCCCCCCCCCCCAGATAACACAGAGTGGGTGAATCCCGCGTGCAGGTAACTGACATAATTATATAACACAAATCATGGTTATTTCACACTAATATGATAATGTTCAAACAGTTTCTGAAGATATGCCCATAACTTCAAGAAAACTGAATTACATCTAAATTTGTCATTTTGGCTATTAAATAATCAAAATTTTAACAATGTGATACTATAGAAGCTTCATGCTTGTTGTTGAATCGTGAATACCGGTTAAAGTTGGCATCGAATGTATGAATGCCGGGTACCTTTTATCAACGGGGGTGAATCGTGGGTACCCCTTCAAGATCGCCCGAATCCCGCGAACCAGAGAACAGAGGGCGACACGCTCATCGTGCTTAATACATATTTGTTCGGTAGAACGGTATTATGCTCTTGAAGTTATACATGGTGTTTCGAAGAGAGGCAAGTTTGGGGAGTTATAGCTATTTTTGAATGTATCACGAACATCTATGTACAATATAAAGAGTAGGATGTGTCTGTATATGTATCTCTGTCTTTCTTTTGTCCCAGACCCCTGGACCGATTTCAACCAAATTTGGTGTGGTGACTCGGGGTACACTGGCGGAGGTTATAACGCCGTCAGTTTTTCAAAATTTTGATTTCAAACAAATTTCATTAAATAAATTTAAAACAACATTTATTTAAGCTCAATATGGGCCTATTGCAGAATCAAATAAGTCCAATATGAACCTATGCGAATAATTAGGTTCACTATGAACCTATGCGAATAATTAGGTTCACTATGAACCTATGCGAATAATTAGGTTCACTATGAACATATTTTCACGAGGACGAGGATATGTTGCAGCATCAGATGTACGCTCTTTATATAATTATGTGTTTTCATTGTGGCCCGCGCCTTGCAACTAAATAACGGGTATAAGTCCACTATGGGCTTATTCCAAAAATAAGTAAAATATTTGAGCCAATGTCTTAGTTTATTTAGGACCAATGTGAACCTATTTGCACGAGGATATATTGCAGTAGCATAATACTTAAATGTGTGCATGGGCGGCGCGGAATATAACCAGTCCATATAAAGTTATCACAATACAAGTATATGCAGTATTGTCAAATTTTGGGCTCCTAAATTGCTTAATAATAATAATAGGGGTGTGGTCAAATGTATATCATTATGTTCTGCTAGTCAATATCTATAGTTGCGGGTTCGGATTTTCTAAAGTGACGCCGTTGTTGTCAGGGGCAAAAAAATGGGAGGGGCAGAAAACATTTTGTCGCCGATTGCCACGAAACTTATACATAATCAATCATCCCCATGATATAAGGTGTGATGCACGGAAGGGGAGAGGGGCACCAAAATTGATAAACTACATGTAAGTTTAGCGCCGAGGGACCATCTAGATGGCACCAAAAGAGTCTACTTGGGGTAACTTTTTACGAGAAAGATAATGGTGTGGGTTATAATTTTCTAAAGTGACGCCGTTGTCAGGGGCAGAAAAGGAGGAGGGGCAGAAATTTTTTTTGTCGCTGATTGCCTCGAAACTTATATATAATCATTCCCATGATATGAGGAATCTAATTGTGTTGTTTAAATATTTCAAAAATGGCGCCATTTGCGTCAGGGATCCACGGACGGAGAGAGGGGTACCACAATTGATAAAACTAATTTTAGCGCCGATTTCCACCAAATTGACATTTATTCTTCTCCATGACACAATGACTCTAATTGTGCGATTTAAAGACTACAAATTGCTGTCGTTTCGATGAAAGATTGTGGGAGGGGCACTCAATTTGATAAGAATGGGTTTAGTCGCCGATTGCCACCACACTTACACAATATCATCCCCATGGTATGAGGAGTATAATGGTGTGGCTTAAATCTGTCAAAAGTGGTCATTCGAGTCAGGGGTGAACTGAAAGGCAGAGGGGCAACAACATTGATACGCAATCATTTTAGCGCCAATGTCCACCAAAGTGATACGCATTCGTATCCATAATACGAGGAGTCTGGTCGTGTGATTTAAAAACGCCATGTTGGTGCTGTTTTGGTGAGAGGTGGGGTGGGTGGGCAATAAATTTGATAAAAATTGATTTAGTCGTCGATTAGTACCAAACTTATCAATAATCATCTCCATTATATCATTAGTCTAATTGTGTGGTTTAAGGACGTCACAAGCTGGCATAAGGGGGCCATTCGAGTCAGGAGGCATAGAGGGTCAGAGAAACACCCAAATAAAAAAGATGAACAATATGTTTAACGCCGATTTCCACCAGATTAATACATATTCTTCTCTGTTATACGAGAAATATAATCGTGTGGTTTAGATACGCCAAATTGGTGCCGTTTGGATGAGAGATATGGGGACCCTAAATTTGATACGAATTTGTATACTCGCCAATTTTCACCAATGTTATACATGTATATATATATTATTATATTTCAATAATGAGTCTAAGTGTGTGGTTTAATGATGACAAACGATGTGCCGCCTCCATCTGAAATAGGGACGGGAGGGTCATCAAACTGATAAAAAATATGTTTAGTGCCAATAACCATCACATTCATACAAGTTCTTCTCAAATGATACGAGGAATCAAATCGTGCATGTTAAAAACGTATAACGAGCAAGCAAAACAGATACATAGAAGAAAGCGTTAAACGCATATTTCTCATTTTATTTAACAGATACACATATTCTTGCAAACTGAGAGACCTCAACCCGTCAGGGGATTGCATATTAGACTGGATCATGTATATATTATAACACAGTTGAGTCTGTTCCATTCAATATAGTTTCCACACACATACAAAATACAATAAACCACTCAAAATCGCGCTCTGTGTCGGGTACATGTAGCTGATGTACTTGCATAGCAACATTTCTTTTAAACTGAGAATATTTCGCCAATAGATAGCGCAATGAACAGAGGATCACCTGGACATTTCTTTAAAACATATGTATCTCCATGGAGATATGATAGCCAGGTGTCCTCAAAATCTTACTCTAACCAACTAGATCGATTGATACATCTCTATATATGTAAAGCCCAATTGTCTTCTTTTGCGAACTAATGTGTGTATGATGTTCATGTTTCATGTCATAACGTCTGACATATACGCAGACACTAAATAAATACTTCTGCATTGGTGGAACGGACAATCGCGATAAAAAAAATGGCAATTGACAAGGTGAGCCACTACTTACATTCCACGTGTAAGACTCATGTTTTGTGATGCTATTTGAATATACAATTTATGAGAATACGTGTAACACTTTGAGCAAGATAATTCCCTATTCCCACTAAATATACACAGCATGCAGAGTGTTTCTCATCACTTTAATATGGGCAACGCCGGGTAACCCTGCTAGTCATCAATATAACAGCAACAATATAATTATACACAAATCATTGCACAATGCGCCAGGCTCAGAATATCGTCCCCCAACTGCGCCCTGTCAACATAAATATAAGTGTTTATGTACGAGCACGATTTCCGGTTACCGAGATGTCTTCATACTAATTAAATTCCTCGTTTGACCCTGAACGTTTTGTCCGTTCTGATGGTAACTAGACTCTGCCCATGGATTATCTAACAATTTGGTAGAGCGTCATGATGGTATCGTTATGTCCGTTCTGATGGCAACTAGACACTGCCCATGGATTATCTAACAATTTGGTAGAGCGTCATGATGGTATCGTTATGTCCGTTCTGATGGTAACTAGACTCTGCCCATGGATTATCTAACACTTTGGTAGAGCGTCATGATGGTATCGTTATGTCCGTTCTGATGGCAACTAGACTCTGCCCAAGGATTATCTAACACTTTGGTAGAGCGTCATGATGGTATCGTTATGTCCGTTCTGATGGTAACTAGATTCTGCCCATGGATTATCTAACACTTTGGTAGAGCGTCATGATTGTATCGTTATGTCCGTTATGATGGTAACTAGATTCTGCCCATTGGTTATCTAACACTTTGGTAGAGCGTCATGATGGTATCGTTATGTCCGTTCTGATGGTAACTAGACACTGTTCATGGATTATGTAACACTTTGGTAGAGCGGTTATGACGCTATCTATGTGTATTACATGATAGAGACTTTTCGAAAAATCACAATTACGATTACGGATATGGACATTATCATGCCAGTATACGGCCACAAATTCGATCTTTACAGCATGGGGGTCCTTATGTGAGACGAAATCTATACCAAACGCAGTATAGTGATGTGCAGATGTGTCAAGGATGTGCTACTTTCCTGCTTGTGGAAGCTCTAACAGCATACGTTCTGTGTATAAAACACGGCTAAGAACATGGGATGTGAAAGATTAGGTAATATAAGAGTAAACATATTGACAATACTATATACTACTATTGGGATAAATTTATATGGATTGATTACATTTTACTCCAATAATTTGGATCTATGGTTCTACTATTCTTTGTAGAACCTACATTGGTCAGACTTGATTGCAAGCAAAGACAGGGATACCAAACCGACCATCAACATACCGGAGACCGAGCGCATGCGCAGAGAGGCTGTCTGGGAGTTGTTCAAAAGCGAGTGCGTCTTTCTCGTCGATCACCTGATGGTATTGAAACACGTAAGTTATCACTTACAGTAATGCCCTAATTAACCGACACCTTTAGCCACAGCAGAATTATGGGCAACTTTTCAGGATTTAGTCGGGGAGAGCTTTCCGATGAATGGCAACAAGCCATATTTCCGACTAAATCCTGAAAAGTTACCCATAATTCTGCTGTGGTTAAAGGAGTCGATTAATTAGGGCATTACTGTATATATTGTATGACGTCCTAGATCTCGTTATCGTGACGTCATATATCTCGTTATTAATAAACTCTACCTGCTCATATTCGTGAACTTGACCTGTATTCCACTTTACCGACACAGATAGCAACAGTTTTCAGGGTATAAGTTATTGACATGGTCTCATGGGCTTATATATACACTGTTAAACATGTTCCGTTCTCATACGGTACAATGATCCGGTAAATTGCTGCCGGCACAATGTAACGTAAGGGTACGGAGCAATGTACCGTAAGGGTTACGGGACATTGTACCATTTCATTACGGCTTTATGTTCTGTAACTCTATAGAACAAAGTGCCATATCCATACGGGACATAGAACCGTAACAAAACAGGTTAATTTTCCTCAACTTTACGGGATATGTGCCGGCGGTTGTCTTCTTGTGATATTCAAAACAAAGAGCTGATAACTACGTGACTCATTACATCGTGTTCAAATTACGGTACAAAGTTCCATCAAGGTGATTACGGAACAATAGTCCATTTTCAAACTGAAAATAATAACAGTGTAGTCCAGGTAGTGTATACCTGTCACATGGGTTTATATATAGTCCAGGTAGTGTATACCGGTCACATTGGTTTATATATAGTTCAGGTAGTGGTATAGGTCGCATGTGTTTATATATAGCCCAGGTTGTGTACACCGGTCACATGGGCTTGTGTATAGTCCAGGTAGTGTATACCGGTCACATGGGTTTATATATAGTCTTGGTAGTGTACACCGGCACATGGGTTTATATATAGCCCAGGTTGTGTATACCGGGCGAGTCCAAACCGCTATTCGTTGTCAATCGGACTGAAATTTAACCAAAGATATTGTTCCAAATGTTTCAATGCTATAACAATGCCAAATTTGGCCAAAGTCTTTGGCCCAGAAGTTTCAAGGCTACAGTCAGAATTTTGGTCTGAAATACCTCTCCATGAATTTTATTGATCACAATTTAAGTTTTTTATTTGGCCAAAGTGTCTGAAAAATAGCCAAACAAATTCAGAAATGGCCAAAATGACAAAAAGAATCGTGATTTATTAACCCTTTCATGGCGGGAGCTGCGCTGGCCCAACATTGAAGACCATGTGCCAATGCATTCTCTTATATATGCGAGTCGACCTAATGCATTGGCCTAACAATTTTTTTATCAATTTTTCTTACATTCTTGTTACAGTTTTAATTATATTTTTTTCTTACATTCTTAACAACTTTTATCATTTTTTATAATTGTGTTCTTACATTCTATAACAATTATTATCATTTTCAGTTATATTCTCTTAACAATTTTATCATTTTTTCTTACATTCTTTATATATTTTTTCATTTTATTCTTACATTCTTAAACAATTTTTATCATTATTTCTTACATTCTTTTACAATTTTTTATTTTTATTTTTCATTTTTATTACATTTTTTAACAATTATAAAAAATAATATAAAATGTGTTATATAGGCCAATGCATTATTTTATACATGCGATGTGACCTATGGTCGACTCGCCTATATAAGAGAATGCATTGGCACAGGGTTTCGGCAAAAAACCAGGAAGCTCCCGCCATTTATTAATACTGCGTTTAAGCCTCATCGGTTAGACATATTCGCGCGAACCGTGCACGGAACCGGATTTCTGTGTAATGATGACCATTGAACTTTTGTCATCTCAGCGACACATATCTGTTTACATCTATATCACAGCGACACATATCTGTTTACATGTATATCACAGCGACACATATCTGTTTACATGTATATCACAGTGACACATATCTGTTTACATGTATATCACAGTCAGCGACACATATCTGTTTACATGTATATCACAGGCAACTCACCGATATCTCAGCGACACATATCTGTTTACATGTATATCACAGGCAACTCACCGATATCTCAGCGACACATATCTGTTTACATGTATATCACAGGCAACTCACCGATATATCAGCGACACATATCTGTTTACATGTATATCACAGGCAACTCACCGATATCTCAGCGACACATATCTGTTTACATGTATATCACAGGCAACTCACCGATATCCAATGCAGTATTACGTATTAAGAAAAAACGCCTCAGGAATTCCATTCATACGATAATAATTACTAATCATACAGATGATTCAATGAGACGGTGTGGCTACATCTAAAGACACCGTCGGCGAGTCACGTGTCCCTCCTGGGGATAACAATGATCCCGTTATCTAATCAATGTCTCGTCTGATCAAACTCTAATATATCTTCCTTACTGTGTACAAATTAGATCAATCCATTGACATCAAACTATATTGCTGGTGCTTCAATTCCGTTCAACCATACTTATGTCAATATGCCAACCGGTTCAGGGACGTGGCGATGTGGGGTTTGGGAGGTGTCTTGCCTGATATTTAATTTAGTTAAAAATGTTTAGTTTAAATGTTACACAAATGGTGGGCACGACCGCCCGTCCAACGCCCAACTGAGACCCCCTTCCCACGTCCCTAAATCGGTTAATCAGACATTGCATACGAAGCCTTTATATAATGTTTCTGTACTTTGCGGAATTAGGTCCACTGAGTGTGAATTTAGTGATGCTATACCGCACGGCGGGCTAGCATCACCAACTTCACCCTCTGTGAATCTCATTCTGCTTAGACATCAACTGCTACGGGAGACATAGACTGAGATTGAAGTTCCCCAGTTTACGTTTGTGATGTTCACCCATTAGTCACCCATAGAATTGGCCATCGGCTTAAAATTACACTCAAAACCAAACACCATCTTGAGGTCAAGGTCAAGGTCGTTTGCTAATAAATGTCAACTTTATTTGCTCCCGATATATTCGTAAAATTCCTGTTTTCCTGTGCATCTATGGATTCAATCTAGGATCGAGCATGTGAGGAACAAACCATGGACCATTTTGGTGCCTCTCGCGGAATGTTCGGTCTATGTTTTTCAGAATGCAAGGATTTTCCTGTTTTATTCCTCGGAAATACAACACCCATTGTCGTATGTAATTATGTCGCCATTACTCCTTTGTCCATTTACCCAGAAAGCCACTGTTATATAATCGCCATTGTGTAGTCGCACAGCTTGCTAATTGAAAGGAGGTGGACCTTGCTCGACAAAACTCTTCACGCTTCAATTCGTCTGTGTGTCAACAGCGATAATGGACAGTGACAAACGGTGTCTCTTCCAGTGTCAATGCAGACAATAGCGACTTTGGACTGATTGCTATCGGGTAAGGAAAACAAACCGGTAGACGTTCTCTCTTCGTCGCTGATTTGAAGGACCTAATAAGTTCGGACAATTCCGGAGATGTACTCCCGGCATCGTCGTTTCGAAGGACCAAAAATTGTTCACGGATTGACGTACTGTCTCAGCTGATTTCTGTCAGAAAGAAACTGTTTACCGACAAACCGCGCTTCCTACTGACAGTGCTTCTCCATGTTGGAGTGTTTCACCCAGTGACAATTACTGTTTAAAACAAAAAAAACACTACAAAAAAAAACAGCGGTGATGTGCACTGCATATATTGATTGTTTGTTTAAATAAATATTTTTGTACTGTCTCTTTATTCCCCTGGCCTGGTGGGTCGTACAAGTATGGAACAGCCATCTGGGTGTACGAATATGAACATGGGTGAGCATATTAATATTGTTGATGGGAAAACATATACTGTTCTAGGGTGTGCTTCTCTGTCCCATTTGAATTCTATTCAGAATATTGATGATTCTCAGTTGGATGAGGCATGTGATAATTTCCTCAGCGAGGAGTGTGTCCGTGATGAATTCAGTGTTATTGATTCCGATAAAGATGTCGTTGAGAGGAAGATTCCCAAATATAATTCCTTGTTGGATCTACGACGTTTGCAGAATCAACCAAGGGATCAGTTCGTTTCATCTCTTCTGATTGATATGCCGGATCGCTTCAGTTTAGAAAGTCTTCGCCGCAACATATTTATTGAAGCGCGCGGTGTGTGCCCCGATCTCTTCGACTATGAATTGAAAAACCGTATTAACAGAGACCAGGGTATACCTGTTCCAAAAAAACTCGCAAGAGACGTGTTTAACCTCGTTCAGTTTATGAATGGCGGAAACATGGATGAGATTCGTGACATGCTAACTTCGCCATCTTCTCGGTTGAAATCTGCGACGCCGATACCTCCTAAAAATGATGTATCGACCTGTGCATGCAACTCTATATGTGTTCAAAATAAACTCGGAGAAGTGCTGACTCAAATGACAGTCTTTCAAGAAAACCTAAACACAACGATACTCAGCCTAGAAGAATCTATCTCTTTACTGAACTCTGATATTAAGGCTGTGGTCGACGAGCAGAAAAATATCAAACTGGATGTTGAACGACTGAATGACGAAGCCAAGAACGGAATAACAGGACTGAAATCCAGCCTCAAAGTTCTTGAAAACGACTTAAAGTCAAATAACGATTCTGTTGATTCACAGTTCAAGAACATTGAATCACGCGCATCGAAAATCTCCCAAAAGTCGCGCAGCCTTGAACTCAAAGTCACGCAGTGTTCCCAGAAATGCAAGTCGTCTTCTAAGGAAACAAAGGAGCATTTGAATTCGACATTCAAACAGCTTGCGGAAGTCTTCGAACTTTATGCCGACAATACTGCAAACAAATATGATGAAATCCGATCCATTGTTCAGACCCATATTCCGACTGCCACCCGGCCCGACACCTCATGCACCGAAACTGTTTCTCCATTCGAAACACACGCGAAGCGGAGTTGCTCTGTCATTAGGCCCTCCACATCCCCCGAGAACTCAAGTGAACGTGTGTACAACTCTGTTTCTCCTGTAACAGCCAACATGAACACAAAATGTGATTCTAACAAACAGGCAAAACTTCATGTTGATGCTGACACATCTGTCCATATAGACTCGAAGCTCAATACGTCGAACAACAGTGCAAATCTGAATGTCTGCGAAGTAAATCTCTCGATCAATAGCGATGATTACTCCAACTCTAAACGCACCCCTGTTCGTATAAAACCTTCTCCCATTGAAGTAATAACCGAACCAGAGGCTGGCAAACATATGTCAGAAATATTCAAGTTCATCGACAACTACAGCGATATACAACGAGCAGCCGTGGACAGTGACGATCCTGCTCATAATTTGTCAACACATGGCGAACGTAGTATAGATTATCCTACACAAAGACCCCCTCCTCGACAACATGCTGAGCATGTGAACACTGACGGTCCGCCTTATTCTTATGCCGATGCTCTGAGCGCACCGAGGCAAATCGAAACTCTAATACGGAACGACAGACGTCCCGCGGCATTAAAGAGGGACCCCAGTCGCAAAACCGCACATATTTCTGACAGGAATCCTCGTTCAGATAATGACCGAAATGGATTCTCAGGCGTCCACCGGACAAGAACAGTGCGTCTTTTCGTGGGCGGTATCGATGAAAGTTCTACAGAGAATGGCCTCGCTCACTTTCTCTCTGAAAGAGGTATCGAGCCAACGTTCTTGAAGCTCATCACTAGTTCCAGAATTGGGACTGTGAGTGCTCGTTTAAATGTATCAAAAGACGAAAGCATCCCACTACTTGACAATCGTTTCTGGCCCGCAGGTGTCTACTGCAGGGCTTGGTACTCAGAAGCTCCCAGCTCAACAAACAATGGCTATTACAAATAAGCTGAATATATGCACCTGGAATATGACAGGTTTCAAGGGGAGTGCTTCCCATTTAAGTGATATGCTGGCATCGGGCTATTTCCAGATCGTCGGCATTTCTGAACATTGGCTTGATGAATTTTCACTGTCGTCCTTCGGATTTCTCTCACATGATTACATTTACATTGCGAAACCAGGTCGTTCGATTCGAACTGCGAATGGAGGTTGTCTTGTGAAAGACGGTATAGCTATCCTGGTCCACAAAAGTATCCAGTGTATCGAGATTGAATCTACAAATGATAGAATGATCTCTCTGCAGATCAAGATGAATAATAGTTCTTTTCTCTCCGTGATTCAAGTATATCTACCCGGTGCCAATCACGATATTTCATATTTTCTCGACTGTTTATCAGACTTAGCTGACATTACCTCACGCCTGGAACCGAATGGTCCTGTGATATTAATGGGAGATATGAATGCGAATTTGGGGAAAAACTATAGAACGATACTTTCAAGTTTAACGTGTCCACGTGCTAGAGCATTAGATGCCTTCTTCGAACTGCACAACCTGACAGCACTCACTACATTATCATCTTGTACTGGCAGTGACTTCTCATACGTCCCTTACTATGACGGCGCGACTCCTTCGCTGCTCGATCACATTGTCATCTCCGACATGATGGTTAATTGTGTATCTAAAACTCATGTCACAGAAGATGCAGCAACTAATAGTTCAAACCACAGACCAGTGTTCTGTTGTATAGATGTAGCTCCTACACTAAAACCACCATCAAATTACACGAGGAAAAAATATCGCTGGAAATGTGAATACATGAAGTCTTATCAAGACAATCTAACTTCCCTGTGCAAACCGTTACTGACCAAAGAGATAAACGACAAAAATGACCTTGATTCGTATTATCGCAATTGTGTCGACATTTTAATTGATAGCGCAGAAAAGACTATCCCTCCAATGTCCTACCACGCACACTTGAAACCATACTGGAATAAACAACTCAGCAGTCTGAGCTCTGATTGCAAGTCTAAATACAAATTGTGGTCGCTTGCTGGTCGCCCACGAGTATTTACCTCCTCCACGTATGTTCAGTATAAAGACGCTAAAAGGACTTTTAGGAAAGCTCATCGCTCTGCGTTCAATTCGTACCTATCCGATCAACAAAACAAACTTGAGTGCGACGCTGCCTCCAACCAAACGTCCTTCTGGCGGTCTATCAACCGAAACCGTTCGCATGTCTCTCAAATCGGATCGGTTATGGAATTCAATGGGTCTCTGACACGTGACGCAGATGAAACACTTTCTGGCTGGTCTGAGTACTTCAGAGAATTGTTCAATCCACCACCCCACTCTGAGCCAGAGTTTGAGGACCACGTTACCAGAGAAGTTGTTAGCTGTGTTTCTCTTGCTAAAGATCCCGTGCAACCGAACTGCCCACAGTGTCAACCAGTCGAACTCACCGAAATCGTTCTTCATGTGAGGAAACTGAAAAAGAACAAAGCGGGTGGAGCAGATGACTTATTGAATGAACATTTGTTGCACGCTCCGACTTCCTTCATAGAATGCATCAAAAGACTATATGACGGTATATTCCGCATGGGGTGGATTCCACCAACGATGAAAGAAGGAATAGTCATTCCGTTATACAAAGGACCGCCTAAACCACCGACATCTCCTGATAGTTACCGTGCTATAACACTTCTATCGGTCCTATACAAACTATTCGAGTCCATTCTGTTGAGCCGTCTTCTTCAAAGCCACCAAATGAAACGATTTCCGAATGCACAACAAATGGGTTTTCAGAAAGGTATCAGCTGTTCGATGACGTCATTCATTCTCACGGAATCTGTATCATATGCCAAAGACAATAACTCCAATTTATATGTTGCCTTCCTTGACTCAAAGAAAGCCTTTGATAAAGTATGGCACACTGGCCTCCTGTACAAATTCATTCAGCTCGGATTTTCGCCACACTTTGTCAGTTTGTTGGAGAACATCCATTCGGATGTGACTAGCAAAGTACTATACGACGGCCGCATGTCTCAAAGTTTCAAAATACTGCAATCTACTCGACAAGGTGCCGTTCTGTCACCTCTCTGCTATCTCGTCTTCATAGACGACCTACTTAACGAACTAGCAACTTCTCCATACGGACTAAGAATATGCAATATCCCATGTGGCGCTCCTACTACTGCCGACGACATCGCTCTTCTGTCGCTATCGAAATCCGGTCTAGAATCCTTGTTGAACATATGTGTGAAATATAGCAGGCGGTGGCGATTCGAATTCTCCTCCACGAAGAGCAAAATTGTTGTATTCAACGAGAATAAAAACTCATATGACCGCTCGGGAAGGATATGGAGGTTGGGCAATCAAACTATTCAGGAAGTTACAGAATGTGCCCATCTTGGTTTAATTCAGGACAAGTTTGCGAAGCAGGTCAATTCCGCCTCTTCTGTGTCGAACAAAATGAGGAACAACTTTTTCAATATCATGGGTAACAAACTTATGAAATCCACTACACCCATCACCATGACAAATGTCCTCAAAACTGTTGTTCTACCGAGAGCTCTCTACGGTGTCGAGGTGGTTCCTTTTTATCAAAGTTCCGCCATCACCATTATGAACAAGGCCACCAGAACATGTCTCAAATACGCACAATCCCTCCCAAAACGAGCGTCAACTAGGCTATCGCTAGGTCTTCTTGGATTTCTACCAATTGAATATCAACTGCATATCAAAAAACTTTGCTTTATGGGACGTCTTATCCATCTACCGTTCGGCCATCAATTACCATTACGACTGTTTGTCCTGAAAGCACACCTCTACAGACTATACAGTCGCTCCAGTGGTTTTGTACAGGAAATGTTCTCCATATTAGCCAAATACGATCTTTTGAACTATTTGAACGACTACCTGGACATTGGGGTCTTCCCAAAACTGTCAACGTGGATAACTCTTGTGAAGGCAGCTGTCAGGGGAACGTTCATTTCCTCGTGGCAGACCAAAGTTTCGTCCGATCCATCCTTGCGAATTCTGTGGAAAGTTCACCCTAATCCCCTATCAAACTGGGCAGTCTGGAAACTTCTCCATGGAAACGCTCACATGTTGAAATATCTCAAAAACTTAGTACTGCTTCTCAACAGGACTACCTATGCCAACAATTTAGTGTGTCATCTCTGCAGCGAAGTGTACTCGAACGAAATCGACCACGCCATGTTCGTATGCTCTTCTCCAGCCGCACTCATTATTAGAAACTCTTTTTGGGAAGGGATTATCTCTCGTTTCGGCATACCCGAATATTTTCACCTTGCGTCGTTAGCCAGAGATGACCTGGTAGCAACCCTCCTCGGAAGTTCTCTGGAAACCCTAACAGAACACATATCTCACTGCCTCAAGGAACTAGTACTATATTCTGCGAAGTTCCTGTACGTTCTCAGCACAATGATAAGGAATGGCGTACAGCAACCCGTGCCTCGTCCATTGTAATTATCTTCTCAACACCCACGCATGTTGTAACGACTAACTGTCATATCTGTTGGACAAATCAGATTTTCCTGCAACAAAAGCTGTTGTGAACATTCAAATGCATATATGCTTCACTCTCGTGGTTTCCAACACCTCTCCATACTTGTACATAACGGCCCACCACATTGGTCAGGGGAGCCCACTTTAATCCAACTGTATTTATATGTCATGTGTATCGATCTCTCCTATACTTGGAGGTAATAAAGATATCTCTTACGTTTGTGATGTTCACCCATTAGTCACCCATAGAATTGGCCATCGGCTTAAAATTACACTCAAAACCAAACACCATATATTTTAAGAACAGTTTGCTTCCTTTGGGTGGCGTCACATCGGTACATCAAAGAACAAAGCCGACGCGTAACTCAGATGAATGGTTGTCACTTTATGGCAAAATCTGATTAGCACGAGCACTGCTTTCTGACGTCAAAACACTGTGCCAATGCATTATGGGTAGAAACCTCGATTATGCAATGTATCTTCTGCAAATTATGGGGGATATAGTCACTGAAAAGAAGTAATTAAACACAATGTTCATTTGAAACTATAGATACTTCTCGGTAGATGAGTCCTAAGCAGCATGAGGCCCCCAGAAGGTAATTGTTGTGATGCCAGCCCTATGTGCGTGATAGCATGACTAAATTCACCATCTGTGCACCTCATTCTGCAAATGAGAGACACACTATTTCCCTGGGAGTGAAGTATAGGACAGGGTAGGGCGAAGTTCACGATTCCATATATATATATATACAACATTGGTTGTGATATGTTATTTTACCAAAAGTCGCATACAATGCTTTTTCGCCAGGGATATTGTAAGGTCTTTTATGACAAAATGTTATGATAAAATAGAAACAAATTGAACTATGAAATTTTATCACGTACCTACACAATAACACCATGTCTCCGCCTCAATGTCTTGTCAATGCCTAACGTTCTTTTTGGCGACGCTCTTTATTTATTATATGCTGTAGTAAAGGGACCCCTGTTCTGGGGCGATACTTTCGATAATTCCAATGAGTTTTTCTTGTGGATATATTGTCCTGTATAGGTAGTTCATGTTTATCGGCATATCGACCAGAACGCGAGTAATTACTACAGGTATAATAAAATCAGGAATGTTCATGGTGATGAACGCGAGTAATTAATACAGGTAGGTTCATGGTGATGAACGCGAGTAATTAATACAGGTAGGTTCATGGTGATGAACGCGAGTAATTAATACAGGTAGGTTCATGGTGATGAACGCGAGTAATTAATACAGGTATGTTCATGGTGATGAACACGAGTAATTAATACAGGTAGGTTCATGGTGATGAACGCGAGTAATTAATACAGGTAGGTTCATGGTGATGCCGAACACTCCATCGCCGAGGTTATCGAATGGGAATAGTTAAATATATTTTCATAAATTAATTTTATGTCTAACTTGACAGTGTACTACCTCGTTGTTAAATAAGAATTATGTGCATCGACTTTCATTTGTAGAATCGTATCAGTTATGCGTATCGGTGATGAATTATCACGGAATTAAGGAGTCAATATGTATAACTGTAAGAAAGAGCGTCTTTGATTGGTCAGAGGGCTACGCAACATATCCCATGTTTACGTTTCGAGCCGTTAACAAATAAGGGAAACCAAGACAGCCGTTTAATGGTCCCTTGATGGCCCGCTTTTTTCGTGACGTTGAACAACGTTGTGGAGAGAGCGATAGGAGATTTTGACATTTTCTGCTGATCATTCTTCGGAATAAATATAACATTGCTATGGATGACCAGGACTGTCGGCAGAACATATACGTTATTGTGGTGGATTGATGGTAACAGTGTGTGAACTGTGCCGTTGGAGTTTTGGTAATATTTATTAAGGGAGAGAGAGATCGTTTATTCCTTCATATTAATGAAATTAATCCCAAAATCAAATTAGAGGAAAATATCCCAAAATCAAATTAGAGGTAGGCAGTCCCAATTGGACTATATTTATTTTATATTCCAGATATCGCAAACGAAATATTAGTTTTTCGAGTTCGGGGGGGGGGGGGGGTGGGTGGCGTATAGCGATTTCGCAATACAATGTTTATATGATGGATTTGTGCAGTGATCAGTACTACCAGTATATCACTATTTTACATAGGAATAGCTATTATATAGTTTTCCGGGATCGAGGGGTGGGGTGGCGAATATCGATTTTGATATTTATGGAGTTATCCAGTGATCATAGTATACTACCGGTATATCACGACATGACATTCGTGATACAGAATAATGTCAATTGACACAGTGTAAAATATATTTGAATCGTGTCAAGTAACCTACATGTCAAAGCTCAGCGTGATCAGATATAGATTTTTCAAGTTAGTTATTTAAATTCTTTCTGGGCCAGAAACTAGAGTTTAAACAGAAAAAATTGAGCGGTAAATTATTAACGCTCAAGTTTTCTGTTTGAACCAATTAATAACCCCGAAGCCAAAAAAAATAGTAATTTAGGAGCGTCTGATCGGATTGAGTACCTTTAAGCCAAACTCATTGCAAAAACAGTAAAAAAAAACATGCAGGAAAAAAAATTGAGTTGCGGAATTCAATTTGATTCACTGAATAAAACGCCCGCTAGATGTAAGACCAAGTCTTCTCGGTCCACAACAGATTGGGATATAGGTTGAGTTGATGCTGTGACAGATTGGGATATAGGTTGAGTTGATGCTGTGGCAGATTGGGATATCGGTTGAGTTGATGCTGTGACATATTGGGATATAGGTTGAGTTGATGCTGTGACAGATTGGGATATCGGTTGAGTTGATGCTGTGACAGATTGGGATATAGGTTGAGTTGATTTTGTGACAGATTGTGATATCGGTTGAGTTGATGCTGTGACAGATTGGGATATCGGTTGAATTGATGCTGTGACAGATTGGGATATCGGTCGAGTTGATGCTGTGACAGATTGGGATATCGGTTGAGTTGATGATGTGACAGATTTGGGATATCGGTTGAGTTGATGATGTGACATATTGGGATATCGGTTGAGCTGATGCTGACAGATTGGGATATCGGTTGAGTTGATGCTGTGACAGATTGGGATATAGGTTGAGTTGATGCTGTGACAGATTGGGATATCGGTTGAGTCGATGCTGTGACAGATTGGGATATCAGTTGAGTTGATGCTGTGACAGATTGGGATGTCGGTTGAGTTGAGCCTTCTTGTGATTTGTTCTTGATACATTTTTTTTTAATTCAGGTTAAATATGGTGTGTCTCTTTGATTACCGAGTAACACACATTGTTTCTATTACAGTCTAATCCCTTAACGACGATATCATTAAAGCGTCGACCGCAGCTGTTTCGTGCGCCATGGGAAGTCGCAAATCAGAGCGTATAAGACGTTTGGATTGAAACATTTAATTAACTAATCGAACTCATAAATAACGTAGATTCCCTGAGGCTTAGATACGTAGAAATAAAGGAACATAATATTTCACTATAGTAAATTGCACGTCTCTTCGTGCTGAATGGTAACGGGCTGTACATTCGCGCCCACATAAACGATCCGCCCCAGGGCAGCCACAAAATAATGTTAACCATTGATGGAGCCCAAGACAGGGCAAACAATGCACCGATGTCGTCTGCTTGGGTCCGTGTGAGGCTTCATACGGGAGTGTTGTTTAATCCTTCGGAATTGCACTGATGCAGCATTAGTGATCATATGCCATTATCATAGGGGTCCTCGCATATATAAGAGAATGCACTGGCTTACGGGTCAAGGCCAATATTATTAGAGCCATTGTATTTTCTTATATATGCGAGGCTGCCTATGGGAGAGTCGCATATAAGATAATGCATTGGCGCAGGGTTTTCACATACATGTACTTTCTGGAAGTTCCGATAAGGGTCATGTGTAGCAAAGAAACCGGCAAGTAGTGACGAAATCAATATGTTGACAGTATCCATTCAATAGTATTGAACAGGGACGTTTTAGTATAAGATGGAAGCCGGTACCAGCCGTAATGGTACGGTATCGGAATGTCAAGTTGTTTTCAGCAGTCTGTCGCCACTTGCTATACAGACAGCATAATGGCAAAGGTTCTGTATTATTAGTATCCATTGTTCAATGTAGGGACATACTTTTCCGAAATACTGTGAATGATAATGCTCAATGTATGGTACATGTACAGTTATCATACCCATTCGTGACAAATATTTTTATGCTTAATTCTATGCAAATGTGCTACGTATTTCTGGTATAATGACATATGACTTTACTTTACACCTACAGGTTTTCCTCGAGTCCTTGAAAAAGATTCAAGTTGAAGGACATGTGATGGTTGCAGAACCCGGTGAATTATTCGGTAACCTGGATGAGTTGTGTTGTGTGAGTATAATCAAAATCAACGATGAGTATGTGGTTCATCTGGGCAGGCAATAACGTCAAATTCGTCAATGCAATGCACCCCCAATTGCGCTTAACAATGAGTGTCATTCAGACAACTGGAAGCATCTAGTTTTGAAGACATGACTATGCAAGATCGACCAAGAGGCCGATTATTGTCAGCAGATAACGAAACTTGATATACGAGAGTTTCACGGTATTGACTCTACCATATTCAAAACATATATCGTGATATGACTAATTACCGTGGATAATTTTGACATTATTCATGTACTGATACAACCATGCATGTGCAGTAACACAATAACACGCCGTTATATATCTTATATGAAGACATTTCAGCTTAGATCGATACGTTTTTTGTTTTTAAATAAAAATATAACGACTAAATAATTGGAATATCGTCACCCACGATATACCGACCATCCATTTGTTTCTAAACAGACTACACGATATAAAATATATCGCGATATAACTAAATACCGAAAACCGTGAAGCTCTATGATATACCCTCTGTAATTGTATCTGATGACGGGTACATTTCGATTGAACTTCAATTGTTAACTGCCAGTGTCATAGTCAAGATCTATGCACAATTTAAGTACGCACCTCCATATGTTTCGTTGATAGAGCATACTAGTTTATTAGTCAATGCCAAAAAGTATATGGCTATTCGCTATGGTATTCTAAACGATATGCCCCTCTTTTCCGAGCCTATTATTTTGATATCCAGTGTTTAACGCAGCAAAGCCTTTAAGTTAACTGTACATGTACAAATTGGGCTCACATGTATTTAATGCGCACTATATCTGTTAAATAAATTAACCTCGCGCAACACACTCCACAACAATGTATGTCTGGAGAATGTGCTTCATGTTTGTACACACGAATATACACACCCAGGTATGCCGACATGTCCTTCAAAATACAGAAAACACAGAAAGTACACAGTTAGTAATGTATGTTTAACTCGTGCACGAGGTTCATGACTGGACCTGCGCATGCGCATCATTAAATAGCCTGTGGCAGAGCATTCCCTTACATATGCGGGTCTTACATAGTGAGCCTCGCATATAAACGAGAAGGCACTGGCTTACAAGATCAATGATAAATATTGTTAGGCCAATATACGATCTCATATATGCGAGGGTCTCTATGGGAGACTGCATATCTAATAAAATGCATTGACACGGGCTTTTTGCAAACTTTCGGGAAGCTCCAGTCATGGGAGGGTACCTAGCTGAATATATACATTGTACACGATAGTCTTATGGGTGTTGTGTCAGACCTCGTCGTGCCGGGTTGATAATCATGATTTATTTTATTCCAGGCTGTTTATCCATTTTGTAAAGATTTCCTTCACATGTTGCTAAAAGATATGGGTCATAACACATTTGGCGAGACGCAGACGCTCATTCGGGCGTTCAAGCGGGTAAGACCTCAATAGTACTTTCACACTACACCGGATATATATGTACATGTACAATGTTTGCACGCCGAAAAAAAAAGCTCACTATAAGCAAATAATACATGCTTGTCTATAAATTATTTCAAACTTGATTTTATTTTCAAAATTATTCTAAAAACTGCTTGATAAGCATGACATTCTACGTGTGATCATTCTTAAATAAATAAATTAGAAACAGTAAGTTGCTGTGGCTAAATTTGTTCGTTCCCATTTTTAGTCGACCAAACCAAAACATGTTTGGTTCTGTATAAATTATTCTAGAAATGTTCGAATGTTTTCTATGCCATAAAATCATGATATATTGGGATTATATAGAATTATTTCATATAGTTAATTAAACGTTAGTGTCATTGACGTTGCTAATAAATATTCCTTCGATTGTAGATGTCGGAGCTTACAAAGGACGCGTGTATCTACCACACATACTGTCTAAACTACACGAATGCTGTGTCATATCTCGATAAACTACAGCAAGACGAAGAATTCATCAACTACCAAAGGGTATGTATTCATTGTCAGGTATAACAATATTGTTTACGTGTAAGGGGCATTGGTATACCAAATAATGCTGTATAATATCTCTATGAACGTCAACTGCATGACGAGATAATTAGCATGGTCTTGTGATCCTCATAACGGACAAGTTATATTTATATGTGACCCGCCATATCAAATCCAGTCGTAAGTCGGGATTTTTTTTACCCTGTGCCAATGCATTCTCTTATACATGCGAGTCGACCATAGGTCGCCTCGCATATATAAGAGAATGCATTGGCCTAACAATTTTTTACAATTTTAATAATTTTTTCTTGTATTCTTTAACAATTTTATAATTCACCCATACAGAGCCCCAGACAAACATGAGCAGACGACACTCTTCTATATGCTTCTATATATGTGTGGGGCTCCCTGCTGGGTAATGGATGTTTTTTTATTTTATGTCCTAAAAATTATAAGAAACTTTTATTTAAAAAAATTGATAAAAAATTGTTAGGCCAATGCATTCTCTTATATATGCGAGGCGACCTATGGTCGACTCGCATATATAAGAGAATGCATTGGCACAGGGTAAAAAAAATCCCGACTTACGACTGGATTTGATATGGCGGGTCACATATGGTTAACAGCTGAACTAATGTTATTTCTGGCCTGTTGATAGTTTCCAACATTTGTAAATGTTCTCTAGTGGGTTAACCCATTCATGGTGGGATCTGCACTGGTGCATCATTGCAAAATCATGTCAGTGCATTATCTTATATATATATATTTACATACTAAGTGTGATCATCACTAAATCCAGCATTCCGATTGGTCGGCGCCCACGTGGCTAGTTGCAATTATTTCTCGGTGAATGCGCAACAGCTCATAACTGCAAGCTCATAACAACATCGATACGTCATTTGGGGTTGGAAGACGAACGCGTAATGTTTTGGGCGCATTTGGATTCGCGCAGGATTGACTTAATAAATCATCAGGTTTCAATTGTTCCTGTTAACTTTTGCCAAGGGTGCTATGGGATATTTTGGGCTGGTTTTGTCACGATACACTTTTCGATTTAAATACATTTACATAAGTGGCTTTGTCGCTAAATGTATATAAATATAAGGATTAACTGTCATGTTGACTGTTTTTATGGAGATGTAACCGTGAGGTAAGTGGTCATAACTTGTATATTCGGGTTTTACACAAGTTATGACCACTTACCTCATGGTTACATCTCCATAAAAACAGTCCACATGACAGTTAATCCTTATATCAAGTCTCCCATAGGGAGCCTCGAATATATATACGAGAATTCACTGGCTTACAAGGTCGTTGTCAATATTGTTAGGCAAATGTATTAACTTGTATGTGCGAGACCCCTATGGGAAATTTGCCTATATATAAATATATTTATCTCCTCCAGCTAGGAGAGTATTGTTTACAAAATACATGTTACAATCAAATTATAGCACAATAATATAGAAAGGAAAGTAAATAATAATACATATTCTAAATAGAGACAACATGGATCTCATATTGCTAGGTTTCAATTAGACTAATTGAATGGAACTGTAATAAGTGAATTACGATTGCGTACATTTTAACGCGTCCATGACTGGAGCTTCCTGATATTTCACCCATACAGAGCCCCAGACAAACATGAGCAGACGACACTCTTATATATGCTTCTATAGTGTTACCGACTCGGCAAATCTTGATCGCCGGATGCAACCTGTCAAGCCAGTCTTACTGTTATATGCAATATAACATTTGACTCCTATCGTCAAAATGGCCATTAACATGTGGTTCAAGTGTGGGAAGCAGGACAATTTATTTAACCGGTTACAGCTTCATGACCTCCTGGTCGCTTAGATGCCACACTGTGTCAAGCTAACCATATTGTTAAATGTGATATAATAGCGTATATATATATTGCGGTGGTGGTCTCTAAGGTTTTATTTTATCTCCAGTGGGCGGAGCAGGACAAACGATGTAACCGGTTACAGCTTCAGGACCTCCTGGTCGCTCCGATGCAACACTGTACCAAGTTACCGCTGCTGCTCAATCAAATCCGAAAATACACAACGAACCCTGAAGAGAGGCGACAGCTAGAAGACTCCATAGAGAAAGTAGAACTCGCACTGCGTAAGTATTCATGTGCATATTTTCCTATTTTTGGTCCAAATTTTTAACTGAAGTGGTAATTAGTTGGAAATTTCATGGGGGAATTTCCCAAGGTGGACACCCCCCCCCCCCGCAACCGAGACCCTCTAGCCACGTCCTTGATGTGTATACGTTTTATTTGAAAACAGGACCTATTATGTTTTTGGTCGTGCCGTCTGTCCGCCGTTCGCTGTTTTCGTTTCCGGATGTTAATTTTAGTAAGACTGCACTGAATGGAAATTTGGTTTGTATGTTTACTAGCACAAAATACAGGTCAAGTTCGAATTTGGGTTCCACCCGCCAATTTTCACCAGAGTTATTGACCCTTGTTGAAGTTACCGGTTCATGGGTTAATCACCTCGATTAATCATTTTATCGTCTGCAAATTAGGGGTATATAGAAACTGAACAGAAGTAATTATAGATACTCCCCAGAAGAAGAGGATGAACAGAACGAGGTATACAGAGGAAGAATTGGTGATGCAAACTCACTGTTTGGAGTAGGGTCAGTAAATTCACCCTGGGTACCCCATTCTGCCAATGAGAGACGCACTATTTCAAGAGGCTTGTATTTGCAGCAGTAACATAGCAGTACCCACACTAAAGTGTCATCAAAATAATACAGTCCTTTGCCATATTGGCAGTACATAATGTGTGTCTGAACTAGGATTGATAGTCTGGACAATCGGACATAATCAGACTAATATTGCGTTTTTATTACCAAGGACAGTGCTTTGTCATGATGACACATTATCACTAGAGATTTATATAATTATATTATAACTTGACACACACACTTCCCACTCATGTATATATGTTCGTATATCAGAATATATGTACTACCATAGCCTGATGTCGCTGCGCCCCTGTATTTACATATAACCGTATCACACTGTCTACATTATTGTTGTAGGGTTAATACCTCTATATATCACCACGCACCTATATTTATATATGTTTTGTAAATACGGTTTGCATAGCATAAGAGCTGCATTCTATATACCACCCACAACCTTGTTTTAGATAAGCTTGATCCTCCCAATCCCCATCCCAGCCACCGGTTCCCACTTTTTTTGCTGACGGTGTGAATGACGGCCCGTGCTACCCCAGCACACGTCGCCATGTTTAGATTTCCAGCATTCAACCGACAATCATGTCGCCATGTTTCTGATGCTCTTAATACAGATGAGATATCCAGCCCTACACCCACATATCGCCATGTTCTGTCTATATATACCGCTGGCGGTCTTATTATATAGAGAGGTGATTGACGCGCCATGTCATCCCGGCACCCCCCCCCCCCCAACATGTCACTATGGTTATATATCACTGACTTTCTTATTGCAGAGGAGCTTGAAGCGCCATGTCATCCCGACACCCCCCAACATGTCTCTATGGTTATGTATATATCACTGACTTTCTTATTACAGAGGAGCTTGACGCCAAGATGAAGCTCATGACGAATATTGAACGGATTCGAGAAATCAACAAGCAGATTGTCTGGCCGTCTGTCACCGACATCGACCCGAGAGCCTTTGTACCGGAGGTGAGTAGAGAGGGGTCATGGGATCGACTCAAGTTAACATAAGCGCTGGTCTATCCATTTGGACATAACGTTTATAGAAATCTGCGCCAACAATATATGATCCTATAGAGTCTTTGCTCCGGTTGTGAGTAAGTCATGGTAACATGGGGTCAAGTCAACACGAGCACTGTTAAATTCATTTGGGCATGCCGTTTATAGAAAATAATAGAAGGGACGTGGTTTTATGTGTCAGTCAAGCAAATGGTGCTCATACACCACGACGCACATCGTCTGGCCGTTAGTCAATGATATCGATCCGAGATTCTTTGTATGTGATGTATATAGAGAGGATACAAGGGATCGACTCAAGTTAACACTAGCCCTGGTCTATCCACCTGGGGCATGACGTTTATATAAACCTGCGCCCACCCCCTCTGGCGGTCTGTCACTGACATCATTCATGGGGCTAGTAGTGCAGGGTCAAGGCAACATGATCACTTAAATTGTAAATTTATTTCGAAATGCCGTTTATAGAAATAAGCTATATGACCAAAGAACACCATGTTAGATAAAGATTTCTATGTTGGCAACTCCGTTCACACCCCACAAACGTCGATCGTCTAGTCTTTGACTTGAATCATACTGTATTTGTATAATGTACAAAAGGGATTGGGGCAAACTTTTGTCAACTTATGAAGCCCCTCTCTAAATACAATTATTTAACCACACAAATGTTATCAAATATCCCCTCCCAAGTCGCCTAAATATCCCCTCCCAAGTCGCCTAAATATCCCCTCCCAAGTCGCCTAAATATCCCCTCCCTAGTCGCCTAAATATCCCCTCCCAAGTCGCCTAAATATCCCCTCCCAAGTCGCCTAAATATCCCCTCCCATGTCGCCTAAATATCCCCTCCCAAATCGCCTAAATATCCCCTCCCAAGTCGCCTAAATATCCCCTCCCAAGTTGCCTAAATATCCTCCCAAGTCGCCTAAATATCCTCCCAAGTCGCCTAAATATTCCCTCCAAGTCGCCTAAATATACCCTCCCAAGTCGCCTAAATATCCCCTCCCAAGTCGCCTAAATATCCCCTCCCAAGTCGCCTAAATATCCCCTCCCAAGTCGCCTAAATATCCCCTCCCAAGTCGCCTAAATATCCCATCCCAAGTCGCCTAAATATCCTCCCAAGTCGCCTAAATATCCCCTCCCAAGTCCCCTAAATATCCCCTCCCAAGGCGCCTAAATATCCCCTCCCAAGTCGCCTAAATATCCCCTCCCAAGTCGCCTAAATATCCTCTCAAGTCGCCTAAATATCCCATCCCAAGTCGCCTAAATATCCCCTCCCAAGTCGCCTAAATATCCTCCCAAGTCGCCTAAATATCCCCTCCCAAGTCGCCTAAATATCCCCTCCCAAGTCGCCTAAATATCCCCTCCCAAGTCGCCTAAATATCCTCCCAAGTCGCCTAAATATCCCCTCCCAAGTCGCCTAAATATCCCCTCCCAAGTCGCCTAAATATCCCCTCCCAAGTCGCCTAAATATCCTCCCAAGTCGCCTAAATATCCCCTCCCAAGTCGCCTAAATATCCCCTCCCAAGTCGCCTAAATATCCCCTCCCAAGTCGCCTAAATATCCCCTCCCAAGTCGCCTAAATATCCCCTCCCAAGTCGCCTAAATATCCCCTCCCAAGTCGCCTAAATATCCCCCCCAAGTCGCCTAAATATCCCCTCCCAAGTCGCCTAAATATCCCCTCCCAAGTCGCCTAAATATCCCCTCCCAAGTCGCCTAAATATCACATCCCAAGTCGCCTAAATATCCCCTCCCAAGTCGCCTAAATATCCCCTCCCAAGTCGCCTAAATATCTCCTCCCAAGTCGCCTAAATATCTCCTCCCAAGTCGCCTAAATATCCCCTCCCAAGTCGCCTAAATATCTCCTCCCAAGTCGCCTAAATATCTCCTCCCAAGTCGCCTAAATATCCCCTCCCAAGTCGCCTAAATATCTCCTCCCAAGTCGCCTAAATATCCCCTCCCAAGTCGCCTAAATATCCCCCCCCAAGTCGCCTAAATATTCCCCCCCCCCAAGTCGCCTAAATATCCCCTCCCAAGTCGCCTAAATATCCCCTCCCAAGTCGCCTAAAATCCTCTCAAGTCGCCTAAATATCCCCTCCCAAGTCCCCTAAATATCCCCTCCCAAGTCGCCTAAATATCCCCTCCCAAATCGCCTAAATATCCCCTCCCAAGTCGCCTAAATATCCCCTCCCTAGTCGCCTAAATATCCCCCCAAGTCGCCTAAATATCCCCTCCCAAGTCGCCTAAATAACCCCTCCCAAGTCGCCTAAATATCCCCTCCCAAGTCGCCTAAATATCCCCTCCCAAGTCGCCTAAATATCCCCTCCCAAGTCGCCTAAATATCCCCCCCCCCAAGTTGCCTAAATATCCCCCCCCCCAAGTCGCCTAAATATCCCCTCCCAAGTCGCCTAAAAATCCCCTCCCAAGACGCCTAAATATCCCCCCAAGTCGCCTAAATATCCCCCAAGTCGCCTAAATATCCCCTCCCATGTCGCCTAAATATCCCCTCCCAAGTCGCCTAAATATCCCCTCCCAAGTCGCCTAAATATCCCCTCGCAAGTCGCCTAAATATCCCCTCCCAAGTCGCCTAAATATCCCCTCCCAAGTCGCCTAAATATACCCCCCCCCCAAGGCGCCTAAATATCCCCTCCCAAGTCGCCTAAATATCCCCCCAAGTCGCCTAAATATCCCCCCAAGTCGCCTAAATATCCCCTCCCAAGTCGCCTAAATATCCCCTCCCAAGTCGCCTAAATATCCCCCCAAGTCGCCTAAATATCCCCTCCCATGTCGCCTAAATATTCCCCCCAAGTCGCCTAAATATACCCCCCCCCAAGGCGCCTAAATATCCCCTCCCAAGTCGCCTAAATATCCTCCCCAAGTCGCCTAGATATCCCCCCAAGTCGCCTAAATATCCCCTCCCAAGTCGCCTAAATATCCCCTCCCAAGTCGCCTAAATATCCCCCCCCCAAGTCGCCTAAATATCCCCTCCCATGTCGCCTAAATATCCCCCCCAAGTCGCCTAAATATCCCCTCCCAAGTCGCCTAAATATCCCCCCAAGTCGCCTAAATATCCCCTCCCAAGTCTCCTAAATATCCCCTCCAAAGTCGCCTAAATATCCCCTCCCAAGTCGCCTAAATATCCCCTCCCAAGTCGCCTAAATATCCCCTCCCAAGTCGCCTAAATATCCCCCCCCCCCCAAGTCGCCTAAATACCCCCCCCCCAAGTCGCCTAAATATCCCCTCCCAAGTCGCCTAAAAATCCCCTCCCAAGTCGCCTAAATATCCCCCCAAGTCGCCTAAATATCCCCCCAAGTCGCCTAAATATCCCCTCCCATGTCGCCTAAATATCCCCTCCCAAGTCGCCTAAATATCCCCTCCCAAGTCGCCTAAATATCCCCTCGCAAGTCGCCTAAATATCCCCTCCCAAGTCGCCTAAATATACCCCCCCCCCCCAAGGCGCCTAAATATCCCCTCCCAAGTCGCCTAAATATCCCCCAAGTCGCCTAGATATCCCCTAAGTCGCCTAAATATCCCCTCCCAAGTCGCCTAAATATCCCCTCCCAAGTCGCCTAAATATCCCCCCCAAGTCGCCTAAATATCCCCTCCCATGTCGCCTAAATATCCCCCCCCCCCCCATGTCGCCTAAATATCCCCTCCCAAGTCGCCTAACTATCCCCCCCCCAAGCCGCCTAAATATCCCCTCCCAAGTCGCCTAAATATCCCCTCCAAAGTCGCCTAAATATTCCCTCCCAAGTCGCCTAAATATCCCCTCCCAAGTCGCCTAAATATCCCCTCCAAGTCGCCTAAATATCCTCCCAAGTCGCCTAAATATCCCCTCCCATGTCGCCTAAAATTGTGTAATGCTACCGTACTTGTGATATATTGGAGAGGTTTACATCTGAACATCGACTTCAAAAGCCATATGTCAACAAACAATAGTATGATAATACAACGGTCGGATAGTGTCCTAATAATATAGTGTTAATGTCGGTCATGTGATATAAATATAAATAATGCATATGTACATGTAATCAGAGACGTGGCGACAAATGAACCGGAATTTAGTGCGGGCTACATCATTATACCATGTTTGAACTGTAAATTAGTTAATTTATTTTAATACTATCAAGCGTCTTGAAACCTCGATGATATGTGCGCTATACAAGAAATGTGTGCTATGACATGTTTTTGAATGTTTTATAAATATAATTGCATTTCCACCGTTCGTTCAGATTAACTCCGGGTTGTCAAATGACCATTTGGAAACAAATAACCGTGCATTTTCTTAACAGCAACACTTTGGCCTAACACAAAATAATATTTTGCCGACCAGTAACATTGTAAATTAGCAATTTAACCACTTAGCCATGGTGTTCTCCAAAATGTTTAATGATTGACTGGTCATTATTCAGATAATTCCCAGTTAACGGATCATTATCTAGATAATGATCAGCAAAATAATTACCACATCGGAAAGAAAACTTGTCGTGGAAACGTTGGCGTATTCGGTTAGTCGTCCGGATGATTATCTATAGCGATATCAAAAGGCAGAATTATCGAAAATGTATCGTTCACCAGTAATCGACCTTGTTTTGAGTTCTACATTGAAGCCTCTTGCCTCCATATTTCGTTATATTCATGAGCTGTCTTGCCATGTTACTACTGCGTGATTTTCATGACAAGCTTGTCAACGATGAACTTCGCATCAGGGCACATTGGTCAATTTGCATAACACTTGTTTGTGACACGGGCATCATGGGGCAATAAAATGCATAAGTTATCTTCTAAAAATGTCAGAAGGACACAAATAAATCCAGGTTGTGGAAAGTTATGTGACAGACCGGGCGCGATGTTCTCAATTAGACGTCATATTTGAATACCCTAACGCCGTTTCACCGAAGCGAGAAACCGTAAATCTATCTCTAATATTCTGTTAATTCTGTTGAAGTCTTCGCCCACATGCCCCATGAGACCTAATCAAACGTTGTTGCGTGGGGAACTTATGACGTGTTGTTCTGCTTCTTTGCACACGCCCTTCTTAACCTCTTGGCTGGTATACGTCAGTTCTGAGTATGGACCTAAAATGTCACGCTGTATGCTATACGTCCGTACTATACTACGAACCTACTTCCTCGATCTAGCATGCGGCCGTCATTCATAAGGAGAACGAAGAAATTAGTTCAACTGAACCAGTGTATCTCGACGTTTCAGTCAATGTATGGCGTTCAGTCAATGTATGGCGTTCAGTCAATGTATGGTGTTCAGTCAATGTATGGTGTTCAGTCAATATATGGTGTTCAGTCAATGTATGGTGTTCAGTCAATGTATGGTGTTCAGTCAATTTATGGTGTTCAGTCAATGTATGGTGTTCAGTCAATGTATGGTGTTCAGTCAATGTATGGTGTTCAGTCAATGTATGGTGTTCAGTCAATGTATGGTGTTCCAGGATTGGTAATAATAGTAGCGTCATTCCCATATGTGACCCGCCATATCAAATCCAGTCGTAAGTCGGGATTTTTTTACCCTGTGCCAATGCATTCTCTTATATATGCGAGTCGACCATAGGTCGCCTCGCATATATAAGAGAATGCATTGGCCTAACAATTTTTCACAATTTTAATAATTTGTTCTTGTATTCTTTAACATTTTTATAATTTCACCCATACATAGCCCCAGACAAACATGAGCAGACGACACTCTTCTATATGCTTCTATATATGTGTGGGGCTCCCTGCAGGGTAATGGATGTTTTTTTTATTTTATGTCCTAAAAATTGTAAGAAACATTTATTTAAAAAAAATGATAAAAAATTGTTAGGCCAATGCATTCTCTTATATATGCGAGGCGACTTATTATGGTCGACTCGCATGTATAAGAGAATGCATTGACACAGGGTAAAAAATATGGCGGGTCACATTTTATCATACCACTGAAAAAATTGCAGAACGTTCCCGTCCCCGCACACGACGTAATTACACCATTAAGCAGTAGAGATTAAGACGGAATATGATTGGCCAGGCACATGCCATCATGACGTCTCGTAAGTTCGTAACGGAACAAGAGGATATCCAAGACAACCGCTCTTACCTCTTGTTTAATGACAACTTCGTGACGCCACGATTACGTATGTCGCTATATATGAGATCAATGGGTGCAGTTTGACTCCCCAATGGGGGAGGGGAATTGTTTTTGGTTAGGTATACACCTAGATATATGGTTATTATACCCCCCGATATTAGTCGGCGGGTATATAGTTGACGTCTCGAGCCGTCCGTGCGTCAGTCCGTACAAACATTTTGCATTATAACTCAAGAGTCGGTTGTCATATTTTGATGCCCTATGGCATGGTGACAGACCAGAAATGGGGAACGAATATGCATAATATCACGGGTTGTGACCATCAATGCCTACCAGAGTTATGGGCCCTTCGACTTTATGAAATTCAGTCCGTACAAAGTTTTTGCAATATAAGTTAAGTGTCGGAACGTCGGTTGTCGAATTTTGATGTGGTTTGGTATGGTGATAGACCAGAATGATAGGGGAAGGATGTATGCACATATTACTGCATATCACAGGTTTCGCCTATCAATGCATACCAGAGTTACCGGCCTTGTTCCATCCGTAAACACGTTTTGCATTATTATAACTCAACCATGGGTTAAGTTTCCTGAACGCTATTACGGTGGTCCACTGTGAAGTGGGCCGGGATCCTGTGAAATCCAGAATGTTGCTAAATCTGAGGCTAAAGAGTCACTATAGCTGCATATATAGCCCTATACAAACAAGCATGGTACCAACAAGCTTACAAACAACATTACATGGTCAGTACTTGTAAATTGTTTGAAATAAAACCATTTTGGAAAAAATTTACAAGCACGATTTTTTCGGCCTCTGGATCACCCACCCACCCAGGCCCTATATACGGAATTTGTTTACAGACTCCCCCTGGTAATATGTGAGATTTGTGGTTGGAATTGAACCTCGTTGATTCACGGCTCGGTTTGGCACCATTGCTCAGATATTCAACACTGAAAACTGATTTCGATTAAATAATTCCGGGCACTTCACAACACGTTGCTTAACCCTTTCATCATGTTTCATAACGGGAGCTTCCTGAATTGTTGCAAAAACCCTGTGCCAATGCATTCTCTTATATATGCAAGTCTCCCAGTGGGCGCCTCGCATATATAAGAGAAAGCAATTGCCTAACAATGTGTACCTTGATCTTGTAAGCCAGTGCATTCTGTTATATATTCGAGGCTCCCTATATATGGTAGACTCGAATATATAAGAGAATGCACTGGCACATGGTCTTTTAACACGTTGAGTGCCACTACGAGTTATCTCGTAGTTCGCAGGTTGCCACTACGAGTTTTCTCGTAGTGGTTTCCATGTCGTGTAACTGGCAAACGGAAGCAGTGGAATAGGTCGATACACCACGAAAACCCGCCTCGGAACATCAGAACAGTGATTTTATCAAATAAATAGTGTGGCTCCCCTTACATCGTTCAACTGAAGTGAGCACCATCAGCACATATATTCTACTCAAAATGGTCCAGTTGTGAGTGAATACAGCTGACACTGTCTCACCGAGTGACCACCAGAGGCAGTCGTGTGTGGGCAATTTGAATGGGGTTTTGGTATTCAATAGACTGACAATGTGCACGCATGCAAACACAGTCAGGGGGTGGATATTCACAATGTACAAACATGCGAAGGCAGTTTCGAGGAATGGTTACATCGTTGTGTTTCAACACATTGAAACTTCGCACAACCACCCACACACGTCACACGGGCCTGCCAAATATGTTCCCTCTCACTCATGTGCGAGGGGACGCATCCAACACAAGATAAGCGGATAATCCATGACGTTACACGTGTTGATCAATGCTGTATACCATTATCTCATTATTAGGGAACACAGCATGCAGTTGTTTTTGGAATACACTGTGCGGCTCCATTTTGGTGCTAGGTATTTTATTATTAATAATTCAAGTAAAGCAGAACAATATTCCCCAAAGCTACATTGTACCCTCTTCCGAACGTGTTGGACAATGGAAAGGGTAACAATTAGCGTAATTTATACGTCATGAAGTGCATCGAACTGTTCTACATGTATGTATGGATAAATGGTTTTCTGTAGCATAGATGTTTACAGTAAAGGGTGACTTATTTCCAGACGGATGGAGTATAATGGAATCGTTACATGTAGCACACTCCTGAATGTACAGGGATCTCTTTGGCTGACGCTACATGGTTGTTTTAATTTTGTGCTGACAATTCTTCCTACACTATTATTTTGGGCTGTACTTTGGAACCCTAGCATAGGCCTAAGTCAGGCTAAATTGGAGATAACTTACAATTCCCGAAACAACAGAAGATGCATGCTCGTAGTCATTACTGGACGAAATAAACTCATCCTCACAGGAAATAAGATCACCCGATTCCACGTCGGATTCACCGTCTGTAGCCATGCTCATATAAGTAATTTGCTCCACCGTGCATCAGCCATAATATAACTATATAACGAGCTATAACCACCACAAGGACACCCACACCTCCATAAATATACTTACCACCCAAATAACTTGTTTGGGTTACATTCTACTTCATATTTGTTGCTCAAACGTGTCCAATTGTGTCTACGAGATAACTCGTAGTTGGCACTGGTGGTGGGAATACCCAGATTCCTTACGCCAGTGCCGGCTACGAGTTATCTCGTAGTACTATCAATCGCCGTTTCTGTCATCTAAAGTCGCGACGTCATCCAATTCTTGCTTCATTGAAGCCAAATTTTTGTCTACTAAGGGTATCTATCTTGCCACGATTTGGCAAACTGGCGAGAATACAAATTGATTTCCGGCACTCATCGTGTTAATGATGCACCAGCGCAGCTCCCGTCACCAAATGGTTAATTAGATTATTGAGGGAACTTAGCTTAAGCGTGTAAACGAATTAATAACCAACAGAGTATCCATGCATTTATTTATTCATACACTCTTACAACTCCAGAGTACCTACGTATGTTCCGAACTTGTCCCGTGGGGAGTATCGAGTCCTAATGGTACACTGAAGTACCTAATATCGAGACAGATACTCTGGAATACCTGCTTGGGTACTCAGCAGTACCACACATTTAGGTCCTATGCATAGTTCCTAGATATCTGGTACTTCAGAGAACCAAATATATAGGTACAATGTGGAAAACATGCCCAGTACCAAGCACTCGAAATTACGAAAAATGTCCGTCGGCTTGCATGCATCTGTGATAAGGGGAGTCACTCTAAACTGTTTTATTGTTATCTTTCAACCAATACTTAAACAAAATTAATTCTGATTTATTTTGCAAGACACCAAATAATTATTTACTGATATTCAAACAAACAGATTCAAATTGTCAAGAAATTTAGAGTTACCTCCCTTACAACATTGAGCACTGTGCCAGGAAGACCGATCGGTTTATTTTAGCCCGATCAGTATATTATAGTTAATCTGTTGTTCATTCAGACCTTTCTTTATACTCATCATAAATATCGAGTAAATAGTATGTAATTGTCGTAGTTCCTATGCTGCATTATGTGAACACAGCCAAATTCTGTTCCAATATATGTGGGGCTCTCTATGGGTTCAGACACACAATTTCTCTGCCCGTCTTGTATAAATACATGAAAGATTCAATGTATATTATTCAGATGTATTTAAATGTAAAACAACGTTTGGGTGCTTCACATACCACGTGCGTACACATAGCACCATAATGAGACGAAATTGGTCAGTGTCGCCTACATGATACAATGCGAAATAACCGAAATTATATGTTCTATATTCCAGTCGTTGAAATCCAGATTGCAGTTTCAACCATGTGATCAAATACTGTCGAGTCCGAGTCGGCAAATTGTCCACGAGGGGCAGATAACTCTGATAGGTAAGCGGAACTTACCAATATATTCGCAAGCTTTACACACACGCTTTATACATGGCGGCTTAGTAGTAATGTCATAAGCGACCACGCATCATAACGATATGGTGTGAACGCGGCATGTGTTTTAACCATACATATATGCTTCCCATGTGGCCATAACAGTGCCTTGGTCAAGTGATCCAGTACATGCACATATCCTCTTTGATATGTTCCCATATTTTGACACAAATTAACAGATGAACAAGCCTGAGTTTAGTGTGCCTTTCATTTGCAGAATGAGGTCACCATAGGGTGAATTTTGTGGCGCTATCCGGCATAGCTGGCTAGCATCACTAAATTCCCCATCTGGGGACCTCGTTCTGCTTAGGCCTCATCTTCTCTGGAAAGTTTCTTTATTAACAAATTTCTATAGAAACTCCTTCACATAGATTCCATTTCTTTTTTAGTTTCGGTTCTCTATTTCCCCAAATTGGCAGAGAACACATTGCAAAATCGAGGTGCCCAATGGGTGTACATCACAACATTCATCATTTGGAAACTTCAATCTGAATCTATGTCTCCCATAGTCCCAGCAGATGAGGCCATGCAGAATTATACCTGACTCCATTTGCACTTTTATTTATACGTCGTCTGCTTCACATTAACATCCCTCCAAATCAATATTAGGCCATTCCGGATGTAGACTGTTTAACTGACTGGGAGAATTCAGTTAGTATTATACAGGTTAATGGCCTCATACAGTTGTGCAATGGTCAAATTATTGTGCAGTGGTTAGTCATTATTGTTGACGTGGGTTCAGATGGTAAATAACTCCTGTTGAACTCCGTATTAAACACCGACTTTGGTCACGTATAAAGTCGTTGTCAAGCAATAGAGTAATTTCGTAAATATAAGGTTGCCATTGATGATTACCGTTAGGGCACTACGTCATCAAATTATGCGTAAGTTCTAATTGTTGGTAAAACCAGACGATAGACACGCGACAGACGACAGACACGTGACAGACGACAGACATGCAAAACGATAATACAAGAGCATAAGGATTAATATTCGTTGAAGGGAATTGTTCGAATATGAAATTCAACAAACGACATATTGAACTTATTTCCTGAACATTACCTAAGGGAGTTACTCGTCAATGAGTATTTAGTATAACAAGGGTCAAGCTGAACATTCGTCCTCATATGGTGTTTGTTCTGTAGGAATTCAAAATCAAAGAAGCAACCACCATGAGTTGCGTCCTAAAAGAACATTTGTCGGGCAATATTGTCAGTGAATATGAACTTAGTCTATATTGATTTAAACAACAACACCAACAACAACCTTATAGAGAAAGCAGTGGTGGCGCGGCAGAATGACAAGTTCAGGCATCCATTTACCGCGTGGATTTCGGGACCCACTTCTTACGGCAAAACACACTTGCTTAAGAGTATACTTCAAAATTGTTCAGCGAGTATACAGCCTTCGCCCGAGAAAATAATTTGGTTCTTTAAGTACTGGCAGCCATTATACGATGAAATCAAGGACACAGTCGCGCCATCTGTTCAGTTTATACAAGGTCTTCCGACTAACTAACTTCCGACACCCTCATTCAGTCTGGAAAACAATGTCTGATTGTACTTGATAACCTTATGTCTACGGCGTCCAAGGATTCGCGGGTTACTGAATTATTCACTGAAGGCAGTCACCATTTGGGTATATCAGTGTTTGCGATTAACCAATCTCTGTACTATAACAAGGACCCCACCCAACGGAGAAATTGCCACTACTTGATTCTATTCAACAACCCCATAGATAAAATGCAGGTAATGACTCTAGCTCGTCAAATGTATCCAGAGAACACACAACACTTTATGTGCCATTTCAATGAAGCTACCAATCAACCATTTGGTTATCTCGTAGTTTACTTAAAAACGAATACTCCATAAAGTTTGCGACTGCGCAGTAATGTGTTGACAAAGACGAGTATAAAACAAGAAAGCATATTACCAAATAACAGTAGTGTTGATGAGCCCGTCGAGGTGATAACGCATCAAAAGAAAGATAACATCGGTGAAACGACATACCCTGGGCTATTGTCAAAGCAGGAATACAACTCTGAAATCGAAGACGGCATCATGCCAAGCTGTGACGACTGTGGTGTCGTGTTTGAGATACACCATGATGTACAAAGGCACATTATAAATTGGTGTTCTGATAGGAAGAATAGAGAATCAATTGAAAATGCACAGGTGAATAATAAAAAAACAGAAAACTGACACAAAGAGAATAGAATCAATTCCGGACCAGCACAGACAAATATTAACAATTCCGACTGAAAAAGAAAAATATTATTTCGATGAGGTGTGGTTACAGGCCCAAGAAGACAATAAAGCAAAATTAGATGAATTAGTTGAACGTTATACGAAGAAAGGGTTGACGAAAGAAGAGGGTGAAGAAAAATCGAAAGTGAAGATACGGCCCGAATGCGAGAGGCGTTTTTTAAACATATACGTTTCATTTATACAAAATTTAATTGAAGTTAGTGTGGGAAAACTCATCAAAATCATGGATCGTGTGTATACGCTGCTAGATGATAGCTATGATATACTCCCCGCCGTTCGGATTTCATTGAGGACATATAAACCCCTCCTGATGGAGTACATGAGAAATAAAAATAAGGACAAAAACTGTAAACAGGTGGACTCCTCTCAAGACTCTGAGCAAGATAACGTCGATGACAATGATTGATTAACTGCAATAAACCTCTTATTCTTAGTGTCGAATAAAGCAAATGTTTATACACTAACTGTTAGTTTGTTTCGGTTGGGTTCATTGTATTGTATTTGGACATACATAGGCGGGTGGGTAGAGACATACCCCTATATCAATATTTGGGTGGATTAATAGAGAATCTCGGTGGAGCCTCTCCCCCCCCCCCCGATGCAAAATATATATATATAGTCGACCATCCGTATAATAACGAGGCATATTCGTCTCGTCAACCGAATTGTTGTCGAATCTGTTCTTTGCCGAAAATACCCGTGACCCGACATACACGTATTGTTTACCGCTAGTACACGAGACGATCACGCGACATACACGTATTGTTTACCGCTAGTACACGAGACGATCTCGTGCTCTTCTCGTCCTCGTGATTAATATATACCTTGATAAAATACCTCTGATAACCTTCACCCAAGTACTCACCCCCATATTTTCTATCATATTACATGTATAGGCGATAAGCGGTCGGGTTAAAGCGAGGGAGATATCGTTTATCGCCCCGATATCCTATTTCAAGTCTCATTAGTGATAACACACCGCGGCGTGACCTCTCACCCCTGATGGTGCAGGCTCAGGAGCTGAGGCAAATCAAATCAAACCATCTACCCGAAAGGGTAGATAATACTGCTCTTAGTATTATGACGATTTTTTTTCGCTTTCAGAAAACAACAAAGTATCAGATATATATATGTTTCTGTTTGATGACATGCTGCTCATTACAAAAATGAAAAAGTCGACGCGAAAAGTGAGTATATCTATACAAAGCCCCTAATACGCACATGCTTAGATAGCGAACGACCCTTTAGGTAGCGAACGATCCTTTAGATAGCGAACTATCATTTAGATAGCGATTGATATTCAAACGGAGTATACAGTACCAGTCAGAATAAATGGTATATTTAGGCGCGGCTTTATTGCGATATTGAGCGCACATAATTTCGAAAAGGGCGCAATTATAGTGCAATACCAAAAATCTGTCTCGCTTATTATTGCGATATTGAATGCAAAATAATGCGATATTAAGCGCGCTAAATTCCATACAGACCCGATAGTGTTATATTCATATTAGATAAATACTGTGCATATAGTGCACATACAGTGTACATATAGCATTTACAACTATAATTATATACAAATCTAAAACATTGTCTCTATTTATGCAATAAACAATATAGAAGAAGTAATAATTTGATTTAAATGTCACACTTTTGAGCGCAAGATGTCGCAATATTGCAATATTAAGCGGAAAATATTGCAATAATCCTGCAAGCGGCACTTATAAGCGTTTCCACTTGCAATAGTATTGCGATATTGGGCGCGAAATTAGTGTGCTTAATATACCACTTCTTTTGACTGGTACTGAATGACACTTGAAACGTCAGGTTAGGATTACATATCGAAATTAGTATCCTGAGTTAATTGGGTGATAACTCTATATAGAAGGGTGATAACTCTATATAGAATGTTCTTTGTCAAAGAACTGAGATTTGTATGAAATAATTTACACCACAGTTAATCAACTTTATAGTCCAATATTAGTCAAATTATCCTGTTGGATTGGTGGTCTTGGGTAGAATCTGCGAACGCTTTTTAAAATCACTTTCAAACAGCTCCGTCATTGAAAGCACTTCTTCAAACATCTCGGTTATTTACTCTCCGTCAGTAACTCTAGCCTAAATCCTAACCGCGCGTTCCATGTGTTATTTTGATTTACATGTAATATCAATCGCTATCTAATCGTGAACACCGATTAAGTATCTTTCGCTATCCAATCGTGCGCGTATTGCATGGTTGATACAAACAACACCAATTGCCGTGCATTTGGTTGGACAGCATGCTGTGCCCATATTATTCAAAACGATTTTACTAGTAAATGCTCGCTAAGATCGCGTTTCATCACTCTATCTCTGCCTGGGTTCGCCTAGTTCGACGTCGTCAGTTTTATGAGTGGAGGCAGAACGCAGAGTGTTAATTTTCATCTTAAATCAGATTAATGCAAGTGGAAACCACCAACCCAATTCGCAAACATGCCCAGATACACGTAATCGATGGACATATGTGACTTAGATTGTAAAATTTCTAACTGTGGGTGGACCCCAAATATGGACGTCATAAAACAAAATCGGTTTTTGTTGGGTACGCTCTAAAACTCTTTTAAAAATTTCATTAAACCGCTCCAGGATCCATCTTCCAGCTTTCACCTCAAGACTTATGTCATGAGAACGAGGAGCAATACATTGGGACCTTGGTAATTATTACAATACATTGGAACCTTGGTAATTATAACAATACATTGGGACCTTGGTAATTATTACAATACATTAGAACCTTGGTAATTATTACATTACATTGGAACCTTGGTAATTATTACATTACATTGGAACCTTGGTAATTATTACATTTCATTGGAACCTTGGTAATTATTACATTACATTGGAACCTTGGTAATTATTACATTACATTGGAACCTTGGTAATTATTACATTACATTGTAACCTTGGTCATTATTACAATACATTGGAGCCTTGGTAATTATTACAATACATTGGAACCTTGGTAATTATTACATTACATTGGAACCTTGTTAATTATTACAATACATTGGAACCTTGGTAATTATTACATTACATTGGAACCTTGGTAATTATTACATTCAGCTTCTTCTGTAATATGCCGAGCAGACATGATCCCGTTTCTCGTGTCATCCATACATTCATGTGGCACCTTCATTGTGTGGAGAAATTATACAACGGATATGTTGTAAGCCATCTTTCACTATTCGTAAGTTGACAAACGGAAAGGCTTTGTAGTCCGTGAGCCAGCCCTCCATTCTGACTTGTTATTGTCATCCCGGAGGGCTATGGTGATTTTACCATCATTCCGGAGGGTTAGGTGTGATTATCACTAACCCGCCCGTCAGATGTGTCACCTTGTCAGGCACAAACTTATATATTTTTTCATGTGATATATACTACTTTCTGAGTTTGATGTCTTAAACATTTGCTAATTTCACTCGATAAGATAATATGACGACACACATTCTCAATTTCTTATAATCAACTTTGATGTCCATTAAATATTTTATTTGGAAGTTTTATTTCGCTCGATCACACGCATGTGATATTGCCAATTTATTTCCAGTTTCTTAAATAGGCCATTTTCATGAGCTATATGCTATTTTCTGAATTCGATGTCTGAAATCTTTGTCTAATTTCACCCGAGAAGGTAATATGACGACACACATTCTCAAGTTCCAATACTCAACTTTGATATCCAGTAAATATTTTATTTGGAAATTTTATTTCGCTTGATCACACGCATGTGATATTTCTAATCAGGTTTTAAAAGGGCAACTGGCATACGGGCACCTCTATGTATGCATTCCCATTTATAAATTCTATATTAGATTATCACCGACCTCACTAACACTTGAAACTTGAAAATGTCAGAACCTGGCCGCATGCGTGTGACATGGCGTAAACACTGTAAAATTAATATTGTGATTAATATTGTGATTTGTATAACATTTGCATGCATATTTATATAACACGTATATATTTGTCATTTGTATATATGCTCTCCTAAATTGATGAGGTTAACACTAAACTACTTCGTGACTTGTACTCAACAGTAACGAAGATAAAGAAAAATAAATTACCTGATGTGTTATATTAACATATATATAGATTTAATAGCATAAAAATTCTCGTGTGAGCCGTATGCATGTATACATGAAGATGACACGCTATAATATATAAACATATTTTAACACCATGCATATATACATCTATACAATAAATATTTGAACGCTATAGTTCAGTAGTGTCAGTTGGTGTTTGAAAGTTTGAATATTAACTGGCTACATTTGTTAGTAGTCTCGCAAGCTATGAACGTTGCTCATAACTTTGCTGATCACAATACTGGACTGTTCCTCGTCATTTCGCATGGCATATATACATTTCTCCAAGTCATTGGCTTCTGTGAACATAATGTTTTTCTCTAATAGTTTCTCGAAAAGGTTTTTCTCATTTCGTCATATTTTTGACAACAAAGAACGAAATGTTTTCATCTTCAACGGATCCTGAGTCACAATATTTGCATACTCGTTCATAAGCAGGCGTTGTTGGCCGCTTATGTCTGCCTTTTTCAATTGCCAATGAGTGAGAACTAACTTGCAATCTACAAAATTGTTTCATGCTTTATTAGTAAACAAACCAGGTTATAATACATTGAAATCAATTCAATTACTCTTCATCATGATGGATATTACAGAGTATGTGGATAATTACAATATAATAATATATGTAGTAGTGTGTGATGCATGAGGATTTTTGAGTGATTATTCTGTGCAAGATAATGCACAATATATAGAGAAATTATTTAATTCGAAAATTATTTAATTCAACAGCCCATGGTGGTGTCCTAACGTGTGCGGTTATAGAATGCCTCAGGAGAGCCTAAAGAATGGCATAACCCTTTAATGGACAGTGAAAGGTTTTGTGTTCTCTTCTCCTTTCCCGAATTGAATAGTTCATTCAGTTTAGTAATATTAGGTTTTCGGTAAAAGTAGGGCTTTATATATCTCTCTAGTAGTGTCTGTAGTGCAGGGCATTTAAAAATTACATGGAAATCATCACCGAGTTATAAATTACATTAAAGTACACTTTCTGTCTGAGTAATGGGAACGTACCCAGTATCCCGATCCCGATTCAGATCATAGACTGCGTGTGCTGATTTATATGGACCCAGCTCGTTAAGTTGTGATGTTCGTGAGTTAGTTACCATTTGTTCTGTCACGAGTACAGTTTATCCAAGGACCGAGACGTTTATCGGGTGCGGAACCATGATAATGGGTTTTATCATCATCGATCTCGCTGACAAATCACGCATTAGAACGACCCATGAGTGACATGTCGCATCTGCAGCGCTATGATTTAAGTTCCTGATAATCCGATACTGCCCGTGTTCTGCCAAATCGACACAATAACAGCCGTGGTATGTCCCCTGGTCATCCGACTCAACTAACATTAATCTATACAAACAGCCGTGGTATGTCCCCTGGTCATCCGACTCAACTTACATTAATCTATACAAACAGCCGTGGTATGTCCACTCACGAATCAACTTACATTAATCTATACAAACAGCCGTGGTATGTCCCCTGGTCATCCGACTCAACTAACATTAATCTATACAAACAGCCGTGGTATGTCCACTCACGACTCAACTTACATTAATCTATACAAACAGCCGTGGTATGTCCCCTGGTCATCCGACTCAACTTACATTAATCTATACAAACAGCCGTGGTATGTCCCCTGGTCATCCGACTCAATTTGCATTAATATACACAAACAGCCGTGGTATGTCCCCTGGTCAACCGACTCAACTGACATTAATATACACAAACAGCCGGTCATCCGACTCACCTTACCTTAGTGCGAATTTGTTCTGGATGCGAGACAGAATTCTTCATGGATGTCGTAATCAACGCTAAGAGCCGTTTTATGAATTTCGCTTTGATAGCTAGGGTTGATTTACGTGCAGTTTGTTATTAGCTGTGTATGTTATTACCTGTGTATATTATCACATGTGTATATTATCACCTGTTGTATATTATTACATGTGTATATTATCACCTGTGTATATTATCACCTGTATTTATTATCACCTGTGTATATTATCACATGTGTATACAAAAATTGTGTATATTATTACCTGTGTATATTATCACATGTGTATAGCATCACCTCTGTATATTATCTCCTGTGTATATTATCACCTGTGTATATTATCACCTGTGTTTAGTATCACATGTGTATATTATCACCTGCGTATATTATATTCACATGGATTATTATGGTAAAATGCCCCCTGCGTTCTGAGCGGTATGACCAGAGCCGATGTATGTCTGATAGTACGATGGCGGATGCCACTTGTTCTGGATCCCCACCGGTAATATCCCCACCCGCAATGATTCATTGACCTAATTTCGGGACACCATCATCATCTGTATCTTCATCAATTTGATGAGATTAAGTCGCCATGACACAGGGCGGTGTCGAAAAAACAATTCAGGCACGTATTATCATTTTTTTTGCTTTTGACCATTTTGGGACCCACCCCCTGACTCAAAATGTTTTCCGTTTTGCAATTTTTGTCCAGCCATTTTTTTTACACCCATCCCCTATTAGCACGAAAACAAGGATTCACAAGAGAAAAAACACTGAATGTAATATCCGTGCATACTATAATGGTATCTGAAATTGTATCTTGTGCTTTTCTTCAGTGGGTTTTCTCATCAGGATCAGTCCAATCGCAAATTTTTGTCAGATGCTGTTTGAGTGATGGTAAAGTAAGTTATTATTATTTTTACTAAGGGGTTGCCCGTCACAAAATGACAGGTATATAAATGTTCTTTGTTACTTTCTAGTGTATATTAGAAATGGAATGGTCATGCTTCTCTTTTTTGTCACTGGATGCGCTAGGGAACACTTTATTTCACTAAAAACTTTATTTGTACACACCAGCCCACATATGCGCATGCACATATTGAACGAAACAAAATAAGCATATTACTTTATCTTAAACTGACCTCCTTTGGTGTCTGTATTCAGCATGCAACCTAAGGATCACAGGCCATTGCACTGGGGCCCATTTGTAGGAAAACTTTATTTCAATAAATCTGTATTTTCCCCCACCTCTCCCCAACCCAAATATGCATGCACATATGGAACGCAGCAATCAAGATATTTTACTTTATTATATGCTTCCCCATTAAATAGTGGGAAATTGCCGTGGCGTAGAGCGTTATATCCATCGCCTGGACCGACTCGATGGATAACACTGACCGACTCGATGGATAACACAATAGTATTACTTTTTCGGAGATAGTTCAAGTTCAAGTTTATTATTAATATCTCTCCTTATCATAATTGACATAAGAGATCATTACAAGTAATAACATATGTGATGATATCAATGAATGAGCATGGAAGCAAAAATGTATGATCTTTTTGTTTTGTTATTTAAATGTGATTCCAATTATAATCATGAATGTTGTATCAGTCATCACATATTTCCCCCCCCCGGATGCACACATACGAGTGTAAGCTCTCGAGGTGGTTACAGCGTTTCAGTAGCGTGTTTGATAAAAAGTGCAAGACCATCATTTATCTTTTCATGTCCAGAGTTAAATAATTCGTACAACTTAAATTCATTTGGTTTCGTATAAAAATATGCATCAATGTACTTTTTGCGTACTTCAGTAAGAGAATCGCAGATCAAAATAAAGTGGTATTCATCACCCACTGCATTCCCACACTTATTACAAATTCGTAGCGCAGCATCTGTATTTGTCCATGAGCCTGTTTCAATAGGTAGTCTATGATTTCTAGTCCTGAATTTCATAAGTTGTGTTACATTACGAATAATCAATGATGATAAATAATTTGCTCTACCAAATTCTCGTTTGATTATTTTATAAAAATCACTCTTACTTGATATTTCGACCTGGCATAGCCACTCATTTATATATATGTCATACACTTTGCGCTTGCAAGCTCCAAGATTACTTCCGATTTATAGCGGCGAATCACATTAAGTTTCAAAGCGTATCAATAACAGCCGGACTATAGTTTTAATTATTGATTTTCACGGTTCATAAACTGTTATTTAATTGTTATAATGTTAACTCATTTGTTTTAATATATTCTTATCACTAAATTATGTATATGTTAATTTTCTCGCATCATTTCATAATAAAACAATGGGGACTATTTCTTATGGCGGCTAGGCTCGATATTGGTCATTCGGTGGTGAGCAAATCAATTGATGGAATGTAAACAAAATGCAAATGTCGAAGCTTTCTAACAATTTGAAGTGAACTGTAGGACAAAACTAGCAGTTTTGGTGCGGTTTATAGCGCATATAATAAAAAGAACACCTACGGGTTTTGGTTGAATACCCGGATTATCTCATTCGTGGGTACAAGGAAATACAGAATTTCCACTCGCGGCTTGCAGCCGCTCGTGGAAATTTTGTATTTCCTTGTACCCACTCAAGAGATAATCCGGGTATTCAACCAAAACCCGTAGGTATTCTCTATATATTACTCTATATACAAACTGAAACAGACTCCATTCGTCGGCAGTATTATTTACACTGTATTATTAGTCCCGGTCCGGGAATGGTTTTTCTAACTGAGTTCCGGCGAATCTACTGAACGGCACCCGCTGGCGGGAGGTCAGACAGTGTTCATTCGCCATCTTCCTGGTATACCGGTACTCCTAATTCGATTCCACACTCAATGCACAATTTTCATATAAAAAACACCATTCTTTAATTATGTTCACACCGAACTGGCAAATTGAAATATCATATTAGCACCCATTCCCAACGACCAATCGGCGTGAAATTTGGTGAGTCATCTTTTAAGACAAAATATATGCCATGATACAAATTTGGGCTACATTGCACGCATGATTGAACAGTTATAAGCGCGTCAGAAGCGTGACCCAGTTATATACAGACACACACGCATGCGACGGGTTATATATATATACTTGGGGGTTGCCCGTCACAAAATGACGGGTATATAAATTTGCTTTGTTATTTTCTAGTGTCCGCGTTCATGGACACATGGAATGGTCATGCTTCTCCTTTTTGTTACTGGATGCGCGTTGGAACACTTTATTTCACTAAAACTGTATTTCTACACACCCAGTCCACATATGCGCGTGCACAAATTGAACGAAACAAAATCAGTATATTATTTAAATACTATGCACCAACTGAAACAGGCTCAATTCAGGGGCCTACATTCGGGAGCTTGTTGCATATTTTGAACGGAACCCCTTTGGAACCTGTATTCAGCATGCCGCCTAATGATCACACGCCTGCACTGCGCGGCCCGTTTGTATGAACACTTTATTTCAATAAAACTGTATTTTTACCCCCACCCCCATCTCCCCAACCCATGTATATGCATGCACATATGGAACGCAACAATAAAAATATTTTACTTTATCTATACTAACTGAAACAGGCTCAATTCGGAATCTTTATTTAAAGGGGGAGGGGCCTGCAGCCCCTTTATGAGTCTTGACTCTACACCCCACTATACATCAACTTCCGCGACAAAATCAACATTCGTTACCTAAATTCACACTGAACCTGAACTGACACATTAATTTAGCGCCCATTTCCAACAACGCTTTGGTAGAGCGCGTGGAAGTTTCGCCTACAACAGCAAAGCAAGTGTGGGTTTGCGTGCGACGTCAATGACGTCATTTCGACAAACGTCATAAGAAATAGTGTCTACTTGAGTGCAAATGCTGCATTTGGGGACCATGTTAGATCTCAGGTTTGCCGGTATGAAATCCTATTAGGGCCACTTGCTAATGGCGCTTTCGGCGCGATGCGTCGAAAGCGCCGAAAGCGACAAAAAGTGCGCCATTAGTAACGCGCCGAAAGCGACAAAATATGCGCCGTTACGGCGCACTTTTTGTCACTTTCGGCGCACTTTTTGTGCGATATTTTGTCGCTTTCGGCGCGTTACTAATGGCGCACTTTTTGTCGCTTTCGGCGCGCGCCGAAAGCGCCATTAGGCATACTATTAGGTCCACTCCCTAATGGCGCGCGCCGGAAGCGACAAAAAGTGTGCCATTATGGTATGTTTCGGCGCGCGCCGAAAGCGCCATTAGCAAGTGGCCCTAATAGGATTCCATAGGTTTGCTTTGACCAATCGGCGTGAAATTTGGTCAGTCACCTTTTATGACACACTATAGGTCGTGGTACAAATTTGGGCCATTTATGGAATCCTATTAGGGCCACTTGCTGATGGCGCTTTCGGCGCGCGCCGAAACCGACAAAAAGTGCGCCATTAGTAACGCGCCGAAAGCGACAAAAAGTGCGCCGAAAGCGACAAAAAGTGCGCCGTTACAGCGCACTTTTTGTCGCTTTCGGCGCGCGCCGAAACATACCCTAATGGCGCACTTTTTGTCCCTTCCGGCGCGCGCCATTAGGGAGTGGACCTAATAGTATGCCTAATGGCGCTTTCGACGCGCGCCGAAAGCGACAAAAAGTGCGCCATTAGTAACGCGCCGAAAGCGACAAAAAGTGCGCCGAAAGCGACAAATAGTGCGCCGTAACGGCGCATATTTTGTCGCTTTCGGCTCGTTACTAATAGCGCACTTTTTGTCGCTTTAGGCGCGCGCCGAAAGCGCCATTAGGAAGTGGCCCTAATAGGATTCCATACACATTGGACGCATGGTTGAAAAGTTATAAATGCGCCAAAAGCGTGACCGAGTTATACACACACACAGATACACACACACACACACACGCACAGACGACGGGTTTTATATATATCGATAAATTCTTTTGGCAGACTAGTAGAAAGGTCTACCTAGCTCATACATAAATAATGTGTTATAAATTGAAAGTCAATTATAAATAGCTCGATTTTGCGAGAATTATAGAAAACAACTGTTAGAATTAGTCACAAGCAAAGATAGTGGTATCTATCCTGGATTCATTAATAACTATGGTAAACACATACAAGACAATACGATTCCATTTGTGACCTGCCATTAAACTTTGAGATGTTGTGTACATGCCAAACTAATAGTTTATATGAAGTGTATACTTAAGTTGACATTGCAATATGCTGACTAACAAGAAGCAAGATTTCATAACTTAATCAGACTTAATGGTATATTATTTTATTTTCCTGCTGTCACATAGCATCATCTTTATGAAAGTTAAGCATTTATTACTGGTTCATTTTGGTGAATCCCTTGCTGAATTATGTTGTACACTAATTACATTTGAAATAAATGTGTAAATGTGAAATGTCCGAAAGTTTTACCACCTTCCTCACATAAATTGTTTGAAATAAGTGTTATTGCACACAAATTCCCTTCCATTGTCATTGAATTGAACCAACCACACTACAACCTCCAGTAATAGTCAGATACATAACTCTTCCTATTTTTATTACAGGTTGTATATGTGATTTGTTCCGTTTGATATGATAGTGATTGCTTATGTAATTTTGACCATTAGTTTTATGTGTGAATGGACTAAATGTTACAGTAATTTACAACAAGATACTAATTACTGACAGCTGGCAAGTAATATATGGATATTAACTAACATTAGTCCCCAAGTTTATGTAAATATAGTAATTTATGCGCCCTATGCAATCTCGTTGGATTCCGATACCTCCCGCTAACAACAAGGGCACCTCCGATGTTTATATAAACAATATAACCTGACTACGACTGTTGTTGAATTTATAGTTGTATATTTTGGGCTTTGTAAGTGTATACCATCGTGTAATCAATTCATGATATTCAGGATTCTCTACAATTTTATTTACACTATTTTTATTTTTGACTGGCTAAAACTGCTCCTACGGCAGACTGTCATTAGCACTGGCATAATATAAGCTTCCGGTGAGCAAGGCTGGGTACCTTGTTTGTGGGCCCAGGACACTGTGGCATCACCTGATCATTCTGTATATGGGCTCTATAAAACAAGATACTAATTACTGACAGCTGGCTGGATATTAACTAACATTATTCCCAAGTTTTAAGATTAAAACGAGTGAAATTAAATAGAGGAAAACATATTTTGAGTTGGGGACAAAATTGCTTTGGGACCACTTGCCCACACAACCTCCCCGTCATGCGTGCCCGGAAAAAACTGTATGACCCCCCCCCCCCCCCCCCCCCCCCCCCCCCCCCCCGCCCGCTTTACATATGGTAAATGAGTTGATATACATAATGATGTAGCTGGTGTAATAGTTAATTAATGGCAATTAGTCCTGGTTAGTCGTTCATATAACGTTGATACAAACAGTTGTTGTCTGCATGCTCCTTGAAATCTCGTAGCGATTCAGCGAAAACAACATAATCTGCTGGAAAAACAACATAATCTGCTGGAAAACAACATAATCTGCTGGAAAACTTCCTAATTGTGATGGCTCTTTGAGAAAAGAAATTTACAACTAATACAACACGTGAATAGCCATCTTTAACCCTTTACCCAACAAAACGGCCCTGTGCCAATGCATTATCTTATATATGCGAGTCGACCATAGGTCGCCTCGCATATATAAGAGAATGCATTGGCTTAACACATATTAAAAATGATAAAATTGTCAAAGAATGTAGAAAAATATTATAAAAATTGTTAAAAAATGTAAGAAACAATTATAAAATTGTTAAAGAATGTAAGAAAAAATGGTAAAAAGTGTTAATTTTTTTTTTTTTAGGCCAATGCATTCTCTTATATATGCTAGGCGACCTATGGTCGACTCGCATATATAAGAGAATGCATTGGCACAGGGCATAACTGTGGTCAATGAGCCGGTTACAATGATATCCATATTTGTATGGTTCTATTGAGACAGACCCAAAATAATTTAGGCTGTTGCAGCTTCATTTGGGTTATTTTTCTGGGCGTTTTGTTTTATTACAACTAATAAAACAAATCGTGAAAAGCCATCTTTAAAATTGTCGATTTACAACTAATACAACCAGTATTCAGAATGTTTTGCCAACACATTTGCCTGCTCGCTTCTTTTGAAGCCAATAGCTATGGCCTCGTGCCCCCTTGTATAATACACTTGTGATACACTTTGTATGTAACTTTTATTTAATGACGGGGGTGAGGGTAGCCTTAGACTGGTGTCGTAGTACGTGATTGCATAATGTCATCCGGGTCGAAGGGAATAACATCACCTTAATGTCCAGTGTACACTGCCATAAGCTGGTGCTAGCCTTATTATCACCAGATAGCCACCCAACCCACACAGTATTATCATCAGATAGCCACCGAACCCACACAGTAGTCACCAGATAGCCACCGAACCCACACAGATAGCCACCGAACCCACACAGTATTATCACCAGATAGCCACCGAACCCACACAGTATTATCACCAGATAGCCACCGAACCCACACAGTATTATCACCAGATAGCCACCGAACCCACACAGTATTATCACCAGATAGCCACCGAAGCCACACAGATAGCCACCAAACCCACACAGTAGTCACCAGATAGCCACCGAACCCACACAGATAGCCACCGAACCCACACAGTAGTCACCAGATAGCCACCGAACCCACACAGTAGTCAAAGACACCTCTCTCTCTCTCTCTCTCCTATTTTATTCAGATATATCTCTCCAGTGTATTTTAACTTTTAGTGGAATACTTGCTGTTCAGCTGACTATCACCTATCGTTATTTTTCAAATTGAACTGACCGTATGCATTTCATTCATAAATCAAACATAATATATTTTCAAACCAGTGGTTTGTGATGGTAAGACGCGTATAATATGGGTGTGTTCCAGTCTCTCATGTGACCTGAATCCATTGGGGACCATCATGGAAATAACTTATCTTAGGACTGTTTTTTTTTATTTGGTCACCTGTTTGTGCCGGACAACTCCTTTTCAGTCTTTTACCCTGAATAAACGCCATACCCATCGCTGGGCATTGATCGACCTACGGAAGTGGTAATGTACCATATGGTACATCACATCCTTCATATGGTACATCACATCCTTCATATGGTACATCACATCCTTCATATGGTACATCACATCCTTCATATGGTACATCACATCCTTCATATGGTACATCACATCCTTCATATGGTACATCACATCCTTCCGCAGTTGACCTATGTTCAGTACTAAATCATAACCCTTTACCCAACCCTGTGCCAATGCATTATCTTATATATGCGAGTCGACCATAGGTCGCCTCGCATACATAAGAGAATGCATTGGCTTAACACATTAAAAATTATAAAATTGTTAAAGAATGTAAGAAAAAATGGTAAAAAGTGTTAAAAAAAGATTTTTTTTAGGCCAATGCATTCTCTTATATATGCGAGGCGACCTATGGTCGACTCGCATATATAAGATAATGCATTGGCACAGGGCATAACTGTAACTATCACAATGTGGTCAAGGAGCCGGTTCCAATGATATCCACATTTGAATGGTTCTATTGAGACAGACCGAAGATATTTTAGGCTGTTGAAGCTTTATTTGACCGGTTTTGGCCGGTTTGTTGGGTAAAGGGTTAATCTGGAACGTGTTATATCACATATATACCAAGTATTCCTCTGTCTGTTTTTTGTTTATACCTGTAGGTTGTCCTTCACCAATGTGTGCTTTAAAGACCATTACAACGTATATTATCTTATCTTATCCATCATCGTCAACATCATCATCATCATCATCATCAAAGAACATGCACTTGCATGTCGATGTTATACAACCCGTGCGTTATTTTATAAAGTTCAATCATGTCTCGTATTATTCTATGTCGAATCAGCTTTAGATCAAAGAGTGTCCATTCTATTACTTGTTTCCGTTAGTAACTTGAGTTCAGTTATCGCAAATTACTGCCGTACGGTCCTATCGCGCCGCCGATGCCTTAAAGACATATTATGTACTTGTTCGGGTGCGTGAAACTGATAGGTTAGTAGTCAGGTGCTATGACAAATGGAGGAATGTAGCATTCTACTAACATCACCAAAATGCCAAGCAAATCGACCGTACCACTCCATAGAACACATCGTCTGTTCTGCGCTAAATTGTAAATATGTACTACTCGAATCGGGACGCTTCTGTCGGCGATAAACTAATGGAAACGATTTCGCCATCCGTATTAACTGTATTTAATTAATATATAAGAATGACGGTGTGTGTTTCAATTTAGATATAATAACATATAATTAGATATAACATGATTATTCTCCATTTCTATTTGATCACCCTACCGGAGTGTTTCACATCACTTTCAAATGTTTCTCTTTTTCAGAAATTCGACCAATTTCCTGGAAGCAGCGATAAAGGTTGCTTTGTGGTGCATCGTCAGCCCATCCCTCTAGATCGACTTACAGTTTATGATACACAGTCGGAGGATGAACAAGGTGAGTTGCACTATTCCGTGACCAATTCTGAAATAAAACCATATCTCGTTCAATGGCGCGGGCCGCAATGAAAACACATTATAAAGAGCGTTTTATGTTAAAGGGGTACTGTACGCCATTTTCATTAAATTTCCGGTGACAACAACGATCTAATATCGATAATAGATAGATACATAAGTAATTTGAGTCGAAGATGTATTCTGTAAACGCTCAGGTTAATAGGCTATCTTAAAATTTAATAATTTAAAAGTTAATAATTTGATATAAATTGAATTTATGACTGGAGCCATAAAATGGCGTCAATTAAATTACGAATTACCGTAATCAAAACAGTAATTGAGGGATACTGGATTGTTAAACCGATCGCACACACGATCGCTTAAAATATTATGATGATACGGGGAGAACACTCAAGCCACTCACTGACTAGCGACGATACAATAACTTAAATGATTATATGGGACTAGTATGCATATAATATAACTTTTATTTGATTCATTTGATTGAAAACTTTACAAAAATTACTCGACAACGACAATTTGTATTTTTGCATTCCGGTAAATTTGTCATCCGTAACATGACTTTGTACTCAACAGACTTTCAAATAATGGAAAAAATTGTTACCTTATTCTCCGACTCGGAGACTATAGAAACCAACAACAACATTTGGCGTACAGTACCCCTTTAAGTCGTGTCGATGAAAAAGTAGATTAAATAGAGCCTATATAAGCTGATTTCGAATTGAAATAAGATCATATACGACTGTTGTGATTGTGTAGAGCTTAATTCAGATTCAAATAATGCCAATAAGGGCGTGTTTGTGTGTTTTGAAATACGTTCTATATGATCTTATTTTCCGGGAGAACAGGCTGGACCAACACAGGGACATGTCATATGGCACCAGGAGCGAAACTACATGGGTGTTTGAGTGGCACACCTCCACAACTTTGACCTAGATTCCAGTTGGAAATTTCATTTCTGACACAACATTAGTTGAAATTTTCTGACACCAGAAGTGAGGTTGGAGTTGTATTAATAGATATTCCAACCATTATTTAGTTCAGAATGTTACTGTTTTCAGACAACAAACCTAACATTTTCCTTCTTTCTGTAAAGTAATTGTCAGATGGACTAGAATGGAAACAGGTGGAAACGTCTGTCCATAGGGGAGTGTTAGGAGGACATTTCTAACTTTTGGAAAGCATGGGATATCAGTTGGAAATTCCAAAATTAATGGGCGAAAAGGGAATATTTCGGATTTCAAATTTCGGTCATCAATTGTCGTCGTTCGTGCATAATATTCTCACACAAGGTTGCAGACTACTTGTATTATTTGTAGTATTTGTAATGCTTGAGTTTGTAACCCTTTACCCAACAGAACGGCCCTGTGCCAATGCATTCTCTTATATATGCGAGTCGACCATAGTTCGCCTCGCATATATAAGAGAATGCATTGGCTTAACACATTAAAAATTATAAAATTGTTAAAGAATGTGAGAAAAAATGGTAAAAAGTGTTAAAAAAAGATTTTTTTTAGGCCAATGCATTCTCTTATATATGCCAGGCGACCTATGGTCGACTCGCATATATAAGAGAATGCATTGGCATAGGGCATAACTGTAACCATCACAATGTGGTCAATGAGTCGGTTCCAATGATATCCATATTTGTATGGTTTTATTGAGACAGACAGCTGTTGCAGCTTTATTTGGTCGTTTTTGGCGGTTTGTTGGGTAAAGGGTTAAATGTATTTTGTTTCTGTTTACAGCGAATGGTGTGAAAAACGTGTTCGTGTTGGTGCAAATAAATCGGTTTAAACAGATCATTGGACTGTTCACGTTACAGGCACCAGACGGGCTCACAAAGGTATGTCCTGCATTGAACTACACCACCAGCATTAAAGGGGTATTGTACACTAAATCCGGCCACTTATGGGACCATATCCTCTTATACTCAACAGAATATATGCAACAAATGAATGAATTTGAGCCATGGATGAGTGAAAAATACACTCATGTGCTCTATAAACGATGCCAACAACATGGTGAGTATGACTCCAGCATAAATTCATCTTCATTATAATTACCATGTTGTTTGCATCGTTCAGAGAGCACATGAGTGTATTTTGCACTAATACATGGCTCAAATTAATTCATGTGTTGCATATATTATAATGAGTATCAAAGTAGATGGTCCCATACATGACCGGATTTGGGGTACAGTAAACCTTTAAAATCGAAATACTATGCGTGTTGAACGCAATGTATCATCTTTTATCTGCCAAAAAAAAAAAACTTTACTCCAGACATTAAGCGTTTCCACACATAGCCTATCTCCGGATGTGGAACGGTTAGATTGACAGAAAACTACTTAATAGTGAGGCCAGTACACCACATGAAGGAATATATATATATATACTATCTGATTTTCACATCCAGCATTTACAGCACAAATGTAAAAAAGATGACTCTGATCACATTTTAAGAGACGTTTCGTGATATTTTTTTCTCAGAAAGTATACAAACTTATTGCAAATGAATAACTCTCATATAAAACACATGGTCTGAACAAGTGAAAAGCTCGAATGACTATTTAATTTGAAACAGTGCCTCAAGAATATTAGTTGTGTGCTGGCAAATTATAAGCAGCAATTTCCAGGTACTGATATAAACCTTTGGGTTGAGATGAATGTTAGTTCATATGTCCATATCCAAATCACCAGCTGGCAGCTATCTCTAAAATGTGACATATGTCCTGTTTGTTGCTTCCTGCTTAAGTGGACAATTCTACAAAGCAACATTTGCATTCACTGTGCTACCTTTTCGTTGTACGAGTTCTTGGAAATGGCTACTCACCATTTTCCAGCACACGACTGACATTCTGATAACATTCTTGAATCAATGTGTTCACACTATTCAATCGAGCCTTTCATTGTTCAGAACATGTAGCTATGATGGTATACTCAGGGTTCGCTCTGCCACTTGCCAAATTTTCCAATGGCAAAAATAATTCACATTTGGCAAAAAATATTTTCATTTGGCAAAAGTTTTGGCAAGTAACTTTTTAATTCCTCAAGCAATTTGAAAAATATTGGTCAATCATCAGGAAACTTTTACAACATAATTGTATTGGTGGTGTTTCATAAGGTTTATGAAAATTTAACACCACTTAGCAACTCTTCTACCATTGTATTGTTCGGTGATTGGCTGTATGATAACCCACAATTGAGATGCGAGTATAATTAATTATTTATATCGATATCAAAAGTCGTTCAATCCGCGAATGTCGAAACATAATAATTAGCGTTGCAGAAAATTATACTATCGGGAAGAGCAGTTGGCAAGTGCTAATATAATGTTGCAAAAAATATATTCATTTGCAAATTATTTGGAAAAAGTTAATTTCAGTCCAGCGCATATGTCGTATACTTGATGAGAAAAACCCTCTCATAATTTCCTTCAAAAATATTATCAAAGTCATCTTTTTAGCACTTTGATTGTTATATAATATGAATCGTGTGGTTTCCGTTAGCATTAGATAGTCAATTAGATTATTAGAATCCTTCGGTGGTGAACCATTAGCTAGTCAATTAGATTATTAGATTCCTTCGGTGGTGTACCATTAGATAGTATGTGTAGTTCAATATAACCTTTCCACATCCAGGTATATGCTATACGTGGAAACCCCTTAATCCCTACTGCCAGTGATGGATGATTATATATTGTGAATCCCAATATCTGAAATAAGAGTGGCATCCTACGTTCCAAGCTATGTCTTGGCGCCTGTGTCATGACATCCGCTATATGGGAAACCGTACACACGTTAGAGGCATCTAATGGGAAGATGTATAATCCGTTCACTTCTTTCAAAGCGATGGCGGTTACAGAGGTTTTGAATTCTGATAAATACAAAGCATAGGTTATTGAAGCCACAAACATGTTTTCAGCGAATGTCACTGGAGCCCGCTTGTTTGACAACGTGTCATCACGACCCTTACTATGATTCCATTGGTTATTTTTGCCAACAATCTCTAATTATTCCGGATAGTAGCATTCTACTTTCCATCTTGTTGCTTCTGCATTTTATTGTGACCGCGATTGGTTGTGAATGTTCCGTTTCCTGGTTAGTAAATTTGACCGAGTCATTTGCTAACTTCTGATTGGCTAAGACGAGTGCATCCATGAATATTAGCCAATCAGGTGTTATCGTGCTACCTTTGTAACGTGGGAAACCTAATTCATTCATTAGTTTGAAAACATTGCGAAGAAACGCACATAGAAATTTGACAATACTGTTAGTTTTTACTAACATACGTACGCTCAACTGATTGGCCAATTGCCTCAGATTACCTTTTTCAGATTGTCCAATTGCATCAGATTGCCTTCTTTGGGTTGGCTAATTGCCTCAGATTGCCTTCTTTGTTCATTGATACATGTTCACAATAGACTATATTATCTGTGTGTTAGAGAGACCTGTGGTAACACGAAACATTGGCGTCTTGTCACATGCGTTGACTACCTCATCTTCTGTGTAATTAAGACGATGACTTCACCCTATATGCAGACATGGTTCCTAGTATTCTACATAGTGGTAATGACCCAGAATTCACAGCAGCTATAATCACCGAGCTGAAACGAATGTGACCCGCCATATCAAACCCAGTCGTAAGTCGGGATTTATTTACCCTGTGCCAATGCATTCTCGTATTTATGCGAGTCGACCATAGGTCTTCTCGAATATATAAGAGAATGCATTGGCCTAACAAGTTTTAACAATTTTAATAATTTTTTCTTGTATTCTTTAACAATTTTATAATTTCACCCATACAGAGCCCCAGACACATATGAGCAGACGACACTCTTCTATATGCTTCTATATATGTGTGGGGCTCCCTGCAGGGTAATGGATGTTTTTTAATTTATGTCCTAAAAATTGTAAGAAACATTTATTTTAAAAAAATGATAAAAAATTGTTAGGCCAATGCATTCTCTTATATATGCGAGGTGACCTATGATCGACTCGCATATATAAGAGAATGCTTTGGCACAGGGTAAACAAATCCCGACGTACGACTGGATTTGATATTGTGGGTCACAAATGTGGCTCTCCCAAAGCAAGGTTTAATCGAAGGTTCCAAACCAAACCAAACATTTGGTATATTACAATATATGTTCAACGATACATTGGCGGCATTTGGGTGTCATGTATAGTTACGCTGTATAGTTACTAGTTCGTTCTTGGTAACATTTATTATTCAAGTTTTAATGAATATATATATACGTGTATATATGTATGTATATAACTCAGATGATACTCATATATCATTCCGGCGAATTATCCACGAACCTCTTAAAGGCACGGGCGGCGTTCGTTGCAGAAATATTTATATTTGTTCAAATCGCCATCAACAGAAGGAACACCAAAATATATACAGTTTCGCTCATATGCCAAACATAATCAGCGCGTAAATAGTATATTGTCGTCAAGTCGTACGATGTGTACGTGAACAAGAGACTGCTCGTGTTACAGAAGTTGTGCTTCTGTTTACATAACACACCGCAATTCTATTGGTTAATCCCACAAAAATGATATAAACGCTCTTTATTATTTTCATATCAGGAAAACAGTAACAAATAACGCTCTTTATGCTTACCATATCCGGATCTAAACAAAGGCCAGGAAACGTAACGTGTCTTGCTTTTGTTTTCATAACAAAGGGGAAAAATTTGACAATAACATACTGTTGTGCCATATTTCTGATTGGCATAAGAACAAAGTCTATATCTTTCTATTCCTTCTGTTTATGGCGGTTTTTCACGGATGTGAATATTTTAACAGCATATCCACCGCCAACGCCGCCCGTATCATTAAGGATTATCATTATTTAATTTGATAATATGCAATGCATATAGAACAACCCCGACATGATGCTAAGAGAAAGAAACTTGCGAAGGATCGTGTAAATAGTCATGAGACGTTTAGCAGGTCAGGCACATCCTGAATTCCACTATTATAGTGGTATATAACTATTATAGTGGTATATGCCCATTACCGTTTTGTTAATTTGATAAAAGAGAGATAATCCAAAATCATATTTCACACAAATATTATTCAAAATCAGTGTTGCACTAATTCAGTATCAATATGTATCATACATATATTTTGTTCAGGAGAATGATTAATCATGATGGCACACGAGAACCAACTCAATTAGCATGCAATTAGTTGAAATGTTGTTATGAAGGAGCGATTGAGTCATCATGTTATTGTCATTTAGATAGACATTATATTAGTAATATTATAATATTATTGACTAACAAAGCTGCGATGTTGTTAAGAGTGACATTTGGCTGTGCATGCACTGGTATGCGCCGTCTTCTATTTCCGACGCATATAAAGTAAATATGAATATGTTATAGTCATATACCACTATAATAGTAGAATACCACTATAATAGTAGAATACCACTATAATAGTAGAATACCACTATAATAGTAGAATACCACTATAATAGTAGAATACCACTATAATAGTAGAATACCACTATAATAGTAGAATACCACTATAATAGTAGAATACCACTATAATAGTAGAATACCACTATAATAGTAGAATACCACTATAATAGTAGAATACCACTATAATAGTAGAATATCACTATAATAGTAGAATACCACTATAATAGTAGAATACCACTATAATAGTATAATACACCTATAATAGTAGAATACCACTATAATAGTAGAATACCACTATAATAGTAGAATACCACTATAATAGTAGAATACCACTATAATAGTAGAATACCACTATAATAGTAGAATACCACTATAATAGTGGAATATCACTATAATAGTAGAATACCACTATGATAGTAGAATACCACTATAATAGTAGAATACCACTATAATAGTATAATACACCTATAATAGTAGAATACCACTATAATAGTATAATACACCTATAATAGTAGAATACCACTATAATAGTAGAATGCCACTATAATAGTGGAATATCACTATAATAGTAGAATACCACTATAATAGTAGAATACCACTATAATAGTAGAATACCACTATAATAGTATAATACACCTATAATAGTAGAATACCACTATAATAGTAGAATACCACTATAATAGTAGAATACCACTATAATAGTAGAATACCACTATAATAGTAGAATACCACTATAATAGTAGAATATCACTATAATAGTAGAATATCACTATAATAGTAGAATGCCACTATAATAGTGGAATATCACTATAATAGTAGAATACCACTATAATAGTAGAATACCACTATAATAGTAGAATACCACTATAATAGTAGAATACCACTATAATAGTAGAATACCACTATAATAGTAGAATACCACTATAATAGTAGAATACCACTATAATAGTAGAATATCACTATAATAGTGGAATTCATGATGTGCCTGACCTGTTTAGTATGACAATTTATGCATAAAAGATCATGCCAACGACGAGAATGCATGATTATTATTGTAGATCGTTCGATAATTCGATAATTATGTCAATAAATAGAGCCTATGGTTTAGACATCGGCCTTTTATAAAGCATGCAAGCCTGCAAATATCGTGTCTGTCATTTGCAGAATGAGGTCCCCAGAGGGTGAATTTAGTGATGCTATCTCGCATAGCGGGCTAGCATCACCAAATTCACCCTCTGGGGACCTCATTCTGCTTAGTCCCTCAACTGCTATGATAGACCTAGGATGATATTGAAGTTCCCCTGTTGAAATTGATGTTGTTCACCCATTGGGCACCTCGATTATGCATTTTATCTTCTGGAAATTAGGGGATATAGAAACTTCTCAGAAGGGAAAACATAACTAAAAACAATGTTAATTCCCAGAAGATGAGGCTTAAGCAGAATGGGGTCTCCAGAGGGTGAATTTGGTGATGCTAGCCCGCTGTGCGGGATAGCATCACTAAATTCACCCTCTTGGTACCTCATTCTGCAAATGACAGACACGCTATCTGCAGGCTTGAAAACATGCCTATCATATAATATTGTACATAGTGAATATTATAAAATTAATTTCTCTGTAATTAAGCGGATAATTAAGGGTGCCACCTTCAGATCTAAGTTACGCCGGATACAGGCACACATATAGAAGCATGACTATAATTATGGTTTATACGGATACCGGTCCGGCACACCGTATATGAATATCCCATGTTATAGTTATTGAAACGTGTGTGTGAGGGTGTGTGTGTGTGTGTGTACGTCTAGTCTAATGAGCCGAAATAAATTGTCGGTGAAGCGTGACTTCTGGATTCTGGACCATAAAGACGAATGGCGTTTGTCATCATTAAACAATGATGAGTACGTAATTCATTAGTGGCCGTTCAAGACATTTAAACTAATTATTAGTTATTCACTCTCGGGCCATCTATTTTTTAAGTTGATAATAACGGCTCTTTATTCTTAATTATCGGTGCATCTTTAAGTCATTTGAAATCAACAGCACCTATCCCGTGACATTCCCCGATTCATTTTACTGCTGTGCACCAATTTTCTCCACATAGCGTCTAGTATATTAATAAATGCTGTTTATTTATCATATAATTTATTAGTCCCCCTTTAAGTAATATGATGTCATGTGATTCGTCCGTACCAATGGTCCAACATATATTCTAAGTTTATAAGAAACGCTCTTTATTACTCATATTTTCCACTTTAAGTCATCTGAGGTCAACGTCATCTATCTGATGACACGTTACTGGTAAATTTATCCCTGTGTTTCATTTTTACCTGCGATATTGCAACCATTTTGGGTATATTGTTAATTATTTAGTTAAATTTATTATTAGAGCCCTTTAAAGACATCTGAGGTCAACGGGCTGTCTAATAACATTGACATGGTCAAATTATCCATATGTACAAAAGTTCAGATCCGAGGATCCAACCATTTGGTCTCCTCTAGCCAAGATATATATAAAATAATTATTAGTGACATGTTAAGATATAAGTGGGTGAATAGAACCTATCTAATAACTCTCCCCGTGTCAAATGAACCCTATATGCAAATTTTCATCTCCGGTTGTCCAGCCGTTTGGTCGCCTATAAGAGGACAAACAAACCAACATACAAACAAAACAAACACAATTGAGTTTTATTAGTATACATCGATAGAGAAGATGTAATTATTAGTATGGGTTGACTTAACATGTGTCTGTCATATACTATAGGTCAGATGTAATTATTTTGAGATAACTTCACTTGTGTCTGTTATATACCATAGATACGATGTAATTATCTTTAGATAACTTCACTTGTGCCTGCTATATACTATAGGTCAGATGTAATTATTTTGAGATAACTTCACTCGTACCTGCTATATACTATAGATACGATGTAATTATATTTAGATAACTTCACTTGTGTTTGTTATATACTATAGATAAGATGTAATTATTTTTTATTTTTTAAATAACTTCACTTGACTTGTGCCTTTTATATGCTATAGATATGATGTAATTATTTTGGGATAACTTCACTTCTGTCTGTTATCTGTAGGTTCAATGGATTTCGAGGCTATCGGATTCACAGGAATCATACCGGAATATGTACAGAAAAACATCTGCTGGTGAAACTTCAGAGGAATCATCACGGACGTGTAACGGACATTCGTCAGGCGTGAGGACAAATGACGGATACGATAGTGATAACACAGCTTCAGGCCCAATATACATTTGATAGTATCAGATGGGCATCGATGACTGTTACTGTTACCATGGTAACCGTTGGTTACATTCACATTGAGCTCGTTATGCACAGTCATGGCGGTTATGTTCAACTATTGTGCATTAACAAGTGTCACCTTCAAAGACGAATAGGACAGCGATTACACAGTATCATAAAGTCATCTACGAATGATACCAATGTAAGCTGGTAGTGATGGTAATATTCAACTGGAACCAATGTTTATATATAAAGCAATACATAGTCGGTGTTCAATCTGAGTAACACGTGACACGAGATGTTATGTTCATAGTTCAAAATGAGTATTCTGATTAAATTGGAAGGGAGATAACTGCAGTGATAGCTCCGTTTCATGTCAAATACATCACACAGATATCCAGATTAAGTTACCGCACTATTTCCTTAGGTACAGTGTCATTGCCACTTTCATTTGTTTCATGTGCCATTATTGTACCTGCAATGAACGATGTTTTATCGCTTAATGGACGCATCTCGGCCACACACGTTTTGTACATTTGAGGAATATAGATCGAACTGGCGCAATTCATGTTCAAAACTGTATATTTATGTCATCGGAATTCAACTACAGTGGACGTCATTAACCCGTTATTTACCAAATACTCATTGCCGAGTAGTTCTCTTAGGAAATGTTCAGGAAATAGCCATATGTTTCTGATCATTTCGCACCAATGCATATGAATAGTTCTGCGCTTGTGTTATCTTTTAGTCTGTCTGTCGGCTCTTTTTATTACCAGAACACTTAACACACATGTACCGCATTCAATGATGAAACGACAGCAACACAGCTCCAGTGCCAACATACATATGATGTCCCTAACTGTTTTCTAATTGGCGATGGAATTCATGTTTGTGTTCAACTAATTCAACTTGGATGTTCGTCTATCATTATGATCAAAAGCAAACTTCGTTTCCAACAGTATAAACTGACGCTGTATACTGTCACCATGGCAACCACGATCGTCGTGGTTAAATTTCCGTGTGACGTAATCATTACCTAACAAGACGACAACTGCAGTGACAATTTATCTTCATGTCTAAAATCCAGATTTATTACCAAAGAAAACATCGTCTCCCTATATACATATACATCCGGACTGAATATCTATATAATGGCTTTTCCATGCACATAATTATATACTCGCAATTGTCTCATTTTCGAGTTATATATATGTTCATTCTTATGTGGAATGTACAATGTACACTACGTAAAGATTGTTCGATAACAATAACACGCAACGCAGATAGGACCCCACTACATCCACCCCAGTCTTGAGTTTATTGTGACTATCAATTGCAGAATGTGGTCCACAGAGTGTGAATTTCGTGAAGCTATCCCACATAGGGGGCCTACTTCTGATTAGGCCTCATCTTCTCTGGAAAGTTTCTTTATTATTAAATTTCTATAGAAACTTTTTAACATAGATTCTATTCCCTTTTTAGTTTAGTTTCTCTGTATCCCCAAATTGGCAGATTACACATTGCATAACCGAGGTTCCCAATGGGTGTACATCACACTATTCACCTTAATCTGCCTCCCAGAGCAGATGAGTCCTAAGCAGAATGAGGTCCCGAGAGGAATAGCGTCACTAAATTCACCCTCTGCAAATGACAGGCACAATAAACTCAGGCTTGGTCCACTCCGGATCATAAGGATTCAAGGTGAACTGCCGTGTGGAGAATTTATGAAAATGAATCAACAGAAATCCAGGCGACCAACCAGGACTCACCACGAATCATCGCGAACCACTGAGAATCATTGTGAACCACTGAGAATCACATGGAACCACTGACAATCGCAGGGAACCACTGAGAACGTCACAAAACACCGACAACTACTTATAATATATTATGCCATTTAAAATTAATATTAATATTATGCCATTTTATAAACAGCATTAACCAAAACTTTAGTATTGATAATTATCTTGTCTTGACTTGGGAAATTGATAATTTGTGGAAATTGCTGACCTATGCAATACGTTTACCGTTATATACGTAGAATGTGCGCGATGAAACGCCAATGACACATGGTTTGTCGCGGTGATCGCTAATGACGCATGGTATGTCCCGGTGATTCTTGGTCGCGGTGATCGCCAATGACACATCGTGTGTCCCGGTGATTCGTCGTCGTATAATTCGTCGGTGAGCTTCTGAAACGTCGTACCTCAGGAAAATCAAATTGTTCAGGAGACACCAAAAACTATCGCTGGAACTAGAATTGGTTTCTGCCAATAACTTCGCACAATATCACAGTTGTTATAATATATACATTTCAATTCAATTATCTTCCAGTTGATGAGAAAACATGAATTGATTGTGTCATGCGACACTTTCGAAGTTAAAAATTGAAATCCTGTTTATACGACATTTAGTTTTGACGATTTCCACAGCTTCATTTGTCTCTGTCACTCAGGATAAGGTGTATACGCACTCCAACCGTTTCTTCTTCAAAACAATCCAATCAGAATTATCCTATTATGAACGGTTTCGAAACTTCGCGGGGAACCCAGATGCGTCATTTTAGAACACCACTGTCCTAGATAAACAACGAAAATGGCATTTATAATTGAAATTGTGACAAGTTATCTGAGGAAGTTATGAAATCGAACCCGTAGATTCCGAAAATACAAAAACAAATTTCGTGCCAAAATGGCAGGTACGACCTTTTAGAAGCCCAACGAAGAATTAGTGAAGTTTGGGTAAAGCTGCTGAGATCATGTTCATTACACCATAGCGCTAGCTAAGCCTCGCCACTCAAATGTTAGGAGTGGGTTACCATGAATCACTTTCCCCCTAAAAAAAAAGCCATGCATGGTGTTCAGTGTTTTGCATATCGCACAATGTTTAGATAATGGGACATGGTTATTGCTTCATCAGGTCAGGAACATCCTGAATTCAATTGTTATAGTTATATATAACTATTCGAGTTCAATTGGACAGTGCTAAATATATACACTAATTCCATGAGTTTGTTGACACTTTTCGATTACACATCTCAGTTCGCAGACAAATTGCGCTCGTAGCAACAGTACAACAAATGAAGAATTCTCCTCATGTATATATTAGTTTTGCAACATTTTTATGCAAGCTTATTCTATTTATTAGTGGCACAATTATGCCTTTCTAAATGGAATTAATATAATGACACGATCACTTTTTCATAAAACACATATAGAACAACTGAATATTAATTCACTTCCATATTTGTGAAATATCACTTTGAATTATCCCTCTTTTTTCTAATTCACAAAACGGTAATAAACATTCAACTATTATAGTTAAACACATACTCTTAGTAACCCGGGTGCTTACATAGTACCAACAGTTGATGCTATCCCTGTCTCGTGGGGAGTACCAACATACTTGTACTCTAGAAAATCAACTACTTATAGGTACAATGTAGTACCAACATCTGTTTATGTAGATGGGTTTATACCAAATCGTGGTACATTGCAGTACCAAATGTTGTTACTATATGGTCCCAAATTGTTAGTACTCAATGTCAATAGGCACCAACTAGTACCAAATGTTGATGTTACGTACTAACTAGTACCAAATGGTGGTGCTATATAGTACCAAATGATGGTGCTATATCGTACCAAATGATGGTGCTATGTTGTACCAAATTGTAAATGGCTAAATGTAAATTTGATGTGTGATATACTGCATGGGAACTTGAGAATATGTTTCAATCGCCCCATATAGCCACATGGTCCAGACGAATCATCTAATCGATGGTTTTAATAGACGACTAAGTAGCCCATTACCAGACAATATATTCGCTATTCTGAATTGTCGTGAATTACGCTAATTCTTTGTTTGAAATAATTGAACAAAATTGCACCATATTAATTATAAAATACAAACCCTCTAAATTAATAAATACGTTTTAACAATGGCACACATGAAGCCAACCACGAAGCTATCACTCAACCATTTGAAAATTCCAGAATCAAGGTACAACCTCCATTTTCTTCAATTAATACTGTTCCGATTCCCTTACGGTGTCATTGGACAGAATATGGAAAATAACTAAAATAGCGTGCTTTTGATACTGAGGTCTATATCAGGTACTACGAAGTGCATACATATACTTAATTGCATAATAGGTGTTCCAGATATTTTTTATAAACTATCAAGCATCAGAATCGGTTGCCATTTATGTCATAGTATTTAAAGAATATACAATTGGCGTAATATATCTATTTCACAAGAATGAGTTGATATTTTTGGGAGGACATGAACGTGGCGACAGAGATTATGTTGTTATGGGAGGATAGCCACGTGACGTGTGCGTCATAGAATGATAGCAACGCAGTCATCATGTATGTCAGTTGTTTTACTACTTACTCGTATTCAAATATTCGAAATTGATATGTATGCCATCGAGTTGACTTATAGTTGGTTCGTCTGAAGAACTATGTTGAGTTTATGCTGTATATGCCACGTAAAATATTGTATGTTCGATCACATCAGCCCTCGGTAATCGCTGAACATGAATGATTGCCTTTTAATTACATGTAGTTTCTTTTATATAGTACTTTTAAAATGTTATTTTGCTTCACCCTTTATATACTAAATGAACTTTCCCAGTCAGTTAAAATATGTACATCGGAATGGTTTATTGTTTATTTGGAGGGATGTGTTGGCGATAAAAGCAGACGGCAGATAAATAAAAATGCAGAAGGAGCCCTATTTATTGAGGGAAATGTTTAGATAATACGTTCAAAAACAGGTCGTTTGTTGAAAGTATTATCTGAATATGTGCTATGGGATAAAGGGTCGAAACATGATATGACATGCGCTTAGCATGGCATATAGTCAGCAAACTGCAACTGATGATGGTCTTATCAAAACATTCTGGCATCTTTTTAACTCATTGGGAGTAATTTTCAAAAACCTAGAAATTCTACCTTTGGCATTAAATGAATCTTATTTTGGTGGGGTACGTTCTAAAACTATTTTTAAAATTCTAATAAACCGCTCCAGGGTCCAGCTTCCACCTCAAAATTAATGTCATCAGAACGAGGAGCAATTTGTCTGCGAGAAATTGGGACCTTGGTCATCATCAACGTGGCGACAGAGATTATGTTGTTATGGGAGGATAGCCACGTGACGTGTGCGTCATAGAATGATAGCAACGCAGTCATCATGTATGTCAGTTGTTTTACTACTTACTCGTATTCAAATATTCGAAATTGATATGTATGCCATCGAGTTGACTTATAGTTGGTTCGTCTGAAGAACTATGTTGAGTTTATGCTGTATATGCCACGTAAAATATTGTCAGCAAACTGCAACTGATGATGGTCTTATCAAAACATTCTGGCATCTTTTTAACTCATTGGGAGTAATTTTCAAAAACCTAGAAATTCTACCTTTGGCATTAAATGAATCTTATTTTGGTGGGGTACGTTCTAAAACTATTTTTAAAATTTTAATAAACCGCTCCAGGGTCCAGCTTCCACCTCAAAATTAATGTCATCAGAACGAGGAGCAATTTGTCTGCGAGAAATTGGGACCTTGGTCATCATCACATTTAGCCTCGAATCTTCTTTAATATGCCTACAGCAGACAACCTCCCCTTTCTTTTGACATCCATACATTTGTGCACCACCTTCATTATGTGGGGAAATTATATGACGGATAGGTTAAAAGTCGTTAATTCTTTCACTATACTTATGTTGACAAACGGAAATGCCGTAAGGTCCTTCAGCCAGTGATCCATTCTGACTTTTTATTGTCATTCCGGAGGGCTAGGTGTGATGTTCGTTGACCCGAACAGATGTGTCACCTGGTCAGGCACCCACTTACCTGAATTGGTTAACCTATACAAAAAAAGATGTGCTATGGGATAAACTACTCATCAATGTTATTTTAGTATAGAAAGGGTTACGTGTGATACATATATTTACATTAGGTGGACGTGAAGGATGTGTGTTGGAGTTTCGTCATGACAACCCGCGTCATCGCGGCTACGTAACTATAAAGTTCCCACTATTTAACGATTTCCAACTCAAAATCCATCTTCATGTTAATACAGTTCACAAAAATGTAATTATAATAATTTAAAATGTCGGTATACTATTAAACCACACAGTATAAAGGCATCGTTACGAGTAAAATATCGGAATACTATTATTAATTTAATTTTTTTGCGAATCACAAATTGTTCATAAATCATGAATAGTTATGAGGTTGTGATTCGCCAAGATGCCATTTAATTGTGTAATTATATTAGGAAACTGAGATTATTACTTAACCCTTCCATGACCAGTGCTTTCTGAAATGTTGCAAAAAACCGTGTGCCAATACATTCTCTTTAAAATGCGAGTCTCCCATAGTGAGCCTCGTATGAACAAGAGAATACATACATTGGCCTAACAATATTTACCTTCACAGCTAGTGCATTCTCTTTTGGTGATCCTCATATATGTATAGGATAATACATTAGCCTAACAATATTTACAATGACCTTGTGATCCAGTGATATATCATGCGATGCTCCTCATGTGAGACTCGCATATATACGGGAATGCACTGGCACATGGTTGTTAATGTTGCACCAGCGTCGCTCCCGACATGAAAGGGTTAAATAATCTGCCTTCTAAGATGAGATAATTACATCGGGTACGCGAGATATGCCACATTAAATAGGAGTGACGTAATTCATTTGTTGATACTCACTCTTATCTATATTTATGAATAGGAGTGACGTAAATCATGTGTTGATACTCTCTTGTTTTTGTATAAATAGGAGTGACGTAATTCATTTGTTGATACTCCATGAATATTATCACAACATATGTTGATACTCACTGTTATCTATTTATATTGTAAACAAGTCTATATGATATAGTTGTTATCTGAAATAAAATATATGTTTTCTAGATGAAGGTGTTTACGTATTTTTTCTAGTAAGCGAGAAAAGCGGTGGTTCTTCGCTTAGATGCTGTTGCGTCGGGCCGTCGATGAATTTTAAGAGGACTGTATTTTAGTTTCGACTAGTTTCGACTGGATGTGATCCCCATGATTTGGCAAATGATTGGTCGAGATGAATTGTATATAAGATTTGGTTTATGTACAAGAAATTAACATTTGATAATTGGCATTTGTTTGTCTGAGATTTGGTTTTTGACCTTATGACTTAATTTATAATTGCGTCGTGTTATTCACATTCCAAATGTCACTATGTGAATTTATATATGTCCGAATGTTTCTGTGTCACTCTATAAGAAGGTGTATAATGTCCGAATGTTTCTGGTACATCCAATTTATGAATTTATATATGTCCGAATGTTTCTGTGTCACTCTATAAGAAGGTGTATAATGTCCGAATGTTTCTGGTACATCCAATTTATGAATTTATATATGTCCGACGATTTCTTCTAATCCATTGAATAACATATAAGAATATGAATGAATGTCACGTCTTCTTCTTGAACTATAATGTTCCACAATATTCCTTTGATATATACTGAATATCTATAGGATTGAACTCCTATATATATGAATTTCTCTCCATGAAGGATCCATATATATTACACGCAATGGCTAATCCCATAGGTGTTGACCACGCCGGAGTTCTTGAAGCAGTGATACGGGCACAGACATGTCTCTGAGTTTTGTACACTAGAGATGGAATGTCTGAGAAAGTTCTGTGAACTCTTTTCTCACGGTAATGAGGGTATCTCAAAATCTCACTTCAAGATAAATTATAGGTCTGTTTCAAATCTCAGAGTAATGCCTTAAATTGATTTTCACTAATTTTATCTGAGTTTAGGATGTCTCAGAATTGAGGGGTAAAAATATAATTTTCAGTATTGTTTTGAACGTTTAAATTTAAACTGTTATTTCTTTTCGACAGATAGAAAGGTAGAGTGAAGGAAAAGCAAGAAAAAGCTTACTCGGCTGTGACTCCTACCAATTAAATCTTACGATTTTTAACTAACAAATTCCTACAAACATGATAACAACTAATAACTACAAGTATAAGTCTATTTGAAATGAAACAACTGTCAGCAAAGTCATTCTGAATTCAACAACTATACAACTCTTGACTGTACACTGAACGCCTCCAAATGATTAGCATCTGTTTACTCTAACTCGTGATCATGGATATGATCACATTGATCAGTAATATCAACTATGTTCTCAACTTAATACTAACAACTCTCTATATTATCAATTGACAAAATCAAGTTTCGAAAATACCATTTGTATTTACAATATAAACAACATATAAACTCAATCATCATGTGATTCCAACAATCTCAATTTCTGAATCGGCCTTCTAATTTTACCACGAGAGGTTTTGATCATGACAGATCGAACAAGATCATCTCTACCAGGATAAACTTCGACTACTCTCCCTAATAGCCAATCTAGTTTCTTGGTGTTATCATCAGAGACCAAAACTACGTCATCAACTTTCATATTAGACTGGAGCTCTTGCCATTTTGTCAATTTATTCAATTCTGTCAGATATTCTCGACTCCAACGATTCCAAAATTGTTTGGACAATCGTTGTCGATAATTCCATCTTTTACCTAATGGAATATCTTTTAACTCCTTGTCCACCAGTGGAAGATTTTTCAAACTCCTTCCTATCAAAAGGTGTCCAGGTGTTAATGGTAAGGGATCATTTTTATCTGCTGAAATGTCCGTTAGAGGTCTTGAATTAATTTGTGCCTCAATATCCGTTAAGACTGTTTGCATCTCCGAGAAATTTAATCTCGCCTTGCCGAGAATTTTCTTCAATGGAGTTTTTACACTTCTAACGAGTCTTTCATAAAACCCGCCATGCCATGGAGATTTTTCAGTGATGAATTTCCATGTCAGCCCTTTGCTTGCTACATACGTTTCTATCGTTTTCTGTTGATCGGGTGTATCTAACATCTTACATAAGATGCTTGAAGCCTTTTTGAACGACTTGGCATTATCTGAATAGACCACAGAACATGTACCGCGCCTATGGATCATCCGTTCAAACCCTCTAAGAAACTCTACAGCAGTCATATCTGATACAAGTTCAATATGGACTGCTCTGGTTACCATGCAAGTGAATAAAAGAATATAGCACTTACTAGAATTCTGATCCTTGTATACATACAACGGTCCGGCGTAATCAAGACCGACATGTGTGAACGGAGGTGAAATATTAATTCTCTCTGAAGGTAAAGGAGCCATTTTCTGATTGGCAAGACTGATTTCTTTGCATGTCAAGCAACCATGTAGAATCCTTCTAATTTCTTAACGACCCCTAATCAACCAATAATTCTGTCTCAGGTAGTAAAGGGTCTGTGCCACACCTGCATGACAATTCGAAATGTGAAATTTCATAACTAACATTTCGACCAATTTATCGCCATGTGGCAAGATAATTGGGTTCCGTGAAGAGAGAATTTCAATCTCCCTCCTACAACCAAGATTTGTCTGGTTTTATCCCAAATAGGATCCAACTGCCTCAAACTGCTTTCAGTTGATACAGATTTACCAGCCTTTAGCGCGTCAATCTCTGACTTAAAAGCCTTCAATTGCAATCGCCGTAGCCAAAACAATTCTTCTTGTCGCTTCCGGGTTAACTTGTTAGTATTAACATGTGGGACTGCTCCAGTTCTCCTCCCATGGAGAGATCTATATCTGTTAGCCCAGTGTCTTACTCTCATAAAAACACCAATGAATTTGTCAAATTCATTATATCTTTCAAGATATTCCTTTAGTGGGTCCACTGTGTTGGCAACAGATGTTATCAAATTAACCAGGTTAGCCTCATTTAACCTGTTGGTTTTGATTTTTAGTTTTCCATCAGCTGATCTCTGAGCGGTGTCAGATATATGACCTGGATTCTGGGTCCATTGTTTTCTGTCAGATTTGAGGAGATTAGGACCATTCCACCATATTTCTGAGTGTAAAAGAGTGTCTGCAGAGCACCCACGACTACACAGGTCAGCTGGGTTCAATTTCCCAGATATGTGATGCCAAGATGTCGGTTCTACTAAACTTTGAATTTCTGCTACTCTATTTGCAACAAACACCTGCCAAAGATGTGCTGGTTTGTTGATCCATGCGAGGGCTACTTGGCTGTCGCTGTAACAGTGGATTGATTGTATTGGGAGCTGTATTTCTCTTTCCACATATTTGACAAGTCTGGCTGTAATTAAACTTGCCATTAGTTCAAGTTCCGGTATCGTCCTTCTATCCTTTAAAGGTGCAACTCTAGTTTTTGAGCATATGTTTGTTACATGTACCTCTCCCGTTTTTAAATCTTCTACTCTCATATAGATTACGGAGCCATGGGACAGCTGGCACGCGTCTCCGAATGCATGTAACGTGAATACAGCTGATCCAAAATGAGCTGGCACAATACATCTTTCTACTTTAATCTCGTCCAATTTTGGAATTTCATGTTTCCAGTTCCTCCATTCCGCCGACATTTCATCAGGCAACTTCTCGTCCCATTCCGAGACTAATGACCATGATTTCTGAAAGATCTGCTTTGCCTTTATGGTAAATGGCGACAATAGACCCATTGAGTCGTATATCCTATTCAACTGACGCAAAACAGTTCTCTTTGTCTCTATTGTTACGTTCTCCATTGTGTCACAAAATGAAAACATCAGTTTGTCATCGTAAGGGATATATTTAACCCCTAGCGCCTTTGTCGAGTAGTCTGTTGCATCGGAAAATGTTATATGTTGGTCCTTTGCTAAGTCTTCTTCATTTAGCAATTTCAAAGCTTCTTGGTCGTTGGAGATAAATTTTCTTAAAGGAAACCCGCCGGTCCTCAATACCTCTTTCATGTTGACGGCTAAATTTGCTGCCTCTTCTGCTGTTTCACAGCCTGTTAATACGTCGTCAACGAAGATATTATGAGCAATTTCTGTTGCAGCAAGTGGATAAACCTCACACTTGCTTTTGACATGTTGTAAAACTGTATGAATGCTCGAAAATGGTGAGCAGGATAACCCGAATATAACTGTAGTCAATTTGTAGATATCCGGTTCCCTGTTTGTTTCCATATTTCTCCATAGAAATCGCTGGAGATTTTGATCCTCTTCTATCATTTCTATCTGTAGAAACATTTTTTCTATATCTGCGACGAGGGCCACTTTGTGGCGTCGGAATCTAATGAGTATCGCAAGGAGATCTGGTTGCAGCGCAGGTCCTGTCAATAATCCATCATTAAGGCTTATTCCCTGTGGGCCGATTGCGGATCCGTCGAAGGCGATTCTCACCTTCGTAGTGGTCTTGTCGTTCCTGACTATCGGATGATGTGGGAGATACCATGTGATTAGTCCCTTCTCATCCTCATTTTCGACCTTTACTGCTCTTCCCTTTTCGATCAGCTCCTGAATCTGACTCTGGTAATCATTTTCGAGTTTTGGGTGATTCCGTAACCTTTTCTCGAGTGACATCAATCTTTTGACAACATTGGATTTGTTAGATGTAGTTATTTTCGCCATTACATCACCATTTGTTATTAAGCCAGTAACATACTGTTGTCTTGACTCATCATATCTCGTTTTCTCTTCATATTGGCGTATAGCTTCAAATTCTGTGTGCGATTTCTTCTGATTCTCTTGGTGTGTAATTCCGATATGCTCTAAATCCCAATGCATCTTCGCAATCGCCGTCTCATCTGCGATATTTATTGACAATCTATTTACCGCATTTTCTGGGCTTGATTGTATTCCTGTACTTTTTGGATAAGATCCTGATATGATCCATCCAAAGTGTGTTTTATGGGCAGTCGGACCTCCTGTAGAGACTATCTTATCTGCCATAATTATCTTGTTGCAATCCTGTATACCCAGCATGACGTCTACTTCTCTTGGTGACCTGGGGTAATTATCAGCTGACTGTAACTCCCTAAAGTGTGGCATTCTCTGTAAATTAATGTCCACCTCACTTAACTCTGCGCTTGGCTTATCCATGACATAGGCACGAATTTCAAATGTCTCTCCATGCCAATCTGGTATGATAGATGACAGATGGAATGTGACTTCTTCTGTTTGAAGTTCCATTTCCTGTCCACCTGCTAATGTGAATTTTCCGTGTACTTCTTTTCCACGTAATCCTATTTTCTTCGCCATCCTTCTGGAAATGAACGAAGTCCCGCTACCTGTGTCGAACAGTATGGTCGCTGTTGACACGGTCATAGCCGATTCTATCTTAGCTGTAGCACTCTGCATTATAATTCTGTGTCTAGCATCTGAGGCTTTAATTAATCCAGCTGAAGATTTGATCGTCTCGTGTTCCTCTTCTTGTGATTTTCCTGTGCGGAAATCCCGTTGTGTGTGCTCTATTCTATCTCTGTGTAGAATTTCATGATGTCTTCTGTTGCATCTTGAACAATGAGCTTTATCACATTGTTTTACGAAATGTGATCCTATTTTGAGACAGTTAAAGCATGCCTTTGCATCTTTAACACGCTGTGTCCTCTCATCGATGGTCATCTTTGGTAATGACCAACATTTTGATGGATCACCTGCATGTTTTTTGTCACAAAACATACAGTTTCTCCAGTCTTTTGGCACACGATCCTTACTATCTTGCTTGGTAATATTCAGAGCGTGTGCACTTGATTTCTTCCACTCCTTTCTATTATAGTCCTTCTCAGACTTCTTCTCTGTCTTCTTATCCGAATCATCTCCTATTCGCCTACCTACTAGCACTGCTTCTTCCAATTTGGACAGTAGTTGGTCAAATGTCATGGGGAGTTCTTGTGTTGATCCGTCTCTCTCGCGTTTAATCTGCTCAGCGTCCCATCGTCTCATTAACCCTTTTGGTATCTTTGGTCTGACTAGAGCAGTAAATATCCAGCTACTACTCACGAAATTACGGTCGTTCTTAGTTTTACGCAGTAGATAATTCCAACTCGCTTGCAGTTTCGAGAACAGCGGTTCTAATTCTCTGTTATTGGTGTTCCGGGCTGGCTTGATGTTTGCTATGTCCAAAATCGCTTGCTGTAGTAAAACCATAGCATCTCCATACTTGGATTCCAAGACATTCAATATCTCCCCATAAGTAGGTGTCTTTAATGATAGCGCCATATTGAGCGGTTCACAATCAAGCACGCTATAAATGTAATGTGTTTTCTCAGCATCAGTGTATATTGATTTATCTATCTCCGATCGGACTAATTCCTTCCATGTGTCCCACATATCCGTCTGACCCCTAAATTTGGGAATCTGGATCTCTCTTTTCCGCTGGTTAATTTGTTCTATTGCTGTGACAAACTGGTCTGAAGTAATGCCGGTATTAATACCCTTAAAAGCTTCCACGAGCGACTCTGTTAACTGTTGGGCAGTAATTTCTGATTTATTACTCCCTGTCTCTGACCTGCTCGAATTCTTGTCAACATTTTGAGAGCGTCCCCATTTGTCATTTAGCATTTGTACCTGAGTTTGTATGGTGCTAAAATTTGATCGATAGTGTTCTTCGTTCTCATTTTCCTTTTCAAGCGCCCTTTCCTCTAATGTGTTTAGCCGACTCTCATTTTCAGGATGAAAATCAACTTGATCCTGTACTTCCTGTAAATCAACATGCATTCGTGCTAATTGCTCAAATTCAGCAGTGGTTGACCGGACTGAAAATTCCGATTCTTCGGATCGAATATCTGCTGTTACATTCATTACTGCTTCCTGGTAATACTTTGACACAGTCTTCTCGTATTTTGTATAGCGTGTTCTACATAACTTTCGCCTCTCTAGCAATTTATCAATATTAAGGTCTGAACTCATGTTTAAATTGATAAATTTCAATGAAAGATTATCTAACTTGAATCAAACTAACTCAACTTTCTCAATCTTAATAAGAACTCAATATATCCAAAGAATTTGCTAAATAGGGATCACAATCCGGTTCGAGGGACCATATGTTGCGTCGGGCCGTCGATGAATTTTAAGAGGACTGTATTTTAGTTTCGACTAGTTTGGATGTGATCCCCATGATTTGGCAAATGATTGGTCGAGATGAATTGTATATAAGATTTGGTTTATGTACAAGAAATTAACATTTGATAATTGGCATTTGTTTGTCTGAGATTTGGTTTTTGACCTTATGACTTAATTTATAATTGCGTCGTGTTATTCACATTCCAAATGTCACTATGTGAATTTATATATGTCCGAATGTTTCTGTGTCACTCTATAAGAAGGTGTATAATGTCCGAATGTTTCTGGTACATCCAATTTATGAATTTATATATGTCCGACGATTTCTTTTAATCCATTGAATAACATATAAGAATATGAATGAATGTCACGTCTTCTTCTTGAACTATAATGTTCCACAATATTCCTTTGATATATACTGAATATCTATAGGATTGAACTCCTATATATATGAATTTCTCTCCATGAAGGATCCATATATATTACACGCAATGGCTAATCCCATAGGTGTTGACCACGCCAGAGTTCTTGAAGCAGTGATACGGGCACAGACATGTCTCTGAGTTTTGTACACTAGAGATGGAATGTCTGAGAAAGTTCTGTGAACTCTTTTCTCACGGTAATGAGGGTATCTCAAAATCTCACTTCAAGATAAATTATAGGTCTGTTTCAAATCTCAGAGTAATGCCTTAACAGATGCATCACATCCGGGTAATTGGACCTTTACACAACTTTCAATCAAATAATTATTAGCGGATATTTTCGACCAATCAGCGACTGAGCCGGCCAATGGCTGCATTGGAAATTCTGCTGCCATCTTTCTTCACCCTAATTTTGATATCCATACATAAATGCAGTATTAAATTGGCTATATTCAAACAACTGTTTTGTTGTCAAGTCATAATATACTAAGATCTATATTTTCGCCATGATGTTATAAAATTATCTGTGATTATAACAATGTTTTTCATTTCATTGTTTTTTTCAAACTGTAACTGATGATGATATCGGTGATATTTTGACTTGTTTGAACAATAATACACCTTTGCTAAGATTATACAAACATACATTATGCTTTCCTCTACTACTGCAACATACACATATACTATTTTCAATTTATAATTTAAGCCCTAGCTTTGTCAGTTATTCGGTCCTTTGAATACGCCCAATATTACTTTCTGCACTATTAAGACCCAACATCAGTTACGGTCCATTAAATTTCCATCAGTTAGTGGTGTAATTGTGGTGATTTTTAATTTCATCTTCGTACAAGTTTGGCCTTTTGCAAGATACTTCAGCATTAATGACACCGACGAGCGTCATATCGGTTGTTACGTCATATCGGTTGTTACGTCATATCGGTTGTTACTTCACACGTAGTTAGCTTTAATAAAGATGCATTGCTTAATTCTTCATGTTTCCGTTCATAATTTGTCACCGTATTCTATGACGAAATGCCTGCAAAAAATACCGTGCAAATGTATCAGTGTACGAACGTACCATCATGATATCTCAGACCGGGTAAAGGGAGGTCACTCGTCAGTTTCTTCGAGTATGTTAGACAGATAGAGTTGTCGCTCGTAGACTAACACATTGAGCTTGCTTGATTTCTGTCTTAATTTGGTGTTCATTCAGAACTGTAACGGAATGGTGTCTACCAAACGAAACCTCTAAAACAGTTGGTTATATAGCTGTTAATTTGGAAAGTAATGTGCTATTTAGTTCGCATAGTTTATGAAATACTCGAGAGAATGACAGAGCATTAGCATCAGTACATTGGAATTCTTGTGACGGAATTAACCGAAGTCACATCCCCATGTCAGGTGAACTAGATGTAGTAGTTTGAGGTCGTGGAATGGCATGAGAGCGCTTGGATCAGCATCATCACATTAGGTACACAGGATGGTTACGAGTGTATCACACACATAATTAATGTTATAGTACCCTGTCACCCAGCTCGAGATATGAGCCCGCCATAATGGATGGCAATGCTGACATATTGATGCTATATAAAGAACATGTTGGTTGGATTTGTAATACTAAAATGTGCGTATGACCACTTTTTGTACTCCCTTTTGAAAAAAGGTCGTCCTATGTAATCAGTCCGTCCGTCTAGACGTCCGCCGTCCGTCCGTCCGTTAACGTTTTTGGTTTCCGACCGATAACTCCTGATTGGATGGTTTGATCTGAACCTAATTTGGTATTTGTATTTCCCTGCTAAAGGTACAGACTCAGTTCGAATATGGGTTTCGTCCAATTATTTTTACATGAGTTACGGCCCTTTTTCAACATAGAATTTGACAGCCCTTTTTCGACTTAAATTTTTACCAATTTCACAATTTGGTTTCCGACCGGTAACACTTGTTTTTATTTTTTTTTATTTCAACCTACCCTGATGTGTGTGTGTTTCCCAGCTAAAACTACATGCCAAGTTCGAATATGGGTTCTGTAGAAATATTTTCTCATGAGTTACGACCATTTTTTGACTCGATTTAGAAGTTGACCGCATTTTGGCATTGAAATTAGAGGTATATCAGATATTCTTTGTTTGCTCAAATTATTATTTTATTTTGCGGTGGTACAATTCCCAAAACTGTGAACGTGGATAACTCTTGTGAAGGCAGCTGTCAGGGGAACGTTCACTTCCTCGTGGCAGACCAAAGTTTCGTCCGATCCATTATTGCGAATTCTGTGGAAAGTTCACCCTAATCCCCTATCAAACTGGACAGTCTGGAAACTTCTTCATGGAAACGCTTACATGTCGAAATACCTCGAAAACTTAGTACTCCTTCTCAACAGGACAACTTATGCCAACAATTTAGTGTGTCATCTCTGCAGCAAAGTGTACTGGAACGAAATCGACCACGCCCTGTTCGTATGCTCTTCTCCAGCCGCTCTCATCATCAGAAACTCTTTTTGGGAAGGGATTATCTCTCGTTTCGGCATACCCGAATATTTTTACCTTTCGTCGTTAGCCAAAGATTATTGGTAGCAACCCTCCTCGGAAGTTCTCTTGAAACCCTAACAGAACACATATCCCACTGCCTCAAGGAACTAGTACTATATATTCTGCGAAGTTCCTGTACGTTCTCAGCAGAATGATCACGAATGGCGTACAGCAACCGTGTCACGTCCATTGTAATTATCTTCTCAACACCCACGCATGTTGTAACGACTAACTTTCATATCTATTGGACAAATCAGATTTTCCCGCAACATAAGCTGTAGTGAACATTCAAGTGCATATATGCTTCACTCTCGTGGTTTTCAACACCTCTCCATACTTGTACATAACGGCCCACCACACTGGCCAGGGGAGCCCACTTTAATCCAACTGTAATTATATGTCATGTATATCGATCTCTCCTATACTTGGAGGTAATAAAGACATCTTTCTCTCTCTCAGCGGATTTTTAGACTGACATGCTACTTCTCCACAATTAAACCTCCCCACCCCCCGGGCTAACGATTTGCCTAGTTATCAGTGCTATTCCGTTCGACACGGTGTTTGCCGAAGAAAATCATAAGTATTTAACCACGAAGATCTTAATATATGACACATACAACTCAGATTGTCCTTGGGTAGTAATTAATACACAATTTCCAGCAATTTAGGTCCACATGGGAGACGGTAATATACTTCATTTTATTTTTGCTGAGCCATTATATTTGGCACAGATCCCATCAAGTATTACTCACTTTCGACAGAAAAGTTAGGTTTAACCAAATGTCTGCACACTGGCTTTATCGTACAATTTGTCACTAAGTTATGGCCATTATTTTGCACACACAGAACGCTCTATTTTATACATATTAAAACTTATATTGACCATATTAAACCCAAAATCAGACCATGACAGCGCGAATGTCAGTAAATAAGCTTCGTCCACCTAATGGAGCTATGTTATAGCTATATTTGAAATATTTGAAATTGAAAAAAAGTAATAGTTGCAATTTCCAAAAACAATGACTTGCTAGCGCAGATGACAGAATTCAGAGGAGAGAAATCGGACTGTTTTCCGACACACCGCTTTAGCCTTCATTGAATACGAAAATCATGTTACCTATCCCAATATTTCACTTTCCCAGATGTGTAAAATAACTAAACCATCAAATAGCAATGGCCACAGTAAACACCAGAAGATATCACCCCCTAAATACTTTCTTTTATATTGTGCAGACCCTCTACAGCGCTCTAATTCGTGTACTTCTACACCAACGACGGTACGTCCCCGGGACTATCTACACAAATATGAATGTACGTCCCGACACTATCTACAACACTATGAATGTGACTACGTCCCGACACTATCTACACGACTATGAATGTGGCTACGCCCCGCAACTATGACTGTGACTACGTCCCAAGCACTATTTACACAACTATGAATGTGATTACGTCCCGGCACTATCCACACAACTACGAATGTGACTACGTCCCCGGCACTATCTACATGTATACAACTATGAATGTTGGACGGTACGTCCCGGCACTATCCACACAACTATGAATGCACGACGTTACGTCCACGGCACTATCTACACAACTATGAATGTGACTACATCTCCGGTACTATCTACACAACTATGAATGTGACTACATCCCCGGCACTATCTATACAACTATGAATGCACGACGGTACGTCCACGGCACTATCTACACAACTATGAATGTGACTACGTCCCGGCACTATCTACACAATTATAAATTAAACTATGTCCCTAGCACTATCTGCACAACTATGAATGTACGCCCCGGTACTATCTACACAACTATGAATGTGACAACGTCCCTGCACTATCTGCACAACTATGAATGTGACTACGTCCCCGGCACTATATACATAACTATGAAAGTACGTCCCCGACACTATCTACACAACTATTGATGTACGTCCCTGCACTATCTACAACAATATGAATGTGACTACGTCCCGATACTATCTACACAACTATGAATGTGACTACATCCCCGGCACTATCTACACAACTATGAATTTGACTACATCCATGGCACTATCTACACAACTATGAATGTGACTACGTCTCCGGCACTATCTACACAACTATGAATGTGACTACATCCCCGGCACTATATACACAACTATAAATGTGACTACATCCCCGGCACTATATACAAACCTATGACTGTGGCTACATCCCCGGCACTATTTACACAACTATGATGCTTAAGATATAGAAGTATACAATTGGAATGTTATGACATACTCAGGCCTGGAAATAAGGTGCCTGACATCTGCAGAATAAGGTACCCAAATATGTGAATTTAGTGATGCTACCCCGCATAACGGGCTATAGCCTCACTAAATTCACACTCTGTGAACTTCATTCTGAAGCTAGTTCTCCATTATTGATCAATGTCTGAACAGAATCAGGTCCCCAGAGTGTGATTGTGGTGAGGCTAGACTGCTATGCGGGGTAGCATCACTAAACTCACCCTTTGGGGACCTCATTCTGCATATGTCAGGCACCGTATTTCCATTTTCCAGGCCTGATTGAACCATATCTTGCCCGTGTTTGTGAGTAATCCAAGTGATTGAGTTATCATTTATCACATGTGTAACTGACAATATAAATTTGAGGTAGTATCCAGTAGTATCAGGTAGTATTTCATTCATTGAGTAAACTACCAAATATTATGAACTGTGAATTTCAATTAGGTCCACTAATGACGGAATATACTCTCAAGTATAATGTTTTCTGTCACACGCCTGCATATACAATCATTATTATTTGTTTAAAAATAACACCCTGTGATGTATAAACGTCATTTACTTCTTAGCAACAATGCTGGATAAAGAACAAAACTGGAATATGGCCACTGTACTAATAACACAGTAAATAATTTTCATTTTCCATCAAATTTATATTGTCCGTTTTAATACACAGCATTACATGTCTTTAATACCGGTATGTCTGGATAAGCGGTGGTTAAGAAAATAATATGCCAGCCATGTCTGAATATAGTGTGCCTGACATTTGCAGAATGAGGTCCACAAAAGGTGAATTTAATGACAATATTCTGCAAGGCGGGCTAGCATCACTGGATTCATCCTCAGTCTGATTAGGCCTCAACTGCCATGGGAAACCTAGGAAAATATTGAAGTTCTACAGTTGAAGTTCGTAATACACACCCATTGAGCACCTCAATTATGCATTTTATCTTCTGAAAATTAGGGGGACATAGAAACTGCACAGAAGGGAAAAAGTCAAAAAGTAACTAAAACACAATTTCAATTTGATACTTCCCAGACTATGATACCTAAGCAGAATTAGGTCCATGGATGGTGTATTTGGTGATGCTAGTCTGTCATACGGTGTAGCAACACTAAATTCACCCTCTGCAAATGTCACACACACTAAATCCAGGCAGTTGCTGGCAGTGTTATTTACACAAGCTATTAGATGACTACATCCCCAGCACTGTCTACACAACAACGAATGTGACTACGTCCCGGCACTATCTACACAACTATGAATGTGACGGCACTATCTGCACAACTATGAAAATGTGACTACGTCCCGGAACTATCTACACAACTATGATTATGAATACCTCCCCAGCAGTATCTACACAACTATGAACGTGACTACGTCCCCGGCACTATCTACATAACTGTGAATGTGACTACGTCCCGGCACTATCTACACAACTAAGAATGTGACTACGTCCCGGCACTATCTACACAACTAAGAATGTGACTACGTCCCGGCACTATCTACACAACTAAGAATGTGACGTTCTGCTACAAGAAGCGACTAATCAACTAACACAACAGAGTTGCGACTAACACTTTATTTTGGAGTTTGTAATTAAATGTACTTACACCAAAATGGCAAGCATGTATAAGTCATGACATGTTTTTGGCTAGAGGGTATACGTTGGGGTTGTCCACCTTGAAATTCCCAACTGCACCCCTTGAACTAGACTAAACTCCTCTGTTCTCGCAAAACTGTCTGCCTCTGGCGGGGAGCTATATAGGTCAGATAATTTGATCCAACAGAGTGGGTAGAACTGTTAGAAATTCATTATAGACTAGCTACTTGCCCTTATAAATAACAAAACGCATAAATGATTGTATGATGTTTATATAAATAGGAGAATGTTGCACATCGACTGATTTGAGTTGGCCTCTTGTCAGCCAATTACGGCATTAATGCTTTAGCCCCACCGATCTACTGTGCCACAAAAGTGGTCGCGAAAATTCAAAACAGCAGTGTCGTATTAGATAATAATTGGTGTCCGGCTTTGGTTCGTTATATAGAGAGTAATCAATTGGTTTCGATGATTACGTGACATAATTCACGAGGGGAGCCGGGCCAATAGGACAGGCTACCCGAGTGAATTATGTCACGTAATCATTGAAACCAATTGATTATTCTGTTTATTACACACTTTCAACCACTAAAAGTTGCTAATTCTAAAGAGAAGATGTGACAAAATAAGCCCAGATCAGCTGATTCTCCAATTTTGAACCCAAACTACAGTTGAGCGTGCAGTTACGCGGATGGACACATAATTTAAATAATTGTGACGTAACGATACCGATTGACCTCATTATTTTCGGAAATTTTCTGTCAAAATTGTGTTTATTCTGACAAAACAAGCATGGCACTTGGAACTGGATATTGTGAAGATTCTGATGGTGTGTACATAATGTTGGTTCATACAGGAAATGTTTGGAAATCGTGCTAAATGTAGAAAACTAAGTTTCGAAGTGACGATATTTTAATCATCGACGTAAACAAACACTCGAAGAGCAACATGTGGAAATTCAGCTCGGAACTGGATAAATTTATTGTTCACATGGAATTTTTCATAGTTCATTTGACTGGAATATGACATAGTTCGGATCATCGTAGGCGATAATAGGTAATATTCTTCTTCATTTTACCGGTTTATTAACTGCTTCTGCATCATCGTTGGCAGTTCGTTTCTGTTCAACTTCAACCATGTTTGAGCCGTAGAAAGTGAAAATAGTTCCGGCTCAGATCAGAACTGTAAAAAATCGCGTGCTCTCACCGGTGACGTAATTCACAGGTGTGACATTATCACTTTTAATTCACCAAGAAATCCTTATAAATCACGACTAAGTGTGTAATAAAAAAGGATTAATTTCCCATTAACGACTTTTTGGATAATTAAACAATGAGAACAATTTCAATTTATGTGTGGTGTGAACTTTCCAAACAATTCAACTGTTCGAAATGTTGACCAAAGATAGGGGGTAGACACCGCCAAATACCCATGTCGTCACATCCCTGCGTCGAGGGTATACAGAACAGAAACCATTGCGAAGAAACAGGGAGAATTATATTTTGTTAGCACTCTCCGTCAAGGCCGTTTCAATTCAGATATTTTGAGGAATAAACAGCTGATAAAATTATGTTGTTGTTGTAATTGTGGTCCGGAAGAGATATGGTCGCCGTGATCAGTCATCATTGAAATATCACCCTATAGCGTTCCGACATAAAGTATTCACTCGACGGCTTTCATTTTAACGTGATTAAAGTGGTACCCAATTACCACAGATTATCATAGATATTTCAGAAAAAGTTATATCTCTAATCTAACTAAGTAGCTGATCTAACAGAGCTGATCATGTGTACAAGTTCTCTCCTATATCAAATTGCATTGTGTATTAAGTGTAATAAATCCCGACCGCTTTAAAACAAAAACAAAAATAGATTCCCTCATTGTTCGGGGTATATATACATTCTCTCAGAAATTCATATGAAATCACTACCAGGGTATTTATATAATTTCGCCCGAACTCAGACACAAATCCGTTCAGATTGTTCACTGAATCCCGTCCACATTCCTGATATCTCAAAGTAAATCCCGGATAAATCACGATGAAGATGCTGGAATAGTTCATTCAAAATCCCACGTTACATATACCTGGGAAATTCGGATGAAATCCCAGTGGATTCTCTTAATAATCACAACAACCGAAGCGTCTAAAATAATATAATGAGTATACGAAGGAATACATCAAACAAATATCATCATAATAAGGGAAATGTATAAACATAATTATGGAGATGTATATATACACGCAATAAGAGAGATGTATAAACATACTTATGGGGAAGTATACAGAAATCAAACAAAAGTAGTGACCGCTATTACGAAGCTAGACATTATACAGTTATCGCAATGTTTCGAGGTTGACACGAGGAATTGTCAACCCCAGGAAGTCAATATGTTGTGATGTTGAACGTTGAATATGTTGTGACGTTGAACGTCGCTGGGAAAATCCTATCTATTTTCAGGTCTGATAATAAGTTTTGTTATCCTTCATCCCAATTTCCTCTCTTCTGATTGGCTGAGAGTGCGTCACATGGCGGGCCGTAAATCACCATATTACCCTCGAGGGTAACATTGTCTCAGTTATTGACCGCTCAGCTGTTACCAGTAAACACATACCTATGAAGAACTCAACGCGCAGAGATTCTCTGACAGCTCTCTAACAATTTCGAAAAACACTGTTTTTATAAACCCCACTATTTCATAACAACCGCGAACTGTGGTGTTTGCTAATTTGCCTAATTGTGTGTTTTTTTTATTTGCAATTAAATCATGCTATGTATAAATGGTGTTATCACAGACACAAATCCGTTATAAGGTGTAATGTTCCTATTGGACCTTTTTATATCAATAATAATGACCGTGGGACAAATAGATTAACCTCATTATGCAGTTGGTATGTGCTGCAGACAATTGCACATACGATGTACATACGTTACAACTACGTTTATGTACTAGATCAAATAGCCACTCTTTGCTGTTTATCAATTGACTATTTCTTTTCTTCAATACATTCCTCAGACTTCAGAGAATACCCGTATGTCGCGTAACGATCTGTGACATATGTCAATTTCTTTTTGCACAACTACAACGTGTTAGTTTCACATTTTAGCATTCTGGAAATTAACACGTCTGTCGGCGTCTTCACGCTCATTTGAAACGAAACCGAACATTTCGCTGCATGGCTACTCAACTTCGAAATTGCTTTACTCCTCTTTCCGTGAACCGAATTCCACCATGCAACCAGCAAACTGACCGGATAATAGCTGCGCAAACGACGGGTCTGTTAATTGATCCAGATTATGAATGTTTTATTTTCTAAATAGCGATGATTCCAACATAAAATTAACTTTTCGAACTGGATTAAAGAATATATGCGCGCATTTATGCCTGCTATTAAGGAGGTTCGTGTGTACTCCTTTGTCGGATAACAAAACAGTTATCACCCTTGTTTTCGTGAGACACGGGGATTTGTCGCCGCTCTCGACCTGGAATGTCACCCGAGGGCCTGGCGGCCCTCGGGTGACATTCCAGGTCTCGAGCGGGCGACAAATCCCCGTGTCTCACTCAATCGCGGGCGATAACTGTATAATGTTAACCCCTGAAGTATCTGACGTCACTCAGAACCGTTAATAACCTCTTGTTTGATTAATGAGGTGAACATCATTAGATATCTCGTTATGTTTTAACATCGGAATGGGAAAGAAACTTATGATCATATAATAATATACAGTTATCGCATTGTTTCTTGGTTGACACGGGGAATTGTCAACCCGAGGAAGTCAATATTCACCAAGGCCGTGGGGTTAACATAACTTATTATCAGACCTGAAAATAGATAGGATTTTCCAAGCGACGTTCAACGTCACAACGTCTTGTCCAATCAAAGCGCGTTTCATATAATAAAACAGTTATCGCATTGTTTCTTGGTTGACATGAGGAATTGTCAGCCCTTGGAAGTCAATATTCACCTCGGCCTACGGCCTTGGTGAATATTGACTTCCTCGGGTTGACAATTCCTCGTGTCAACCTCGAAACATTGCGATAACAGTATAATGTCTAGCTTCGTAATAGCGGTCACTACTTTTGTTTGATTTCTGTATACATCTCCATAAGTATGTTTATACATCTCTCTTATTGCGTGTTTTATGGAATCCATATACAGAATGAGCAATGGTGATGCCACAGTGTCCTGGGCCCACAAACAAGGTACCCTGCGTTGCTCACCGGAAGCTTACATGTATATTATGCTAATGATGAACAGACAGTCTGCCGTAGGAGCAGTTTTAGCCAGTCAAAAATAAAAATAGTGTAAATAAAATTGTAGAGAATCCTGAATCTCATGCATTGCTTACACCATGCATGGTGTACACTTACAAAGCCCAACATTTACAACTCTAAATTCCACAACAGTCGTCGTCAGGTTATTTTGTTTATATAATCATCGGAGGTGCCCTTGTTATCAGCGGGAGGTATCGGATTCCACCGAGATCGCAGCGGGCGCATAAATTCCTATATTTTCCAGATTTCCGCGTTATCATATATATGTATTTTGTCACATTAAATATCGGCATACACAAACTAATGGCATCCAGGTGAGACATATTAAGATCTCTCGCGGAAAACAGACGCAAACAGACGGACGGGCGGACTGACTAAATGGCAGACATTGAATGTCGGCCACAAAACGTTATCCCACATTATCAGAAATATGTATTAGCGTCTTTTATGCGTGCATGGAGTTGGAGTGTTGGAGTCCGCAATATTTATAACAAATAACGTTATTTAATTATATGCATACGTGCCTGTTTACCTGTTTGCGTATTTAGATATCTCGTTATGTTTTAACATAGGAATTGGGAAAGAAACTTATGATCATATAATAATAAACATTAACACTGTTATTTTATAATTATATTATGACCGTAAATCGTCCATTAACGGCCCCCTATTTTCGATTCAATTATGTTCGAGCTTGGAGCACGTACTAATGAAACTGTTATAGTCTCGGGTCAGTTGGTCAATGCAAGGGATAGGTCATGCCATGAATCTCTACTCTGGCTAACGCCCGCAGAGATCATATTCCCAACCTGGGAACTTTGTGATGTTGTGACAGGGAAGTTTATAACATTGAACAAGAAGTGCAGGTGATATATCTATTAGGTATTGCCTGTCCCCTAATAATGTACTTCACTGCAGGTGAAGGTCCATACTCGAAATTGTACGATTTAAGTAACGGTGTAAGTGATTTGGCTATGCGTCGCTTACAATAATGAAATTTCTCCCGGTAATTAATTCTGCGATATCAGCTCACAAAAGTCGCAAAAAAAGCATGAAATCTTGAGCTGGGACCACCACCTGCTGTGAAGTAGGTTATTGGGGAACAAGTATTAACAAAGAAATATTCTTCCGTCCTTGTTTGTTAAATGTTATATACAGTTGTGATTAAAATCACACTCAATCTCTCCACGTACTGAGTCAGACGAAATCCGATATCTGCCACGTTACCGTCGCTATAAATAACTTCCACGTGCAAACCATGCAGCATGACGCGTTTCTCTAAAATAGCTTTGATTGGCATAATGTAAATTCAGTTTCGTTTCCGCGACTTTCGTTTTCAAAAAAAGAAACTCTGAATTTGTAAACACTGTCTGTAATTAGCCATGCGGTGGAAAAGTTCTCACGCTATATAGCTGTGGGGCGGGATTTACGGAATTTACTAAAGGAATTGCCCTATAGTCTCGATTACTGGTAGATGTTGCGATTGGCTGGCACTGAGGTAATGCATGATTGTAGTAATGGGAAACCCACTTAGTTCCGTCAGACTCAGTACATAACTATTCCCTGTCAGAACGGGTCAGAACATCAGAATGTTCCCAGGTGTTGTACTGGTGGAATACGATATCTATACGTGCACCACTTGCCACTAGATGACGTACGCAGGACAAGTCTAACAGTTGATAAACTTGACATCTTATTGTTCCGTTTCCTTCTCTTTCATGATATGCATAGCCGTCGCATGTGTGTCGATGGATGGTCTGGTGCACATTGTTCCCTTTATTTCTCAGTCATGTTGTCGCCAGTTGTGCTGGAATGGGTGTCGGTCTTGTCAAGGCGGCACAACCGACAGAATAATAATGTAATTGTTGATTTCTTTCTCACCCTTGACGACGACGTGGCGACAGTTGTAAATTTGGACCTACGGATTAAACAAAATATAACCAGGTTTAAAAAAAACATATGACACGATACATGTTGTTCACGTCCCATGTAAAATAGCTGAGAGTAAAGCATTCTTTCAATTTAAATCATCGGTACAGTACCGTAGTCACCTATCTAGAGGGTAATTTTTCAACTGTTAAAAATGGCATGTGGTTAAGAAATGAATGTAGTGGGTGTGTGTTATTGGGGTATACGGCGCTGTGGTCGTTGGTGTACATTGTGTAAACCGCGAAGTGGTTTACACTAAATGTGCATCCAACGACCACATCGCCGTATTCCCCAATAACACACACCCACTACATTCATTTCTTATATTTATATAGCTTTTTGATGATTTATTCCCTTAAAAATGCTGAGTGTATTCTTATTTATTTTCACAAAATGGCAGATAATCTGAGACCAGCACATTAAGTCAGCCCGATTTCCAAACTGTTAGCTTCGATAACCTGATCGATATAAATAACTGTTTCAGATGCAATTCGGCTGAACTTTGAAAAGCACGCCCAATTATTCTGCGGAGCGTTTTTAGACAGACGAGGTCAACAATTTGTAACTTCCTGTTCGTGATACACTCTTAAAGACCTCTGCATTATGGGGATGTAAACCGGGTGACCTAATGGACAGTTGACCAATCACCAAACAGGATTGGGTGTGTCGCGGACAGGCTATGCAAATATATAGTTTCTCACATTGTATATAGAGGATCTCACATGAGTTTCTATTTTATACGGAATTTATCAACCGAGTTCACTAAATTCGATTTGAGCCGAGGTTTACCGAGGCTCAAATAGAATTTAGAGGACGAGGTTGATAAATTACGTATAAAATAGGACGAGTGTGAGATACCTTTTATCACATGATCAAATAAACCCGAAGCAACGCGAATTATTCATCGAAAACAACAATCATAAACTACAGCGATCGCAAGTTATTTGAAGAACGCCGTGACGTCATCGCACGCGCTGATATTAAACGTGTCTATTACCGATAATTATGAAACTGGTTTTATGGCCAAATTATGTGATAAAATGATATATGCCCATACTACACGACGTCAGTGAATATATTAGTCTTAATTTCTATTCACCCGAAGGTCCGGGCCTACGTAAGGCTTATGGTGATCTTAAGTGCTGTGTCCCTTCCAATTGAACCACAGGGGCCCCATTGGTCGATGCAGTTCGTAGGGTGAATAATTACCTGCATAGTTCGTAGGCTGTGTCATGTCACATAGCTTCGACTGGAAGGAATAAAGATATCCATGAGACAACGTGGCAAGAACTGAGAATAAGGTGCCGGACATTTACAGAATGATGTCTGCAGAGGGTGAATATAGTTACGCTATCCCCCGCATCGGGCTATCGTCACTAAATTCATCATTTTTTGTACCTCATTCTGCATGGCCGCATCTACTATGAAGGAACAATGGACTCATAAGTAAGTTCCCAGATGGTGAATATTGTGATGTGCACCCATTTGAAACCTCGATTGTGCAATATTTCGTCTGCCAATTTGGCAATATAGAGAAACAATACTAAAACAAAGAAACATATTTTTTACCAAAAAGTTTCTAAAGAAACTAATTTGATAATTAAGATACTTTCCAGTGAAGATGAGGTCTATGAATAATGAGGTCCCCAGATGTTGCATTTGGTAATGCTAGCCCGCCTTTGGGGAGACTGAGCTCAGTATTATTGGTGCGTTGTCAAATTAAGCATACATGATTCAAATGCCAGACTTCATGTGCAACAAATGATAATATCACATGAATTGATGTTGTTACAGTACGTGTATATGGGTATATAATTATGTATTGATATGGTTTAGATTCTTACCCTTGGTCTGAAGTTTATATTTGTTCGTAACACCCTGTTATACAGAGGATGAGGTGACTGGTTAACTCTCTGAAAAACATTTTCTAAATTCTTGGAAACTGTGTAACTCATTCTCCGCAAAACGTTGAGCTGCAAAACAACAATGGATACATTAGATTTATCGTATTTATCCCATGAACTACAGGGTTGTTAAGCGGGTTATATGTGCTGTCACATATGTGACCCGCCATATCAAATCCAGTCGTAATCGGGATTTTTTTTACCGTGAGCCAATGCATTCTCTTATATATGCGGGTCGACCATAGGTCGCCTCGCATATATAAGAGAATGCATTGGCCTAACAATTTTTTACAATTTTAATAATTTGTTCTTGTATTCTTTAACAATTTTATAATTTCACCCATACAGAGCCCCAGACAAACATGAGCAGACGACATTCTTCTATATGCTTCTATATATGTGTGGGGCTCCCTGCAGGGTAATGGATGTTTTTTATTTTATGTCCTAAGAATTGTAAGAAACATTTATTTTAAAAAAATGATAAAAAATTGTTAGGCCAATGCATTCTCTTATATATGCGAGGCGACCTATGGTCGTCTCGCATATATAAGATAATGAATTGGCACATAACACCTAGCATTCAGTAATTGGCACATAACAACTAGCAGTCAGTAAAAGTTGCGAAAAACAATATCAGTCAAAAAAAGTTGCGATCCTGTTAAAGACCTGTGTTGGTCGAATGTCGCCAAATTTACATTATTTTATCATTTGTATAGTGCATCATTATTGGAGAGGAGTCATCCCATGGGAAATGTTCAGATACTAAGTTCACAAACGTTGTTAATAATAGACCATTCAGTTACACACTGTTTTAACAGACTGTAATAATCCATTCATTGTATAAAGGGTTATATACGATTGGAAGCTGGTGTGTATTATACACTTATTCGTCTACATTGCATTCCTGCCATCTTGTAATTATTACGGTAATAGAGTGCAGTTTTTTTGCTGCTAAGTTATACTCTCACCTGTGTATTGGTGACCCGTATTGGTTTATTCATTACTACCCACACGACTGATTCGTAGCAGTGAGGATAAGGCATTATACTCTCACCTGTAGACTGGTGACCCGTATTGGTTTATTCATCGCTACCCACACGACTGATTCGTATCAGTGGAGATAAGGCATTATACTCGCACCTGTAGATTGGTGACCCATATTGGTTTATTCATCACTACCCACACGACTGATTCGTAGCAGTGGAGATAAGGCATTATACTCTCACCTGTAGACTGGTGACCCGTATTGGTTTATTCATTACTACCCACACGACTGATTCGTAGCAGTGAGGATAAGGCATTATACTCTCACCTGTAGACTGGTGACCCGTATTGGTTTATTCATCGCTACCCACACGACTGATTCGTATCAGTGGAGATAAGGCATTATACTCTCACCTGTAGATTGGTGACCCGTATTTCTGTATTCATCACTACCCACATGACTGAATCGTAGCAATGAGGATAAGGCATTATACTCTCACCTGTGTATTGGTGACCCGTATTGGTTAATTCATCACTACCCACACGACAGATTCGTATCAGTGGAGATAAGGCATTATACTCTCACCTGTGTATTGGTGACCCGTATTGGTTTATTCACCACTACCCACACGACTGATTCGTAGCAGTTGGGATAATGCATCATACTCTCAACTGTCGATTCGTGACCCGTATTGGTTTATTCATCACTACCACACGACTGATTCGTAGCAGTGAGGATAAGGCATTATACTCTCACCTGCCGATTGGTGACCCGTATTGGTTTATTCACACGACTGATTCGTAACAGTGAGGATAATGCATTATACTCTCACCTGTAGACTGGTGACCCGTATTGGTTTATTCATCGCTACCCACACGACTGATTCGTATCAGTGGAGATAAGGCATTATACTCTCACCTGTAGATTGGTGACCCGTATTTCTGTATTCATCACTACCCACATGACTGAATCGTAGCAATGAGGATAAGGCATTATACTCTCACCTGTGTATTGGTGACCCGTATTGGTTTATTCATCACTACCCACACGACAGATTCGTAGCAGTGGAGATAAGGCATTATACTCTCACCTGTGTATTGGTGACCCGTATTGGTTTATTCATCACTACCCACACGACAGATTCGTAGCAGTGGGGATAAGGCAGCGACCCCTCGTATGTTATATAGAAGTCCGTCTTTGGTAGCAGCACCTCGATCGGCAAGCCAGTTATCTTTATAGTACTGCCTATAACAGAAATTAAATTAAAATGAATGGACATCGGTTATGATACAAAATGCTGAACCAGAAATATAATAGAACCCACGTGTTCAACCGTGAGTAGTGAACTCCGATCTTATCAACAACTATATCGCCAACAGTGTGGAATACCTTATATCGTGTGTGGAATACCTTATATCGTGTGTAGAACACATCCTGTATCGTGTGTGGAATACCTTATATCGTGTGTAGAACACATCCTGTATCGTGTGTGGAATACCTTATATATCGTGTGGGGGATACCTTATATCTCATGTGTGGAATACGTTATATATCGTGTGTGAAATACCTTATACATCGAGTATGGAATACATTGTATATCGTGTGTGGAATACCTGATATATCGTGTGTGGAATACCTTATATATCGTGTGTGGGATACCTTATATCTAATGTGTGGAATACGTTGTATATCGTGTGTGAAATACCTTATACATCGAGTATGGAATAAATTGTATATCGTGTGTGGAATACCTGATATATCATGTGTGGAATACCTTATATATCGTGTGTGGGATACCTTATATCTATTGTGTGGAATACGTTGTATATCGTGTGTGAAATACCTTATACATCGAGTATGGAATACATTGTATATCGTGTGTGGAATACCTGATATATCGTGTTTGGAATATCTTATATATCGTGTGTGGGATACATTATATCTAATGTGTGGAATACGTTGTATATCGTGTGTGAAATACCTTATACATCGAGTATGGAATACATTGTATATCGTGTGTGGAATACCTGATATATCGTGTGTGGAATACCTTATATATCGTGTGTGGGATACCTTATATCTAATGTGTGGAATACGTTGTATATCGTGTGTGAAATACCTTATACATCGAGTATGGAATACATTGTATATCGTGTGTGGAATACCTGATATATCGTGTGTGGAATACCTTATATATCGTGTGTGGGATACCTTATATCTAATGTGTGGAATACGTTGTATATCGTGTGTGAAATACCTTATACATCGAGTATGGAATACATTGTATATCGTGTGTGGAATACCTGATATATCGTGTGTGGAATACCGTATATCTCATGAGTGGAACACCTTGTATCTCATGTGTGGAAAACCTTATATATTGTGCATGTGTGGAATACCTTATATCGCGTCCAAAAACATTCTGAAACTATTTTACATCTGTCAGCAATACGTCTCAGCGACAAAGCGTTCGATTCATAAATGATTATATATCTGTTTTAATTTCTAACCCACTTAAAATTGTCTCCGGAATTGGAAAATGTCATAACCTGGTCGAATGCGTGTGGCATGGCATCAACACTGTCAGATTAATATTGTGATTAATAATGTGATCGGTATAACATTTGCATGCATACGTATATAACATGTATATACTTGTCATTTGCATATATGCTCTCCTAAATTTAGGAGGTTAACAATAAGCTTATATATGCGGCTGTTACCTTCCAAATAGACAAATCTCCCATCCAACATATCTCTCTGATTAATTTACTGTATTATCTCCCAGAGAACAACGAAGACCAAAATCGAGTACATATGTATCATTATATTTTACATCCTACATACAAATACTTTATAAATTATAGATTAGCACTCGCCAATCATACCAACAATTCATAATATCGTGACATTCTGTAAAAACAAATTTACTATCAGCCCAGAAACAACCTCGATCTATCATTATAATCACTGGAAAGCACTACAAATTATATATCTCAAAACTGATCACCATGTACCTACGTTAATACCGAAATATTGATGACATGTGTTGTTATATTGTACCGGGAGAGGGGCTTCATTAGTTGCAACAGCTTGTGCCTCAATCCATTTGGATTAATATACAAATAAAATATGTTTCAAGTCAAAGTATGCTAGAGAAATATGATACATTGTTGCGCAATACCCTACATAAATACGCACTGACAATGAGGTGTACATTTTCGTACATGTATGAATATAATAGAATATAAGCGAATAGAATATAATAGAATATATTTTAATTGTCAACAAGACGCCCTGATGGGCATAATAATTGCAGTATAATAAACATAATAAAATGTGATTGATTTTGTTGTGATTTATGTGAAATAAACAATAAAAACAAGTACCCCATTCCACATCGTTTATCATATTTATATATACACATCTTATATTTATCTCTGTATATCTACATGATGCTGAGCAAAATAAAAGGGAAATTGAAATCGTAAGCTATTTTGGATGGTATATATTATCGTTAAAGGTTGCTGATGCATCATAGTTGTTTTACTGCAAAAACACTTTAATGAGACTAGTCGTTTAACTAATTGCGTTAATTGGGGCTATAGTAAATACATGTATATACACTTGTTCGTAAGTGATATATAATATATGCCGTGGTATTATAGTGTCATCATAGAGCTCATTTTTCCATATATTATTATTATTATATGTTTCTATCAAGCCATCATATAGATCCATATACTGTTTGCTTAATTGTGGAAAATTGCCTCACTTTTGGGTCATATGTCCATAGCCAAATCCCCAGCTTACCAGCTATCTCTAACACTGTGGCTTATTGGCGATTGCTTGAGTGGACTGATCTGCATATCAATATTGGGTTAGTTCCTTGATGTAACAGTCCATGGTAATTGCTTCTCACAATTATCGAACACACCTAACATAAAGTTGAGATTCTTTATGTTAGGTGTGTTCGATTATTTTACCCTGTGCCAATGCATTCTCTTATATATGCGAGTCGACCATAGGTCGCCTCGCATATATAAGAGAATGCATTGGCCTAACAATTTTTTATCATGTTTTTTAAATAAATGTTTCTAACAATGTTTAGGACATAAAATTAAAAAAAACATCCATTACCATGCATGGAGCCCCACACATATATAGAAGCATATAGAAGAGTGTCGTCTGCTCATGTTTATCTGGGGCTCCGTATGGGTTAAACTAAATTAAATTGTAATAGTTGAGATCATGTACATTTTATGACAGTTATTCATTTCCACTCACTAATGTATATACTTGCTGAAAAAACGCTCTTC